>CM062816.1:310978448-311639222 GCA_031772625.1 Pinus tabuliformis | reverse complement strand
CTACTAGGATCCAAGAAACCCACTTGTTGTTTACCCCAAAACACTTAGGATCAACATAGATGAAGTGACCAATAGAGTTTTTGATCTTAGCAAGAATCCAACGGGTCCAGAACTCCAATGAGAGGTCGGGGAGCTTAACCCAGACGAATGTGTTCTTAGACATATCCCATAGTGGATTAAAGCCCATGTAACAGTTGTTAGGCCGTTAATATCCCATTATTATTATCACTTTTGAACACTTATTCCACCCATTTCTACCATTCTTCATCACGTCATTTATCATAATTTATCATATAATTCTATTTTACAATGATTTATGCTCTTATGTAAAAATATTATTTATTCTCCTTTATTTCTAATAAATTGATGATTATGCATGATTTTATCAATGATAGTTTTAATAAAGTGTTTGTAACATTATTCACCATTTTTAGCCTCCAATACAATTTCCAGATTGAAGATTTGATCATTAAATATTCCAACTCAGAAATTCGCTCGAATAAGAAGTGGCAGTTTTGCAGTTGATATTTTGGGCAAATGAAGAAGAATCTAGAAAATCTGGAACATGGGTTTTGTCTAGAACAGACCAAATTAACTTTAGTATAGAATGGTTTTCCCAAATTCAGCTTGTATTGAGAGAAACGCAGGGTTCTTTGAGCACGATTTTCTTAGATTTGTTGTGTGGCCGTTTCCCAAATCTCAGTTGCAAAGCCAAATTCGCCTTGCTCTTGTTGAAAGATAGATGGAAATATATTTTCTTGTTGATCAATTGGTTAGAAACAATCCAATTTTGTAATAGAAATCATGTTGTAATTATCTCTGTTGTAACTGCTCTCTGATCTCTCTCTATTTAAATGAAAACAGAGATCAGAGATAGGGATGAAAAAATGATGGAGAATTGAGGATTCAGAATTGGAGATTCAAGAATGATGATGGGATAGGATAGAATAGGATAGAATAGGAGGAAAAGGAGATTGTTGCATTGCCATTGTGATCTTCAAAGCTTCTGCTGTTGTAATGATTTCACAGTTTACTGATTAATATATGATTTGGGAGTTGTTGTTCTAAAAAAATAAAAAATAAAAAATTGAAAAACAAATCTCATGATTTTTCTCAAGTTGTGATGTAAGCACCACCTATTTCACTAACCAATTGACAGGAACATTTGAAGAAGGAGCCTTAAAGAAACACATGAAGAACATCTTCTACTATGGTAAGAAATGGCTCACATTTCTACTTTTGAATTTCCTATCAAAGATCTAGGAGGAGTGACACAAATGCACATAATTCCCCCATCTTCTCTACCAAATTTTCATGGCTTGACAAATGAAGATCCAGATACATTCTTATTTGAGTTCGAAATACTTTGTAGAGGATATGATTATTACACTAACGATCAAAGGTTGAAAGTGTTTCCTCTTACTCTAAAAGGAGTAGCTCTCCGATGGTTCATGAGCCTAGGTGGGAACTGCATCCAAACATGGGAGGACATGAAGAACATATTCTTGAAGAAGTACCAGGACTATTGCAAGACCAATGAAGATATTTTCAATATGATACAAGGGGAAGATGAAAGCTTGGAGGACTATGTAGATCAATTTCAATACAACCTTCAAAAATCAAAGCATAAGCATTTGGAAAAAGAAATCTTAAAAACACTTCTTCTTAAAGGAATCAAATATGAATTTTTAGAACTCTTAAATCTGATAAGAAAAGGTAATGTTTTTCAGTTATCATATGATGATGTTTGTGAATTATGCATAAGGTATTCAAGAGGAATCTCCAAGGCTGGTAAGAATCCTAGAGATGTTTGTTCTTTGTTTTCCAAATCTGCTACAAGAATAGGAGACATAAGAGCTGAAATCAATGCTTTATTTGAAAATTTTAAAGTTGATTTTATTAGCTCTCTAAATTCACAATTGGATGTTTTGCAGGTTCATAAAAAGTCAAGAATTTGATGAAGTGTTTTTCCCTAATGACCGAAAGGAGCATCCCATAGATAGTTGTTCTTCCTTATCTAGGATAGGAGTAGCATATCAAAGAGATGAGGAAACTGCAAAAAGATCAAAACCATGGAAATCATGGCCTATAGGTACGGTTCAAAACACTTCCTCTCCACTTTCTTACTTGCATAATCCATTATGGAATACTAATGTGTTAGGGCAGCCATGTCAATCTCAATATAACCACCATCAATATTGTTTACAAATTTGGCATGGTTCACCTTATGATTGCATGATTAATCTCCCTCATCTTGTAGCACAAACACTTTCTCCATATTCTTCACCAGCTATTCCACAACATCTTGCTTTCCTATCAAAATCATTCACTCAACCCAATCAACCACATCATCACAATGCTCAGTTCCCTACACATTTTCCTGCTCAACTCATTCCACACCCTCACCACAATAAACCAGTACAACATGCTTATAATGTTGAACTACAAAATTTACCCACCCTACCCATTCTATCTCACATGCGCCATTTGAAAAAACTTACAATGAGATTCAGAATGTTTCAAATTCAAAAATTGTCGAAGTTATGGAAAAAAATGAAGTTTCTTTTAGCTTGCATCAACAAACCATTTTAAAAGCTCAAGAACTTCATGATACGATGGCTATGGGAAATCAAGAAAGTAAAGAATATGTTGAAGATTGGTTTCACTCCATCATTTGTTTGCAACATCACTCTATGCTTCAACAATTTTTTATACCATTTTTTCAAGGGAAATTGGCTTCTCATACCCTGATATTCATTAATATGCATTTTTCAAATTTGGGTATGTGTATACGTGAAGCCTTATTTCTAAAATGGTTCCACTGGAAGTATTCATATACGTAGTCATATTCATTTTTTAAATAAAAAAAGGTTAGTGTAAAAATTAAAATAAATAAGGGAATAAATAAATGCATTTTGTTTTTTTATGTAAAACTAATTGTTTTTTGTTGCAACACGCTATCGAAATCAACATCGGTGATAATTTTTTTAAATCATTTGTGTATGTAGATTAATCATAATGGAAATAATAAGTTCTACAAATACTCATTTTCATTTTTATCACCAATTTGAAAAAATGCTTGAATATCATATTTTTTGGCTTGTGGGCTTGATGAAATTTCTGGAAAAACAGTCGGGACAGTCATGTTTTGAGGGACCAAATGGCTATATTTTTAAAACCTATTTCTATCCTAAATAGCCCTTGATGTCTACTTTCCAACCCAATTTGAATCACTCAATTTGGATTTGAAACGAAAAAGTTAGAACCGGAACATTGACAGGGTGTCTAGCGGGAAACGCAGGAACAGAGTTGGGACAGTCAGTTTTTGGAGGCCTAAATGAATGAATTTTTAAAACATGTTTCTATGGTAGATTCCCCTACGAATATAGTTTAAAAATCAATTGGAATCACTCATTTTCGATATCGTATGGGGAAGTTATGATCAAAATACTGACTGTCTATCGTAAATCAGCACTCTTAAAACTCTGTTTTTCCGGTTGTTCCTTAGATTATTTGACCTATCAATTCTTCTTGTCTTCAAAACCTGTTTCTATTGGAAATAAATAAATGAATCTACTTTCATTTCCAATTTGAATCATTCGAATCCGACATCAAAAAAAAAAATTATGCTTGAAATATCAACTGTTGGTCTAAGCTGGGTAATCGAAAATGACTCTGTTATGCAGGTTGTTCTAACTAAAATTGACATATCATATCATTGAATATTTAAAACCTATTTCTACTAGAGATAAACCTTTGAATTAGCTCTCATCTGGCTTCGGAATCACTCAATTTCGACGAAAAAAAAAGAAGTTGTGACTAAAACACTGCAGGTTAGCATGATTGGCCACTGCTCTCCCGCAAATGACAAATAAATCTTACTTTGTTATTTTCTCCGTGGCTTTGTTCTACAGAGTAACTACTTGTTAGTTTTTTGCATAATTCTTGGATTAGGGGAGCCTGCGCACCTCTCTTTCTCCATGATTTAATGTTTTATTGCAGGTAGATACTCGTTTTTTGCAGGTCCTAAGAGAAAAAGAAGGTCAATTTATGGACAAGTGATTTTTGAAAGAAATTTTAATGAAACAAGGGAATTTCATCCAACTCATTACCCAACGGATTCATAATAGAAGAAATGAAGAATTGATTTCCATTTGAATATTCATGTCATGTCTTTGCTGCCAAAACATTTTTCGAAGAGATCATTTTTTTGACATAACATCATAGCTGTTGTAACTTAATTTATTTATTTACATATTGTTTTTAAATAAAATGTTGTTTCTTTTCTGATCTCTCTTATATTTTGTGTTTCAGGTGTTACTTCATTCAAATTGTAACTCATCCTCAGCATCAATACAGTGAACAGCTAATTCATTCTTTGCGTGCTTGCATTTTATGCTTGTGCATTTTGCTGTTCCTTTTCTGAAGGGACAACATTTGTGTGCACTTTTGTTGTTTTTGCTGTTCCTTTTCCAAAGGGACAACATTTTCGTTTTGCTGTTCATTTTTCAAAAGAACAACACCTTTTGTGTCAATTGTTCCTTTTCCACGGTTCATTTTGTTGTTCCTTTTCCACGGTTCATTTTGTTGTTCTTTTTTCACGTTTTGTTGTTCCTTTTCGAAATGGAACAACACTTCTGCACTTTCACGTTTTGCTGTTCTTTTTCGAAATGGAATAGCACTTCTGCACTTTCACGTTTTGTTGTTCCTTTTGCGAATGGAACATCACTTCTGCACTTTCACGTTTTGCTGTTCCTTTTCGGATAGAACAACACTTCTGCACTTTCACGTTTTGCTGTTCTTTTTCGAATGGAACAACACTTTTGCACTTTCACATTTTGTTGTTCCTTTTCGAATGGAACAACACTTCTGCACTTTCACATTTTGCTGTTCCTTTTCGAAATGGAATAGCACTTCTGCACTTTCACATTTTGTTGTTCCTTTTCGAATGGAACAACACCTCTGCACTTTCACTTTTTGCTGTTCTTTTTCGAAATGGAACAACACTTCTGCACTTTCACATTTTTTATGTTCGTTTTCAAAGGAACAACATTTTTGTATTTTTTTTGTTCCTCTTAAGGAACAACACTTTTTCACATGCATTTTTTCGCTGTTCCCTACAGGGAACAACACTTTTTGTGTGTATTTTTTATTTTTTTGGTGTGCATTTCCTTTGTTGTTCCCTACAAGGAACAACACTTTTTTGAGTGTTTTTTGTTGTTCCTTAAAAAAAAACAACACTTTGGGAGTATTTTTGAGAGCAACCCTTCCTTCCTCTTGTGGGATTATTCCTAGTTCATCTCAACCACATTTTACTAATTCTCTTTCATGGCATGAAGTACACTACTTTTATAAGAACAAGAATTACAGATTTTATTGAAACGAATTAATATCATTCACGTTATGATTTTTAACAGGACAACTCCTTGATGATAGATTATTTTCAAAAGGGACACAATTATTTATATACTACTTTACTGCATTGTTTTCTGTTGTACATGATTTTGATTGAACATCTTAATACCATGTTGGTTCCACCCTTCCTGGTTATAATCTTCTTTGTCTGTAATAAATGAGATTATGGGTATATTTTTTTCTATTGACATGTTCAACTTCTTCCACCATCCCTGCTCTTAAGGAGTACTGAGCCTCCCTCTTTTTATCATAAAAATGTGTAATAACAACAAAATTTTGTTCGCAGATAGAGGATAAGGGGTCTCATTACGAGCCAGCCTACCATGTTCATAAGGCTATAACAAAGTGACATTCCCATTATGGCCACCACACCAGGGTTATGATCCATTGGATAACCAAATTATCCTTGGAACAGGAGGTCTCATGACGAGCTGGCCTGATCACTTTTGCTACATCCCGGTGAATGGCAATGTGGTTATCTAGTTACCATGTCCGCACACTGATCTCTTCTGTAGAATAGCACTGGAACTCTCCATTTATAAATTGAGGATCCTGGCACATATGGGTTAACAAGCAACCCTGTCGAGGCTATGGACGCCTGCTGGCAGCAGAGGCTCTACTTATGGTATTGAAGTTATATTTTATCGTCAATTATTACTATAATACCCTTTTCTTATTTTTTCTTTTTATCAGAGAAATTATTTCCTTAATTTTTACCTATTTTGAACCTTTATGCATGAGAAATTATTTTATGATCAATCGCATCATTTTCAGCTAGAATACCCTCAGCAAAGCATCTTTTTGGCATATTGCTATCCTTTTTTCTTTTTAGCATCACTTATCATCAATCCAAAGCGTCCTATCTCTTATTCATAACTATCTTTACACACTCTTCTCTCATTATAACCATAACTCTCGTTGTCCTATCATTGATATGTGTATTCTGTTTCATTTACTGTTGTATTGTTCATTCCCTTGCCTTACCGTCAGCATAACACCTTTCATAGGCTTTATGGTTATGAAATCCCTTTTCCAATTGTGGGGGAATGTATGCATCATGAGATAACATGCACTTTACCATAAATTGTTGATTTCACAAAATATTAGTATTGCATGTATACAAAAGTTTTCCTGATTGAAATTTTTTGCATGTATCTTATCTGTTGCTATTCAAAACTAACACTGTGGATTCAAGAACATTGTATGCAAAATAGTGATTTGTTTACAGGAGAACAACAAGTATGGGCAGAATATTCACAGCATGACCACACTATTGTAACTAACAGAAGAAGCTCGAGCAACTCGCAAACATGAACAATTCTTCAGACATGATGTGCTTGCCTGGATTCCACCTTTTGCATCACTTTCAGCACCAACTCTACCTACATCAGCTTCAACAACTGCCAGTACATATATGTCATTCTACACTTTTCTTTTGGAGGTCAAACTTGAGGTAAAATAGCATAATTTTCTAATTTATTACGAATTTGGGAGAATTTCATGAAAATCCATTTTGAGCATTATTTATCATCCTTCATTTCACATTTTTACCACTTCCCATTTTTCAGTGGCATATCATCTTTCGGTTTGGGGGAGTGTCGCTTTCATTCATTTATTTCTTATGACCATGTCATCCATATTCTTTCTCATCCATTGTTATTCTTATTCATTCTCAACGCCTCCCTTATTCCATGTTGTTTTACACCCGGCATACAATTCAACAGATGGTAGCAACCACCTCAATTTTTTTCTAGCATCGCATGAGGGCATGCTAATTTTTCAAAGAGGGGGAGGAATTGCTACGCATGATGGATGTTTTCTACTTTCTTTCTCAAGGCATACAATTTTAGTGCAGAAATTGATTTCCACATATTTTTAAAACTATGAACTCAATTCTTGTGATTTCTGGATAACATAGATGTATCATTAAAATACATAAACCCAGATAATTTCAAGTTAAATTACTTCGTAAAATTTCGGAAATCATGCACTATCACCTACAACCATTTTGTTTATATCTCATGATCCGTGCATCAAAACGATTTAATTTTTGGATCATAGAAGCATTAATATAGTAGAAATATACTTGCATAATTTCAACAAAATCTGGTTTGTAGTTTTTAGGAAAATGGTTAATGAAGGTTGTTGTCACTTATATCATATTTTGCTACAACTTCATATGCACATAACTTGAACGTCAATGTAAAAATTGTTATGCCTTCATCAAGATTGCTAAAATTGAATATTCTTTAATTGAAGAAGAATTAATTTGTTCTATCCATTTAATGAGCTGGGATGAACAAATTTTTTATTGCTTGGTTAACACATGGGTTTTGTCTTTGGGTTGCATGAAGACATGCAATATATTCAGTTTTTGTTGCATGAGGACATGCAACATATTGAGTGTGGGGGTATGTTGGGCCGTTAATATGCCATTATTATTATCACTTTTGAACACTTATTCCACCCATTTCTACCATTCTTCATCACGTCATTTATCATAATTTATCATATAATTCTATTTTACAATGATTTATGCTCTTATGTAAAAATATTATTTATTCTCCTTTATTTCTAATAAATTGATGATTATGCATGATTTTATCAATGATAGTTTTAATAAAGTGGTTGTAACATTATTCACCATTTTTAGCCTCCAATACAATTTCCAGATTGAAGATTTGATCATTAAATATTCCAACTCAGAAATTCGTTGGAATAAGAAGTGACAGTTTTGTGGTTGAGATTTTGGGCAAATGAAGAAGAATCTGGAAAATTCAGAACATGGGTTTTGTCCAGAACAGACCAAATTAACTTTTTTCAAAGAATGGTTTGCCCAAATTCAGCTTGTATTGAGAGAAACACAGGGTTCTTTGAGCACGATTTTCTTAGATTTGTTGTGTGAGCGTTTCCCAAATCTCAGCTGCAAAGCCAAATTCGCCTTGCTCTTGTTGAAATATAGATGGAAATATATTTTCTTGTTGATCAATTGATTAGAAACAATCCAATTTTGTAATAGAAATCATGTTGTAATTATCTCTATTGTAACTGCTCTCTGATTTCTCTCTATTTAAATGAAAACAGAGATCAGAGATAGGGATGAAAAAATGATGGAGAATTGAGGATTCAGAATTGGAGATTCAAGAATGATGATGGGATAGGATAGAATAGGAGGAAAAGGAGATTGTTGCATTTCCATTGTGATCTTCAAAGCTTCTGCTGTTGTAATGATTTCATAGTTTGATGATGAATAAATAAAAGGGTTGCTATTCATTCTTCTCGTCTGGAGTAGCCCAGCAACATCCGCTGGCAGCTAAGGGCCCAGCCTCTGGTGGATTAAGCTGTTGTTGTATTATATCTTTACGATTCATGTGTGGTTTGATTTCTTTCTTTTACTCTGCTCAGTAATCTGAAGCGCTTTACTGTTTCACATATCGGCTCTGTTATACTTGATTGAATATTATTGTTACTTACAATGGGAATGCTATGTTACCATTCTAACCCTGCATCACATTTATTTGGGCAAATCATATAGCATCATTGTTCCTTACAGATTACAAGTTAACCGCGTTGTATATTCTTGAATTGGTACTACCGTATGATTTATTCTTAAATCGTGACTGTTGTTTATTCGGAAGTGTTGTTCTGTTATCATTGTTGTTCTAAAACAATCGTTGTTCCATTACAATTGTTGTTATTTCATGGCCGTGATTCATGCATATTGTATCGAAGCTCATATTATTGTCCCTTTTAATGATAAGTGTGTTGCGTGCTTGACTTGGGTTGCTGTACATTCAGATTTAATCTGTTGTTCTATACTTTATCTTTGATAATCTGTTGTTCCATTTCTATTTCCTATTCAATTCAAAGGTTGTTACTTAATTCTTGAAGATTATAATTATTGCTGCATTCATTTACGTAGGATAGAGTTTTGTTGTTCAATCCTATTTATAGAAGTAGATGATGTTCCATTCCTTGTCATTCGAAAATCCTCATTGCTTTGGTGTGCAGCAGGGCTGTCAACTGTAGAGAACATTGGTTACTGCCTCCATGTTCTCAGATTGATTGTCTTGTTCCAGTTTGATTTCAATTGCATCAATCTCTAGAGGAATGAGTTATTGCTACTGTATCCTCGATTGATGGTTGTTTGAGTGAATGATTTAGTTGCAGATCGTTTGAGTTTATTGTTGTTCCAGCATTCATTTACTTTTGTATTTTACGCACTATACTGCAAAACATTACTCTTGAGTAAATAGCCGCCTCAGACTGAGTACACTCTTGAAATAAAAAGTCGTCCCTGGGTTGACAATTAATGTGAAGATAATTAGGAATTAAAAAGACACATTTTTATCGCTCGACACCAGTTATGGAAAAAAAGGAAGATGTGCCCCTAAACCCATGGAAGATTCTGAACCCTGTCTAGGTACTCCTGATGTAAGAAACGAAAAATGTACCAGTCGTTCAAGAGATGTCTCTAAGCATTGTATGTATTGCATAAGTGTGATGGCTACACGTGCAAATGCATTGATTTCCTGAAAGTGGGATAGATCATTGTCATTCTTGATCTTTGGATGCCTCAAACTCTAAAAAAACTACTTGATTCCCTACAACTACTTTCATGTTAGTGGATAAGTGACTTGAAAAAAACGAGAGACTACGTATCTCAATAAATGGAAGTACATCAATAGAATGACTAGTAGTTCAATCGCTACAAACATGAAATTGATGGTTTGAAGCAATTATATCTTCAAGTGATCAAATGCAAGAATGTTTCAGTATTGATAGTTGTGATGGAGGTCAGGCTACGATATTTCAAAATGGATAAAGATGCTAATGAAGACTTTTATAGATAGAGATTAGAGATTAAGACAAGTACAACTTAACCAAGGGTGTTGGAGATATTAACTCCTACTTGTCGTGTGCTTATTGTGTAATATTCATCATTATGTAATAATTATTAATCAATTGGATTTATTTCCTAGTTTTAAGTGTGGTTGAAATATTATTTTAAGTAACTAGATTGATTTACTAAAATAGTCAATCTATCTTAAACCTAATTTCATGTATAAATATATGAGGTTGTGTGATAATAATATAAGAAAAAATAATGTATGTAAAATATTTCTAATTTCAAAACATTTATAATAATTGTGTATAGTTTAAAAAAAAAAAAAACAAATTTTAAAGTAAATTAATTTTATGTTATAAAATTTGAGTAAATCATTTTATTAAACAAAAAAATAGTTTTTTTTCTAAAAATAAGAAATAACACAAACAAATGTAATTTCTAAATTTTTACCAAAATATATATTGTATAAATATATATATATATGTTTTAAGAGAAATTTTAATATGAAAACTTATAACACATTTATTTTTAAATCCTTAAAATTTTGATTATTTAATTTATATAGATATCTATCTCTCGATCCATCACATAAATGTAGTGGTTGACCATGTTTAGAACTAATCAATGTGGTTCATCTAATCGTCTTATGATGAACCACATTGTTGGCCCAAAATACATTTATGTGATAGATCTAGAAGCAAGATATCTAAATAATTTTACTCACAAAAGTTTCCATTCATATATTTAATTTATAATTATAAAATAATTAAATTTATATATATATATATATATATAGGCTAGGCCGAGTTTAACCCAGACCATACCGAAATTGGATAGAATGACTTATTATATAAAGTTAAATAATATGTTGAATGCATATTGTCTACAAAATTTGTAAAAAATTATATCAAATTTTGATATAATAAAAAGTAATATTGATGATGTAGTTTTTGGAGATAAATTTAGCTAGATTTTTTGAAATGTTAAACATTTTGGATGAAGATTTTACTAGCAATTAAATCTAAATAATAAGGTGGATATTTATAAGATAAAAATTAAAAATAATTGCTATCAAAAAACTTACAATCTGTTATTAAAAAAAATGAATTAAAATAATAAAAATGTCATTGAAAAATAAAAATAAAATTGGAATTGAAATTTAAAAAATAATAAAATTTAAAAAATATAAATAATTTGTTAAATTTGAATTTCAAGTAATATATATATATATAGAAATATATAAAATCAAAAAAATATAAACAATCTAGTAAATTTGTATTCCAATTAAAAACCCTCTAAAAATAGGGAGAAAACATGAACGGGGAAAAATGACGGAAGAAAAATGTGTGAGGAGGAAACATAAAATAGATATTAAATCTAGAAGTAAATAATAATAATAATAAATTATATAAAATTAAATTTTAAATAATTAAAATAAAATAAATAAATTTAAAGAAAGATTAATAATCATTTTAATAAATAATGAATTTTTAAGATTGATTAATTTTGTAAATATTTTTAGGTTAAAATTATTAGATTTTTTTTTAATTTTTTATATTTTTAAAGAATAGGAAAGAAATATCTCCAATGGGTGGTAGTTGAATGAATTGAGTCTTAAGAGGTGGTATTTAATTCAATTTCCATGCGATATTTATGAAGATAAAGTTTGTTGAGAACACTTCGTTTAGCATTTATCTAGTGAAGGTTTTCGAGTATCTAGTTTGGTTATTTGGCATTGGCTGTAGATTTTAACCTTGTACAAAAATTACCTGCAAATGAATTCTTCAAATAGAAAAATAAATAACGACGAGAATAAAAAACAAATATACACAGAGATTTTCCCCTGGATCCCAAAATTGGGATTACCAGATTGATTTTTCATTATGTTCCTTTCAATGTTACAATACATATATATACATGCCAAAACATTCATAAACGCAATCCATTAGCCATGGATTAGAACATAACGGTAGTTCCCTTGATTGGATCTACAAAATACCATGGGCAATAAATCATCATGCCCAAAACCTTGTGCAAAACCCATGCATAAAACCATGGACAAGTTCGCCCACCATCTTTGGGTCTGCCCCCATCCTTGGTTCCGCCCAACTATTATTGGGTCCCCATAAAAAAAATATTGTGACCCCCCCACTATGCTCAACGCAACGTACAACGTGTGAAGCTAGTTGTGGAAAGGATATAACACACACCCAACACTAGCTTGGTCGTGGGGTTCGATGTGGGTTTCAAGCGACGAGGGACACATCTATGGTCGGAGGAACTTCTTAGGTGCACAGGGTGTCTTCCAGTCCAAGCCACTCCTTTCCCCTTGCTTGAGGATTACTAAGTTTTGTAATGTGTTCAGAAAGTATGGTGTGTACTCGGCTTTGGCAGTGGTACATGGTGTAGTATTTTTGGGACCCTGGATCATTAGGTTTGGCAGCATTGAACAATAATTTACTGAATTTAGGGTGTATAGGAGTTTTTGCAGCAGGGGACACCCTCAAAGTTGATCTCGGGACCTCCAAGTATACTCATACAATTTGAATTTCTCTAGCTCTTTTGCATAGAGCTTTGGGTGGTTTGGGATTATTCTCTGTGTGGGAGGTATCATGTGCATGGTGTTAGATTTGGTGTCTATTCAACTTGGTGGAAACCCCCCTGAGGCGAATGGTAACCACCTTGGGTGTAATTTGACCCTTGGGAGTCTGTGTTGTGGTTGGTTAAGCGACACAGGCTTGAGGTGGCGATTGTCGTGCCATGGGTTGAGGGGGTCTCATAGTCTAGGTGCGGTCTCACCTTGTTGGTTCTGGATTGGGACTTTTTTGGACGAAGCTCACAGGACCGCCGACAGTTGGTGGTTTGCATGGTCTGAATCACCATTAAGTTTGGTAGAGGGGCATGTTTGAGGACGATGTAACGTATGTAATGTCAAAGGGGATGTCCCTGTAGGGGGCCAACCCTTGTGGTCTTGGCGTGGTGCATGTTGTGGAACAACAAGACATTAGGGAGGAGGTCAACCAACAATAGGCCAACTCTCCAAGCAGATTTGATCTTCCCCCTCAATTTGGCACTCTCGAAGCTGAGTTGTGCTAGGTTACACTGTTGGTGGAACAATTGGCCCGAGATTGACATGATGACTGCAATGAGGTTATTGCCTTCATGAATGACCTCTTGCATAACCAATGGCGCATGATGGATAAACTAGTTTCTCTCCAAACACGGGTAGAAATGGATATAGGACAAACAAGACCGACTAGAAGGAAGGCTAGCACATATGGAAGCCCATGGTGCATGAGACCTTCGATGCTCCTTTGTTGCTTGGCAATGAGCCAAATGCTCCTAGTCTGAGTAATGTTGTTAATTAAAGATGGTTGTTGGTTGTTTTTTGGGTTTTGGGACTTTTCTGATTAATATGGGTAGTTGGCATGAGGTTACTTAGCTTTCTCCCATTGTTGTCTTTTTACTTTACCACTGATGAATTCCAAAACATTTTACCGATCAACTCATCATGATATACTTTTATGATTAATTAAACAAATATATAAGAAATAATAAAAAAATTAAAATTTAATTTGGTCCCAACGAAATATTGATTTTGTGAAAATGTTTAATAATAATGTTCTTAAACGATATAATTATAAAAATATAACTATATATATCCTTTGAAACCTACTTTAAATGATATATTCATTTGACATATGTATAATTATAACTGCTTCTTAATTATTTCCCAAAATAACAAAACCACTTCTTAATTATATCACAAAATAATTATGATATTTTGTTAAATTGAATGTAACAACACACTATCTTTATTTACCCAAAATTTGTTATCATTCTTCCCCACAAGATGCATGTATATGACTATTTCATAAAAACTCTTCCAAAAATAAAGTGATCGTGATAGTAAAACGAATATTTATGTTATCATAAAAACTATTCCAAAATCACATAAGATAAAGGTGACTGTGATGATAAAAAATAGGTGTTTTGATAGGTAGATTATGACAACACATGATATTACGTAAGAATGATTATTTAAAGATTAATCAATTTTATATTAATGAAAATATTGTTTTTTCATATTGAGTTATTGATATTATGATATGTTTGATGGTATGTTTGGGAGTTGTTTTTGTCCAAATAACTATCATGCATAGTTTATAGTTTACTTAATGAAAGGAGAATTTTTTTTTATTTGGAAAATTTATCATATATAATCTAAATATAATTATTTATAGTTTGAATTGAAATAGAAAAAAAATATGGTTTTTTTTATTAATGTTGAGTTTTTTTTAAGATGAAGTGAGAAGTAGGGGAAATCATGTTGGAAAGAGGTAACATCAATATACCAAGTATGTAGGTTGTCTAAATTTTTCTATTCTCACACAAAATAATGACAATCTTTGAAACCCTTTCATTGGTCAATTTATTTAGCTTTGTAAATTTTACTTTGGCATATGGATTTTTCTCTACTCTTCTATTTTTAGACTATTGTTTGCTTTGACACTCATAGCTCCTTACTCTTCTCTGCAAGGAAAAGGCCTAGTCTGTAGAACTAAGGCAAAATATGTTGTTGTGGCTCTTGTGATTGCCTTTTAGGACACATTTCCATTTGCAATAAACAAGAAATTCAAGGCATTGGAGGTGAATGTTAAGCTGGAATGAGTATACTACAAGGATGCAGAGGTTGACTTGTTGGTTAAATATTTTGTCCCAAATCTAAGTACTTCCCTCACCGAAGACACCAAATTATTCAAGACTCTTGATCTTTAATGGCACAGTAAAAAAATTGTGGTCCATGCTTTTTTAGACTAGGAATTGAATCATCTCTAGCTCAAGGTTGAAATGGAAAAATTGGAGAAACAAAGTTCGTCTTCTCGTCTCCCTTTGTTCCTAGTTGGAAAATAAGCTTAGTGGAGTTCTTACCTCTAACATGGTAAGATGCTCCAAAGAAAACTCCATCAACATATCCTTAGATCTAGATGCAAAAAAAGACTCATATCTACTTTTAATTTCAGGTTTACACTATGTGTTATGACTTGTTTGCACAATTTTTTTTATTACAGTTGTATCATCACATCCCAATCTAAGAGGGGTTTAATTTCCTATATGGAAAACTCACCCTATTGTATGATTCATATGATTGACTATATGCCAGTTAACTCTAATTCTAACCTCTACTCTAGCCCAATTTCCTTAGCTAAATACCCCTATAAGAAGCCCCCTTTAGTTTTTATTTTTCTTGTGAACTACACAATAAAAAAGGATCATTAAATATCTCTTATAGTCAATGCAGTGTCCTTTAGGAAAATAGACTTTGCAACCTCCAGGCTCTTTTGTATCTATGTGTTTTCATGATTTGAAGACAATAGAATAGACATACTTAAAAAAAAAAAAAAACCTTAACAAAATAAATAAAACATATATAATGTATTAACTATCACGAATAACTGAAGTTTTCAATTATAATTGGAGATAATATTTGGTTTTATGTATGAAGATTAAGATTAAATGTTATTTGAAAGCACATGATTTATCTCATATATATATATATATATATATATATATATATATATATATATATAGTTAGTTAGTGACGACACTACGACAGATAGTTTTCTCATAACTATTATTTAAGTTTTTAGTTTATTGTTAAAATATTATTTTAGGTTGAAGCTATATTCCAGTTTTAGAATAAAACTTAAAATTATTTTTAATTAGTTAAAAATTTGTCTTTTTTAATTAAAAAACAAATTAATAATTCAAATTCTAAAGATGTTTATAGAAAATGAAAGTCTACATCTATATTCTATAGTATTTTAAATAATATTTTTGTAGCGAAAGTCTACCTCTATATTATGTAGTATTTTAAATAATATTTTTACAAAACAAGAAGCATAATTTAACCAATATTTATATATAACACATTACTTCACTAGCCTAGAGTATGTCATAAAACTGCTTATGCTTGGCTAAGAGCTCGTCTTGCTCAGACATAAGGAAATAGGTTATTGACCCAAGACTTAAAGGCATTAGAGGCCTCTGGCAGGAGTGAAAGTTTACTCCCTTAGGGATCACCAACAGGTCATTTGAAATGGTGTGGTTTTACTTAAATAAGGGTGATGAGTTAGCGTGCATTTGTGAGATGAATGTCCTCACTATTGATTTGGTTTGACAATTAAATTATAATAGATTTCCTCATTATTGAAAAAACCACATTACTTCACATTTAACTATTTTTACTAGTTTTTCCAGAGAAAAAACCGAACTTTCTATTAAGACAATAAAAAGTTATGTAGTATATGCACTTAAGCATTCTGTAGATTGTATGTTTATCATCTAAACATAGAGTGTTAAGCTGAGCTGGTAAGCAAAACAAATACTTTCCCATCCCAATGTATGCAAAAAATTAAGCACTGATTTGAATTCTCGGGCCTCCTCATATGAGGAAAACAACCCAAACAGGAAAAAGGATCAACAACCATTCAGTTATGATGTTTTTCCACTATTTCAAAAAATAAAAAATAAAAACACAGGTATGATTGTCTGCATTTACCCTATTGACATTCTGAGTAACACAAAGAATTGTGGATCAAAAGCAGCAAAAAACAAAAGCCTGAAAGCAGGGGCTAGAACTGATATGTACTTTAAGGCACAAAAGGAGGATGATCCGACACATGGATCACGTCACATTTTATTTCTCTTATGCACCAGCTGTCCATAACTTATTGCACACCCTCCTTAGATAGGAGGTCTGCATCTGTGTTCTGTTCCCTGTAAATATGGCACACGGTAATAGAAATTAAACGTTGTTTAGGATTTAAGGCTTCTTCTAACAAAGGAGTTAACATATAGTTTTGACATTTGTACTCTCCATTAAACCACTTGATGACATTCTGAGAGTCACTGAAAATCTGAACCGATCTTAGTCCCAGGTGTGTAAGCCAGCAAAGAAGTAGTTTTAAGGTTTGTAGCTCAACATAGTTGTTTGTTCCTGCTCCTAGCCCCATCAAGGCTTTTAAGCATCTATGTGCATTTATATGAATTACAATTCCTGCCCCACAGATGTTCCTTTGATTAGAGGCCCCGTCAAAGTAAGCCCAAGGGATATCGCCCCTAATATGTTCCTCCATATTCCCCCTAAACTTTGATTTAGGGATTGGTACAGGTATGCTTTCATATATGGAAACACATTCAATCACAATGTGTTCATGAGATGGGTTCTGATCCTTGAAAATTCTCCTGTTCTGGGCCAACCATGTGCCCCATGCTATTATTAGAGGTAAATTTCACATGTTTTCCTCCGAGGTGTCCATCCACCAATTTTTCCACACCTCCCTAATAATTTCTCCGTCCCATCTCTGGGTTTTCTTTGTCAACCTCAAGGTCTCGAGCCATACACCTCTGTTGAAAGGACACTTTAGAAATAAATGTTGAATTGAGTCTTCTTCTTTCCTACACAAAGAACACCAACATGGTCCCTGAAGAAATTTCACCTATAGATCAAAATGATATATGCAATTTCCTAAAGCATAATACTTGGTCTACTTCTACAAAACATTAAGCGGAAGAAAAATTGATTTTTTTTAGCAACATCAAGCATAAGCACATATAACTGATCAAGAGAAATAATCACACATAACACAAGATGTATCACTGGGGAAAGCACCAGCATAAAACTCCCAACACTGTATTATCAATCAAGTGGAAATCCTCTTTTGGTTACAAAAAATATCAGCTCAAGAGCTATCCTGTACTCTTTGCAATCAAAAGATGAAGATAATAGACTCACTAGGCCTCAATATATTGGCCACCAGTCCTCCAATCCCCTATTTCCTTGCGCAATTTTGATTGGGATCCAATTAGAAAACATATGTGAATTGGCCCCAGATCATACCTGTTGTCAACCTCAGGTCCAACTACGCAATCCTTGAGGACACTAGTTCCTCCTACATGCAAGGAATATTCCATGGGAAGATCCAAGCATCTGATAGTACATTGTCCCTCATCTGATCTCAACTGGGTCTCTGTCTGAACTGCCATGCATCAATTATCCATGAGAAAATACTCAACTATCTAAAATAATAGTTGTCACATGCATGCAAGCATTAACAAACTATATTTTATTATTTTAACAACTTGTTAAAATAATCTAACTGGACTTGACTAGTTAGCACTAAGTCAACTGATTCTCTCATTATAGAACTCATACTTAATTCCTCAATCAGTGGAGAGAATAAAGGATAAATTCCTCAATCAGTGGGACAACTAATTGCATGTTCTCACAAAGACTTCAAGTTTAATTTTTACAACTAATTAACTCATGGAGATTAATCAGTTAATATTTTAAACTGTTGTTAAGACCAAATTCGATTTTACTTCCTATAGATAGACCAGGTACTGCTATAAATAGGAAGGGACCTAGAAATGCTATTTTTAGCAATTTCACCTCTCACCCAAGGTGGCCAATGACCTCATTGGCCAAACTGCTATTTTTAGACATGTTATTTTTAGGAGTTCTATTTTTAGCACATTCTAAATTTAGCATTTCTTGTTGCACACTTTTCAACACTCCCTCTCAACAAGAAAGGGATTATCAGCAACCCTAATCCTGTCTTTGTGGAACTTAAACTTGCCTTTGACAATGCCTTTGTCAAAATATCTGCATCTTGTTCCTCGGTCGAAATGTATTGCAACATCATGATCCTCTTGACCACACAATCCCGTAGATGATGGTAGCGGATATGTATATGCTTGGACCTGTCATGAAACACTAGATTCTCAAAGAGTTTAATGCAACTCTGATTATCACAATATATCACTGTAGGATCCATCATCTGACCAAACAATCCCAGTAGAATCTTCCGCATCCAAATGGCCTCACATGCAGCCTGACTAGCTACCATGTACTTTGCCTCCGCTGTGCTAAGTGCAACTGATCTCTGTTTCCAGCTATACCAAGAAACCTCAGCTGACCCAAGGTTGAAGATTCCTCCAGAAGTGCTCTTCTTGTCTGATGGACTACCTACCCAATCTGCATCCATGAAGCCTTGGAGCTTCACTCCCTCTGTCCGCTTGTACCATAATCCATATTATGTAGTGCCTTTGAGATATCTCAACGCATGCTTTGCCGCCTTCCAAAACAACTTGGTTGGCTGAACCATAGCTTGACTAAGCTGGTTCATTGCAAAGCACAAATCCAATCGTGTGTTCACCAAATACATGAGTGAACCCACAAGCTGCCTATAAACAGTAGCAGCTACTACCTCACCTGAAGTAGCATCCTCCTTCCTCTAGTTACCTGCTAGAGAAATCTCCATGGGCTTGCACATCTCCATGTGGAAGCGCCTAAGTATCTCATTGGCATACTTGCCTTGAGACACAAATACTTCCCCATCTCTCTACCACACCTCCATGCCTAGAAAGTAGTGCATGAGGCCCATGTCCTTCATCTCAAACTCTCTTGCAAGATCCTCCTTGCAAGACTTGATCAACTGATCATCACCTGTCAAAATTAGATCATCAACATAAAGTACAATAATCAATAGCTTACCATCTACAATGATGTGGTAGAGGTTCGCATCCGCTTCACTCTTGGTGAAGCCCAACCTGGTGAAATAGTTTTTGATCCTGGTATACCAAGCACGGGGTGCTTGCTTCAGCCCATACAATGCTCGCTTGAGCCGACACACATGTGACTCATGATTGAAGGTCTCAAATCCCTCTGGTTGCTCTATGTATACCTCTTCCTCAATCTCCCCATTGAGGAATGTTGTCTTCACATCCATCTGATGGATCTGCCAACCCATCTGTGCTGATAGTGCTAGAATCGATCTAATCGATGAGTACCTTGCAACAGGAGCAAAGGTCTCATCATAGTCAATCCCCTCAACCTGTGAGAAACCACGGGCAACAAACCTTGCCTTGTGTTTCTCAATACTACCATCAACTGCCTGCTTTACCTTGTAAAGCCATTGGGAAGTAACCACTGACTTGTCCCTTGGTCTAGGAACAACATCCCATACACTGTTCTGCATGATAGAATCATACTCCTCTACCATCGCATCCACCCAAACTGGCTGTTGCACTGCCTCCTCAAAAGAAGAAGGCTCGATCGCTACACACTCCCAAACCAGGGCCATGTAGCCAGTGTATCTATCAGGAGATATCCTCTGTCTGCGCTGAGAGCATGGCTGCCCCACATTCTCTCTCGCATCATGCATCAATCTATCAACTTCCCATGAGCGTTTCTGCCCATCTCTGGAAGACTCTCTAGCAGTGGTGATTTCCACTACTGGAATCTCTGCATGCAGCTGATCCGCATCATCAGGAGGCTCCTCCTTCTTAGGAACTAATAGTTCCTCATCATCACCATGCAACTTGAGCTCCCTCTCAAGAGATACTCACATGGCTCGCTGCTCATCAAACTTCAGATCCCTACGCACTACGGTCCTCTGACTGGCAGGCAAAAACAGACGATAGCTGTGAGATGTATCCGTGTACCCCACAAGTATTCCCAACTCAGTTGTTGGGTCTAGCTTCTTCCGAGCATCTTTGGTCATATGACAGAAGACTGGTGATCCAAAGATGCGGAAGTGACTCACATTTCGTCTCTTCCCCGAAAAAGCCTCCATAGGTGTCTTCATCCCCAAAATACGATGAGGACTTCTGTTCTGAAGATATATTGTTGTATTGCATGCCTCAGCCCACAGATGAAGTGGTAGACCTTGGTCATGCAACATCGATCGAGCTGCACCCACAATAGATATGTTCTTCCTTTCGGCCACCCCATTCTGTTGTGGGTTATGAGGAGCTGTGAGTTCCCGTTTAATTCCTTCTGAAGCACAGAAGTCCTTAAACTGCTGGAAAATATACTCTCCACCGTTATCACTTCGCAAGGCCTTTACTTTCATCCCTGATTCTTTCTTTGCCAAAGCTTTTAACTCACAAAAATTCAAGAAGGTTTGATCCTTCTTTTGCATGAAGTA
The DNA here is from genome assembly GCA_031772625.1 of Pinus tabuliformis. Classification (NCBI taxonomy): domain Eukaryota; kingdom Viridiplantae; phylum Streptophyta; class Pinopsida; order Pinales; family Pinaceae; genus Pinus; species Pinus tabuliformis. Next base: position 311,617,964 of record CM062816.1, on the reverse strand, counting down.
GATCCAACATCTATGAGAAAAATCATCAACAAAAATAACATAATACCTTTGCTTTTCGATGGAGGCTGTAGAGAAGGGCCCGCATACATCCTAATGAACTTGCTCCAGAATTGCTCCTGCTCTACCATCCCAATCATGAAAGGAAGATTTTGCATACTTACCCAAAGTGCAACCTTTGCATGTGCTCATTTGCTCCAGCTTGCACTTGGGTAATCCTATAGAAATTTGTTGCATGATCTTCAAGGCCCCATGATGCAGTTGACCCAGTCTCCTATGCCATAACTCGCCAATATCTTGGCCATGCATCACCTCTGCTTTGGAACTCAAAGCAGCACAATCTTCTACTTGTAACTTATAGAGATTATTAACTCGAATCCTTATCTATTTGGTCTATCCAATGCCCATATGCCTTAGGAAAACCTTTCCCAAACTAAAGACAACATCATAGCCTTTATCCTCAAGCATAACAATAGACACAAGATTCTTTTTCAGCCCTGGTACATACATAAAATTAGAAAGAGGGATGGGAGAACCATGCTCCCTCTGAAACAAAACCGTACCTTCACCTGAGACATGGTACTTTTCATCATCGCCCATCTCAATCCGTATATGGAGATCCTTATCCTCCAAAGTGCTGAAAATAGTCTTGTCACCTGACATGTGGAAAGAAGCTCCACTGTCCAAGTACCAAACACATCCCATGCTAGATGAAACCATGCATGCAATAAGTGAGAAATCCATCTCAAATTGTGAAGCTAGAGCATCACCATCAGATTCCTTGGAGGAACCTTTCTTGGACTTCTTCCTCTTTGGGCAACTAGTAGCATAGTGACCCAACTCATGACAATGAAAGCATCTCACCTTCGACTTGTCAAACTTCTTCCCTCCTTGAGAAGACTTGGATTGGGATGCCTTCCCTTTCCCTTTCTTAGCTTTAGATGCTAAAGCCAAGTTCTCTTCATCATCATGCTTTGATGAAGAAGCTTCATCTCTGGTGTTCCGTCTGATCTCCTCCCACATCAAATCCGACCATAGTCGTTCCCAATCTGGCAGTTTGTCCCTTCGATTCACTGAGTCCTGGTAGCTATGCCAGCTCTTAGGAAGGCCAAGGAGTGCTAGAATCACCATATCATCATCAGCGGTAGTGACCCCTACACTTGCAAGCTCATCTCTGCAGTTGGTGAGCTTGTTCAAGAATGTAGTGATCGTGTCACCCTTTTCACACTTGATCTTTCGAATCTTGTCCTTCAGTGACAGATTCCTCTAATCACTGCTATTCTGATATAAATCTTTCAATGTTTTCCACATTGCAAACGGAGTTTCCTTCCCATGGAGGCTCGAGACTATGTGATCTCAAAATCCCTCTAGGATGATTCTCCTAGCTCTGGCCACGTTCTTCTTCCAGTCTGCAACCTGAGTAGCATCAATAGGCTTAGGGACATCTTGATCAATGAAGTCCTTAATGCCATTATCTTCCAATACTGCCTCCATGCGATCCTTCCAAGCTATGTAGTTTGAGCTGCTGTCAAGGGCATACTCAAGCCTTAACCAGTGAAGGCCATCTGGATGAAATCTGAACTGTGATGAGAACTAGATATCTATATCCCGAATAATAAACTTCGACTTTCTTTCTCTTGCTTGTATATTGTTCCTTGCTTGATTAACTGTGCTCTGATACCATGTAGAAATTTCACGTGTAGATCAAACTAATATATGCAATTTCTTAAAGCATAATACTTGATCTACTTCTACAAAACATTAAGCGGAAGCAAAATCGATTTCATGAGCAACATCAAGCATAAACACATATAACTGATCAAGAGAAATAATCACACATTGATCCAGGTGGATATTGGAGGCCACCTGCCAAGTCCACCTGGACCCCCACCATTGTCTTTCTCAGCATTTTCAGTTTCCTTAATTGTAGCACAACTTACTATTTTTAGCAGTTTTTCGGGTCCTGAACTTCCGGAGCCGTTTTGAGGCCCTAAACGACGTTTTTTGGGGAATCCGGGGGCAACATCGGTAGATCTTTCTAACGAGCTATTGTATGCGTCAAACGGAGATCATATGCCAAAGTTACGACCCCGGGAAGTTGATGTACCAATTTACCCCAAACGGGGCCCACAGTTTGGCGTTTCATCTCCTAGGGTTAGGTTTTGGAATGTTAAGGGTTTTCCATTGTTTCTCAACAATAAATAGGCCTTCGAGCCTCATTGTAACACAGTTCAGAGGCATGTAGCCATCACATCTCTTCTCAGAGATAAGCTACCATCGCCCTAGCTGGTTTATTTCCATTTCTGATTGTAAGCATATTTCAGTATTTTCCATTAATGAAATGAAGTATTATTTCCGCTGCATCTTTGTGTATATGGTTATCTCTGCAATTTGTTGCGTTCCTGTTTAAATCCAGATCACACATAACACAAGATGTATCACTGGGGAAAGCACCAGCATAAAATCCCCAACACTGTATTATCAATCAAGTGGAAATCCTCTTCTGGTTACAAAAAGTATCAGCTCAAGAGCTATCCTGTACTCTCTGCAATCAAAAGATGAAGATCATAGACTCACTAGGCCTCAATATATTGGCCACCAGTCCTCCAATCCCCTATTTCCTTGCACAATTTTGATTGGGGTCCAATTACAAAACATATGTGAATTGGCCCCAGATCATACCTGTTGTCAACCTCAGGTCCAACTACACAATCCTTGAGGACACTAGTTCCTCTTGCATGCAAGGAATATTCCATGGGAAGATCCAAGCATCTGAGAGTACAATGTCCCTCATCTGATCTCAACTGGGTCTCTGTCTAAACTGCCATGCATCAGTTATCCATGAGAAAATACTCAGTTATCTAAAATAATAGTTGTCACATGCATGCAAGCATTAACAAACTATATTTTATTATTTTAACAACTTGTTAAAATAAACTAACTGGACTTGACTAGTTAGCACTAAGTCAACTGATTCTCTCATTATAGAACTCATACTTAATTCCTCAATCAATGGAGAGAATAAAGGATAAATTCCTCAATCAGTGGGACAACTAATTACATGTTCTCACAAAGACTTCAAGTTTAATTTTTACAACTAATTAACTCATGGAGATTAATCAGTTAATATTTTAAACTGCTGTTAAGACCAAATTTGATTTTACTTCCTATACATAGACCAGGAACTGCTATAAATAGGAAGGGACCCAAAAGTGCTATTTTTAGAACTTTCTATTTTTAGCAGTTTCACCTCTCACCCAAGGTGGCCAATGACCTCACTGGCCAAAATGTTATTTTTAGACATGCTATTTTTAGGAGTTCTATTTTTAGCACATTCTAAATTTAGCATTTCTTGTTGCACACTTTTCAACAATCCCATCTTGGATCTCTTCTCGAGATTGTCCCATGTTGGAACCTTGTTCCTTAGTATACACCAGAAAAACATTCTTTCTTTGGCTGGACATTTTAGTTTCCAGATAGGTTTTTCCCACCACTCCATATTTTCCCATCCCTTCTTGGACATAAGATAGTTATAACCATACTTTTGGGGAGTAACTACCAATGGAAGCATGAACCTAATGCAGGGTGTCTAGTCTATTTCTGAGGTGAACATTTGACCTTTGAATTTCCATGGTAAAATGTTGCCATTCCTCCTCCCATTGCGGTTCAAGGTTTAAGTCCCCTCTGGATAACCAGGCTTGGTGCCAGATTGTTGAGTGTCCAACCTTCTCTATCTGACTCAAATTAAATACCCCTCTTGCTTTTAAGTGGTCGATGATTCTCGGAGAGAGAGAAAAACCTTCGTTATAGCCCACCCATGGGTCTTGCCCCACCCTCACTAGCTCTCTGTTACCCACCTTCCATGAGATCCCTTGTTCAATTATCTTGATTGAGTCTAGAGTTGCCTTCCACACCACGGATGCTTGCGAATTTTTCTTGTCCAGATTTCTGATCCACTCATCCATTGGAATTGGATCAATGTATTTTCTTTTTACCACCAATGTCCACAAATTTTCCATAATTAACAACCTCCATCCCAATTTTTCTACTAGAGATGGGCCAAAAGTTGTGAGGTCTTTTATACCCCACCCTCCCCATTCCTTCGGTCTTGCCACTTTCTCCCATGCCACCCAAGGGAGGACAAAATCCTCTTTTGAACCAACCCACAAAAATCTACTGCATGCTTTTCTTATTCTTGCAAGAATTCCTTTGGGCACCCATGTTAGTGTCAACCAATAGACAAGGATTGCCATGATGACAGACTTGATCAAAAATAGCCTTCCTGCTCTCAATAACCATTTTTAACTCCAGTGTTTAATCATGTTCTCAATTTTAGCCACCAACCAGAACCAATCCTGATTCCTATATGAGTCAAGGTTTAAATGGAACCCAAGGTATTTGAAACCATCTGACATCTTCTTTTCCTCACAAGGAAGATCCTTTGCTATCCTTCTAGTCTCTGCCCTTGTGAAACCTTCCAGAATCAGGGAGGATTTTTCTTTGTTGATACACATTCCCGTAGCTTTAAGAAACAACTCTAGGATAGATTTTATATGTCAAGTTTCACTCCTGCTACCATTACTGAAGAGAAGAATGTCATCCACAAACAACAAATGGGATATATGAAGGTTGATAGCCACTTCAATGCCCTTTATATCTCCTCTTCTCCTTGCTTCAAGGATCATTTGACTGAGTCCCTGTGCTGTTAGGAGAAAGAGTAGTGGAGAGAGAGGGCATCCTTGCCGAAGTCCCCTCTGGCTTTGAAAGAAAGATGTGGCCGCCCCATTGATCAAGACGACAAAGCTAATATTTGTCATACATCCCATAACCCAATTTATGAACCCAATGTTGAACCCCAAGTGAGTCAATAACATTCGAATGTACAACCAACTTATTCGATCATATGCTTTAGATAGGTCTATTTTGACAATGGCACCTTTTCTCCGGCTTTTTTTGTATGCTATGAATGGTCTCCTGTGCCACACCCATTGCTTCATGAATCTGCCTTCCATCTAGGAAACCAAATTGCTCTTTTGATATGTTCCTTGAGAGGATCAGTTTCAATCTAACTGCAATTACTTTTGCAATTATTTTGTAAATGCAGTTACATAGAGATATCAGTCTGAAATCCTCAAAGGATGACGAGTCCTCCTTTTTCGGAATTAGGGATATGAAAGTGGCATTGAAAGGTTCAAAGATCGACCCTTTCACCCTGGATTCTTCTACAACCTTTGTAAGTTCGTTTCCAAAGGACTCAAAAAAATGTTGAAAGAACTCCACAGTCCATCCATCTGGACCTGGGCTCTTATCCTTTTGCATTGACCTTAATATTCCTTCAACTTCCCCTTTTGTCACTTCGCCCATGATGGTTTCATTATCCTCCTCCTCCAGATACCTTGGGAAGTTTTGTGCTGTCCTGACCACCTTGGCGATAGACACCTCTGCAGGGGCTTTGAAATTTTTTTGAAAGTGGTTCCTTCCTAGGAGGGACAATTCCTCAAAAGACTTGGCTTGGGTTCCTACCTCCGATTTTAAACTCCAAATTGTATTTATATTTTTTCGGCCTTTTGCATAATTCTGATTTTTTTTTGAATTTTCATCCCCTGCTGCCAACCAAATAACTCTGCTTTTTAGTCGCCACTGTTCTTCTCTGATTGATAAAATATTCCTTCGGTTGGACTCCAACTGTTTGATCCTATCCCTCTTCCCTTCCGTCTCATATCCATCCTCTTTTGGGCTTTCTAGCAGGTCTAATTCCTCTCCTATCTGCTTTAGTTCTTCTTCTTCTTTGTCTTTCTTAACTTTAGCCCATTCAATAGTTGCCTTCTTCATTTGCTTCAAGTTTTCCATGAACAAAAAATCTTTCCCCCTGTCCTAATTTTCTGCTTCTGTCCTCCAAGTAGATTTGAACAAATTATTATAAGATTCCTCCTTAAGCCATGTTGGATTGAATTTAAAGGGGGAATCATGATTGTTGTTTGAGCCTTTCATTTCTACATGATGGGAAGATGGTTTGAGTCTCCTCCTTCCCCCACCCAGTGTCTAAAGACCAGGGTCCTAGCCACCACTTCTTCTCTAAGGAGGAAACGGTCCAGCCTATTTTCCACCCTGGCTTCCCCTGTTCTCTTATTCCTCCACGTTGGCTTGGGCTTGATTAGGTTGATGTCCATCAGTTTCCTAGAACTGATATTATTCATAAAGAAATCAGTCAGGGGGTCGACATGTGCAGATGGTCCCCAGGTTTCTGAGAGGCCCAGAGAGAAGTTCAAATCCCCCTATTACCAAATTCAGATTCTCCAAAAATGACTTTGAGAACAAATTGTTCCAGTATATCGCCCTGTCCAGACAGGACCCATAAATGTTTAGGATTAAGAGATTGGCGCAAAATTCCAGAGAGTAAATCTCTACGCGTAGAGCTTGATCAACTCCCAAGTGGAAAGAACCTTCAACCTTCCTTCTTTCACTCCTGTAGCCAAGCCCCCAAATATGTCTTTGGCATCCAGTCACTGAAATGCCCATCCAGGCAACATTTTGTGTAAAGCTCTACTAATCTCCTCACCCAATCCCAAGGTTTCTTGCAACAGAAGCACATCCAGATTATAGGAATTTATAAGAGCCTTCAAGGCTAGTTTTTTAGGGGTACTAGCTAACCCTCTGTAGTTGAAGGACAAAATGATCATTTAGATACAAGGGAGGGGTTCTGCACTGCTCTAAGCACCCCTGAAATGGATAGTTGTTTCCCATTGGCTATGTCGATCTTTGCTCTTAGCTGAGCCTTCGAAATGTTTGTCTTCCTTCCTCTGGATTTACGAGGTCCAAACGATATAGGTTGTATCCCCAGCCCCCCCACCACATCCCAAGGGATAATTTTCTTTTCATGAGGTCTGAGGTTGTAGTGGGGCTTCACTAAAAAGGCATAGGGCATACTAGAAGGCTCGACACTAGACCCAGGACTATGGTTCAGAAGAATCTCAGGGATGGAAGTGATGATACTATCCAATGTTTCATTTACATTATTAACATGAAGATTTTCTGATTTCAATAGCCTGGAAGGACCAAGCTTTGACATAGAATTGAGAAAAGACAACAAGGATGTATTAAAAGAGGGGATAGGTTCCAGAGCCGTACCCTTCGGCTGGTGAGCTGAAACCAATCCTTCTCCCTCCTTTGTCTTTGTCCGAACTGTCTCCCCCGGATGCTCTTTCTCTTTGCCTGGTCTCTCCTCAACCTGCATTTCCACTATTTCCACAACATCCTCTTACATCTCACCCTCCTCCATCTTTACCCCCTTGTGACCGGAATGTCCTTTTTCTGTTCCTCCTCCCCATGATATTCTTTTGATCCCCCCTCCTTTCTCTGCCTTCTTCTAAACCCCAAAGGGCATTCTCTTGCCAAGTGTCCATATTTATGACACCGATGGCAACGAAATGGAAGCTATTCATAATCAATCATCTGAGTATAAGAGAAATCCTTGTATTTGATATTGATTTCCTCTACCAACCCTTCCCAGACTTACCAGTATTCTGGCTAGTCCTTTTTCACCAGTGTGCACAAACAACATATCAGCTTCCAAGAATTGTCCCAGGTTATTCTCGATTCCCCTAAACACTAAATCAACCCAAAAAAAGGAGGAAGGGTATTTCATCCACCTTCTCTCTCTAGGTCAAACAAAGGATTCCACCTTTTGAATAGTATTGGATTTTCCCCAAAACTCCAGTTTCTTTCCAGCACCCATTTCAGTGCTTCATTTTTGATGAATTTGATCATGAACCAACCCTTAGCAAGGGTTGATACCTCATAGGTTTTTTCTGGCGCCTCCTGCCAACTTTTAACTATCCATTCCAAAATATAATTTGTAGAACACTTTTTCCCCTTTTCCCTACCAACCAAGGTTAACTCAACTGCTTCCATAGCTTCGTCGATCTGGAGATTGACTCCTAGAACCAAATTTGTGGTTATCTCTTTCTTCCTTATTAACTTATTTTTCTTCCATTTCTCCCCTGTCTTCCTGTGCCACCCCCTTCCCCAAACCCTGGTGAGATCTCCTCCACATTGATAGCTACTTCCTGGAGTGGCTCAGAACGCCCCTCCGACCAAGTGTTTCTGAGGTTGTTTAGACCTTCTTCACCTGCCTGACCTTCCTCTCCCACTAGATGTGGTGTCTCTCTTGCTTCTGAACAGCCCTTTGCCCCTATAAAACCTTCCCAGTCCGCTGATATGGAAGGGTCTAAAGGAAACCCGTGTTGTTCACAGATTTCTCCCCTCCCTGCCTCCAACGTCTTCCGAGCACCATTCAGAGTCTTCCCCTGTCCATTTAACCCTGGAAACTCCAAGAATGAGCTCACATCTTGGCTGAGGGTTTCTCCTCTTCGGACATGCAAAGGGCTTCTGCATGCGATTGTGCTATCCAACCGAAACCCTCTTACGGTTTCTGTCGATCCCAGATCTTCCACAAGGAAAGATTTCAACCCTTCCTGCCCCTTAAACCCACAACTGATAACAATGTCTTCTAACCCTCCCAAATAAAAATCTTTGAGCGGGCTAGAGAGTTGTTTACTTACTTGGAAGACGCTCGCATTTACAGCTGCACAGTCTGCCAACGGAAGTAATTCCCCCTGCCTCCCTTCTAGCTCCTTCACTGATCCCCAACTCTCCTAATTAGTAAGACAAAGGCTTTCTTTTAGAAGCCCTAAAGTTTTCCCCTGTCTCCGTCCCTCACCCGAGCCACGTCTCTTCCCGCCTAGCAATCCAGCTGGACGAATATACTTCTCAATGTTCCGATCCATGATCTCCAAACCCCATACCGACATAATATCCCCAGTGTCACGCCCCCAGGCCGGCGGTAGTCTTTCAACTACTCTTGGCGAGGTGTGGCACCACCGAACACTTTCTTTTCACCAATACTTATGTTCATGGACTACGCCTAACCACTTATCCTACTTAGTTTGTGTTTCTCAGCCAAGTATTATTATGCTTCCTTTATACCAATGAACACCCATACACATTCATTATCATCAACAATTATACAAAAGAACACAATTGCACAGTATAAAGGGAGGGGAAACTCCCTGAACAATGAGTCTGCTCGAATACAATATATTATACAATCTTTCAATGATACAAAGCTTTACAAGTATACTTGGAAACACCAAGTTTCACACTTAGCCAATTTTACATCAAGGCCACACCTTCGTGTGCCAACCAAGTTGCTTGCCCGAGTTGGGCGGGCGCGCCCTCACACCGGACCGCCAATCGTACTCCTCAACCGAACTTCGTTCACCTTGTATCTTCATGCACGATGGGCGACTCACCAGAGTCACTCGTTCACCAAACAACCGGCGCCTTCACCCATGAGTTACCTGTGTTCACCAACTGAACATTGGGCTCTCTCGTCCAATTTACACCCGTGTCATTTACCTTCGCCTGGCGAGCGCCCTCACCCGAGGCTTACCCGTGCTCTTCCGAACGATGGGCGCTCCTTGCCCATGCCTTCACCCAACACCCAACTCCTTTGTGCGAGCTATCGTGTAGTCCTGCCTGTGAGTGGGCGCATAGACCTGCACCTCCGCTCGACTTCCTAACACCTTTTCGCACTTCTACTTGCGATGTAGAGCGAATGATTCATGTTTGAATGATCCTCCAAAGCTCCAACAACGCGCCAATATATACGCATTGTTATGTGGTCATGCCTCCTCTTGGCCGACCCTTGTTTAACATCAACCAACGCCCTCTCCTTCACCTTTCCATGCGGTCGGCCTATTGGCCAACACTCCAAACGCGATTCTCCACCGTCGTCTTATTTCGATGAATGCCCATGCTGTCCACCATATAAACACGCTCGCTCAACACTTGTCCATAATATTTTCAAGTGTCGCTCTGCTGTTCTATTTCGTTCGTGCGCACTTTTCCAACCAACCTTCGCACTTTGCCTTTCATTCATTCACTTGCTTGTTTCAGTTATGCCAAGGACCGCAGGTCCTTACATCCTCCTCCACCTAAAGTCGTTATCGTCCTCGGCAACATCCCATCCTAGTAGCCATCCACCAAGATCAAGATTTTTATATCCGAACAGTCTTATTCATGATATCAACTCCTCCACATACTGCAAACATCCCTGCAACATATGTAGAACCATCATCTCCATCATGTCTCGTCCCAGCAACCATCTGTTACCAAGCTATCCATACCAAGGCATACACCCCATCGGTATGTCATACATTGGAAATCATCTCAATCCATGATCATCAACCACCCTGTCACAATCTCCACATGCTGCTCCTCATCGTGGAAGGATGGCCCCTCCATCTCAAGCTACATGCTTCTTGCAACCTCTCATGTCGACCTCATCATGTGTCGTCCTCGTGTGAACTGCTGCCATGATACTCCAATACAATGCTAACACATCTCTGTACATTGAGCTCCTTCATGTTTGAACTAGTTGGGTAGCTAATCCAACTGTCACGCTCAAAACATGAGAATGCACATCCTCATGCCACCATCAGTCGTTTCTCAGAACATCCCATCACATCATCAACTCGATCGAGAATCCATCTTCATACAAGTATAAGCCATGCTCAGGTCCATGAAGTAGTCTCCATCTCATCTGCAACATGCTGTCCATGATGTTTGGTCCCAATGTGCTGCATAAAATCAGCCACATCTATCCCAACATCATCCATATGTAAAACATCCACCTCCTCAAAGTGAAGAGATCATCTCATCGAACTCCCGACTCTCGATGTGCCACATCCAGGTTCATGAAGCAACCTCCATCATATCTGTAATGTGCCATCCCTCAAGTCTGCCATAGAAACAAGTATACACTTGTCTCATCTCTCCATGTGCTGCTCATGATCATAGATCAATCAGCTCCCATGTGTCAAAGGTGGTTGAGTCTCGGCTCAACCCATGCCCAAGTGTTGCCACCAAGGCATCATCAGTGTTGTAACTCCATCACTCCAAAGTGTCTCATATCGATCCTCCACATCAAGTCACTCTTTCAAGCCACACCCATACATGTACTTGAAAGTATGCATCCCATTCTGCATCAAAGTCCCTGACCTCAGCTCCTCAATGCATCAGATCCTCCAAGTCCACCATATATGAAGTCCCTAAAAGTCACAACCTCATGTCATCATGAGCTCCATGAGTCATCTCCAACCAACATCTCAGCAAGCATACAAGTCTCGCCCCAAAGGTCTCTGCAAGATGCCTCAACTCTCCATGTAGTAGGAATGCTCCATAGTTTGCTCACAACTCCATCCAAGTCCATGGCCTTGCTGTACAAGAGTGCACAACCTCTCCATCGGCTCATAAATAAAACATCTCCATGTCACATTAGCAAATCCACTTGCACAACATCCCTGCCGTGGCACTCCTCATTGGATGCCCATAAGTGACACCTCTACAAGTGCTCCCGCATAATGTCCTTGCATAAGACTACCAAGCTCCATGTCTCCAACCCGATGTCCATGACTAAGTTGCCCATGTAGTCCAACCAAGTAGACCCATCACAACAATCGGTCACCCTCATCCAAGTCTGCAATATTCGATGTAGTGAACTCGGTCACCCAACCATATCATCATCACATGAGTCTCTCCACCATGGCTCCCCCACTAAAGGTTTCACCAAGACTATCTCTTGGTTTTGGCCATGAGAAGTCCACCCAAGTATCATCATATCTCAAGTGTGTGCCCTCCTCAATCTGTCCATGAGTCATGCCGGGCACTTAGCCAATTCTCCATATGGCTAAAGCATGACCCATTCCTCTGCAACGATCATCATGTTCCTCCCTTGTCATGGGCCTTTGCACCTTCTACCACAAGGTCACAAACAACCCCAACAAGTCCTACAACAATCAACAATCCTTGCTTTTCCATACAAGGTCTCATCATAGACATCCATGGTAAGATGTTCCCTTGCATCAGCAAACTGACTTTGTCCTTCCCTGCATACGGTTCATCTACCAAATGCTCAAATGAAACACAAGTATCAATAGTACTTACATCATCATCATGAGGCTCCTCCATGTGAGTATCCTTATCCATCCATGTCTACAAACTGCACGATCCTGGTCCAACTTGATCAATCTCAAGTTCATCCTCCATCGTTGTCACGTCTGCAACATCCTCAGTCATCACGACTTCCTCTTCCTTGTCAGCACAATCTGCAACTTCATCCTGCTCCATTGCCCAACCAAGTTGAAGAAGTTCGTCTTCAAAATTCTTTTCCAAGACTTCAAGTTCCTTTCGAATCCGAGGGTTCTCTTCTTTCATCCGCTTCAACCTGTATAAGGTAAGCAAGAGCTTCCCTTCACATTCTTCCAAACCTACCATGCCTTGTTATTCAGCTTGGCCCAAGCACTAAGCTTCTCCTCTACTAAGCCCGTTTCACCATTCACCAGCTTCACCAAGTTCCCTGCAACCATGAACCAGCTCTTGTTCCACTTGTATGTGAAATCAGCTTTCTTCACTTGCAAGTACCTGCTTCCACTGTCATCAATTGTCAAGCTTCTTCAACCCTGAATCAACTTCAATACCATCTTCACTTCGTTACGAGCAACCTTGGCTCTGATACCAACTGTCACGCCCCCAGGCGGCGGTAGTCTTTCAACTATTTTTGGCGAGGTGCGGCACCATCGAACACTTTCTTTTCACCAATACTTATGTTCATGGACTACGCCTAACCACTTCTCCTACTTAGTTTGTGTTTCTCAACCAAGTATTATTATGTTTCCTTTATACCAATGAACACCCATACACATTCATTATCATCAGCGATTATACAAAAGAACACAATTGCATAGTATAAAGGGAGGGGCAACTCCCTGAACAATGAGTCTGCCCGAATACAATATATTATACAATCTTTCAATGTTACAAAGCTTTACAAGTATACTTGGAAACACCAAGTTTCATACTTAGCCAATTTTACATCAAGGTCACACCTTCGTGTGCCAACCAAGTTCCTTGCCCGAGTTGGGCGGGCGCGCCCTCACACCGGACCGCCAACCGCACTCCTCAACCGAACTTCGTTCACCTTGTATCTTCGTGCACGACGGGCGACTCACCCGAGTCACTCGTTCACCAAACAACCGGCGCCTTCACCCACGAGTTACCTGTGTTCACCAACCAAACGTTGGGCGCTCTCGTCCAAGTTACACCCATGTCGTTTGCCTTTGCCTGGCGGGCGCCCTCACCCAAGGCTTACCCACGCTCTTCTGAACGATGGGCGCTCCTTGCCCACGCCTTCACCCAACACCCAAGTCCTTTGTGCGAGCTATCATGTAGTCCTGCCCGTGAGCGGGCGCATAGACCTGTGCCTCCGCTCGACTTCCTAACACCTTTGCGCACTTCTACTTGCGATGTAGAGCGAATGATTCATGTTCGAATGATCCTCCAAAGCTCCAACAACGTGCCAATATATACGCATTGTTATGTGGTCGTGCCTCCTCTTGGCCGACCCTTGTTTAACATCAACCGACGCCCTCTCTTTCGCCTTTCCATGCAGTCGGCCTATCGGCCAACACTCCAAACGCGATTCTCCACCGTCGGCTTATTTCGATGAACGCCCTGCTGTCCACCATATAAACATGCTCACTCAACACTTGTCCATAATATTTTCAAGTGTCGCTCTACTGTTATGTTTCGTTCGTGCGCACTTTGCCAACCAACCTTCGCGCTTTGCCTTTCATTCGTTCACTTGCTCGTTTCGATTATGCCAAGGACCGCAGGTCCTTACATCTAGGCTCGGGGTCCAGATCAATAGAATATCGATGGTTGACCATGTTCCCTTCTGATGTTCACAGTTTCTAACAACCCCTGTATCCCGGAATGCAGTTTCACTTTAACGAGCGCGTGCTGGCTTTTACTGTCGGCAGCGCAACGGTAAGCCAAAACCAAAAAACTAAACCTTGCCTCCATCCTCCCAAGTCCCTAAACCCTCGTTTTGCCTTCGCACCATTCCCAACATTCTGTCCTCATGACAACTCCCCTCCAAGTGTCCTCTCTACCCTGACACCCCACTCCATGCCTCGCCAGCTCTAGAGTGTACAACCTCCCTGCTATAACTGTCACCTTCCCAAACCCTGTTGCGCCTATCCTCCATTGTTAGGGTTTTAAGCTCTCTTCTTAGACCACGACCTCTGAAATATTTTTCCAAACTATTTTTACTATTACTTAACAATTAAATTATAATAAATTTTACTATTATAAAATAATAATAAAATTAAAAATAAATTCACATTTAACTATTCTTACTTATAATAAGTTTTCCCATGATAAAAAAATAATAACCCAAACCCACTGTGTGAAATCGAATATGACATGACATTTGTCAAGAGCTCGTGGACTGTGCAAAAGCAAAATTAGGTTACCTAGGGAAGGATCGAGTGATGGCTAAGTCCTTTTAATATTCCTCAAGTAGGCGACAACGTGCATTATACTCTATATTGTTCCTGCTTAATATAATTGCATTCATTAAACGATAAAAGCATGGCCCATCTGCACTTCAACAGAAGGAATGCCCTCACTGCTTCTCATAACGCATATTGGCTCATTTATTCAACTCTATCTCTCTATCTACTGACGCTGCCACAAAATTTCTGTCAACAATGGCAACGAGTAATGTAGATTTGGGCGAAGAGTTGCAGAAAACACAAGGATCCGCTGACCCTCTTCCAAATACAGAGAAAACAGCAGAGGAATCAACTGATACGACCTCCTCGGCGGAGTTTACAGTGCCTGATATTTTGTCGCCCTTTAAGTTTTCCATTTTCGAGCTTGCTCACAGGTACCCACTTTCTCCCCATACCCATCTCGCCAATTTTTTTGTCTTCGGTTTTGTCTGCCATGGATGTGACTGGTAGACTAATCAGTGGACAAATACAGGGTCGTTTTGGCGCCTGTGACTCGATGCAGAGCGCTCAACAACGTTCCCCAGCCAGCCCATGTCACGTTTTATTCTCAGAGAACAACCAAGGGCGGATTCTTGATTTCTGAAGCCGCGGCAGTGTGCAGAGAAGGCATCGGGTAATTGTATTTTAGTTATTTACTCTTCACTGCAGACTTTTCAAGATCAAGAAGAATGAATATGGTGATTTATGAGAGATCCTGTGCATGACTAGATTTCCGAACTCGCCCGGGATATTCTTAGAGGAGCAGGTGGAAGGCTGGAGAAAAGTGGTGGACGCCGTGCACGAGAAGGGCGGGATCATTTTCTGTCAGCTCTGGCACGTTGGCCGAGCGTCCCATTCTGGTAAAATCTCCTCTCTGTTTTCTGTTTTTCTCATTGTCAGTTGCTGTTGGAGATTTTCCGAACAATTCGCAGTGTTAATGGCACATGGTCATGTGATTTTTTTTGCAGTTTATCAGCCCGATGGAGGAGCCCCTGTATCTTCTACAGACAAACCCATCGTAGATGGCTGGACCATCCTGATGCCGGACGGTAACCGGGGAGACTATTCCAAACCTCGAGCCCTTGAGACCTCAGAAATCCCTGGGATCGTCAATCAGTTTCGCCTGGCAGCCAGAAATGCCATGGCAGCAGGTATACATCTTTGAATTTCTCCTGTTAGGCTTCAGGCCCTAATTAACTTTTGATGTTCGGCAGTGTGCTTTTGTCCTCCGTTGTGCCCAGAGAAGCGAACTCTTTTAGTGGGAAAAATTCTGGTTATTGGGACATTTTTACATTGCTCTGATCCCATTTCAATGTTCTTAATGATGGTAATTTCTCTAGCAAAATTACTTAGAATTTGCTTTAAGCTCATCTTCTTCCTTTGAATGCAGATTTTAAAGGCCAATACAAATTCTATCTCTCCACAACTTGCAAGCAAACTTGAATTGTTCAATACAACCCTTACTCTAACATGGTTTTGCTCCAACTAGATCAGAACTTAGCAATGGTCTCAGCTTTGATTTTGTATGCTGTTTAACATGGTTTTGCACCACCTAGATCAAAACTTAGCAATGTTCTCAGCTTTGATTTTGTATACTGTTTTGCACAAAGAAATGGACCAGAACTAAAGTCAGTTGTCTCTTCATTTTGTTAGAAATTAGAGTTTATGGCTTTAAGGATTCTTGTTAGATTTCCCTGTTTCTGGCATGTCTGATTTCATAATATTCAATCTTTCAAAAGAAGTTGACCAGAAAGGCATCTGGGTTTGGATTCGGATTCGTATTCCTTGTGCAAACAATTTTCTTGTATGAACAAGTTTTCTAAAAAATTCACTATTCTCTTTTTTGACCACTGAATACTGCCCCCTAATTTCTTCTTGTTCGAGGAATAATCTATCGGTCTAGATTTTTTTCGTTCATTTCACCTGAAAATTAGATTCTGTTGAAAGATATCAACTTGAGAGTTACCTAACTTTGAAAGCGTTACTGTGATTTGGTTCACAGAATACTGCCTGTGTTTCATTCTTCTTCCAACATTAAGCCTAGTATTTTCATTCAATTCATCTATTTTGCTATCAGATTCTCTTGAAAAGAAAGCAACTGCAAAGCCTTCGAATACTACTTTTTTAACATAGAATGCTACCTTTAATTCTTCTTACCATCTTTTGCCTTGATTTTATTTGATCTAAAAGCAGATTCATGGTATAGTTTAATTTTACAGCTCAGATAAAGAGAATTCGTCCCCTTTTCCTTTGTACCTGTAAATTAACTTCTGAGATTAGAGGTATTTAGTTTTGTTGATTTCTAATGCGCTGAGTGTGACAATTACTTCAACCCCAAACAACCCCAAACAGTAATTTGGTGAATCAAACTTGGAGCCAGGCTCCGATGGCCTGTTGAGATTTTCCATTAAACTAAAAACTGCAGGCATTACTTCAATACCCCTCAAACAGTAATTTGGGGAATCAAACTTGGGCCAAGCTTGGATGGCATGTTGAGATTTTCCATTACACTAAAAACGGCGGACATTAGTAAACTTCCAACCCTTACCATTATCTTGAATGAGTGGTTAGTACCATGTTCCTGGGCTGACATTTAGTGCACGTAATTGATTACTAACTACTAAGAAGGTGCGTGTGACACTCCAACAACAAGTTCTCCAAAAATGCCAGTCTCCGTATCAATGCAAAACCCTGGATACAGATTCTTAACCAAAATATCAAAATGGGCTTTTGCATACAACCAAAGTTTTCTATACTGTCATTAGTGGCTTAAAGTTTCAAGGCATGGAAGCAAAACCTCTGCATTAAAAAAAACACCTTAGGTTCTTAATCAAATGGCTAAACTGAAATCTTCTATATGGTGAAATGCTATGCTTTTATTGAATTGAGAAAAGTGAATTCTTCTTACTACGAGAAGCATAATATTCTTTCAATTCTAAGTAGTAAGATCCCCTGCAGAACTAACCTGGATCCATAATTTAGCTTCAAAGCTTTTAACCAGTAAAAGGTTCACAACCAGTATATCTTTCACATCCAAATGAAGTAGAGCCTGTGCTAATTAGTTGAACATTTATCGTCAATCCCATAGCCATCTTGGAATAATTGAAGTGGAAACCTCTGCAAAAGATTGCAGGAAATTTTCAATGGACCTCAAATCTGAGTTCAAGATTTATGCTACGGCCATTTTACAGTAGTGTTTGATTATTTGCTGTGCAGGGTTCGACGGAGTAGAAATCCACTCGGCTCATGGATACCTAATAGACCAGTTTCTGAAAGACGGAATCAATGACCGCACAGACGAATATGGAGGCTCCATCGAAAATAGATGCCGATTCGCCATCGAAATCCTGGAAGCCGTGAGTGCAGAAATAGGTGGAGGCAGGACAGCAATAAGGCTCTCCCCCATCATAGACCACATGGGCGCCACAGATTCAAATCCTGTGGCCCTCGGGCTCTACATGGTGGAACAGCTCAACAAACTGAAGGAGCCCCTCGCCTACCTGCACATAACCGAGCCTCGCTTCACCCGCGAAGGCCTGAAAGGGGAGGACGAAGCCGAAGACGAGGACGAGAAAACGAAGAAGAGAAAACTGTGCAGCATGCTGAGGCAAAATTTCCAGGGCGCCTTCATGAGTAGCGGGGGATTTAACAAGGACACCGCCATTGCTGCAATTCGAAGTGGCAAAGCAGACATGATATCCTTCGGCCGTCTGTTTATATCAAATCCCGATCTGCCTAGACGCTTTGCCATGCAACTTAAGCTCAGCAAATACGACCGCTCAACATTTTACAGTTCCGAACAGGTGAAAGGATATACTGATTATCCATCATTTACAAGCCCCAGGCAGGCCCAATTCCCAGTCTTCTCTCCTTCAAACTCCTTCAATTCTTCTTCCCCCACTACTTCCTCGTTCTCTCCTTCCAGTTCCTTCAAGGTTTCCTCGTTCTCGCCCTCTAATTCCTTCAAGTCTTCTTCCCCTGGCCCATCCCCATTCTCTCCTGCCAATTCCTTCAAGTCTTCTTCCTCCACCACTTCTTCATCCCTTCCCCCCAAGTGAGGGATTGCTTACGTTTCCTCTGTAATTCCAGCTAATACTTTGTCTAGGCTTGACTCTGATAGTTATTGTGTTTGTATTCCAATAATGGTTTTTATCCAATATCTTGGATTGACACGTTGTGATAATCTATTCAGTGAGGGAGTAAGCTAATCAAACTCTGGTAACTGTAACTAGTTTGTAGGGAGTAAGCTAATCAACTCTCGTAACTGTAACTTGTTTGTATTCATTATATATATGTTGGTAGCTGGTAGCTACTAGTTTCAGATATCTTCTAATTTCTTCCCATTTCGCTGATTGGAATTTCGTAATCATTTGGAGAGAGAAAGGAAGCAGAAATTTTAATAAAGTGATATAATTTAATATATATATATATATATATATGAGTTTTATTATAAAACTAATTTTATGCAGGAATGAAGGATGTTTCAGAAGGGTTTTCTTATTTTTATAGATTTTTAAGTTCATTAAAAAATTGAAATTATTAGGCATTATTTATTTTATACGGCTGTATCATTTTGTTTAAGTTTATTAAATATATACGGCTGTATCATTTTGTTTAAGTTTATTAAAAAAATTGAAATTATTAGGCATTATTTATTTTATACGGCTGTATCATTTTGTTTAAGTTTATTAAAAAAATTGAAATTATTAGGGATTATTTAATTTATATGGCTGTGTTAGTGATTATAAAGGAGTTAGTTTAATTGTAGCATATTAATCATATAATTTTTTCTAAAAAATTATAATTTTTTATTATTTAAATTGTACTATATAAATAAATTTGTCATTTTATATGGTTGAAATTATAATTTTTCATTATTTAAATTGTATTATGTAAATAAATTTGTCATCTTATATGGTTGTGTTAGTGATTGAAAAAAAGTTAGTTTAATTGTATGGATGTATTAGTGATTGAAAAGAAATTAGTTTAATTGTAACATATTAATAATATAATTTTTTTTTTAAATTATAATTTTTTATTATTTACATTGTCTTATGTAAATAAATTTGTCATTTTTTTTTTAACATTTAGATAGTTATTTTTTTTTAAACATTTAAATTGTGTAAATTTTATAATTTAAATATACAATTTTAACAAATATTTATTAAATTATCAATTATATATATATATATATATATATATATATCAAAAAATAAAATAATTAAATAAAAAAAACAAATCACTATCTCCCATTCTAACACATACCTATCAGATTTTAAACAAAATTAATTAAAAAATATACTTCTAAATAAAATAAAACATAAAGTGTTTACTTGAAAAATTGTATTCATTTTGTAATATTTTTATTAATATTATATATGTTTGAAAAATATATTATTGTGTTGAGAGTATTAGAGAGATGTTGTTACATAATATTATGTGAAAAATTAATAAAATAATAATTTAAATTAAAAAACTAATAATAATAATAATAAATAATGTTGGTTATTGTAATTTAATTTTGCATAACTTTATATAGAGATATAAAATAGGAGAAAGTAAAAAAGAATAAAAAATATATTTTTAGTACAAGGGAGATGTCACATACCCATAATAAAATTCTTATTTTTTTGTTAAATTTAATTATATGACAATACATTGATTTAGTCTTTCAACATATAAACAAAAAGATTTATCAATACCGCACCACTTATTTAATTTTGTATCTTTGCAGCACAGTGGCATAGTTATAAGATCTATGGTATTAATAACTAAGGTTCTGCGATGATATACAAGTCACCTCATACTAATTCAACTACTCCTAAGTAAACTTAGGTCGCATGACTTAGTTCTAACCTTATAATTACATAGTTTGACAGCTGTTTTTAGTGATTAATGAAATTCTTTAATTTGGGCGGTTGACTGCCCTAGGACTGCGGATCCACTGCCTCTGGAGCTTTTGCCGTGGTTTCCAGCTGATTCTTCTTGCGTGGATAAAAGCGCAGCACCAATGGTGCTCTGACGTTTCCCAAATTGGACAGTGGAGAGGTTGCCCACCGATCTAAGCTCTGTCCGGATGAGGAAACAGGTCTTTTGTTGCATTTTCCATAAGCGGGTTTGGTCTCTGGTCCTCTATGGAATTCCCTCTCTGGTAATGGATTCCGCTTGTGCTTTCTTCCTTCTGAAGTGTACTTACTGTTGAGTTTGAAATGTTTCCGTTGCAACTGAGAACGTTCCTTTATTTCGCAGTTTACCTATCGAGGCTATCCTTACATCTGGGTGTAGTTCCAATGGTGTCTATTGTTTGGACACGTATATACTCTAATTTCTGCAGTTCTTGTATTGTTGACTCTTGTTTTATTTTCTTAAAAATTCTCATTGAAACTGTTGACGACGCTGGACCTGTTAGCTCTGCTTTATGACATCAATGTTCTAAAGGTTGGTAACAAACTTGGCCCCGGGTCGTGCTCAAAGAAGGCCTTGAACGGTTGCCCTCCCCTTTTCCCTTACTTCTCTCACCTTCCCGCCATCTCCATTTAGCCTGCTTTTTGGTTAAAATCATATAAAACGCCCTCACTCTTAAGCCCCAAGCGCTAAAACCTATACTCCATATAACTGCACGCTTTCGCAAATTCCCATTGCCGTGACTTCAACTGTCTCTCTCCGTCACCCCCAATCCAACGTTTCCCGGTCACATCCGACGAAATCCGTGTGATTTAAATCCCCACAGTTTGATCATCTCCACCGCGATTGGACGGTGTTCGCTCTTTCCGCGCCCGCGAAGTGACAGCCCGTTAATGCGCGATGGAGAGCGGTTTCCGCTGCCACGCGTCACACCCTGAGTGGTATCGCGCGCCCTTGTACCTTTACCACCCAACCCCCAACGCTGGTGCGATCAATACCGCTTGCTGCCAAAACCGCCCTTCCCGCCCGATAAACTTCGCGCATCTTCGATGCCCGATGACCGTTGGATTCGTCCGCCCGAGATCCAACAGCCTACGTCCACTCTGCTTCCATATCTCCCGGTACTCCTTGCCAAGAAATCCCCGTCGTCAATCCGCCCAATCTAACGGCCGATATTACTCCTCCATCCGACTGTCCCACCCGCTTTGCAGTTCACGTACCTTCACTGTTTCGAGCACTTGAAGGACGAAGGTGGCCAGTTACCAGTACCTGGCGCATTTGCTCCTCAACAGCGACATTCCACGGATAGCATGACCGAAAAGGAAAAAGACAGAGCCCGAGCAGGTGAATGCATTTAACAATTATGGGATTTCGTTCTACACGACACTCCACCTGCCCGTTAGTACAACAGAGCATCTGAGAAAATCAGATTTATTCACTGAAGCAAGTTAATGCACCAGAAACTCCATCAAGCAGTTAAAGGGGTTGGTGGTCAATTATGACCCTTCCATACTTAGAATGGCCGAACGCCTTTGTAATGAAAGTCTATATATACCCAGAAACAAGATGTAATCAGGGTTGATGGTTGTTGTTTTGATGTAAAGTTCAACTTCTGGAGACTGTATCTAATTTGACACTTGCAGCGTCTCGTCTTCATTTTGAGCTAATACAAGCTTCTTTTGCTGTTAATTGCTCACTTTCCATTTCTATTTTGTTCTAGGCTATGCCTGATATGCAGTTTTCCTGAACTCTTGATGTTTAGCATTAGAGGAGTTGTCATCCTACCTCTGTGTTAAAATCTTGCATGTATTAGTGAATGTGTTATTCAGGTTTTTTTTCACTTAGTGACAGAGAGCTATCATCCTGTCTGTACACTAGGGAATTAGATTTGCAGACTTTTTTCCTGGTTGCAGCCGGCCATCACAAGGTCTTATGCATCTGCTGGTGTGGTCAGTATTCTCCATATTCACCCAATCTCTGAACTGTGAGTAATTGGTGCTCTAAAGCCTTTTAGTCTGGGGGTGTTCACGCATGTCTGGAGTGAAGCATAGTAGAAGTGGTTATCTGGCTTGAACAAGCATCATTCCTTCCATTCATCCATTTCCAACATTAAGTTGAGTTTGTAATGTTCCCGAGCATCTCCGAGCTACAACCTAGGAGAGTTCCTTGGGGTGATAACATTAATTGGCGCCGTTGCCGGGGAGAGGAGATTGAAGCTCAACGTCCCTGGGAAACGACACAGTTCCACGCTTTGATGATAGAAAAAGTTTGGACACATTTTTGGTTGTAATCATCTATCTGGCGACTCTACTGGAGGACCAACCTTTGGCGACTACACATTACAATTTTGGGTCAGTTTTTGAAGCATACCCGGAGAAATCCTCAGAAAACACTAGCTGACTCAGTGCCTGACCCTGAGAAGATTGCTAAGCAAAGGAAAACATCACAGAAAGGGGCATCAGGATCAGGTAAACCTAAGAAGTCTTATGTATCTCTGCAAGAGAAAATTATAGCTAAGGATATACAGTTTAAAGATTTAGAGCCTAGCATTGTTAGTAAAGAAATACCTTCAGAGATTCATAAAGCTCCTTGTTCAGTCAGTTCCCCTTTGGATCTCAGTCCAAAGAAAGCCTCCCATACAGTCCATCATATTCCTTTGTCCCTGTCATCCATTTCACTGTTCCCTACTATTCAAGCTGCCAGTATCCTTCCACCTATCCCAGTCATGGTAGGTCAGCAAGCTCCCACGAAGATGGAAAGAATCATAGCTGCTAGGTATGGACCCCTGGTCTTGCTTGTTCCTTTGAATTCCATGCCTGCAGGAGAATATCAGAAATATATGCCCAAATTCACTGGTACAGAGGGAGTAACAGCTGAAGAACACCTTGAATCTTTTTATAGCTATGCTGATAACCTAGATATCAGTGAAGATGATGTGTGGATGAGAGTATTTGTCCAGAGCCTTGATGGAGAGGCTAGAAAGTGGTTCAGAGAATTGCCCCATAGGTCCATAGCAGACATTGAAGCATTGGATGATGCATTCCTGAAGCAATGGGGGGATAGGAAAGATCTGCTCTATTACCATACAGAGTTTGGAAACCTAAAGAGGGAGAATGGGGAATCATTGCCTGATTTTAATAAAAGATTTAACTATATGTATAGTAAGATACTAGCTAAAGTAAAGCCTACCCCCACCTCTGCCAAACTCACTTATGCTAATGTTTTTGACTTTGATTTCTGCCTGCTTTTGAGAGAAAGAAGATGTGCCACTCTAGCTGAAATGCAGGATGCAGCTCTAGAGGTAGAATCTAATATCATGGCTGCAAAAAAGCTCAAAAGTCATGTTGATAGAAGGAGGCAGAGAGGTTAGGCTTCTTCTTCCTCTGCTTCATCTTTAGAACCCAAATTAGATAAGATGTCTAAAATGATAGAGTCATTGGCTGCTGAGATATCTAAGCTAAAAGTTGAGCAGAGCTCTGGAAAAGCAAGGCTTCTAAACACATTTGCTCCAAGAAATCCAAATCCATTCAGAAGAGCAAATGAACAAGTGCAATTCATTCTGAGGGGTAGAGAGACAAATGAAGAAGAAAAAGTTAAAGCTCCTTTCCAAAATGTAGTCATGGAGGAGGAGCAGTTTGAAGAAGAGGATGAAATCCATTGCATAGAAGA
Organism: Pinus tabuliformis; assembly: GCA_031772625.1. Classification (NCBI taxonomy): domain Eukaryota; kingdom Viridiplantae; phylum Streptophyta; class Pinopsida; order Pinales; family Pinaceae; genus Pinus; species Pinus tabuliformis. The sequence continues at coordinate 311,593,998 of CM062816.1, read as the reverse complement.
TAAAGGCAGTGCTGCCTTTCTGACATTAACTGCATATGAAGAATCATTACTACAGGACTAAACCAGTTAAGAGTGGGACAGAGAGGCTGTTCTGCAGACTGGTGAATAGAAAAGATATAATCTAAGGTCAAAAGAAAACAATGTCAAGGAGAACTGTGCCCAAAGAGCTGCTGTCCAAACAGAGCAACAAAATATTAGACAGAAGAAGCCAGCAGCTGATCCAGTCATCTTCAAAGCACCAGCTCAAGAGGTAAGAGGTCCTGACAAGTCCCCTTCTCCTTTCAGTTCTGAACCAGAAGTCCAGAAGTTAAAAATATCTGTACCTCTGATAGAACTAGTAAAGAGTGAAGTTTTTAGAAAGCCTATCCTTGATGCTCTTGAGCAGAAAGCCTCACAAAACCCCACTGACTACGTCAATTTGCAAGATGATAAGCCTGCAGTTGTGCTTAGCCCAATGACTGAACCTGCTGATGATAATTCTCCATCATTTTATGTCTCCTTGACCATTCATGACAAAATCCTCCACAATTGCCTGCTAGACACAGGGGCCAGCCACAATTTGATGCCTAAAGCTGTCATGGAAGAGTTAGGCCTTGATATCACCAGACCATATCATGACTTATTTTTATTTGATTCAAGAAAGGTAAAATGCTTAGGATTAATCAAAGACCTGGTCATTACCCTCACTCAGTTGCCCATAAAGAGCATGATTACGGATATTGTGGTAGCAGATGTCCCTCCCAAGATTGGCATGCTGTTGTCCAGAGGGTGGATTAAGAGACTAGGTGGGACACTACAGAATGATTTATCTTATGCTACTGTCCTAGTGTTTGGAGAAGAAAGAAGGAGACTGTACAAAGAAGCACAGCTGGCCTACATCACCAGTGATGAGAAGAACCCTTCTAATCATCCCATTTATGCTGTGGACACTTATTTTGGAGCTTGTATTCTCCAAATTGAAGAATCCCAGAAAGCTTCAATGCAGATCAAGAAACCAGTGAATCAGGCCGAGGGAGAGCAAGGAAGTCAGGTTTAGGAAATGTTCTTTGATGGAGCATGTTCTCGGGAGACTGCAGGAGCAGGGGTGGTGCTGATATCTCCAGAACAAGAAAGCACACATCTGTCTTTTAAGCTGGCCTTTCAAGTTACCTACAATATAGTAGAGTATGAGGCTCTGATATTGGGTCTCAATGCAACCAAAGACAGAGAAATCATAAGCATAAAGGTGTTTGGAGATGTTGATCTTATCATTCAGCAAGTGAATAAAACATTCCAAGAAAAGCACCCAAGGCTGAAAGCATACAGAGATGAGGTATGGAGACTCAAAGATTCTTTTGATAATTTTTGTATCTCATATATCCCTAGAGTAAAAACTCAACTTACAGATTCACTTGTTGTGTTTGCTAGCATGTTTATCCCTCCCATGCCTCCCAGACTAGTTTATGAAGTTCAAAAGAAATACAGACCATCCTTGCCTGATCATGTCCAGCATTGGAAAGTTTTTGAAGATGATGATGAAATAAATAAGTTTCTGTGAGTCATTGATGAATTTTCCGAAATGCAAATCGACCAAGAGAATGAAGCCTTGGAAGAAAGTCCCCAGCCCCAGATTAGAAATAAAATTGGCAAAGATAGCATTATCCAACTGCCCAACAATTATATACCTAAGGGTCTGGTTCCATTAGAAAAGCTGTTTGACCAAAATGATGTGCCTTATAAGGCTGCCCAAAAAGAAGACCAATCTGCAGTCTGTAAGCATAATATAGGGAGTCCAGGACAACCAAGATATATAAATTTGTCCACCCATCTGTCTGCTGCCCAGAGTGCTGAATACTGCAATTTAATGAAGCAATTTGCTGATGTCTTTGCCTGGGAATATAGTGACCTAAAAACATATGACAAAAAGATCATCCAGCATAAAATTCCTTTAGAGAAAAATACCATCCCTTTCAAACAGAAGCTGAGACCAATAAATCCTTTTCCTTCCTCTAATTAAAAAGGAAATCAAGAAGTTACTGGCTGCCAAAATCATAGCCCTCTCAGATATTCAAAATGGGTAGCCAATTTGGTAATGGTGAGGAAGAAAAGTGGAGAAATCAAGCTCTGCGTTGATTTTAGAAACTTAAACAAATGTTCTAGAAAAGATAACTATCCTCTACCTAAGATGGAGCATTCGCTGCAGAAAGTCTCACGGGCCAAAGTAATGTCTTTCCTGGATGGATTTTCAGGGTATAATCAGGTTGCCGTACATCCAGATGACCAAAAAAATACTGCATTCACCACTCCTTGGGGCACTTTTATGTATTCCAAGATGCCTTTTGGGTTGGTGAACACTGGAGCCACCTTTCAGAGAGCCATGGATATAGCATTTGTGGGAGAGAAGGATAAGTTTGTCTTTATGTACCTAGATGATATAACCGTGTACTCCAGCAGCCATCATGACCATTTGCAGCGTTTGAAGAAAGTGTTCGTAAAGTGCAGAAGGTTTGGGATTTCAGTCAATCCTAAAAAGTCACAGTTTGCTTTAGAAGAGGGTAAGCTGTTAGGACATGTTGTTTCTGCTGCAAGTGTCTGAATTGACCCAGAAAGAGTAAGAGCAATACAGACATTGTCTGTCCCAAGGTCAAAGAAAGATATCGAGTGCTTTCTGGGCAAGATAAATTTTGTAAGGAGGTTTATCCCAAATTTTGCAGAACTTGTAAAGCATATTACCTCCATGTTGAAAAAGGGGTCAGAGATCAAATGGACTGATGCAACAAGAAGATCCTTTGAGTCCATTAAGAAAGCTATTATGGAAGCTCCCACTTTAAGAAGTCCAGATTACAGCAAGGAGTTCCATATATTTTCATTTGCCTCTGAAGACACCCTTGCAGCAGTTTTATTGCAAGCAGATGAAGAAGGCTCAGAGCATCCAGTGGCTTTTTTCAGCAAAACATTAAGGGATGCTGAGCTGAAGTATGATATCATTGAAAAACAAGCATATGCTCTTATCAAGTCTTTGAAAGCTTTCAGAATTTACATTCTACATTCCAAGATAATTTCATATGTACCCTCTGCTTCAATAAAATATGTTCTAACGTAGCCTGATGTTGATGGAAGAAGGGCTAAATGGATTGCAAAGCTTATTGAATTTAACATAGAATTGAAGCCCACCAAACTGGTCAGAGGTCAGGGCCTTGCCAGACTGATGGCAGAAGAAAATTGTAGAACGCTGGACATAAATCTCATGAGCACGATTTCAGAGAATGGTCAGATAGAAGAAGAAACAGTTGAACCAGGGAAAAATCAGTCATTGGCAGAAAATTTAGCTTCTTGTGATTGGTACTCTGCAATAGCTCAATTTTTGCTGAAGCTAGAAATTCCTCCAGGCCTTAGTTCAAGCCAAGCCAGAACTATTAAGCTCAGGGCAGCCAAATATTGCATTCATGAAAACCTGCTCTACTGGAGAGACCCCTCTGGAGTTCTTTTGAGGTGTCTAGACGAAGAACAATCCATTGAAGTCATGCAGCAGTTTCATTCCAGCCTGTGTGGAGGGCATCATTATTGGAAAACTACAGTTCACAAAATCCTCGGAGCTGCATACTTTTGGCCCACCTTGTTTACTGATGTCTTTTCATTCATCAAATCATGTGACAGTTGCCAAAGATTTGAAGGGAAGCAGCGATTGAAGTCCCTGCCCTTAAAACCCATACATGCTAGTGCCCCTTTTCAGCAGTGGGGCTTGGATTTCATCGGAGAAATCAATCCACATTCCAGTGGCCAGCACAGATGGATATTAGTAGCCACAGAGTACTTCACTAAATGGATTGAGGCCATCCCTACCAGAAAGGCTGACCATAATGTGGTCATGAAATTATTGACAGAGAATATCTTCACCAGATTTGGTTGTCCACATAAATTGATCACAGACAATGCAGCAGCCTTTAGGGAAAAAGAATTGGTGGACATGTGTGACTCAATGGGCATTAAGCTGGTTCATTCCACCTCATATTACCCTCAAGGCAATGGTCTAGCAGAATCTTCCAACAAAAGCCTGATAAGGATAATTAAAAAGCTGTTGGAAGACAACAAAAAGAATTGGGATTCTAAACTCAAGTATGCACTATGGATTGATAGAGTAACCACCAAGAAATCCACAGGGAATTCTCTTTTCAAGCTGGTATATGGCACTGAGGCTGTATTCTCAATTCAGTTAACCCTCCCTGTGGCAAAGTTCTTGCAAGAAGAGCAGAATGAGGAAGAGAACATGGTAAGAAGGATCACTGATTTAGCAGAGGTACATCAAATCAGAGAACAACTGGTTGAACGGTCCGTGGCACACCAGAAGAAGATCAATGAAGCCTTTGATAGAAGTACAAAAATAGATAACTTTTAGGTTAGAGACTTAGTTCTTAAGTGGGATGCACTGAAAGAGAAGAAAGGAAACCATGGGAAGTTTGATGCTTTCTGGACAGGGCCTTTTATCATTTCTTAGATCCAAGGGAACAATACCTTCATACTACAAAGTATGGGATGGGAAACAATTTTTGATGGCCTAGTTAATGGGCGGTTTTTGAAAATTTATGTTGCTTAAGGTCTCCTCACCTTAAGGTTGTAAATATGTTATTTTATCAGTTTTTAGTATAGGCTCAGTTAGACTCCATGCCCAATGGAACACTAGGAAATTTTGCTAATTTGGTTTTCACAGGAAAGGCAATGATCTGCAGTTCTTGAGACCTCACAGGGAGGATCTCATCCCCAGAAGGAGCCAGTGTTAGCTCTGCTTTATGACATCTAAAGGTTGGTAACAAACTTGGCCTTGGGTCGTGCTCAAAGAAAGCCTTGAATGATTGCCCTCCCCTTTTCTCTTCTCTCACCTTCCCGCCATCTCCATTTACCCTGCTTTTTGGTTAAAATCATATAAAGCGCCCTCACTCTTAAGCCCCAAGCGCTAAAACCTATACCCCATATAACTGCGCGCCTTCGCAAATTCCCACTGCCGTGACTTCAACCGTCGCTCTCCGTCACCCCCGATCCAATGTTTCCCTGTCACATCCGACGAAATCCGTGTGATTTAAATCCCCACCGTCCGATCATATCCGCCGCGATCGGACGACGTTCGCTCTTCCTGCGCCTGTGAAGTGACAGCCCGTTAACGCGCGATGGAGAGCAGTTTCCGCTGCCACGCGTCACACCCTGAGTGGTATCACGCGCCCTTGTACCTTTATCGCCCAACACCCAACGATGGTGCAATCAATACTGCCTGCTGCCAAAACTGCCCTTCCCGCTCGATAAACTATGAGCATCTTCGACGCCCGATGACCGTTGGATTCGTCCCCCCGAGATCCAACGACCTGTGTCCACTTTGCTTCCATATCTCCTAGTATTCCTTGCCTAGCAATCCCACCGTCAATTCGCCCAATCTAACGGCTGATATTACTCCTCCATCCGACTGTCCCACCCGCTTTGTAGTTCACGTACCTTGACTGTTTCGAGCACCCGAAGGACGAAGGTGGCCAGTTACCAGTACCCGGCGCATTTGCTCCTCAATAGCTACATTCCACGGACAACATGGCCGAAAAGGAAAAAGACGGAGCCCGAGCAGGTGAATGCATTTAACAGTTATGGGATTTCATTCTACACGGCACTCCACCTACCCGCTAGTACAACAGAGCATCTGAGAAAATCGGATTTATTCACTGAAGCAAGTTAATGCACCAGAAACTCCATCAAGCAGTTAAAGCAGTTGGTGGTCAATTCTGACCCCTCCATACTTAGAATGGCCGAACGCCTTTGTAATGAAAGTTTATATATACCTAGAAACAAGATGCAATCAGGGTTGATGGTTGTTGTTTTGATGTAAGGTTCAACTTCTGGAGACTGTAATTACTTTGACACTTGCAGCGTCTCATCTTCATTTTCAGCTAATATAAGCTTCTTTTGCTGTTAATTGCTCACTTTCCATTTCTATTCTGTTCTAGGCTGTGCCTGATATGCAATTTTCCTGAACTCTTGATGTTTAGCATTAGAGGAGATGTCATCCTACCTCTGTGTTAAAATCTTGCATGTATTAGTGAATGTGTTATTCAGAGTTCTTTTCACTTAGTGACAGAGAGTTGTCATCTTGTCTGTACACTAGGGAATTAGATTTGCAAACCTCTTTACTGGTTGCAACCGACCATCACAAGGTCTTGTGCATCTGCTGGTGTGGTCAGTATTCTCCATATTCACCCAATCTCTGAACTGTGAGTAATTGGTGGTCTAAAGCCTTGTAGTTTGGGGGTGTTCACGCATGTTTGAAGTTAAGCATAGTAGAAGTGGTTATCTAGCTTGAACAAGCATCATTCCTTCTATTCATCCATTTCCAACATTAAGTTGAGTTTGTAATGTTCCCGAACATCTCTGAACTACAACTTAGGAGAGTTCCTTGGGGTGATAACAGGACCCACCAACATGTCAAGGGGATCTCCCCGGTAAGAAGTTCCAATTAGACCTCAGACCGTTTGATGTAGGAATCCCAGCAGTGGGTCATAAGGTAATGCCTTGACTGCGATGTCGCATAGAGGGAAGTAAGATAACTCTGTTAGTAGCAAGGGTGTGACTGATGCAGAGAGTCAAGGAATGTGTACGAGAGGTTCCAACACTTCCAAGGGAGAGGAAGGTGAAGGTGAGTTCTAGGTTGAAAGGGATCAGTCCCAACTTGGCTGGGAACACACCACACAAAGGACATGCACTGCTTCCGGCGAAGTAGTCCACTTGGATGCAGAAATCACAACATACAAGGTAAGATAACATGAACAACACTCACGGATCAGTCTGAGATGAGTGTGATGATTGATATAGCAAGGTTCATGAGAAAGGTCTGTCTGATGTCTGGAAGAGCAGTCGACATGGACGATGACAACATTAATAACATAAGCAACACATTAACAACAAGATTCATATAATTGCATACAAATCAGTTCATACACAAGTACGTAAGTTAAACAACATATATTATTAAGGCAACCAGAACAGTCCAACTACAATAGCAACATATGCATGAAAATGTACTCGCTCTTATTATATAAAGAAGTGTAAGTCACAATCATACAATACATCCATGTAAACCTGCGAGCCCAAATAGTGGAACATTACAACCACATCCGCCTCCTCCTCCAAAAAGATGTACTAGCTCTGTGCAGTGGAGAAGCTAAGGCGCGTTACAATATTGTCCAAGTCTTCTTCAAGATAGTCTTAGTAGAAGCTTGGTTGACCAAAAGCCTATACAATGAGTTATGAGGGACTATTTATAGAAAAGGGTGGGGTGACCCTTGAAATTCCTCTTTGTGACAGTTCAACTACCCTCACGACTCTTCACCTACTCTATGACTGTTACATCCAACTGTTGACACTTGACTTACACTTGACATGACTCAACATTACAATGCACATGTACTCATGTGAAACAACATGGCTTGAGCAAGCCTTCCAAGACATCATTGACACTCGGTCCGCTATGGTGAGACCAACTCTTTGGCATGCTTGTGATGGTGAAGCTAGTGAGCTGATGCTAAGCTTGGTCGTCCATGATGGTGTGTAAGCATCTCATGGTGACATCTCGCTGAAGCGAACTCTTGCCTCTGTTGCAACCGATGCATTGGTTCAACGCCTTCATCCAACTCGTCTGCTAACATGCACATGGTCTTCTTGGGTGTTGTTGAACCAGCAACACATTGATGCATAATGTCTGTGTTGATCTTCAAGTGTGTGTTGGTGGTCATGCACATCAACTTGTCGAAGTACATGTTCAACTCCAGTTGGAATTGCTTCTTGTCTTCATCTTGGTGAGTGTGTTGAATGGGTTGGATTGCATGCGTGCGCACAATGACACACATGCTGTTGAATCCCTTGCATGCGATCACCAACACTGCTCACCATGTCTGCTCCATGTTAGCTGCTGGGATGGGTTTTTAACTTGTACGAGCACAATTTCATCCGTGAGTGCACAATGCCCCCTTGTTGTTCTTGACCCTGCTGCAACTCATTTGTCTATCTGTGTAGCTTCATGTTATTCCTTGAGTTGTTGCTTCAGCACATGCAACTCCTTCTTTGTTCCATTCTCTGTCTTCGCACGATCTTCATGTCGCGCCATCACCTCATAGCCGAAGTCTCCAAAGTTGTTTTCATCATCAATGGATCTACTTGAGCTTGCAATCTTGTTCTGCTTCCGTGTTGTCAACAACCCTCCTCTTGCATTCGTTGCATTTGGTATGCTGTCTTCAGTGGTTGTTCATGATGCTACTCGTTGTAATGTTGCTGTTGTCATACCTTGATGTCCTTGTCTACGAACAACTTGATGTCTTCGTGAGTAGGCAAGTCCATAAACACTTGATCGATTGCATCCCCAAGTGTGCTCTGAACGGTTTCTTCGTCTCTGCCCTTCTGAAAACCATTGTACATGTATTGTTGAGACGCAGATGAACACTTGTGATACCTGGAGACATGGAAACACTCATGGCAAGAAATCTGTTAGTCGAAAACCAAAATGAACATGAGCGCTGACTTGCAACATACTTAGGTGAATGATCATGAAGGTTACGCAATTTCGGTCGGGAGACCGACTGCCAAGACTACACAAGGCACATTCTGGGCTGCTAGGGGACTAACTCACTGCTGGAACTATGCAATGCACAGTCCAGTCTGGCTGCTGACTGATGGGATTGCGCAATGCACAATTCTAGTTGGGAAGCATTGTTGGCTTAGGGACAAATTTGTGCAATTTCTTGGGCCAAGCAGCCATTGTCCTCCAGAAATGGGCAAAAAAATCCTGGAGGTCAGTGTTGGGCAAGAATGCGCAAATCTGGAGAGGAAGGTGAGCCTTCCTGTCCCAGATTGTGCAATGCAGCGTTGGTGAAGGAGGAGCCTGGGCCATGGTTGGCCCGACTCACCGACGGGCAACTGAAAGCAAGTAAGTCATTGAATGCATGGCAACGCTAAGTGACAACATAAGTGATTAACAGTGCATGCAAAACATGAATGAAAGATTCAACAAACAGATCAACATGCATGTGGGTGAGGCAGTCCGTCGGTTGGGCGAACGTCTGTGCAAAATTGTTTCATGCATGCGACGACAGTGAGATAGCAAAAAAAACTAAAACATAGCTAGGACAATCTAGTATATATGTAAACAAAAGAAAGCGTCCAAAGAAATCAAATAAACAATAATCCCACAAGCGAAAATACAAAAAGCGACAGAAATGCAGCACAAGGCATGAGAACCGGGCTTACCCAAAAACCGCTGAGCTGAATGTGCCGACTTCTCGTAGATGTGATGTGGGATGTCAGAGCTGCAAGGTTGATGTGAGGAATGAGCTCTACAGTGTCCAGTTGATGAGTTTTGATAACATTGAGGTTGTGACGCGCATGCCACGAATCTAGGGGAAGTGACACTTGGTGGAAGGTTTCATAATTTCTCCTTGCATATAACCTCTAACTGTGAAACATAGACCCATGAAACAAGGGATGCATTTGCATGATACCTTGGGAGAAGTAGCCCATGCATGCAAGTCTGTTTTTCTCAGTCCCGGAGGGAACCGGTCAACTCAGTTGCACATGCAAGAGACTGCTTGATTGCTGGAGAAAAATGCGCATTTCTGGCAGGGAGTTGCGCTGGCTGTCCAGGAGATTTACGCAATTTCTGGGTAGAGCAGCTGACTGCTGCCCATATTTGCGCAAATCCTGGGATGAACAGTCTGTTGTTGGGAAAATTTGCGCAAATCCTGCTGGGAGGGTTCACTGGCAGGATTGCGTAATCCTGGAGCCCAACAGGCTACCAGAGAGGATTGCGCAATCCCTGGAGGGAAGGCTGGTTTCCCTCCAGAAATGCGCAATTTTCAAGTGGAAGTTGCTCAGCCTGCAGCTGGACCAAGTCCGGGTGAGCAGCCTGTGAGGATAATGGATCAATTATGATCGACAAACTATATTTGTGCGAGGAAAACACTAAAGCTTGAGTACTTGATGAAGCAAGACAAAGTGTTGTGTAAGGTTGGTAGGGAGGCTCCAAAGCAGGCTAAGGCAAAATTTTGGAGGGTGGTTATAGCTGCTACAACAGAAACTAATCCGATTCTTGGTGCTTGTCTGCCAGGTTTTTCATGCCCAGGTGCTGGAGTGTTTGGAGTCTGTGCTCCTTCTATCGGAATCCTTATTCCTCAAACAAGACTTCATTGGGTATGCGTGAGGGATTTTTGGTTAATATAGAAAAGGGGATTTTGTGGCTTCTCCTTTGCTAGTTGAATGTGAATCTGCAAATGAAATAATGGTTCTCGGGCTGTGTATATATTTTTGTTTTAAGGATCAGAGCCATTAATGTAATATTCGACTTTAGACTCTCTGAGTATAAGTGTATATGATGAAACCCTTGCTTGGGGTTCTATTTTGTATTCGTCCCTTCTTTGGATTTAAACTAAAGGCTCTTTAGTTTTTAATACATATTAATTATCGTTGATTCTGTTTTGTTCATTATGCGTGTATTTCTCCAATTTCGAATTGTGGCGTTGTATTTTTCATTAACTTACAACATATTGTATATGACATTTACTTTGGTTATAATTTAGTTGTGGTCGTCTCCTTTAACGACGTATCTTGTATTTACTTTCTTGGTTGGAAAGGTTCTTTTCTTGAGTATAACGTTTAGCTAAATTTAGTTTCCAGCTCTGCCCCTTTTGAGCTAAGTTGGAACTTGAAACCCTCCATCCTATCTTTCTCTCTCCGAGGGTTAGTTATTTTCTTGTTCTGGTAACAAGGCAAAACCCTTGTTCTTCACCTAAACTCCCGAGTTACGTTTTACTCAACAGCTAGGGATAATAGTAACATTTGTTTGCGTTCTTTCTAACTTGAAACTACACACAGACCTTTCCCTCGTGCCGAATCTGTGGGTCAATAGTAATAACTGTTAGGCACATACCTTAGCTATAGGTTGCATACAATCCTTTGTTCATCTACTAAATTTGTGACTTACTCGTGAATAAGTTTACCTATCCTGATTTAAAATTGTCTTTACTTTATTTACTATCTCTATGAAATAGCAGTAACTTATTTCCCTTATCCACAGGTTTACAGTGCTTACTTCATTCACTGTCTCTATGAATTTAATAGTAGATAATTTCATTTATTTATAGGTTCATCATCGTTACTTCATCTACTGTCTCTATGAATTTAACAATAAATAATTTTGTTATCTATAGGTTCACTCACAATCCATTCTTAACTACTGGGTCTATAATTTAATAGTAAATAGTTTACTTAAAAACATATCCATCATGCTAATTAGAAGATAAATCTATGACTAAATAGCTAGGATTTCCAGATTATACTTATCTGTCTCGCTTATATTCCAGTTGAACTGGACTTTAATTCTCTGTTTGTCTTGCCTCCCAACCTTGAGACCTGCGTTGTTTCGCTTAAGTCTCCCCCCGAGCTACCCCTCACAGGGTCTTCTCCTCAAGAACTTATGTCTTGAACAATAGTAGCTATCTGGTCTTAACCAAACTTAGCTACTTTGTCACTGTCTGTCCTTCCAGTGCATTTAATCTCTTTTCTAATATCTCTTAATCTATTCCTCTTTTTCCTCTCTAGATCTCAGATGCCTCCATCCTCTTGATCCCTTCCTTGGAATAAATTTCTCAAGGAAGTAGTTAGGGTTGGGTAACCGCCCAGCCTAACTATTTTGAGAAATAAAACTGTCACCCTTTAGACAATTCATTCTCATTTAACTTTAATCAAACAATTACTACCATCATCCTGGCATTCCACTTTTCATGCATTTTAATCAAAATTAACTAATTATATAAACTTAATCAGTATTCAGTTTGTTTTAAATGCGGTAAATAAATATTTACATTTACGGGGGACATCACATCTCCCCCCCTAAGATTGAACATCATCCCGATGTTCTTCTATTGGAAATAACTTCGAAAAAATCTCCCTCATAGTCCGTTCATCTTCCCAGGTAGCCTCCTCTGGCCCAAAATGTTGCCACTGTACTTTAACTTGGGTGATAACTCATTTCCGCAACATTACTTCTCTCTGATCGAGTATACCCATTGGTTCGACCAGGAACTCGCCTTCCAGTTCGACTTGTATATCCTGTCAATTTATTATGTGTTTGGGGTCATATATATATTTCTTTAATACAGAAACATGAAAGACATTGTGCACACAAATATGGCTGGGTAAGGCGAGTTGATAAGCCACTGGTCCAATTCGAGCTAAAATTTGAAAAGGACCGCAAAATCGAGGTGCCAATTTGGCGCATCCATTCCATTGCAGTGTACTTTTCTTGGCCCGCACATGAACATAAACATGATCTCCTACCTGGAATTCCTGAAAACTTCTTTTCCGATCAGCGTAATTCTTTTGTCGGTCTTGAGCGACCTTTAAATTAGTTTGTACTTCTTTGACCATTTCTTCCATTTCTGCTAGCATATCAGGCCCTAGCATTAACTTATCTTCTGGGCCACCCCAATTCGAGGGAGTCCTACATTTACACCCGTACAACACTTCAAAAGGGCTCATTTGTAAAGAAGTGTGATAGTTGTTGTTATATGCAAACTCTACTAGATGTAAATACTCTTCCCACTTAGACGGTTGTTGCATTACATAAGCTCGAAGCATATCCTCCACGACTTGGTTTACTCTTTCAGTCTGCCCATCTATCTGAGGGTGGTAGGCAGTACTAAAATGTAGCTGAGTGTCCAGTCCTTCAAACAAGGCTTTTTAGAAGGCTGATGTAAATTTTACATTACGGTCCAGAATTGTAACTTTTGGTATGTCGTGCATCTTAAAAACATATTTCATAAATATGTTAGTGATCTATACTACCTTATAAGTAGATTGTACATGTATGAAGTGAGCATATTTACTTAGCGTATCAATTACTACTATTATTGAATCATTTTGTTTTTTTGACTTGGGCAGTCTTGTTATAAAATCGATAGAGATAACTTCCCATTTCCATTTCGGAATAGGTAATGGGTGTAGCAACCCAGCTGGGTGACGGTGTTCTGTTTTTACTTGTTGGCATTCCAAACAGCGTGTCAAATATTCAGCCACCTCCTTCTTCATGCCAAGCCAGAAATACTATTTTCTTAGTGCGATAATCAATTTCTGATAACTGGATGGCCGACATAAGGAACTTTATGATACTCATCTAAGATTAAACTCTTAATAACCTTTTGGTCAGGTACATACATCCTTCCTCTATAGATCAATATGCCATCTGAATTTACTTCATACCCCAACTGGTGTTCTTTGTTGTTCATAACTTTAGCTTGCTGCCATAAAAATTGATATTCCGGATCCTGCATTGCTGCCTCCTTGATTTTCTCTTTGAATTTGTTTTGTACTTCACTGAATGATACTTCATACAAACAATTAACTTTCTTACTTAAAGCATAAGTGACATGGTTCTCTTTTCCTTTCAAGTGCTTAATTTCAAAGTTGAACCCGCTTAAAAAATCAACCCAACGAGCTTGCTTGGCATTCAAAATGGGTTGTTAAAATAGTTAGTTAAACTATGATGGTTAGTCATTAACAAAAATTTCTTACCCATTAGGTAATGTTGCCACTTCTTTAATGCATGAATAACTATTGTTAGCTCCAAATCGTAGGCTGAATACCTTTGCTCATGCTCCTTAAGCTTCCTAGACTCGTAAGCAACGACCTTGCCTTCCTGCATTAATATGCCACCTACACCTTCCTTGCTAGCATCCGTACAAACCACATAATCTTTATTTGGATCAGCAATGCTTAAAATGGGTGCGGTGGTGAGTAAATGTTTAAGCTGATCAAAACTCTTTTGGCACTCTATGCTCCACTTAAAAGCCCTTCCTTTCTTTTGCAGCGAAGTGATAGGATAGGCTACCTTGGAAAACCCTTCAATGAATCGCCTATAGTATCCAGCTAGACCCATAAATGACCTTATATCAGCCACATCTTTTGGTACCGACCACTCCATTATGGTCTTTATCTTTTCTGGGTCCACGACTATTCCATCCTTAGTAATGACATGGCCAAGATATTGGATTTGTTCTTTAAATAAATCACATTTGTTGTACTTGGCATACAACTGGTGTTCCCTTAAAACTTGCAGGACAATACAAAGGTGTTCTTTATGCTCTTCTACCGTCCAAGAGTAAATTAGTATATCATCGATAAAAATTAACACAAATTTATCCAAATATTGATGGAATATACTATTCATAAGGCACATGAAGGTTGCGGGTGCATTGGTTAACCCGAAAGGTAGCACAACGAACTCGTAATGCCCATACCGAGTTCTGAAGGATGTTTTTTCTATATCCTCTTCCTTGATTCTAATTTGATGATAACCCGAGCGAAGGTCGATTTTTGAAAACACGGTTGCTCCCTTCACTTGATCAAACAACTCATCTATACGAGGTAGGGGATACTTGTTTTTGATGGTTAACTTATTTAGTTGGTGGTAATCCATACACATTCACAGGGTTCCATCCTTCTTTTTAACAAAAAGTACCAGGGCTCCCCAAGGTGATACACTTGGTCGAATATATTTTTTGTCAAGTAGTTCTTGTAACTGCATCTTTAGTTCCGTTAACTCTAGTATACTCATGCGATAAGGGGCTCGAGATACTGGAGCAGCCCCTGATATTAATTCAATGATGAAATCTATATCCCTTTTTGGCAGAAGTCCCGGAATTTCTTCAGGAAACACATCCGGAAAATTCTGCATGATCGGTATATTTTCTAAGGCGACAAACTTTTCTTTTGAATCATTATATCCTACTTGTATTTCATAAATCTAGAATCCTTTTCGGATACACTTGGCCATTTGGGAGGCTATCACCGGCCTCAGCTTTAAGGGTCTTATTATTTCCAGAATCTCCTGTCTCTTTCCTTCCTCGTCCATATAGTTAATAGTTTTAATTTTATAGTTAATGAGAGACCAATGTTTTTCCAAGCAGTCCATGCCAATTAAATAATCATACAATCTTAAGGGAAACACATTCAAGTCTGCCATAATAGATTAACCTGCTATTTGTAGGGGACAATCGCTGACCTTGGCCAACACTCTTCTCCTGGCTCTCGTAGATAATTGCACTAACTAAGTATTTTTAAACTTAACAGCTTGCAAACAACATTGTTCTACTATTTTGGGACTAATGTAACTCAAGGTAGCTCCGGGATCAATTAAAATAGACACAGTTTGGTTGAATATTTTACCTTCAAACTCTATCATGGTCGGCTGGTACTCCGCCTGATGGTCTTCAAGAGCAGCATTGATTTTATGCATGCTTATTGACACTTCTCCCATTGTTGATGCTTCTTGAATCTGTGCCCTTACTGATTGTTCATTTGTCTTGGTCTCACTAGGAATTTTGAAGCTTGGTTAATTTCTATTCATGTTTCTATTTGCCTGCCCTTTAGGGGGTTTATTGACCATAAACTTATTTCCTTTACTGCTGGAGGAAAATTTACTCCCCTTTTTGTCATTCCATCTCTTACCTCCTTCCCCTTTTAGCTTGTTTTGCTAGTAACATATTCGGGCCTTCCGTATGACTTCATCCATGGTTTTTGGGTTATCGAACTCAAGGTGCTCTTTCATAAACAACGACAAGCTGCTGACAAACTGTTGCACCTTAGCCTTTTCTTCCCGTATGTATGGGACATATCACAGTAAGGATGTAAATTTTGTTATGAATTCGTCCATAGTTAATTGACCCAATCGAAGGTCATGAAACTCCTTGGATTTTTCATCATAAAACCTTTTAGTTAGATATTTTTCCTTAAAATATCTTTGAAATTTGTCCCAAGTTATACTCTGCTCATTTACACCATGAACTGTTTTTACTTCCTCCCACCACAAGGTGGCTTTTCCTTGCAGCTGAAAGATGGCCAAACGAGCCTTTAAGTTATGATCATATTCGTACAGCTGGAAATACTTATTCATGTTGATGAGCCAGGCTTCTGCTGCCTCTTCTTGTTCACCATCAAAGAGGGGAGGCTTTATCTTCCGAAATTCTCCCTGAAGTTCTACTTTTTGTCTCTTTTGCTTGTTGTGTTATGATACATTACCAGATTCTTCTTCCTAGTTCTCTTCACCGCCTTCAGTTTCTGCTCTCTCAGTATGAAATTCTTGTTCGCTAGTCATGTTTCCCTACTCAGGATTGGGAATTGTTTGTCGCTGATTCTGTCTATCTGACAGACTCTTCATGATATTTTCTTGTTCCTGCATCAACCGTTCATTATCTTCCTGCAGTCGAGCCATTTCTTCTTTTAATTCTTGCATAGTTTCCAAGATTGCAGTATTAGTGTTATGCGACTCTTCTCCCAATTGTACCCATACCTCAGGATTGGTCTCCTAAAAGGTTGTTGCTCCTGTCCCAGTCACTGTTCAGTGTGGTATAGTTCTCATTCTTCTCATACTAGCTGCTTTTCTACCTCTCTATGTACATCACAAATGTTGTTAATCATTATTTTCCAGAGGTCTCAGTTTTGTAACTTGAGCGCTCTCATACCACATGTCACATATCCATAACTTTTGTCTTTGTTTGTTTTTTTTTTTTATATGACAATACATTGATTTAGTCTTTCAACATATAAACAAAAAGATTTCCCAATACCGCACCACTTATTTAATTTTGTGTCTTTGCAGCACAGTGGCATAATTATAAGATCTACGGTATTAATAACTAAGGTTCTGCGCTGATATACAAGTCACCTCATACTGATTCAACTACTCCTAAGTAAACTTAGGTCGCATGACTTAGTTTTAACCTTATAATTACATACTTTGACAACTTGTTTAAGTGATTAATGACATCATCTAATTTGAGGGGCTAACTGCCCTAGGACCGCGGACCCACTGCCTCTAGATCTTTCGTTGTGGTTTCTAGCTAGTTTTTATTGCATGGGTAAGAGTGCAACATCAATGGTGCTCCGACGTTTCCCAAATCGGACGGTGGAGAGGGTTACCCGCTGATCTAAGCTTTGTCTAGATGAGGAAACCGGTCTTTTGTTGTATTTTCCATACATGGGCTTGGTCTCTGGTCCTCTGTGGAGTTCCCTCTCCAGTAATGGATTCCGCTTGTTCTTCCTTCCTTCTGAAGCGTACTTACTGTTGGGTTTGAAATGTTTCCATTAAAACTGAGAACTTTCCTCTATTTCACAGTTTACCTATCGAGGCTATCCTTACATCCGGGTGCAGTTCTAATGTGTCTATTGTATGGACAGGTATATACTCCAATTTATACAGTTCCTGTATTGTTGACTCTTGTTTTATTTTCTTAAAAAATCTCATTGAAACTAATTCGATTCTTGGTGCTTGTCCACCAGGTTTTTCATGCCCAGGTGCTGGAGTGTTTGGAGTCTCTGCTCCTTCTACCGGAATCCTTATTCCTCAAACAAGGCTTCACAGGGTATGCGTGAGGGATTTTTGGTTAATATAGAAAAGGGAATTTCGTGGCTTCTCTCCTTTGATAGTTGAATGTCAATCTGCAAATGAAATAGTGGTTTCGGGACCGTGTATATATTTTTGTTTTAAGGCTCAGAGCCATTAATGTAATATTCGACTTCAGTCTTTGTGAGTATAAGTGTATATGATGAAACCCTCGCTTGGCATTCTGTTTTGTATTCGTCCCTTCTTTGGATTTAAACTAAAGGTTCTTCAGTTTTTAATACATATTAATTATAGTTGATTCTGTTTTGTTCATTATGCATGTATTTCTCCAGTTTCGAATTGTAGCGTTGTATTTTTCATTAACTTACAACATATTGTATATGGCATTTACTTTGGTTACAGTTTAGCTGGGTCGTCTCCTTTAACGGTGTATCTTGCATTTACTTTCTTGGTTGGAAAGGTTCTTTTCTTGAGTATAACGTTTAGCTAAATTTAGTTTCCGGCTATACCCCTTTTGAGCTAAGTTGGTGCTTGAAACCCTCCATCCTATCTTTCTCTCTCCGAGGGTTAGTTATTTTCTTGTTCTGATAACGAGGCAGAACCCTCGTTCCTCACCTAAACTCCAGAGTTACGTTTTAGTCAACAACCAGGGATAATAGTAGCATTTGTTTGTGTTCTTTATAACTTGAAAATACACACAGACCTTTCCCTTGTGCCGAATCTTTGGGTCAACAGTAATAACTGTTTGGAACATACCTTTGTTGTAGGTTGCATACAATCCTTTGTTCATCTACTAAATTTGTGACTTACCCGTAAATAATTTTACCTATCCTGATTTAACACCGTCTTTACTTTATTTACTATCTCTATGAAATAGCAGTAAATAATTTCCCTTATCCACAGGTTTATAGTCTTTACTTCATTCACTGTCTCTATGAATTTAACAATAGATAATTTCATTTATTTACATGTTCATCATGGTTACTTCATTTACTGTCTCTATGAATTTAACAATAAATAATTTACAGGTTCACTCACAATCCATTCTTAACTATTGGGTCTATAATTGTCATAGTAAATAGTTTACTTAAAAACATATCCATCATACTCCCCTGAGCTACCCCTCACATACTCCCCCAGAGCTACCCCTCACAGAGTCTTCTCCTCAAGAACTTCTGTCTTGAAGGATAGTATCTATTTGGTCTTAACCAGACTTAGCTACTTTGTCACTATCCGTCCTTCTAGCACAATTAATCTCTTTTCTAATATCTCTTAATCTATTCATCTTTTTCCTCTCTAGATTTCAAATGCCTCCATCCTCTTGATCCCTTCCTTGGAATAAATTTCTCAAGAAAGTAGTTACGGTTGGGTAACTGTTTTAAGAAATAAAATTGTCACCATTTAGACAATTCATTCTCATTTAACTTTAATCAAACAATTACTACCATCATCCTCACATTCCACTTTTCATGCATTTTAATCAAGATTAACTAATTATACAAACTTAATCAGTATTTGTTTTAAATGCGGTAAATAAATATTTACATTTACGGGGGACATCACAGGGGAAATGTAATTTCTTCCATACTTTTTAAATGCGGTAAACAAATATTTACATTTATGGGGGACATCACAAGAGAAATATAATTTCTTCTATACTTAATATAGAGATGATAGGAAGTAATATTATTGATATTACATAATGTGTAATTCGGCCTATGTTCAATGTACATGTGGTATTTAAAACGAAAATATATTAATAACACAAAATATTTCAGTGTCAACCATAAGTAAAATATTTCAATGTCCATATTAAATAGAGAAAAATAAAGTAATTTAATTAAAAAAATTTCTTATATTTTCATTTTCCATAACCAAAGAGATTTGTAATTTATTTTATTTATAATATGGAGTTGATATATAAGATATTAAAAAACTTCTATAACCCTAGATGTGTAATTTGTTTTATTTCTAATATGGAGTTGATATATAAAATTGTTAAAATATCAAGAACAAAAAAAAAATTATTTTAACATGTGACATATATAGAGAGAAAGATTGAGAGAATTTTTATTCCATTAATAGTTTCTTTCTAATCTAATGTATGAGGGATATTTATGATTTTTTCATTGCTTAATATGTATTTGATATATAATATTTTAGAAAATATTAATAATAAAAATAATTAAATGTATGCATATAAGAAAACATTAATATTTTAATGTGGAGAACATTAATTATAAATAAAATATTTTAAAGTCTACTACATATATATTACAACACCTTAGATCTATTTTAACTCTAGATCTATCAAGCATCTAGAGGGATCAGGGCTTGGTAGATCCAAAGTTAAGATGGATTTAGGTTGGTTTAATGTAATGCCCCGGGATAAAAATGTAAATATTTGATTTACTGTGGTAAATATACACTGAACCTGTTATTATTATCTATTTAAAAATTTAAATATAATTTGTTTTCATTATGAGATGAAGGAAGTGTTTCCTAAAAAAGAGGTAATTCTCAAGGAGGAAGTTGTCATCTTGAGGTGGAAAGACAGTTGCTGTGAAAGCAACCCTAACTACCTCCCATAACTGGAAAAGTTTCCAGAGAAAAAGAGGGGAGGAGAGGAAAATATGCGTTGTAGTGACAAGCAGAGGAAAAGAAAAGAAAAGAAAAGTGGCTAAGTCTGGTGATGACCAGATAGCCCTGCTCACTGTACGAGCACTTGCAGAGGACTGCGGTCTAGCAAGAAGCAAGGGGGGAGATTCTGGTCCTGAAGGACGAATCTCATGGTCGGGTGGATTGAAAGACAGTAGACCCTGATTCAGGTGACTGTCAGGAACAACTCTTCAGCCGGAGAACTCCAGGTACGTAAGAAAACCTCTGTGTTGGGATTGTTTAGAAAGCTGTATAATGTTAATCTTTTTTCTCTGTTTCCTCTTTATATTGTGAAAGGGGAGTGGGAGAAATTATCTTACAGGGAACCAGGATGGGAAACTGAGCAGAGGTATGGTTGTCCTTCTAAAGAAACCTTGACTGATGCTAGTGTTTAGTAACTTGTGAAGAATTTTGAATCTTGTTCCTTTTAAACAAAAAATTTTCTGGGAGTCAAATGTGTGAGTGGTCTGCTGGGAAATCTTTTCAGAGATTATAGAAATAATGGAAAAACAGAAAACTCAAAGGCTCACCATAGATTTAGAGTCTTCAAAAAGATTGTTATTATAGCAAAACAAAATATATTCCATAAACAACAGAAGGACCAACAGGGTTCTTTTTTTATTCTCTTCACATGCTTTATCACAAAGAAATGCAGAAAAGTATAACATCTCAAATTAAAACCCCTGAAGCATTCGCCGGACGAAAATATATTTAACTTTACAGAAAACACTGAGTAGCATAGTCGCAACCGCGAGGGTATGCAAACTTCATGACCAGAGTTTAATTGCTCCTACTAGCATGCAGATAAAATCTATAAGACAACAAGGTAAGCACTCAGATATACATGTAAAACGACAGTAAGGAAATATTGCAAATCTCAACACCATACGGGAACGAGTAAATCAGAGAGAATGCATAAAAGTATAATCTTGGCTCTGAGGGCGAATTCAGATAGTGTGAAGAGCCAGATTTATAATCACTGCCAAACAAAAACATAAACCTGTGAAGCATAAACCCTTTTTCCATCATGCGGTGAGCATTATGCCATGCACCATACATTATGAAATGAAAACCCCACTGGCAAACTGAGGAATGTTCAAAACAACATTATATACATATATTTACAAAAATGGTCTGTCACAGTCATAAAAAGATCATAATTCAACAACTCCGGAACCTTGACGAGGGTTCATATATTAAGATTATCAAGGAATATGGTGAGGCACATCCCTCATCCACAGAACTCAGGTCGTAAAGACCAGACCAACAGTAGAAGAACTGGAGCATACATAAACATAATGTGCATGGCTAGTCTTGAAAACTGTAGGGAGCCATGAAATATTCACCAAGGGAGTTAACCCGAATAAAATTATTTAACGGTGAATCGAAACAACAAATGTACAAAAGAGCTCGAGGGCTCATCAAAATATAGCCAACAGTTCAAAACCCTTTTCGAGGGATGGAATTCCCAATCCTTATCGGAGCTGGGCAAGCCTGCCAGGCTCAAAATCTGCCAAAACTCTGTGCAATAGGCAAAATAGAGAATCCGTAAGGGGCTGGGCCAGAAGGCCATCACAATCCAACGAGAAGAAAAGAACCCTTCATTCCACACTAAGAAGCCCTTCATTTCTTGCAGTAGAACGATTAAGTAACAAATAGAATGCAGAGAAACCATGGGAACATACCTGTCAGCTGAGCTCTAAGAGGATAGGACCCGGATGTTGGGCAGCTACACCGGCACCCATGCATAACTTGCTGGAGTAAGAACCATAAACCTCGTCCATAGAAAAATAGAGACATGCCTGAAGCATGTTAGGAATCGGGCCGAACATAAATCAAAGGATATAGTAAGGGTGTGGGAAATCAAAGAAAAGAAAACTTAAAGACAGACAACATAGTGAAATACTTTCCCTAAGGCAGCTGTTGTAAAAAAAAAAAAAGGTCCAAGTCGATCCGGAACTTGGCAAAGCATCAGGGCCATAGCCATTCATCATCTAGAAGAGGTTCTATGTGTGTTCTGCACCAGGAAGGAGAATGGAGATGTAGCAAGGCTGAGACAATGATTTTGGAAAACATCAATGACACGACTAACTGAGTTGTGTATTGAGCAAGCCTTGCCCTCGGATGGGCTACCATGGTTCCACACCGTCGATGCGGGGAGGAGCTCAAGGGCGGGGAAGCAGAGGGTTCATAGACCACGCCCTCATGACGTGAACGAGCCATCAGAAGTAAATGCCTAGCCAGGTGTAAGGAGCAGCCTTACCAACATTAAATCCGGCAGATAATTCTCTGTCCTCGATGGGATATTTCCAAATGCACCCATAAATGACAAGATATTTTATCCATAGCCATTTCTATTATGGTGCCTGCGGGTAAATAGTATTAATGTTGAAATGTTTGCGCCCCAAATGCATACAAGGGTGGAATAGAATATGTTTAATTGAAAAAAAAATAAAAATTACACGTAGGTTAATTTGTGGGGTCATTACAAGTGGTATCAGAGCCCAGTATCAAAAACTGTGGCCTCTGGGAATTGGAGTTGATATACAGATTGAATATAATTTATTTCCATCTCTATTGAGCAGTTAATTTTTTTTTTTGATGTGTGACTACTCACCTGTTATTTTTATGTTTAAGTACAGGAGAAAGATTGACAATATGAGGAGAGCAGACAATGCGTCACACAGATTTGTAGTGGGACAGGGACCTGCAGAGAATAACCCCGAATTATGGGTACAGCTTGGAGAGGAGGCTCGCAATACAAACCTTGCAATTTTGGAGACAGTGCAGGAATTGAAAAATGAAATGGCCCGATTGAGGGAGGATAACGCAAGGTTAACAATGGAACAGGAGAGAATTATAAAGAGCCTATCTGACAAGAAAAATCAGCAACCACTGAATCCCAGTGCTGAGCAACAAAGGATGTCAGGGGAACAAAATCAAAACACAGAACCCGAAGAGTCAGAAGGAAGGGAGGAGGAACGATCTGATAATGCCTCCGAACAACAGACATCAAAAAGGCAACGGATAAAGTTGTAAGGGGAATTCCGCAAGATCAAACCGCCACATTTTGACGGAGAACAGGAGGAGGCAGTTGAGGCATGGTTGATCAATATGAACAAATATTTCCAGCTGTATGAATATGATCACAATCTTAAGGCAAGGTTGGCCATTTTCCAATTGCAGGGGAAAGCCACCCTGTGGTGGGAGGAGGTTAAGATGGTAAAAGGAGTGAGTGAATAGACTATCACTTGGGAAAAATTTCAAAAATACTTTAAAGAAAGATACTTGATAGAACGCTTCTATGACGAAAAGGCAAGAGAGTTCCATGACCTGCGATTGGGACAACAAACTATGGACGAGTTCATCACTCGTTTTACTTCATTACTACGTTATGTGCCTTATATTCAGGAAGAAAAAGCTAAAGTACAAAGGTTTGTCAGTAGTTTACCCTTGAGCATGAGAGAAAGAATCGAATTTGACAACCCAAAGACGATGGACGAGGCTATACGCAAAGCCCGAATTTGCTACCAGCAAAGCAAGCAGAAGGGAGAAATCCTGGGTAAGAGATGGGTCGATAAGAAAAGCAGCAAGCTGGCTGGAAGTGCTAAAGGTAATCGCGGAGGTGGTAACAAAGGATTCACCAAGGGACAAAACAACAGAAGCATACAGAAGAACTCGCTCCGATTAAAGCCCCCCATTGAGTCCAGAACCAATGAACAACCCAGAAAAATAGACAATGAAGGGACAACAAGGCCTCCAGTGCAATGTTGGGGCTGTGGTGGACCCCATTACGTTAAAAACTGCCCTCAATGAAAAGGAACTGAACAAGTTTCCCAAGTCTATGAAGCTTCTACAGCTGGAGATGTAGGACGGAGTCTACCGAAGATTAATGTTTCTCTGGAGGATCATTAGGCGGAGTACCAGCCGACCATGGTGGAATTTGAAGGTAAACTCCTAGACCTTGCTGTCACTGTTTTAATTGACCCTGGTGCAACATTAAGTTATATTAGTCCTAGAATTGTGGAGCATTGTAAGTTGCAACCTGTTAAGTTTAAGGACCCTTGGTTAGTCCAATTGGCAACAAGGGAAAAAAGACAGGTAAATTCCAAGATCAAAAACTGCCCTTTAAAAATAGTAGGACAGTTAGTTACAACAGATTTAAATGTGCTTCCCCTTGGTTTGTACGATATATTAATTGGTATGGACTGGTTAGAGAAACACTGGTCCATAATTAATTGTAAAACCAAGACTATCAGTTATAAGGATGAGCTTGGAATAAAGCAAGAAATGCAGGGAATCAAGCGGCCAGTGCAAATTCAGCCCATAACTGCCTCACAGTTAGCAAAATGTATTAGGAAAGGATGTCAGATTTATGCCGTCCAAGTGGGCTATGCCAACTCGAAAGATAAAACAACCACAATGGAGAATATTCCTGTGATACAGGAATTTGCTGATGTGTTTCCGGAGGAGATTCCCGGACTACCACCTAAAAGAGATATAGATTTTACCATTGAATTAGTGCTAGGAGCAGCCCCGGTATCTTGGGCACCCTACAGAATGAGTATACCAGAATTGACAAAATTAAAAATGCAATTACAGGAGTTGTTGGACAAAAACTATATCTGGTGTTGTTCGTTAAGAAGAAAGACGGGACCCTTCGCATGTGTATAGATTATCGTCAACTAAACAAATTGACGATCAAAAACAAATATCCTCTGCCTCGTATCGATGAACTGTTTGATCAGGTAAAGGGAGCAACAATTTTCTCAAAGATTGACTTGCGATCAGGGTATCACCAAGTCAGGATTAAAGAGGAGGATATAGCTAAGACAACTTTTAGAACACGATATGGCCATTATGAATTTGTGGTGTTACCCTTTGGGTTGACCAACGCCCCCGCAACTTTTATGTGTCTAATGAACAACGTATTTCACCAGTATTTGGATAAGTTCGTGCTGATTTTCATTGATGATATATTGATTTATTCTTGGACTATGGAGGAGCACCAGGAGCACCTCAGATTAGTCTTGCAAACCCTCCAAGAACACCAACTATACGCTAAGTTCAACAAATGTGAATTTTACAAAGAACAAATACAATATTTGGGGCATATAATTACTAAGGAAGGAATCGCAGTGGATCCCGAAAAGATAAGGACTATAATGGAATGGCCGGTACCTAAAGATGTGGCGGACATCCGATCCTTCATGGGGTTAGCAGGCTATTACAGACGGTTTGTGGAAGGATTTTCGAGGGTAGCTTATCCCATTACTTCCTTACAGAAAAAGGGAAGGGCCTTTAGGTGGACCCCTGAATGTCAAAAAAGTTTTGAGCAACTTAAATACCTGCTCACCACAGGCATAGTTGATCCCAAAAAAGATTATGTGGTTTGCACAGACGCAAGTAAAGGAGTAGGAGGTGTGTTGATGCAGGAAGGGAAGGTAATAGCTTATGAATCAAGAAAATTAAAGGAACATGAGCAGAAATATTCTGCTTACGATCTAGAGTTGGCAGCTATGATTCACGCCCTGAAAATGTGGCGACATTACCTTATGGGAAGAAAATTTCTGTTATTGACAGATCACCACAGTCTGACCAATTATTTTAGCCAACCCATTCTAAATGCAAGGCAAGCACGGTGGGTGGATTTCCTAAGTGGTTTTGATTTTGAGATCAAACATTTAAAAGGGAAGGAGAATCGGGTGGTGGACGCTTTGAGTCAGAAATTGCAATGCCTATACGAAATTTCTTGCAGTGAAGGGAAAAGTAAAAAGGCAGCCGAACAAGATGCTGTTTATCAGCAAATAAAACAGCAAGTGCAACAACCAGCCAACAAAGAAAAACAGCCGGATTATGCTTTGGATGCTGCTGATGTTGTATTATAAAGGGAGGCTGTATGTGCCCAATCAGAACAATATTAAAAATATGATATTGGATGAGTATCATAAGAGTCATTACGCTGGACACCCAGAGTATCAGAAGATGATCACTGCACTTCGAAAAGAATATTATTGGCTGAGAATGAAGAAAGAAGTGGCTGGTTATTTGGCACGATGTCTAGAATTTCAGTAAATTAAAGCAGAACACCAACATCCTGTGGGTTTATTACAACCATTACCCATACCGGAATGGAAATGGGAAACCATCTCTATGGACTTTATAACAGGTTTGCCTAAGTCAAAGAAAAATAACGAATCCATCATGGTGGTGGTGGACAAGCTGAGTAAGTCAGTGCATTTTATACCGGTGCAATCTACCTATAGAGCTGCGCAGATCGCCCATATGTTCATGCAAAATATATTTAAGTTGCATGGGCTACCAAAGACAATAATTTCAGACCGTGATGTAAAATTTACATCGGTCTTTTGGAAAACATTGTTTGAAGAATTGGGAACTCAGCTGAACTTTAGCACGGCTTATCACCCTCAAACTGACGGGAAAACTGAACAGGTGAACCAGGTGGTGAAAGATATGTTAAGAGCATATGTGATGCAACAACCAAACAAGTGGGAGGACTATCTACACTTGGTTGAGTTCACATACAATAATGGCTACCACACATCATTGCTAATGAGCCCTTTTGAAGTATTGTATGGGCGGAAGTGCCACACCCCCTCGAGCTAGAGTGGACCGGAAGACAGATTGATGTTAGGTCCTGAAATGCTTAAGGAAATGGAGGAATTGGTTAAAAGGGTACGAGATAATCTGAAGGCAGCTCAGGATAGGCAAAAGAACTTCGCTGACTGGAAAATGAGGTTTAAGGAGTATCAGGTCGGTGATCATGTGTATGTGAGAATTCGAGCAAAAAAGAGCACATTACAGTGGAGTAGGTGCGCTAAGTTGGCACCTCGATATTGTGGACCATTTCAGATCTTAGCAAGAATTGGGCCAGTGGCTTACCAGCTCGCTCTGCCAAGTCACATACGAGTCCACAATGTCTTTCATGTCTCTGTGTTAAAAAAATATGTTTATGATCCTAAACATGTGATTAAATGGCAGGATATTCAGGTGAGAATTATCTCCGATAGATCAGTCTAAATGTTTTCTTTTAAAGGAAAACTGACTTAGGATGTTGCATGTTGCAGGTAGAACCGGAAGGAGAAATCCGGGTCGAACCGCTGAGCATCCTCAACCGGAGAGAAGTAATGCTGCGGAAGCGGGATATTACCCAAGTTAAAGTGCAGTGGCAGCACTTTGGGCCTGATGAGGCCACTTGGGAAGATGAAGAACTTATGAAAAGGACTTATCCAGGGTTGTTCATAGCTGAAGGACATCGAGACGATGTCCAATCTCAGGGGGGGAAGATGTAATGCCCCGGGATAAAAATGTAAATATTTGATTTACTGTGGTAAATATAAACTGAACCTGTTATTATTATCTATTTAAAAATTTAAATATAATTTGTTTTCATTATGAGATGAAGGAAGTGTTTCCTAAAAAGGAGGTAATTCTCAAGGAGGAAGTTGTCCTCTTGAGGTGGAAAGACAGTTGCTGTGAAAGCAACCCTAACTACCTCCCCTAACTGGAAAAGTTTCCAGAGAAAAGGAGGGGAGGAGAGGAAAATCTGCGTTGTAGTGACAGGCAGAGGAAAAAAGGAAAGAATCCAATAAGGAAAGAAAAGTGGCTAAGTCTGGTGATGACCAGATAGCCCTGCTCACTGTACAAGCACTTGCAGAGGACTGCGGTCTAGCAAGAAGCAAGGGGGGAGATTCTGGTCCTGAAGGACGAATCTCATGGTCGGGTGGATTGAAAGACAGCAGACCCTGATTCGGGTGACTGTCAGGAACAACTCTTCAGCCGGAGAACTCCAGGTACATAAGAAAACCTCTGTGTTGGGACTGTTTAGAAAGTTGTATAATGTTAATCTTTTTTCTCTGTTTTCTCTTTATATTGTGAAAGGGGAGTGGAAGAAATTATCTTACAGGGAACCCGGACGGGAAACTGATCAGAGGTATGGTTGTCCTTCTAAAGAAATCTTGACTAATGCTAGTGTTTAGGAACTTGTGAAGAATTTTGAATCTTGTTCCTTTTAAACAAAAAATTTTCTGGGAATCAAATGTGTAAGCGGTCTGCTGGGAAATCTTTTCAGAGATTATAGAAATAATGGAAAAACAGAAAACTCACAGGCTCACCATAGATTCAGAGTCTTCAAAAAGATTGTTATTATAGCAAAACGAAATACATTCCATAAACAACAGAAGGACCAACAGGGTTCTTTCTTTATTCTCTTCACATGATTTATCACAAAGAAACACAGAAAAGTATAACATTTCAAATTAAAACCCCTGAAGCATTCGTGGGACGAAAATATATTTAACTTTACAGAAAACTCTGAGTAGCATAGTCGCAACCGCGAGGGTATGCAAACTTCATGACCAGAGTTTAATTGCTCCTACTAGCATGCAGATAAAATCTATAAGACAACAAGGTAAGCACTCAAATATACATGTAAAACGACAACAAGGCAATCTTGCAAATCTCGGCACCATACGGGAATGAGTAAATCAGAGAGAATGCATAAAAGTATAATCTTGGCTCTGAGGGTGAATTCAGGTAATAATCCTGTAGGTTATACGAACAAGAATCTAGTAGTGTGAAGAGCCAGACTTATAATCACTGGCAAACAAAAAAATAAACCTGTGAAGCATAAACCCTTTTTCCATCATGCGGTGAGAATTATGCCATGCACCATACATTATGAAATGAAAACCCCGCTGGCAAACTGAGGAATGTTCAAAACAACATTATATACATATATTTACAAAAATGCTCTGTCACAGTCATAAAAAGATCATAATTCAACAACTCAGGGACCTTGACGAGGGTTCATATATTAAGATTATCAAGGAATATGGTGAGGCGCCGCAAGGAAGGCGCTCATCCCTCAACCACAGAACTCAGGTTGTAAAGACCAGACCAACAGTAGAAGAACTAGAGCATACATAAACATAATGTGCATGGCTAGTCTTGAAAACTGTAGGGAGCCATGAAATATTCACTAAGGGAGTTAACCCGAATAAAATTATTTAACGGTGAATCGAAACAACAAATGTACAAAAGAGCTCGAGGGCTCATCAAAATATAGCCAACAGTTCAAAACCCTTTTTGAGGGATGGAATTCCCAATCCTTGTCGGAGCTGGGCAAGCCTGCCAAGCTCAAAATCTGCCAAAACTTTGTGCAATAGGCAAAATAGAGAATCCGTAAGGGGCTGGGCCAGAAGGCCATTACAATCCAACGAGAAGTAAAGAAGCCTTTATTCCACACTAAGAAGCCCTTCATTTCTTGCAGTAGAATGATTAAGTAACAAATAGAATGCGGAGAAACCATGGGAACATACCTGTCAGCCGAGCTCTGAGAGGATAGGACCCGGAAGCTGGGCAGCTACACCTGCACCCATGCATAACTTGCTGGAGTAAGAACCGTAAACCTCGTCCATAGAAAAACAGAGACAGACCTAAAGCATGTTAGGAATCGGGCCGAACATAAATCAAAGGATACAGTAAGGGTGTGGGAAATCAAAGAAAAGAAAACTTAAAGACAGACAACGTAGTGAAATACTTACCCTAAGGCAGCGGCTGTAAAAAAAAAACAGGTCCAAGTCGATCCGGAACTTGGCAAAGCATCAGGGCCATAGCCATTCATCATCTAGAAGAGGTTCTGTGTGTGTTCGACACCAGGAAGGAGAATGGAGCTGTAGCAAGGCCGAGAACAATGCTTTTGGAAAACATCAATGACACGACTAACTGAGTTGTGTATCGAGCAAGCCTCGCCCTCGGATGGGCTACCATGGTTCCACACCGTCGATGCAGGGAGGAGCCCGAGGGCACGGAAGCAGAGGGTTCATAGACCACACCCTCATCACGTGAACAAGCCGGCAGAAGTAAATGCCTAGGCCAGGTGTAAGGAGCAGCCTTACCAGCATTAAATCCGGTAGATAATTCTCTGTCCTCCGTGGGATATTTCCAAATGCACCCATAAATGACAAGATATTTTACCCATAGCCATTTCTATTATGGTGCCTGCGCGTAAATAGTATTAACGTTGAAATGTTTGGGCCCCGAATGCATACAAGGGTGGAATAGAATATGTTTAATTGAAAAAAAAAAATTACACTTACGTTAATTCGCGGGGTCATTACATTTAATTTAAAATGATGTAAATAAATATGGAATATTAAATCAATTTGATGATATATATTTTAGCATATAATATTAGATATTTTATTACAAAATGTATTTTGATAATGAATAATTTTATATATTTAAAATGTAATGTTTTATTAATTCTGAAAAGTGAAATGAAAGAAGAAACAACAAAATTCATTTTAAAATGATGAAGTTTATATGTTTTATTTTTTGTGATAATATGGTTTTAGATAATTTTTTTTTTAAATATAAACACATTGAAAACACTTTAACATATTTAATTTATATAAATTTAATAATTCAAAATTATTATTTAACCAGTTTTGACCAATTTTAAATAAAACTCATAAAAACTATTAAAAAATAATCTTAAACACTTTTATTTTTTGCTTTCTTTTTATTTTGGTTTTTACCATAGTGAATTGGTAACGTATTGGAATAATTTGGGCTGGGCCCAAAATTAAAGCCACTCATACCAAAAATTTATGATTGAGCAAGTGTCGGTACCTCCACTAGGATTAAGGGAGCTTACTCCTTAACCCTTATGACAAGAGTCAAAGATGTTCATTGTGAAATTTGACATTGAGTAAAAAAAAGTAACATGAGAACTATTCCTTAAACCTTGTAAAAAAACCAAAAATATTACGAAGCCAAGTACCAACCACTGGATCATGATAAAGAAAGGAGTTGTCTTTAGTGCGATTTTTTGGACTTTTTGGTGCCAGAATCAAGGGGAAAATTTTGAGGTGAAATCTTGATTTGGAGTTGTCTTTAATGTGACTTTTTGGATTTTCTAGTCCCCAATCAGGCAGAAAATTTTGAGGTGAAATCTTGATTTGTGTTATTTAAATTGGATTTTTCACTGTATATATGGGTTCAACACCCTGAAAAACCCTTAAAGCATTTTGATTGTGTAGAGAAATTACCCATCAAACTTATAATTTCAATAAATTCTTGTCAGATTTTAGAAAAATTAAACCATAAAAACCCACAAATTTTTTTACAAAAAATCATATTAAAAGAAAACATTTATTCTACCCTCAACCCATGAATATTCATAAAAACTTAGAGAAAACACATGCAGAAAACTAGAAACCTAGAAACCTGTAGAAGTAAAGTCATCTGCAAAGTATATCTTGAAAGAAGACAATTTGGACTACCTAGTTCCTTTTCATTGGCACGTGGCCCTTTTATTTCCATTATGAGATTCCATGGGTCCCACTATTAAGTGTTTTTGGCTTTTATGGCTACAAGTCCACGTTTTCATTATTAAGTGTTTGGGCTTTTTATGATTGCAGGTCCACTTTTCATGGTTGTCATGGTATTTCACTTTTACACCAAACATATCACGTTATCGTATCCGATTTAAACTAGATTTAAAGGCAAGTAGTTATTTGTTTTATCTAAAAGGCCATGTGCTGCAATCTTGATTGCAAACTGAAATGTGTTATTATGTAATGTTATATGAGAATATTTGCATATTTCCATTTCCCGAATTTAGGAGCGTAGGGTGAATATTTGGGTATTTTCATTTTTTATAGGTTAATATTTGGGTATTTTCATTTTTTATAGGTTATTTTTAGCTTCGTGAACATTAAAAATAATATTTTTTTTTCCTAATTTAGGAGTGTAGGGGTGAGGATGTGATTGCGCATCATTATAATGTAATTGTACTTTTATTGTCCCGAACGGCTAGGGTATAGAGCACAGGGTATGGAGTTGCATTCACAAAAAAAAGTGGGATAGTGGGTGGGAAATATAATTACGTAATTGCATCATATTTTATATTTTAGTATCATAGTTATGTTTGATTTTATCCATATTCAATATGGAGTTGATAGGTTTCTCTTTTAATATATATATATATATATATATATATATTTATTAAATAAAAAAACAATGTCGGTTTAATAAAAAAATAAAATGAATATATATAGTTGATTTGAAAGAGATATAGTAAAAATATTTCAACTTTATATTAAATAAAAAACAATGTCGGTTATAATAAAAAAACAAAAATGATATATATAGTTGATTTGAAAGAGATATAGTAAAAATATTTCAACCTTATCTTTTCACTTGATATGTTTCTCTTTTGAAATAAAAATAAAATATTCTTTAAATAAAAAGCCAACAATGTCAGTTATAATAAAAAAACAAATATCTCTCTCTCTATATATATATATTGATTTGAAAGAGATATGATAAAATATTTCAACCTTATATTTTTTAATTTTAAATACGAACAAATGTATATGTTTTATATTTTTCTAAATATTTTAAGAAAACACTTAAATAAATTATTTGAATATTTATATTGACTAATTTATTCAAGATAAATTTCATTTATATATATATATATATATATATATATATATATATATAAATGGAGAGATTTAAAAATAAATTAATAAAATATTTATTATAGAAAGAAAAATAATTGAAACTAAAAAAATTCAATTATTTCATAATAAAAGTAATGTGTAATATATTTAATTTTTAATATAAAATATAATATGATATTTACAATATACAACTAATGATAAATTTTTTTTAATGTGGATCACAAATAAAATATTTAATGTCATTATTATGTGTGGGTGGGGATATTGTTAAACTAAAAAAAATATATATTATGGTTAAAACATTTCAAGCAGTCTCACTATTCTACATTTTAGTCCCTTTTCACATATATTGTTCAGTTAATTTTGTATGAAATCCAACAATGAAAATTTAAGTTGTGTAGTCTATATGATCCAAATGGCCAAAGGAAACGATGAAAATGATGATGATGATATATACGGATCTATTAAGGAGAAAAGGGGACTAAATCTCTCCACGTGCAAATCCTTTTTAGTTTTGCACTCTAAAAAATGGCACCTCAAGATTTTATCTTTCTCAACAATTACTAGATTCATGATTAAGGTGGATCTATACTTGTATAACTTCTCAGCAATTACTAAATTCATGATTAAAGTGGATCTATATTGGTGTAACTTATGAAATTGAAGTTTAAGAGTATAATTGTGTTAACATAGTGTATAAGATAAAGATTTGTCTTAAAGTGACATAGAAAATTTGACTTAATCATTAGTGATATTGTTTTTGCATGATTCATTGATATTTATATTGGGTTTTCACAGAAGATTTAGTTGTTATTCTTGATAAAAACATAATTTATACAGCTCCAATGGTTAGCTCAACTGGTCGAGTCCTCGTTGTTAAGTACCTCGCCAATCGGGAGGTCATAGGGTCAATTCTCCTCAACGCCCTTAGGGTTAGGCCCTGCTAGTTTGACATAGGGGCTTGATTTCCTGCGGGGTTGATCAACCCATATATATTGCTAGTTTGATCGAGGGGCCTGATTTCCAGTTTGACCTAGGGGCTTGATTTATTTCGGGGTTGATATTGCTAGTTTGACCGAGGGGCTTGATTTCCTTTGGGGTTGATCAACCCAAATATTTCCGTGGACGTAACCCGGTGTCCGTAAACCACACCAAAAAAAACAAAAACAAACAACAACAACATAATTTATACACTTTTGAAATTGACTGAAAATGTAAAAAGTTATTAAATGAGAATGTTAATATAACATTATCTTATATCTATTTGTATTCGTTTTTCTTGTGAAATTTAAGAGGTAATGTAAGAATATGTTATAATGTTATACATTAGGCACATTGGTTAATCTGTTTTCTGTGATTTATTTGTGATTATGATGATAACTTTAAGAAAGAAGGTAAGAATATATTATAATGTTATAAAGTAGTTGCATTTGTTAATGTGTCTAATGTCATTATGATAATATGTGAGACATTTAATGTACATGTAATTAAGCATTATTAGATTTATTAAAATTATTTATGTAATACATGTTATTATTATATGTAGTTATGTGGCTTTCTATTTATTAATATAGGCAAAAGTTATTTAGTAAGTGAGTTTAATTTATCCCACATTTATTATGCCAAAATGTCTTATTAATATCAAAATCCTATATATTTAAAAGCTTTCAAAGTATTTACTCATTTATTAGGATTATGTAGTTTGATGTTGATCATTAAGAATTCTTCCAGTTATTTTAATAATATGATTATTTTAGTTTTCAAACATTATAAATATCATGATTATTTAAAAATTCAATTATATTATAATTATAGTAAAAAATAATCAATCAACAAATAAATTGATGATGATTAATATCTACTAGGATCTATATGGGCCGCCAAACCTTAAGAACAAAAAAAATAACAAATAAATTGATGATGATAATTAATATCCACTAAGATCTATATGGGTCATCAAACCTTAAGAAAGTAAGAGATTAATTAAAATTCTTTAAAATTTTATTTATATGCTTAAAAAAAGTGAGATAAGTTTTCCCATATAACCATAGTTTTTCTCACTTAAAAGGTCAAGGTTGGCAGTGTGAAAAATATTTTGAAAATTAGATCAGATGTGAGTATAAGATGGACATTCTAAAATAAAGTGTTTTTTGTCTTCAACTCTCTTAGTATCACACATGTGATAGGCTCCTTCATCCCAAGGTGTTTTGGGATTTGGCCAATGCCTAGTTTCATTGGTATGCCTTGTTTTCTTATTTGCTATTCTAATAATTGTTTTGAGACCCATTTATGAAACCAAAATTTAAAAAAGATAGAAAGAGGTTATTATGCATGGGTAAGAAATAGGTTCATTGATCACATCCATAAGATATAAGACCAAGTTTGAAAAACTTTGTAAAAAAATTGAGAAAATCATAAGGCTAGGCATGGTACACACCACCATAGACCACTAATGTGTGCATGAGACAAAACTTGAGTGTATGTTCAATACAATGCTTTGAGGAAAAAGATGAAAATATAAATACGCTTAAATATAGCCCCCGCACAATCTTCAAGCATATTGGAGAGAATAAATTTTAGCGAGATTTACCATCATACAAAGGTATATTTTTAGTTTCTTTTTAATAAGGATCACTTGAAGCTGTATGGTTCATCAATGTTGAATGAATATGCAATGGAGTCTATTGCACTACTTCTTAAAGAATTTGCCATTGATTATGACCTTGAGTTAAATAAGACAAATCTTTACAATGCAAATAACATATACTTGAATAATAAAAAACACAATGTTATTTAATAATGAAAAACACAATATTATTAATATCAAAATTAAAAAACACATTTTCTAAATTAATAAATAAAATACTTTGAGGAAAATCTAAATTTCAAATAATGAAGAAAAATAACTTTTAAGTAATGAGATTTAATTCTAAAAGTCTAAAAAAAATTGAAAGTAAAAAATGAAAACTTGAGAATAAAATTGTGTAACTCATTGAAATGGACATTTAAGTGCAGCGTAAAATGACCATCATTAAGTAATACTAGGCAACTTAATACATCACATTTATAGAATAAATTGTAGTAACAATCACTATTCCATTATGCTAAGAGAATAATAATAAATTTAATATATAATCACTTTTTACATTATAATTGCAATATCACTTACTATCTTAAAAAATTATTTCATTTTTCTTAACAACCAAGACTTCATTGAATAACAAACGTGGAGGGGATTGACCATAAAACATAATAAACGTGGATTCATTGAATGACAAATAAAGCACGATTCACGAGTAACATCGAGGGGATTGACCACCAACGAGCAGAGGCCATTCAGTGAATATTATGAGAATTAACACGTGATTCACACTGTTTGTATCCATTGGGAATCTTTCACGATAAGTTTTTAGTTTTCTAATGTATTTGAGTCATCTTATATGCAAGTTTCTTTGTATTTTATTTGAGTTTAGTTTTCTTTTGGTCATTGGCTCCCATTAATTAATATTTTTTTATTGACACAAATTATTAGAATCTTGACCTAATAATAAATCATCACCTAAAATAATAGAACCTTTTATATTAACTTTTCTAAGAAGTGGTTAGGAAATACATCACAAACATAAAAAACTAGAGAGTTTATTAAAAAAAATTCATATTATTATTATTAGCAACAAATAATGTAGATACGGTATCTATCTTTAGGTTGAAGTAAGCTATTAATGATGTTAGGTAGCTATGAAGGTTGAGGAGGATGTTTGTAAGACATAGAGTTGAAGAAGGTCCATTATCCTTCCTAAAAATATTATCGAAGGTTTTTATATATTTTCTAATGGAGGTAGTTGTGAGAATAGGCCCGGTGTAGGTATTAAGGGGTGTGTTAGAGTGAATGTAACATTTTCAAAAACTTTAATATAAATGGATGGATAAAAGTTGCAAAGGTGAAAATACATTTTGACAAAAGGATAAGGTTATAATTAAAAGTGTATTTAGGATCTGTGTGTAATAAGATTAATTGTTAGGTGGATTGAGGTGTTTCTTTGTTATGCAATGTCTTTGTATGGTTGAAGATTTCTACGCATGGGTACAAGGAAGTAATTGGAAGGCTAGATGGTGTACTAAAAGGTTTTACTACACAAAATTTGGTAGAGGGCCATGGTAGCAAGTAGTTTTTATTGAATGAGGCTATTCTAGACACGTAGGTTCATTGTGGTCTAAACTTTGTAGAGGTTGTTTTATGTCTTGATAAGGAGTTTAGATGGAAGGTGGGAATTTCATAAAGTTAAGAGGAAATATACGGAGGAGGAAAGCACAATTTACTAGTAGGACCTTTGAATTTTTGTTTAGCCCATATTTTAAAATGAAATATAATCTTTAAGAAGTATTGTCTTATACTTATGGATCCCACTAGTTTCAATGATCACCCCCAATTATGGATGCAATTTCTCTGTCACTTCAATTGGATTTATTTTAACACACTTTAGAAGTTAGGAATCAAAGACTAATGGTTTCAATAGGGAATCAAGGTAGTAAATATGCAAGCTAAAAATATGTTCAAAATTTATTATGAGTCTCTAGTCTTGCCCCACTTCCAGTGAGCATCCACAGCCTCGACATAGTCACTCAAGAAATCTGAAGCATTTCTTTGCTTCCAGTGAGCATCCATAGCCCCAACAAAGTTGCATGCATCGCCTCTCTATGCAAGAAGCCTTTCTCACGCATTTACCCCTTTTTTATTTTTTATTTTTTTCATGCAATTTGCATATTTTGGGCATTCATTGCACTAGGATGGATGAGGGATCCTGACTTATTTTACAACCAAAGAGGTTGTTTCTTATGTTTCAAAGACTAATATTTTATGAAATGGGTTTGCTCGCTATTGTTGGGTGTAGTATATGGTATATTAATGGACCAACATTTAATTATCAATCTGGGGTCTGTGGACTTCGAGACACAGCACTGGAAATGCCAGAGATGGACTTTGAGAACCTATAGGAAAAAATCCCTAATCTGTCGAAAAATTGCTCACACCTTTGGATTCCTGCACTAGATAACCCTTCTAATCCTGCACTCAAAAGAAGTCTTTAAAAAAATGAAACCATAAACACTAATCTTACAATATATCAACAATTGGAAGCAAACCTTAATTATTGATCAATTGAAAATAAGCCCTACCTATTGACAATTTAAAGAGAAAACCCTAACTATTGAATCAATCTGAAAACCAATGCATAAACTCCCAATCGACTCCTGCACTAATCTTGGCAACTTTATTAAAAGAAAAAAAATGTAGTAATCAATTTGGACATTGGCTACTTCACCCTTTAATTCATAAAAAATTTGAGATTTCAAACTAGATAAATAATCAAAGATCTCAAAAAGAACATAGGTCTTAATCTAATAATTTCAAAAGAGTGTTTCCAAGGAAATAAAATAGTCTTCCAACCATCACTGCACCATATCAAATCCACTTGTAGATTCTTGTACTATTGCAAATTTTCGCTCTTTGATACATTCAAAAGTAAAGTGTGGCACTCTGGTGTGTAAATCAATCTGGTGAACTTGAAAAACAAAAGGTCACACTCTTCTAATCAGAGCATTCTGGTGTGTAAATAAATCTGGTGAACTTATATAACAATGAAAAAATCACACTTTGTTCTATCCAAAATATATCTCAACTAGATATCTAGAAACTGTACTCAAAAGAAAAACTAGCAAGAAATAAAAGAAATCCTTTCAATTAAGAACCACATTCTGAAAGAGTGCTAATCAAATAATAAATCAACTTGCAACAATCTCTACACTAGTTCAAAGAAATCATCAAAGACTCTTGTTCCTTAATGAATGGGTTATACCAATACTCATCATCAAGATGGTTCAATTTCTCAAACCAGGAAAGCATAAATCATAGCAATAAATAAATATCAAATAAAGAGAAGAGACAAGGTTGAATCTTGCACCAAAGCATAGACTGTAATCATTAAATATGATTTTAAAGCATTATAAGCGACTGTAAGATTCAAGGCTTTAATGTTACTTCATTTATGCTATGTTTTACAAGATCTTCATAAAGAATCATAAGTCCCTTGATATTTTAAGTCTAGAATAGCTCAACGGTTTCAAAGAAAGTCTTGTTAAGTTCTCATGTCAACAATTATCAACACTTCAAAGAAATAGTTTCACATAAAGGCCTCTCAATTTATCCAATCATATATAAAAGATATTAGTCACCTCGTGGGCAGATCTCACAAACCAGATTATATGTTTATGGATCAAGATTTCATAAATTCCTAGTCACACACAAGTTATACCTTCAAATTAGGACGGATATTTAAAAGAATATGGTAGAGCATTTTGATAAGTTATACAAGAAAAATATATTTACTCAAGAAACTCACACACCATGGTAATCTATTCTAGAGGAAAACAAACCACATTATACTATCTAATAGAGGGGTAACGAGCTGGATTGGTTGGGCCCATACCAACTAGTTCGTTCCCTAGTTGAAAGAAATTAACTTACAGAGTAAAGAGAACCATTAACAAGATTAAACAACCATAGATCAAGAACTTGTCATTGAGGCCTATTATCAATGGAAATCTCAGCCCTTATATAATATCTTCAGTAGTCCATCCTCCAATTGATCGAAGGGAAGGGAGGTAGAACCCCTAGCACTAATTTCAACAACATCAGGGTACAAATAAATGGCTTGTTGTATTTTAGCTCTGAACCATACTTAGTTTATATAATTGTTTTACATTGTAGATTTGGCTATGAGAACTGAAGGCAATCACATAAAAAATGAGATAATCACAAATTATAACAATTTTCCATTAATGGATGTTTGGTGTAACCTTATAGTGCACAAAGTGACGACAGTAAGCCTAGGAACTAAGTGAAAACATGAAGGACTTCAAAGCAAAAAGTGATGTAAAATCAGACAAAATGGAGGCCTGACATCCCCCCATGTCAATCATCTTGCATGTCCTCATGAAAGTGAATCAACTGTTATACTGATGCTCCCTTGCAAAATAATTGAAACATTTATGGGTGACCTTGCACTTGCAATAATGTTCCTGCAACTTTGTATAGACAAAAAATCCTCTACTTAGATATGGTTGTTCTAAGAAGGGAAATAGATGTTGGTTTGATTTTGGAATCTTAATTCATTAAGACTGATTTTCAAGAGAGTAACTAATGCCAAGGCTACCCTAGGAATGTTAACAATGTTGTCATTGCAAAGGTAGTGTTATCATGAAATAACCAACCATCAAAATTTCCACAAAGCATCTCAAGAGCAACCTTAATCAGTAGTTCTTCATCTTAATATCCTCATTACAAATAAAAGTGACATAATTTGAAAGCCATGGTGTTAAAAAATGGATGGAAATAGGGAAAATGAAAGATGACAAAATAATACTTTCCCAGGATGACCATCTTACCATTATCCAAGCATATAGTTGAAGCTCCTTTTGTTGGGCAAAGTGAATCACCTACACTAAGGGTCCCACATCCATGAAAACCTTAACATTTATGGAAGATAGAACTCCAAGGCACATTATTGGAATGATCTTAAAGCCATTATCAAAGAGATATGATAATGAGTTTAGTGAAAGAAAAAAATGACCAAGTAAATCATGGTATAAAATTAACTATAATACCACAGGCATGGCCTTGCTACCAACAGGTGTATATAGCCTTGACAGGGATGCCTTTTAACCCAATGAAATTCATGTGTCCCATCTATTAGGTATAAATTCAGATTCATTTAAAAACATTTATATTAGTTTAAAAATTAATTGAAGGTCGTTGTTCTGGCTTGGTAACCAGCTAACAACAATGCCAATCACAATAACTAACAAGAATGAACAATTCAACTTGTGATGATACCTCTTGTCTTCCATCTTTTCAACTGAAAGCTATTACCCCAACTTAGTGACTAGTAGATGTAATGTAATTCTCGTTAGGACCCATGATCATGGTAGGTGATGAGCCCCAATTTTTGGTACAATTTGGGCTCATTTGGCCTACTTGCTTTGCTCAAACCATTCATTTTTTATTGCTTATGCATTCATTTCTTGGTTTATTCGTGTTGTTTGTAGGAAGAAGGGTAGGCATTCTATCTACGTGACTAATACATGATGATTTCAGGTTTTTGGCATTAAAAGGGAGCAAAGACCACGAGAAAGGAGACAAGGAGACAGTAAGGTGGCACTGCTGGTTTTTAGGAGAGGATGTCCACAGTCTTGGGGACCTTCCTCGTGATTCCCACCATAGCTCCGAGCTCCAACCAATCTCCCCACCGAGCTTAGAGGCAGCCAACCGTTCTACAGGAACAACAGTTACAACTGTTCTACAGGATCAGCAGTTTAACCTTCAGTTGGACAGCCGAGCTCCACAAATCAAGGAAACCTGTTGGATTATCATTTTGCATAAATACTGAGGCCGTAGCCTTTGATAGGGGCTTTTTGAACTTTTGCATTACTCTTGTAATTTGGAAGTACGAGCTACAGCTCGGTGTTGGTTCCTTTCGTAAGCCAGTTTTGGCATGACATCAGATTTTTGGTTATGAATAAAGGCAGGCAGATTTTGATCTCATTCTGAGTTTATAAGGGAGCTATAGCTCTCAGGTTAGGGCCCAACCTGAGAGCAATAGATCTCCTCGGTGTTGTAATGTTATTTGCCTTTCGTTCCAACACTTCGTTTCTTTACTTTGACATGCAATTCGAATTTACAGTCTGCTGATTTAGTTTTTTATGAGATTGAATAGGATTAGTTTATGGTGAATTTGCTTCTAGTTGTTTAGGTTAGAAGAGGATAGTTATAATTCATTGGAGCTCCAAAAAAAGGTTGTTAGAGATCACTGCCATCTCTGCTTAGGGATTGGGGTGCAGTCCATATCAACCACCAAAAAGAAACGCAGTTCTTCTTACGTCCATGCAAGCTGCAACAGTTACTTTAGTCGTAGATCCATCCATGCACTTTGGTCTTGATCATTACTTCTCCATTCCACTTCCATGCACGAGTTTCTTTCACAAATTGCACTGCTGTTCATTGGTTCAAAATAGCACATTTAACATAGGTTAAAGAGTTCTCGTTTTTGGTGACATTCATAGACAATTTGTTTCATCTACACTGCTCCACACCATTCCATTACCTTCCTCGTCTTTTCAACCACACCTGAAGCCACTCAACCGACCTCTGCTTAGCTCGTTTACCTTCCAGCTCTCCCATTACTCACATAGCTCCATTTACTTAACCTTTCGTTGATCCCATCCTCCCAGCCATCAACCCACTGCATGCACTCTTCCTCCATCTGACTTCTCTGCTCCTGAGCCATCACCAGTTCCATCTCCATCTCACCTATCCTCCCACACCACTCCAACACTTCACCATCTCCCAAAACTCCCACGGTCGAACATCCTGTAGAATTGCACAGACTTCCTGTAGAATCCCTGAGTTTCCTGTAGGATCCCCTGCAGACTTCCTGTAGAAGCCTGCAAACTCGGTTGCTGAGCATCCGAACGTGGTAGACTTCTGTGGACTGATGCTAGAGACCCTCTGGGACCTCCCCTAGCCATCCTGACCTTGCCCATGCTTTCCTTCCATTCGAACCGCTCCTGCACAGTCAAACCCTAATCAAAAACATCATCACAATAAATCCAACCACTTAATGAAAAAATACAAAAACATGTCTTTTCAGATGCAAGTAGCTTAGATGCATGTATTTCAGCTCACTGCAAGTAATAGCATCATTGGTAGAAGTTTCATTCACAGTTTTGCATTGTAAGGGCCTAGCTAGTCAAATTAGGGTTTACTAGGGTTTCCATGCTTTGTTGGCTTTCAGTTCATTTTTGCAAAGTAGATTAATTTCCTTTAAGATAGCTTTCGTCCATCATTTAGCAAGATTCTTCTGAGAGCATATAGAAGTTGGCTTGAGCCCTAGCGGACTTGTGCCAGCTGACCAAGTGACAGCTGCGACAAGAGCTAGTACTTGTGCATACAGCACCGTCGCTTCCAAGTTTGTACGAACTACCGGGTTGATAAAATTAGAGATAGGAAGCTCCAGGAGTTGTAGCATTATTGCTACAATACTGGAGCCCACCATCTTTTTGGCGCCGTTGCCGGGGAAGCGTCAGAGTATTAGTAATTGTTGCTTTTCCTCTACTTTCTTACTCTTGCCTTCTGCTAAGTAGTTTACTTCATTTCCATTCTGCAAAAGTAGCATAGACATTTCCTGCTTTCATAGATTAGCATTTCTTGCTTTCATAGATTAGCATTTCCTGCTTTCATAGATTAGCATTTCCTTTCTGCAAGCGTAGACTAGCATTTCCATTCTTGCAATTTCATTTGAGCAAAGTAGATTAGTTCTTTCCTGCTTTCAGTTTAATTCTGCATCTTTCATAGTTAGTTGTAGATCAATCTGTTTCAGTTTTGCAGGTACCAAAAGAAAAGCAAAGCAAAAACAATCAAAAGAAAAAGAAAGTCTTTTCCATT
Source organism: Pinus tabuliformis (assembly GCA_031772625.1). Classification (NCBI taxonomy): domain Eukaryota; kingdom Viridiplantae; phylum Streptophyta; class Pinopsida; order Pinales; family Pinaceae; genus Pinus; species Pinus tabuliformis. The sequence goes on along the minus strand of CM062816.1, from coordinate 311,550,953 downwards.
TCATGCCTCGTAGGAACCGAGATAGATCAGGCAAATTCCTACCAAACACCCCCACCACATCACTGAGTCACCCTTCTCTCTTCTTTGGTGACAGTGACCCAGAAGAACCTATAGGTGAACATCCTGAGATATACAAAGATCCTATAGTAGAAGAAGAGTTAGAGACCACTCCATCTGAAGCTATGGCTGACAATAGAAGAGAAGATGAGAGAATAGAAGGTGCCTTCCCCATCCGAGAGACCAATGGAGAGATGAAAATGAAGAACATTAGCCCCTCCGCCTTACCTCACTTCCATGGGCTGACTACTGAGGATCCGGATACCTTCCTGTTTGAGTTTGCTGTCCTTTGTAGAACCTATGACTATACTGAAGATGAGCAAAAGCTGAAACTTTTCCCTTCCACTCTTAAGGATGCAGCATTACGCTGGTTCATGGGCTTACCTGGGAATAGTATCACCACTTGGGCTCAGATGCAGCAAGCTTTCAATACCAAGTACCGGGATTACTGTAGGTCCAAGGAAACAAAGGGGGAAATCTTTCGGATGACCATGGGAAATGATGAGTCCTTAGAGGATTATGAGGAGAGGTTCCAACTAAGCTATAAGCGGGCCAGGTGCACACTTGACCCTGAATCCCTCAAGTTGGTCCTGCTCCGAGGAGTCCCTGAAGACCTCTTAGATACCCTTCACATGTTAGCTGGGGGGGACATTTACCAACTGCCTTATGAGGACATCAAGACTGTGTTTAGAAACCACTCCAGGGCAGCTCGGAAACGAGGTAGAGGAAACCACCTCTCAACTAGTGTCCCTTTCTCCAAACATGAGCTTGCAAATCAATTAGAAGATCTTAAGAGTGAGGTGAGACAGACCATTGCCATGCAGCTTGACACATTCAGGATTCAGCAAAAGAAAGAAGAAGCTGAGAGAGCCTTGGCTGTCTTCTGCCCTAGGTGCACAAGGAGACACCCTAAGAACGAATGTCCATTGCATTCGGTTGAAGTGTGTTTCGTTTGTGAGGAGGACCATCCCACAAATCAGTGTCCAACCTTACCTGGGTTTAAAGCCATGTACCAAGGGACAGAAGCTCCCACAGAACCTCTCTATTACCTCAACCAAAGGAGGCCACAAGGATCTAGACCTTATCAGCAGGGGATGCAAGGGGCATCTCAAGCTTATTACAGCCCCAACCAATCGACCCCTATGCCTTCCTGGGGTCCCCCTGCTCATCCTTCATGGTCCATGCCTCCTCCATGGTCTTATCCACCTCAGTACCCCACTCAACCTACTTCTCATTCATATCACTCACATGCCCAGCCACAGCCTCAATGGAATGCACCTCAGTCGGGGTGGAGGCCCCAATACAACACCCCTCCTGCCATCTTGCCTCCACCACCAGTTCAACCTCAGCCATTACCTCCTGCTCCTCCAAGGCAACCTCAAATGCCTGCTCAACCGAACCCGAACCCCAACAATAGACAGGCCCAGCAGGTATACACTGGGGAAACCTCATGCCCTACCTATGCTGTGGAGATCCAGGAGATCAATCTTCGATCTGGAAAGACTCTACCAGATCGCCAACCTCCTCCCCCAGAGGATGAGGAAGATAAACAGGAAAGTGAACCAAAGGCTATTCCACCCTTTCCTGAGAGACTAACAGCCACCACACAACCCAACCCAGAGGAGGATGAGCTTCTGGGTGAGCTCAAGCAGTTGTGTGTAAAAATACCACTTCTCCAAGCCATCAAGGATGTGCCAATATACAACAAACTGGTTAAGGAGAAGTGTTTCAAACACCCAGGCAAACGGAAGAAAGATGCTTCAACTATCAATGTCATAGGACAACTGTCTGACCTTATGTTAGGACAAGTCATCTGCCCAAAGTACCTAGATCCTGGAAGTCCTGTAGTAGATGTCCACATCAATGGCACCATTATACCTCACACCTTGATTGATCTGGGGGCTGCCATTAATGTGATGACCAGGGATACCATGCTTAAACTCAATCTTCAGGGTTCCTTGAGGAAGACCTCGACAGTACTGCAATTAGCAGATCGCTCCACCGTGACTCCCGAAGGGATTGTGGAGGATGTCTTGGTCTCTATTGACTCTTGGGAATACCCTGCAGACTTCCTGGTTCTGCAACCAAAGGCAAATATTACTGGATATCCTCTCATTTTGGGAAGGCCTTGGTTAGCTACTGCAGATGCTTACATAAGTTGTCGTGCAGGAAACATGACCATCAAAAATGGTCCCATGTCCAAGCAGCTAGTCCTATACCCTCCTGCCCAACCCTCCTTAGAGCATGACTTACCACTCTGGTTGGAAGAAGGAGAGGAAGACGAGGTGTACTCAGCACCTCTGTGCACCTTAGATACCACTAGAAGAGACCCCCCAACCGAGGATGACTTGATCGAGACCTTGATCCAGAATCCACCTTCCAGTGCACTACCCTTAGAGAAATTGGTGGAGGATGCCCAAGCTAGCACCTTAGTGGATCTTTGTACAACCAACCCTGTTACTCCCAGAGTCAAGAATGTGGAGTTCGGCCCTGAGAAAGCATTGAAGATCAGCTCCTCCCTATCTCCTTCCCAGGAAAAGGAGCTGTGTAGTCTGTTGGCCAACCACCTAGATGCTTTTGCTTGGAGCTATAAGGAAATGAAAGGAGTCCATCCTTCGGTCTGTACCCATCATATATACATCAAAGAGGATTGTAAACCGGTTAGGCAACCTCAGAGGAGAATGAATCCAGCCCTTAAGGACATTGTCAAGGAAGAATTGCAAAAACTGTTGGATGCCGGGTTCATCTACCCCATCTCAGATAGTGAATGGGTGTCCCCTCTAGTGTTGGTTCCCAAGAAAAATGGGAAATGGAGAATCTGTGTGGACTACCGAGAACTGAACAAAGCTACCAAGAAAGACCATTTCCCTCTACCTTTCATAGATCAAGTGTTGGATGGACTGGCAGGAAAGAAGTTCTTCTCTTTCCTGGATGGGTTTAGCGGGTACAACCAAATCCAAATCAGCCCGGAAGACCAAGATAAGACCACCTTCACTTGTCCTTGGGGTACCTTTGCCTACCGAGTCCTTCCCTTTGGGCTATGCAATGCTCCTGCTACCTTCCAGAGAGCTGTCTTGAGCATCTTCTCGGAGCTGGTCCATGATGTGGTAGAAATCTATATGGATGACTTTACTCCTTATGGGGCCAACTTCCAGGAAGCATTGTCCAACCTGGGAAAAGTCCTAACCAAATGCACCGAGATGAACTTGTCCCTTAGTCCTGAAAAATGTGAATTCCTAATGACTGAAGGGACCGTGCTAGGCCATACCATTTCTTGCCAAGGGTTGCAGGTGGATCCTAACAAAATTGCTCTCATCAAGAGGGTTCCACCTCCTCAAAAGGTAAGGGATGTCCGGAGTTTCTTGGGATTAGCAGGATACTATCGGAGATTCATTAAAGATTTCAGCAAGCTAGCCTCGCCATTGTTTGGCCTGTTGGCAAAAGATGTGGAGTTTAATTGGACTGACGATTGTCAGAGGGCTTTAAATGAATTGAAGGACAAGTTGGTGTCAGCCCCAATCCTGAGAGGTCCAAACTGGGCCCTACCTTTCCACATCCACACTGATGCCTCGAACAAAGCCATAGGTGCAGCTTTAGGACAAGTTGAGCAAAAACTTCCATATGCCATTTACTTTGTTAGCAAAAACTTGTCCAAAGCTGAGCTGAATTACACTGTAACCGAGAAAGAATTCTTGGCTGTGGTCCATGCACTGAACAAGTTCCGACATTATATTACTGGTTACCAGACCTTTGTACATACTGACCATGCTGCAATTAGATATTTAATGAATAAACCAGATGTGAATGCTCGTATTATTAGATGGTTACTTTTATTGCAGCAGTTTGATTTGACCATTGTTGACAAACCAGGTAGAGAAAATGTTGTTGCTGACTTTTTATCTAGATTGGATTTGTCTGCAGATGAGGATGGAACAGTGGATGACCAGATGCCCGATGAACATCTGTTTGCTATTTCAGTACTCTCTCCATGGTTTGCTGATATAGCAAACTATCTTGTTTCAGCACAGTTCCCTCCGCACCTATCTTCCAGAGAGAAGAGAAGAATCATCAGAAAAAGTGCCTCATTTACTTGGATCGGGGGCAATCTGTTCAAGCTTGGCCCCGATCAGATCTTAAGGCGTTGTGTAAGGGAGGAGGAAGTCTTTGATATCCTCCTCACTTGTCATGATGGGCCTTGTGGAGGACATTTTGCAGCAAAGAGAACTGCCTTCAAAATCCTGCAGGCAGGCTACTATTGGCCCACACTTCATCAAGATGTCAGAAGATATGTCAGTCAGTGTGACCAATGCCAAAGAATGGGGAAACCGACCCAAAGGGATGAGATGCCTCTCCAACCTCAAGTGACTCTTGAGCCATTTGAGAAGTGGGGCATGGACTTTGTGGGCCCAATCAACCCCTCTTCGAGGCAAAGGACTTACATCATTGTGTGTACTGACTATTTGACAAAGTGGGCAGAGACCAAAGCAATCAAAGCAGCAACAGAAGAAAAGGTGGCCGAGTTCCTAAGAGAAAACATCTTCTATAAGTTTGGCTATCCAAGAGAGCTGGTCACCGATCAAGGGAGCCAGTTCACCTCCAACCTGGTTGAAGATCTACTAGCTCATCACAAGATCAAGCATAGGACTTCCACCCCTTATCACCCTCAAGCAAATGGGCAGGTGGAAGTCACCAATAGAGCATTAGAAGGGATCTTGACTAAGGTGGTGAGCAGCAGCAGAAAGGACTGGGCAGATCGCCTGGTTGAAGCCACATGGGCTTACAACACCACTTGGAAGACCACCACCGGCTTCACACCGTATGAGCTGGTCTATGGGAAGAAAGCTTTGCTGTCCATTGAGTTTGAATACAACACTTTGAGGATGGCAGCTCAGCTGGACCTAGATCTCAGCCATGCACAACAAGAAAGGCTACTGCAGCTGAATGGCCTGGATGAGCACCGAATGCAGGCCCTCCTTCACTCAGAAGTGGTTCAACTTCAGAGAAAGGTGTGGCATGACCAACATCTCCATGACAAGCAATTTCAGCGGGGAGATTGGGCTTTGTTGTATGACTCCAGATACAAAGATTTCAAGGGGAAGCTGAGAACCAGATGACTAGGACCATATGCAGTGGAGAAATGCCATGACAATGGATCTGTCCTCATTCGAACCATTGATGAGGAAGCCATTCCCATGCTTGTCAATGGGCATCGATTGAAGATCTACAGGAGACCTCTCTCAAGACAAGAGTTCATCAAAACTATGGAGAAATCTGTATTGGTCCTAGAGAAGGGTTCTGCCTCTGCTTTTGGCATACCCTGAGATATATAAAAAAAAAAAAAAAAGGAAAAAATAATAAAGATCCTTGGGTGAAAACCTCTCTGAGGCGCCCAAGGCAGGTGGTAGGGGTGAAAACCTCATTGAGGCGCCCCTATTGTCTTTCAAAAAAAAAAAGAGAAAAGGTTTGAAAAAGATCCTTGAGTGAAAACCTCTCTGAGGCGCTCAGGGCAGATGGCACGGGTGAAAACCTCTTTGAGGCGCCCCTGTTATCTTTCAAAAAAAAAAAAAAAAAAAAAAAAAAAAAAAGGGAAAAAACAATAAGCAAAATATGGTAAAATTGCATGCAGGTTGCAGATGTTCTATGGAGGAGAGGAAGCCCTTCAACCCAAAGCCAAGGGTCCTTATCATGCTGTCAAGAGACCTCACCAGCACCACCTCCAAGGATACCCATGTTTTTTCAAGGTATGTGCAATTTTATCATGGTTTGAATCTTCTACAGGAAGATGCAGTCTTTCTACAGGAAGACGCGGATTTTCTACAGGAAAGTGCAGACTTTCTACAGGAAGCCCGAACTTTCTACAGGAAGCTCTGTGTTCTACAGGAAACTTCCTGTAGAAGTTTGGGACGGCCCAGAATTCATTTTAAAAGGAGATTTGGCGACTACGGATCGGTTTGGATGCATGCAAGCCTCTGTTGGCACCCTTGCACATTGCTGTTACCTTGCTCCACCATCCTTGTCGACATGCAACCAAGTTCCCTGCACCAACAAAGCAGATCGATGAGTTCTCGCGGGAAAAGCCATTTTCGAAGATAAACAAGTGCTGAGATCTCATACCACAGGCATCAGAAGCTCCGGGAACGTGATCGAAAGGCCAGATCCTCCGTCGTGCAGCATGCACCCAAGGAGGAAGAACTGTTATGAGACACCCCGCGGGAATCCTGTAACAGTTAAACCTGCTAGAGTGGATACCATTCACAACACCGCCATCTGCAATGAAACGCGGGCGCATGCAACCAAAGCATCCACTCCATCGTCGGCAGCCTGTAACCACGAGCCTCCGGGTCTGTGTAAGTTCGCATGCAACAGGTAGATCCACTCACCATCGTCCAAAAAAACTGGAAAAATCGTGTGCAGCCGCGCAGGTAAGTGTCTCGACCCTTCCTTCCATCAAATCGCATGAATTTTACTTTGAATTGTTTGCACAGCGTAAAAGTGAATGGTTGAGCGGCCGTATGGCCAGTCGACTGGCCACGTCGGCTAGTTATGGTATAATTGGATGTTTGGGTGGCGGCCACGACAAAGAGAATGAGCAGCACGCACGTGAGAACACTCCCGTCGGAAGCAATAAGTTTAACAGAAAAAGGCGGCGGCAGATCTGTGGGAATGGATGCGGCAGCAAGTGAATACGTAGGCGAATGATGGATGACGTCGCCCAACGGTCCAACGGGGACAGCTCACCCCCCGCGCCACGGATTGCGCCGATTCAAAATCTAATCGGCTAGATTATGCGCATGCATTTATCAACCACCACTTCAAACTCGAGTGGCTATTCTGATCTCCTCTGCACTTTGATACGTCGAGCTTTTGGCTACCAGAACGCCGGTGAAGCACACCTCGAGCGCAGGCCAACTACAGTCCTCCCCGAAATTTGCGCACTGCTCCTACAGGAACACAGTTTCTACAGGAACGCAGTCTCTACAGGAACGCAGTCTTCTACAGGGAAGCGGGTGCCTCACGAAAAAGGTGGCCAATTAAAGAGGTAACCCTGAACTCTTCATGCAACTGGTTAGTAAGAGTGGCAAGATCCTCGTCCACAGTCTGGTCATAAAGATATCGGTGAAATTGTTGTTTGCTGTGCCTATACTGTCGTTCTACAGGATGTCAGTATAATTAGACTGTGTGAATTTTGTGGATTATGTGCATGCTCTGTCTCAATAGACCAAATCTCTTTCGCATTTGCCACCTTTAGTTAAAACAACCGTGTTCATCATGCCGGGTGGGTTTATAAGACGGGAACCCACTGATTCAACCAAATTAAGGGAAAACCAGGCAGTGGTAGAGCTCTTCACACGAGCACAATGGATGTCTTTTTGTGATAAGCTGCAAGGTTACGATGATGAAGTGGCCGAAGAATTCTTGCAGGCTCTGAGGCCGAAATCCCAGACACTGGCCACAGTGAACTTCAGAGGCCTAAGCCTCAAGCTCACCCCTCAACATATCAGTCGGATCACAGAACTTCCTATGGGTTTGCCGTGGGATAAGGAAGAAAGAAAGCTAAGCCAGCAGGCAAAGAAAGAATTCTTTCCACCTGAGGAAGAATTCTCGGAGGACAAAAATGGGGTGCGAAGAACGAGCCTGTTGCCACCATGGAATGAAGTCAGTTTGCAAATCATGAAATATATCACTTGTGAAGGCCGTTTTAGCATCGCGTATGCATATCACTTTCGGCTGCTCACTGAATTGAGGCACCGGATTGATCTTCCTGTAGAACAAAAACTGAGCATCCCTTATTTCCTATTGCAGTCTCTAATGGAGTGTGCCACAAAGCTAAAAGAGGGCATACCAGATCAGATAGCCCACCATGGGTTGATCAAGCTTCTTGTGGAGGATGCGCTGCATTCATATAAGGTTCCCCTCTCATGGGAATCCTTCCGGAATTTGACAAAAGATGGAAACATTAAAATGTTGATCGAAGAAACGGGTTCCTCCAGCAGTGAGGAACAAGAAGCAGTGGCCGAGGGACAGAGAGAAAAAGGCCAGAAGACCCCGACCACAGTGAAGAAGAAAGAACAAAGGGAGAAGCATGAGGAAAAGGAGGACAAAGAAAAAGGTGGCACACCTATCTTGTCAGCAAGAGAAAAGAGGCTGAGGAGCAGAACGGACAAAGCCGAGGTGGTCCACGTCAGCCCAAGTACCTCAACAGCACCTGCAACCAAAGCAAAAAGCAAAACTCAGGCAGGCAAGCAAGCAAAGGTGGAGACACCTGTGTCTACGAAAAAGCAGAAACAGGCTTCTACAGGAAGCCCGAAAACAGAGACAAAGGCTTCTACAGGAAGCCCGAAATTGCAGAAACAGGCTTCTACAGGAAGCCCGAAGACAGAGACAAGGGCTTCTACAGGAAGCCCGAAATTGGAAAAAGGGGCTTCTACAGGAAGCCCGAAAATCATTGAGAAACAGGCTCCTACAGGAAGCCTGAAGACAGAGAAAGGGTCTTCTACAGGGAGCCCGAAGATTACCAAAGCAGGGGCTTCTACAGGAAGCCCGAGAGTGGCTAAAACCGGGTCTTCTACAGGAAGCCCAAAATCGGGAAAGAAAGAATCTTCTACAGGAGGCCCGGAAGTGGGCAAAGCAGGGTCTTCTACAGGAAGCCCAAAATCTGAAAAGGAGGGGCCCTCTACAAGGAGCTCTGAGAGAGAAAAACGCAAGAAAGAGAAGGCTGGTATTCTCGAAAAGGAGGCAGCAGCGGCGCTGGCCGCCCTCAGTACACCTCCAAAGCCGAAGGAGAAGAGAGAAAGGGAGACCCCTCTACCATCTGAAGCCAGGAGAAGCAAGAGGATAAACACAGGCAAGCCACAGCCTCCACCCAGCAGCCAAACCATTTTGGGGGATGTCCCTACTTCACCCAGTGCAAGAACCCCCTCTAAAACATCAGCCACCCCCGAGAGGGGAAGCCCAAAAATAACTTCCTGGACACGAAAAATAGGCCAATCGCCTTCCGAAGCCCGGCTCAAAGAAATGGGAAAGGGGGAAGAAGCGCCACTTTCGTCGCCACCAGGGGCAGAAAAGGCAGGGCCACCAAAAACAGGAAAGGAAGAGCATGCTCCGGGCTCTAGTTCTCGGCCAAAGACGAGGAGCCAGAGCAAAGTTGTTCAAGGATGAGCAAATAGTTTAGCTGGGGGGTGATGATGAGCCCCAATTTTTGGTACAATTTGGGCTCATTTGGCCTACTCGCTTTGCTCAAACCATTCATTTTTTATTGCTTATGCATTCATTTCTTGGTTTATTCGTGTTGTTTGTAGGAAGAAGGGTAGGCATTCTATCTACGTGACTAATACATGATGATTTCAGGTTTTTGGCATTAAAAGGGAGCAAAAACCACAAGAAAGGAGACAAGGAGACAGTAAGGTGGCACTGCTGGTTTTTAGGAGAGGATGTCCACAGTCTTGGGGACCTTCCTCATGATTCCCACCATAGCTCCGAGCTCCAACCAATCTCCCCACCGAGCTTAGAGGCAGCCAACCGTTCTACAGGAACAACAGTTACAACTGTTCTACAGGATCAACAGTTTAACCTTCAGTTGGACAGCCGAGCTCCACAAATCAAGGAAACCTGTTGGATTATCATTTTGCATAAATACTGAGGCCGTAGCCTTTGATAGGGGCTTTTTGAACTTTTGCATTACTCTTGTAATTTGGAAGTACGAGCTACAGCTCGGTGTTGGTTCCTTTTGTAAGCCAGTTTTGGCATGACATCAGATTTTTGGTTATGAATAAAGGCAGGCAGATTTTGATCTCATTCTGAGTTTATAAGGGAGCTATAGCTCTCAGGTTAGGGCCCAACCTGAGAGCAATAGATCTTCTCGATGTTGTAATGTTATTTGCCTTTCGTTCTAGCACTTCGTTTCTTTACTTTGACATGCAATTCGAATTTACAGTCTGCTGATTTAGTTTTTTATGAGATTGAATAGGATTAGTTTATGGTGAATTTGCTTCCAGTTGTTTAGGTTAGAAGAGGATAGTTATAATTCATTGGAGCTCCAGAAAAAGGTTGTTAGAGATCACTGCCATCTCTGCTTAGGGATTGGGGTGCAGTCCATATCAACCACAAAAAAGAAACGCAGTTCTTCTTACGTCCATGCAAGCTGCAACAGTTACTTTAGTCGTAGATCCATCCATGCACTTTGGTCTTGATCATTACTTCTCCATTCCACTTCCATGCACGAGTTTCTTTCACAAATTGCACTGCTGTTCATTGGTTCAAAATAGCACAGTTAACATAGGTTAAATAGTTCTCGTTTTTGGTGACATTCATAGACAATTTGTTTCATCTACACTGCTCCACACCATTCCATTACCTTCCTCGTCTTTTCAACCACACCTGAAGCCACTCAACCAACCTCTGCTCAGCTCGTTTACCTTCCAGCTCTCCCATTACTCACATAGCTCCATTTACTTAACCTTTCGTTGATCCCATCCTCCCAGCCATCAACCCACTGCATGCAATCTTCCTCCATCTGACTTCTCTGCTCCTGACCCATCACTAGTTCCATCTCCATCTCACCTATCCTCCCACACCACTCCAACACTTCACCATCTCCCAAAACTCCCACGGTCGAACATCCTGTAGAATTGCACAGACTTCCTGTAGAATCCCTGAGTTTCCTGTAGGATCCCCTGCAGACTTCCTGTAGAAGCCTGCAAACTCGGTTGCTAAGCATCCGAACGTGGTAGACTTCTGTGGACTGATGCTAGAGACCCTTTGGGACCTCCCCTAGCCATCCTGACCTTGCCCATTCTTTCCTTCCATTCGAACCGCTCCTGCACAGTCAAACCCTAATCAAAAGCATCATCACAATAAATCCAACCACTTAATGAAAAAATACAAAAACATGTCTTTTCAGATGCAAGTAGCTTAGATGCATGTATTTCAGCTCACTGCAAGTAATATCATCATTGGTAGAAGTTTCATTCACAATTTTGCATTGTAAGGGCCTAGCTAGTCAAATTAGGGTTTACTAGGGTTTCCATGCTTTGTTGGTTTTCAGTTCATTTTTGCAAAGTAGATTAATTTCCTTTAAGATAGCCTTCGTCCATCATTTAGCAAACTTCTTCTGAGAGCATATAGAAGTTGGCTTGAGCCCTAGCGGACTTGTGCCAGCTGACCAAGTGACAGCTGCGACAAGAGCTAGTACTTGTGCATACAGCACCGTCGCTTCCAAGTTTGTACGAACTACCGGGTTGATAAAATTAGAGATAGGAAGCTCCAGGAGTTGTAGCATTATTGCTACAATACTGGAGCCCACCAGTAGGTCAGTTCGTAATGAGACCTCCTATCCCTCAATTAATCATTTTCAAGAGAAACTATGATTATAGTTAACCTTAAATAGGTTGCTTGATAGGTCGGGAGGAAAATCTGCTCCTTAAGAGCACAGGATGGTGTGATTTTTTTTAATGAGTAATGTTTATTGGTTGGTCTTGCTACCCTAAAGTATCATTTTTTGAAATCATCTCAGATAGTGACTGAAAGATTCCTCGAGTTAATCATGCTAGGGTTGTCATGAGATCTCATTAGGGTTTTATAGGAATGGTCCATCATAGGAGGATTTTCATTAATACTTTCGAAGAGAAACTTGAAAAGATTTCTTGGATGAAAATTTGTTCAAATGACCAGGCTAGGGTTAGGAATTTGGTTTGTAAATCTAAAGTATTAAGCATAACAATGACAAATCCCCCTGAATGAATCCATCGATGACCAAATAATTATAAAGAGGAACCAACCCAATCAATTATCAATGTTGCTTTACAAGACATGAGGTATTAAGAGTGAATTTCTTCTAACAGGACTTACCACAAGAGTGCATAATAACATAAATTTCAATAGTTGCACCTTAGGGAATTGCAATTTCAAGAGTGTTGTTATAACAATTTTATTCCAAATGGAATTTTTGTTTATTGCTTCTGTTGTAGCTCCTAGAGACAACCCCCAGGTTGAGGAGAGGTCAGTGCTTAGGACATCTTAGAATGATTTGTAAGCTCTGTTGAGAATTTTCAATTTAAATACATTTTAAAACAAAATTGGTTCGAAATCTCTCTCAAGAGGGTAGAGGCAATTGATATAAAAAAACAACTCAAAGAAGACTTAATATCCAACTCTGATGGCCAACTTATAAAAGAACATAGTTCATTTGGTCATTGTTGTAGGTGTGAAATAAGAATATGAAGAAATGAAATCAAATATACTGGGCTAAGCATAGAATTCGGTGCATCAGACTTCAGAGAGAACGAATAAATGAAACATTGAATGGCTTATCAGATTATATGGAGCATATATTAAGGGAATTTGATCTTATTAGTCACAAACATCTTAGATCAACATTATACATAGATGAATCCACGATTTCATAAAGATACAACCAACAACTACTATTACATGTCATCTAAGAAGAAAACAAAGATAAATGAAAGGAACACAGAAAAGAATACATACTACAACCTCATGTGAGCCAGAATAACCAAAAATAGTTTATTACTCTGCAGTTGGAGAATACATTTTCACTTTCTCCATTAATAGTTCCAGAGCCTCTTTGAAAACCAAATTTTGAAACCTCTCTATGAAAACAAAATTCAGAACCCTTCAAAATGTATATTTTTTATAGGGTCTCAGGACGAGTACCCCATACAAAATATTCCTTCTTGATCCTTTGATGATTCATCATAACAAAAAGATGTGAGTGTGCTACTAGCACAATTGTATTAGCTAAACCCTAACTAACTTGAGTTCATTTCTTGAAATAAAATATTTACAAAAAACATAAATACAGTTAGATGTCATGATTGGAACGATTAGAAAAATCTTCATTCCTCTGTCTCCTGGTAGATCAGTTCTGGAGGAAGAGTAGCTGGATCAATGATTTGGAGTTGTGGGGGATTGATGAACTGGTGACATTTCTTCTAGAACATTGGACTCAGTAGAGGAGAGAAAGAGAAACTCTGATAGGAAATATTTAGACCTATCAGTCCTACATAACTTGGCCTATTGCGAAACAAAGTCATGACTAACCATATCAACTGGAAATCCCTCCTCCAAAAGTTAACTATTGTCTTTCCTTTCAAGGAGGAGGTATTCTCATGGGAGGAGTCAACTTTTCTCTTATCTTCTACTAACATTTGATTGTACCGCTCCCATGGGATCAATGTACCCACTAGGTCCCAACAGCTGGGAAAACCATCTTTAACCATTTGCTCGAACTCTGATTCAAATGTAGCTACATTCTTCAACACCTTTTCTAGGTATTCCTTAGCCTTAGCTCTAGAATCTTCTTTATGAATCACCTTGGATACCTCTGCAACTACAACTACTCAGTCCACCACATCTATGGCCCTCAAATCGCTTGTTGGATTTTCATTAATATACTGAATAAATATTTTAGTTGTCTCATCATTCTTTTCACCCTCCTCTTTAGCAACCAAGATGAAGAACTCATATTCCTTGATTTCCATATTTTCCTATGCCGTCAAAGTTATATTCTCATAGTTATTCTTCACCTTTGTTATTATTTCATCCCATATTATTTGCTTGGCTTGGAGGAGGGACATGCTACCTTTCAGTCTGCTTCAGTGATTTCTTGATTTACTACTTGCATATTTTTTCTGATCAGTTTTGCATTTGATTTGGCAGTCTCTAGTTGTTTCTCATTTTATGAAATGGCTTGCTTATCATTGTCTAAATCCACCTATACTTTCCTAAGTTATCCTTTTGAGAGTTTGATCTTAGCGATATTTTTAGTGAGCTTCTTATTGGGATTCTGAGGATTCTATAGCACAAGCACTGCATAAATATGGGAGTTGATTTTCTGTTAGAGCTCACCTAACTATTGTTTGAGGGCCACCACTTCATTATTATGGTATATTAGCTCCTTGGCTAGAATCTCCTTTTCTTCCTCCACCTGTGCTAGTTATTTGGAATGCACATGTGCACTAGCAAACATCTTAAGCTTATGCCTTAGTTCTTGGATCTCAACCTATGAAATATGGATAAGAGTTTCTAGAGAAGTTTTGTCTTTTCGGTTCACTCCCACCTTTACAATCAGTTCCTTGAAGTTCTCATTTTTAAAATGTAGATTTCTAGAGTTAGCTCTCTCTTGCTTCAGGTTTGTTGCAACCTTCTCTACATCTTTTCATCTTTTCTAATGGTCATAACATTCTTTCTTAGTTCACTATAAAACATTTCTCCCACCTGTCTATGAAATTTGATTTTGTCAGGTAGAGGGACACTTGTAAAGTCTAGAGATACATCTAAAAACCTAAACTGTGTGCCCGATGGGAGGGATTGTGTCGAGGGGTGGTGCAGTGAAAAATTCATTTGGTTCCTCTCCAAGTCCATGGCAGCCAGGAGTCTGTCTTGGTAGGGGACCAAATGCGATGCCAGCTGTTGTTGCATCTCTTCTCTAATATTTTTGTTGCTTTCCTCTATTGCCTTCCCTGTAGCCCAGCTGGATTCTTTCAATATTGAACACCCAACAAAACTCAAAAGGGATACCTCTGTAGATGAGGAGGCAGAAGCTTGAAGTGGATCTTCTAAGGTCACTTGGAAACCTGGTTGATCTAGTTTTGTCTCAGTCAAGCTCGTTTCAATCTCTTCCTCCTCTGCTTCTTGAGTTTTGGCCCTTTTGTTGGTGTGGACATCTTCGATCTCATCTACAATCCTCTTCTATGCCTTGTCCTTTGCTGATGAAGTCTCAATCTCCATTTCTGTATTAATAGGCTAGGAATCAAAGTTAGCTTTCCATTCCAATTCTAGCCTATAATCATGATCATAGGTTGAATCATTGATTCTTTTCCTTTTCTTTGCAATGATACCATGGGGGTCATAATGCCAAATATCCCCCATTTCAAAATTCATTTATTTCAATAATTTATCAGTTGGATGTAGGGCTTGCCTATTATTTACAAGAAAGGGACCAATTGGCTTGCCCAATTTGAACATATACCCTTTCTTAGCGGGAACAAAGTTGATTTGATACACATGTATTGTATGTTTGATGAACTCTACGGAAATTATCCTCATTGGCATAAAAACAGGTAAACAATAGGGAGGGAGCTCACACCCATAAACCCTAATTTCAGTGTAATTCTCAAACAAATACCAATCACCCACCTTAGTGTCCTTACTATGCTAGAGGATCTATTTTTTCTGAGGAAAAACCCTTGGAGGGGAGACATTGTGGATGATTTCGTATGCAATAGCCATATAAGTGGATATGAATTAAGAGTAGCCCTCATTGTTGGGTTTCTTCCTGACAACAACATCCCAATCAAAGACAGGATTTCTCTGTTTGTTTGAATCCATGAGACTGAGACCTAGGAAATCAAACTCATCTACTTGGGTATATAAAAACAAATAAAACATCATGGATTAATATCTGAAAAATAAAGTGACAAAAAGGTGGTGCAATTGGAATTTGATGGATTCAGCTAGGAAAGAAGCTATATTAAAAAGATGGCATGGCTGCATCATTTCTCCCAGAAACCCTATGGCAGATTTGGTGGCAATATTTGTATCATTGTCCCTAAACAGCTACACAATTACAGTGAGGATGGGTTGCACTGACTCTGTAAATGTAGATATTTGGAAAGTATCAACAACAAGAAAGGATTGGTGGCCAGGGGCCAAAATCATTTGCAAAGAGGATTGTTGTTCCCCAGCTGAGATGGCAACGTAAATGTAAAATAATATGGTTTCAGTGAAATTTTCGGTTCAAGAGAAATGGGGTATACTAGAGCCTTTTGAATCATCTTTCGGGTTACCTCCAAGATTTTGACTATAGTTGAAGGTAAAACAATTCTTCTTCTCAACATAAGACGTGGTAAGCCATGAAATGAACTCAGGAAAGTGATAGACAATTGGTGCATTTGCTAATATAACCCTGATTTCACTACTCTAAATGGGTCTTTTCCCTTTAGATAGCAACCACAGATGTCGAACTGGAGGTCCGATAGGTGGTAAAGGCAAGGTGGGTCATGAATTTGTGATTTTGTGTCCATCAGGGGCTCGACATTGGAGGAGGATTTGGTTTGCTGGGTTTTTGGGGTCTTTGGTGTCGGTTTCTTCATTTTGAGCATGGAGACAAAAATTGTAGGTAGGAGGCTAGTGGGTTACCTGGTTGACTGGGTGAGAATTGGAGGAAACGACGTTGTGGAGATTTGGATCAGTTCAATAGGTGAATGGCGTCGCAGATTGGTTGAATGACAAGAGAACTTGGTTGCAATAAGAATGAATTTAAATTCAAACGACTAAATGGGTAGGGCCTTTATAGGTGGAGGGAAACAATCATTTGACGTCAAGTGAGGTCATAAGGGGGAGAAATGTGGTGGAAAATTATTGTAAGGGTGACAAGTGGACCAATGGAGGGGGATACTTCACCGTTACCACGACGCTCAATCGCTGGTGTTGTTAGTGACCCAATGCATGGTGGGTGTAGTCCCCAACTCTCTCTGGTGGGTGAACAAGCGGGAGATAGGATCAAGTCGAGATCCCCCAGAGTTAATCCAGACCGTCGATTTGTTTGTTGAAATTTCAACTCTGGGGGTGGTGTCAACATATCAGTCGCCCCAGTCTCCCCCCCCCGCAATGCTTCCGGGGGTCGATCGGGCCATGATGAACGTTGATCTAATTAGAAACATGCTCGACCTTTAAACACATACCCACTTCCCTTGGGATTTCAGATTATCATTTTGGCTCTCAAATTTCGACTTTCCCTTTCAACTTCCAGCTTCTGAATTTTCGCTTCCGAAATTTCAGCTTTCTGATTAGGCTTTCGGTTGAAGGAAATATTTTTCCAATATTTATTTTTCCCGCCGGAATTTGATACACTGCTAGAGCCAAATTCTATCCCTTCCACCAACCTAAATTACATCTATCCTTCTATGCACCAGGCATGAAAAATAGGACCATTCGACACAAATACAAGAGGGTATAACAAATAACAGCAGCTTCTATACTTTCCTACCCTAATTTAAAGAAATGAATATCTCCTTCAAGTGTAGGAGTACTTCCAGTGTAGCCATGTGAATAACATAATGCTAAATTCAATCACACTTCATTTTAAATAATAAAGTTCAACACACACCAGAGTATGAGAAACCAATTTATTTCTTTGATATGGTATCAAGAGTTGTCGAATGATAAGGGAATGGGGTGTATTGGTAATTGTTTGGAACTAGGCTTCAATAGGACCCAAATATTCATTGTTCTTCAACTTGTACAAGTTTTCCACAAATTGGTGTTTGCTCTCTTCATATTGATAAGGATGGTTAACGAAAATTCTATGGTTTTTCTCTTGATATTGTTCATGATCTTCAATAACAATTTTCGAACAAGTTCCAATCGTAGATTTCTTCTCTAATATGAATTAAAGTTTCTTGTTGAGGTAAATTATTTGTGGTAATAGGGGAAGTTTCTAAATTCACTCCTCTCCCCTCTCTAAAATATAGGACATTACATTCAATAGGGGAGTGAGTAGGAAAAATAGGTGTTTTAAATTGATGTGCAGCTCGATAGTTGGAATTAGGGTTTGGTTGCACACATGGATGGGACCATAGAGGAGGATAACATGGTGGTGCATTGGATGGGAATCACAGTTGTTGTGGCTCAGGTAATGGAGTTTGCAATGGGAATTTCCCTAGAGAGGAGGCTTTGAACCAAACTTGAGGCTGCGGGAATATATGGCTCGAGGGAGAGGGCCACTATGGCCATAAGGTGGGATATTGAATTAGAGGAGGATTATAAGTTTTCCATGGAATTGTTGGGTTATAGATCTGTTGAGGAACCTATTGTGGACAATAAATGTTAATCCAAGTATTAAATGACAACGAGTTTTGAGTTATACCTATGTTGGCTTGTATGTGCCTGACCCAGGTTTAGAGGTGATTTAGCCAAGAAAATCTTGGTACTACTGGCCCTTTCGGCAATAGTCCGTGGAGCGCGGACTGAGGTCTCACCCGAAGTAGTATGGGAGGGTGCTAGAACCAGGTTTTCGCACCATAGGAATGTTTGATGGGCTTCTGGACGTCCGCGGTCTGACCTGTCGCTACGTGCACTTGTGATCTCTTTGTGACCTGCGGTGCGACTTCTGCACAACCCTACTTAGGGTGCGACCCGTATAATACCCAAGATCCTTGCTAATTAACTGATTACATAACTCGTGTGTGTAAGATTTATGGTTATTACAACATATTCATCAATTATATCAGTGCGCACAATACATAAACGAATACAACACATAAATAAGATAAGGCACAACAAATACACAGGAATATAAATCAACTTCTCTTTTATTAATCTTCAATATTGCTTACAAACCCGACACTACCCTGCGCACTCAGCTGCAGGGGTCCGTGCACTCAGCTGCGGACTCTACTAGGCCTCTGTGCACTCAGTTGTAGAGCCTCTTCCTACTACTACAACCCAAGACACTTAGAACTATACTCTAAGCCCAAACCATTCCTTCACTACTCATCTATTACTGACTGCTTTTACAACTTAGAGCCTCACTCTATTTATACAATTCCATGGTCCGCAGACCATGGGTAGGCTGACTTTACACTATTTTACAATAAAACGTTTAGGGTGGACAACCCTATGACTTAATTGTACACTTCATGCTCCGTGCCCGCAATTCATGGAGTTTTACAACATCTCTGACCAAAACTTGGGCTTTGAGCCCAAAAAACCTGTTGTGGGGAGAGTCCATGCCCAACAGGCCCCCAACACAATCATCGTGACTCGTCCTGAGTCACTCTGCTAGTGCGATGATCTTGGCATGGGGCCCCTCCAACCGGTCCTGCGCTACTCGGAGGTCTGCAACGCACTGTTCTACAGTCTACTAGATCTGCTCCACTCTTTCAGCCGAAGTCTCACTGTTAGGGGCAAATCCCTATCTTAAGGCATGCATCACCTTCATTTGTGCGAGATTTCCTTTGATGTCTGTCGTGATGAGGAAGGCCTCATCAATCCAAGGCTGGACACGCGCTTTAAGGACTGCCTCTTTTTGCCACACGACATCCACCTGTTCCTTCAACGCCTTTTCCTGCTGTAGCTTCACAAGCCGTTGGGTCAGGACAACTATCTGTGTCATTCCACACACACTGTCATACTGCACTTGAAGCTACCACGCCTCCGTTTCCAAGTGCTATATGTTGGGGTCCTCTTGTAATGAAGTGAGGACCACGAAGGATTCCTCCAACATAGTGGTGTTGTTCTGTACTACCTGTCCTATTTCTTCCAACCCTTTTTTAATAGCGCCAGTGCGCTATTCCCTAACCTTTGGGGGTGTAAAGGACTATGCCTTTAATCACAGCTCGGCAATCTGAAGGTTTAGGTCTAGCTGTACCCTCGTTGCTTCCTCCTTTTCCTCGCGGAATCCAGTCAATCGATGGATTCGCTCCGCTACTGGTAGATTTGTCGGGACGACCAATTCCGGGACATTTCTACAGGCATTATCTATCACTTTCTCCAGTCCTTGAGTATGTGCAACCAGTTCATCACGCTGCCGGCTGAGCTGTTCCATATTGATATTTTGTTGGCTCAATATCTGTAATGCGCGGCCTTCTCTAGTGCGGAGCTCGACTATGATCCCATCCTGTAACTGGTACAGGGTTTCTCGTGGAAGGGTAGCCAAGTTTAAGCCCACTCCCTTAATCCTGCCCGCCACAGCTTGGTCAACTTCGTTCACTGTTGCTAATGCGCTCTCGAGGAACACAAAAGTGTTGGTCATTCGGGAGTGCAACATCTGTTCCGCCTCTGATGTACCTACTGCGACATATGGGGCCATCGTTCCTGTTTGTGGAGTTTGCACCTGTAGTTCCTGTAGCTGTGCGCTTAGCGCCCCCAACATAGTGTTCTACTCCGTCATCACCTCTTGGAGCACATCCTTAGTGACATCGCGAATCGTTTTGCCGATGTCAAAAAGATCACCTTCTGTAAGTGTGATTGGGTCGATAAACGTCTTTAATGCCTTAACCTTCTTTCTGGGGATCAGTTTCTCAGGGACGCGTGACCGTTTCAGCTGTTGCGAGGTGGTTTCTGGGTCCGTACGTTCTTCAGCCAGGTCCATGTCCTCAACCCCTTGCCCGGTGGACATGTCATGGACCTCCTTGGCCTCTTCTGTTGGCGCTATGGTTGTTTCAGCTGTCTGTGCTGCTACTATTTCATCGGCCGGCTTTTCCTGTCCGGCTGCCTCTGCTGCTGCTTTTTCCTAGCACTTCTTTTCGGCCAGCTACGCCATCCACAACTTGGTGTCTTTCTTCCTTTGTTGAGCTGTGGCCCTTTCCATTCCTACCAATATCGGGGCACGCCACTCCGGAGGCAATGTTTCCAATGCCGTGAAGATGGCGTCATCAGTAGCAATGAACGGGAGCTTCGTCCATGCCTTTTCTGGATCCTTCCACGCCCAGACATAAATGTTGTGCATGTCTACTTTAAACTCTGCGTAGCTCTGCAAAGTGGCATACACTGTGGGAGACAACCGTGGTCTTCTATTGATCCACATTCAGATGCTCGCCTCCATCAGCACCCAAAAAACCTTGGTGGTGCGAATCCGCTTTGCATCCTTAGTGGCCCAGAGCGAAGCGTACTTCACGGCCTTAGGTATGTCCCGGTCGATATCCAAGAACTGGCTATCTTCCGGTAGTTCGCTTGCTATCAACAAGATGAATAAGAGCAACCACGCGTAGTGGAAGGTCTTATCCTACTCTTGGGCCTCCTTGCAGTTTTTCAAAAATTCCTCACAGAGGAACTTCGCCCAGTTTAACTGGACCCCCTCCATGCACTATTTGGCCGCAACCACAGGATCTGGTACTTCATCAGCGCGACAATTCTGCATTAATTTGCTGGACAGGAGTTGGGTGGCTATGTGCACGCCTTTGTCCTTGATACTCACAATTGCATAACCTCGCTTCTTCTTTTCCAGCTTGTATTTAGTTTTCATGGCTTCTGCGAGAGCCAAATCGCTGCTTTTGCCCACCATCATCGTGGGGTCCTTTCCCTTACAGGGAAGTCAAGAAATCCAGTGAATAAGCTCTGCCATGATGGGAATAGGCTCCTCCAGCCATAGATACCCATCATGCACCAGGCACAATAGCTGCCTGATGATGAAAATGGTGATGGGCACATGGTGAAAGTGGGGTATCCATCGTAGATGAAGTAACCTGGCCTTCTCCACACCGCGCAACCATTTTCGTGGCTCCAGCGTGATTACTGGCCCCTCCGAATTTTGCTTCATCAAGCTCTCCGTTGCTAGGTGCAGGAACTTCTCGCTATCCGTGAGGTCCCAATCTTCGAATTTCAGGGTAGGCACCTGGCCTAGGAGTGGACCTTCAAAAGTAATTCCATCAGGGAGGAGTGGGGTCTGGAGCGCACTCTTCGTGGCCTCCAGGTCTTTAGGTGCCCTAACTTTCCATTTCCATGGAGGGACGTACGTGGGTAACTTCATTGCGGAAGGCATTGGTGGGACGTCCTCCTCCACATCATCTTGCTCCTCTATTTGATCAATTAGAGCCTAGAAGTCCTCTTCCTCTTCATTTGATTCAATGGTGACGACCTTACCTTTTTCTTCCATTGATATCTTGCAAAATAGCGGGTTTCTTAGGGACACGCGGACTGGTCCCATAGTCTGTTTATCTTTCTTCGGTCGCGGTGTCCATGGTGATTTTGGAACTTTTGGTGCAACTGCCGCATCTGCGGGCTCCTCAGCAGTATCTTCAACAAATTTCACACCTGGCTTAGTAGCAGTCATCGTGTTTGCACGGGATATGTTCTGTCGTGTACTCAAAGATGGTAAGATTGCTCGGTGCTCAATACTCTGCAACTGCTCAAATCCCAAACAACCAAGTGTTGTCTTGTGGTTAGTCCTTGGAGTTTTATAGTGTCTTTTGAATTTGAATTTGACTGTTCCCCCCATTTTTGAGTCATTAATGCATTCTTGGTGGCAGATCGTCCCAAATCTAGCTCTTAATTCGTGTCTTAATTGCCCACTGCCCGCTCCCTTTTGCCTTAAATTGGACATCTCGTCATGAACAGTGATGTCAATGGTTACTTCCCAATTGACCCGCATGACAGCATAGCCCCCCGTTGTTGTGGGGAAAAATGCCTATGCAGGACGATCCTATCCACCTAAGGTGTGACAGTGCCTTAGAAACAAACAGAGACAGCTATTCTAGTATTCTTCCTTTATGAATTAAGAATGAAGAGAGATGGATGGACTAACCGGTGTCTTCCGTTTGTCCCTCGATCCGGTTTCTCTTCTCTTTGAGAGTTCTCAGCTACTTGCCTTCTCGCTCGCCCAACTTCAAGAGGTTTCTGCAAGATCACAAGAGGAGAACACTACACAAGACATGGATTCATATTCATAACTAGTTCAGGATTAGAAATAAACTAAACATACTAATGCAATCATACATCAAAGATACATCAGTATATAGGAGAAACCAAGATAGCTTTATTGATGAATAACAAGGTTCAGGAAGAGATACAACCCAGAGGGCTCCAATCCAGCATCTCCTTCCCAGCAAATGGAATTCCTATCTTCACCCCCTTCAAAGCATTAAGCACCCAATGATTCCAATCTCAAACCAACAGGAATTCTTTGCAATAACAAAATTCCAGCCCCTAGATCTCATGGAGGAGAGATCCATATATAGATGTTTGGAGAGAGGATGAGTCAGCTTGGGATCTGACTAGTGTCCTCTCCCTCTGTCAGTTCTTGATTCCACTTGGAGGTTCTTGCTTCCACTTGGAGATTTGGAACCTCTTACTCATCACCAGTCGAATTCCCTGAGGCAAGTGTCATTGAGGAAGATTTTGGAAGCTTCCTGGGTTTTGACACCTCGTGGAATGAACTTGCCACATGTCAACTCTCGCTTAGCGTAGGTAGCCAGTGTTGGCTTTGAAATTCAGCGCAGGTAGCCAGTGTTGGCTTTGACATTCAGCGCAGACAGCTAGTGGAGCCATTGAATTGATCCTGAATTGACTTGTTTTTGAGCAGTTTTCTGGTGGAGAACTTCTGTGAATTGTTGTGGTTTGTTAGCCTTGTTCCTCTAGGGGTGGGAACAACATGTTTAGGGACTTTGGATCCCTTATATTATGGACATTTCATGCTCAATGCTGTAAGGCACAAAAATGTCTATAACAGTTGCCCTCTAAAGTATGAGGCCGTTTATCGGGTGAAATGCTTTATCAGGAGGATCCGAAGTTCATCCAATGCTGGGAGGAGACCTGTAATAAGATACAATATAGTACATTATTTTTCATACTGCTTTCATGATCTAGCTGAGGCGGGCATTCCCATGCTCAGCTTTATAAATTCATTTTTTTGTACATAAAATAGACAATCGTCTGATGGTAGACTGATAATTTTGATGAAATTATCATCCTTTGGGTAGGATGATTATCTGCTGCAATGATGTACATGTCAATGTCTTTATCTTTCCTGAATATATATCGCAGCCTGGATGGATGAAACTAGATCCGGGGTCTTCAAACTCGTTCGATCTTCACTCTAAGTACAAGTCGATCCATGTGAGAAATGTTCTGAAGTCGAACATGGAAAGACATCGCTTGATTACCGGCCAATGAGGTAAACCGTTAACAAGCGCGAGAGGAATCACCGATAATGATAATGACCCTCAAGGTACTGCAGTACAATTCACGTGGTGTGAATACAGGACTTGGCGTCGAACACCACGCAAAATCTTTCGGTCGAAGGTCATTGATGTATACCTGTCGCCGGAAGTGAGAAACTTGCCATTGAGGCATGCAAGCTTCAAAGTACTGAAGGGGTTGTTCCTAGATCAACTTCTTGGATAATGAGCTGATGTTGACAAGAAGCGATCCGTCAAAGGAGGGCCTTAATGAATCCCACATCAGTGACACGGAACGGAGCTAATGATTTTGATGGAGGTGAAAATGATCTGAGACATATGATTCATGGTGGCGGTCATGAAAGGATGAAGGATAATGTACGGCAGTGGATGGGATACGGTTGACTTTTCTGAACGACTTCTCTTGAACATATGGTGACACTGATGCGATGGATCGGTAGCATTACCCCAAAATATGGATGGTATGGCGAGACCATGGATGTGACCGTGAATGAAACAACCCAACCCGATTGTGGTACGGAGGAAAAGTGTCATGTTCAAGAGCGACTTGCTACCATCAAAGTTTTCTTGAGTTTCTCCCAATTTTTCCCCAGTCATTGCTGACCAGTACCTCTTTATTTTTGTCAAGCTTGAGGAGGATAACATATGCTTGTTCTATAACCTGCCCTTCGGGCAAGCCCATCGCTATGTTTTAACGAGCCTAGCGATAGTGAAACTCGTTCTCGTCTAAAGACAAGCTTGTCGCTATTTAATGCTTTTAACGAGTCTAACGACAAAGATAACTCGGTCCTTTTCAATTTTAGAGAGTCTGAAAAGGTACGTAAAGTCAACTCCGAAAGTCCTTTTTCGTCATCTAATCCCTTAGGTCCGAAAAAGTATAAAACAATACAGAAGGGATGAGTTTTCGATAGTTTTAACGAGCCGAATAAAACAAGCGCTCGATCTTTTTGTGCAATAATCCCTCAGGTCCAAAAAGATTAAAATCTAGAGGAGGGATAGCACTTCCTGTCCCTTTAACGAGCTGGAAGGCCAAGGACTCGGCAATCTTTTCATATTTTACGAGTTAGATGAAAAGAGCTTAAAGAAGACTCATCTTTTGAGGAACGAGTGATGAAACAGGTTAGCAGCTGATTCCAGGTATAGGTTGGAATTTTCCAATCACGGCAGTGTCACAAGGATGGCTAGTGAAATCACTCTTCGCAGTTGTTCCTCAAAATGGGTAAAAAAACATATGGAGGTGAATGATCGGCCAATGGAAAAGTGGAGGTGACGGTGCAAACACGACCAAGGATTTAATGGCTGATGATATTACATTCACAGTGGTTATTTACCGGGTAGTGGTTCATTTTTTATTTTAAAATGAGTTTAAACGCTGGTGGAAACACTTGCTCATTGCTTATGTTTATTTTTTAACGAGCATGAAGTCCGCGTTAAAACTGCTCAGATCTTGCATTTATTTTTTAACGAGCATGAACTGTGTGCTAAAACTGCTCAAATCTTGCGTTTATTTTTTAACGAGCATGAACTGTGTGCTAAAACTGCTCGATTCTCCCAGTCATATGATAAGAGTGTCTCATCAAGATTCTATTTTTTATGGAGCTTCATCTCACTAAGCTTTGCTCCGCATCATTTCTTTATGCAAGTTAGGAAACGGCTAACCCAGAAAACAGATAAATAACCGCTCTTTGCTTGCACTCCAAAAGGTTTGCATGCCCCCAGGCATAAAGTACGATTTCAAAGTTACCTCTACTTCATTTCCGTCAAAACATTTGTTTCACCGAGAGAGGCCTACCTCTTTCAGGTTACCCAAATATTGTCTCGTTAATCTTTCAAACAAAACACCTCCTCGGCAATGTCTACCGGAATAGACAAAGGTGAGCGACGTAGCCCGCCAACTCACATAACTTTTACAAAAGAATCTTATTCTAGAATAACCCCTCTTCCTAGACGGGCGGGGTACAGACTAGTCATATTCTCCCGCGGAAACCTACTCTATACCCAAAGTTTCCCTGCCGAAGCAGACCAGGACGCATGCCCCCTGGGTTCCAGTCATATCCTCCCGGATTACTCGCGCTCATCAGGAGGATGGACCGTGGGTTGAGACACTTCTTGCGTGAAGAGACCATTTAGGGATGGTACATGACTATTTGCGATGCGTGATCCGGGAAATGAAAGTTGGTCCACGAGCTTGACCACTCTTCCTTCATGCGGAAAACACATTACTCTAAAGAGTGAGGAGACGATGGCTCCCATGCAATATATATAGTCTCGTCCAAGGAGTAGGTTATAATCCAAGGGTCCTTGAACAACCATCACGTTCATTTGAACGGTCTTCCCTTTCAATGTGATGGGCACATTGGGGAGGATCCCTAAAGGTCGACTGGTTCCTTTATCAAAGCCTGTCAGATTTCTCATTTTAGGCAAAAGCGCCGGCGAACCAAGCGCTTTCCAAGCAATAGAGGAAAGGATACTCACAGATGCCCCCTCATCAATGATAGTGCCAGCCATTACCATTCTGTATATTTGAACGATAATTCTGAATGGTATCCTTGCTGGCAACCGGGGTCTGCCTAGTTGGTTCCAGTCGAACGAGACAACTAGGTTTCTTGGTGGTGGGACCGAATAGACGGCCGGGTATGACTCTGACGAAGTTCCTTCCTGCGATAAAGGAATGGGAAAATTGCCCCCTTGTTCGTCGAAGTCTGTGTTGATGAAGAGAATTTGGACGATGTCGTCTTTACTCTCCTCTGTGATGGTATCATTCTAAGATAGAGCCTCTGAAGGCAAAACCGGGTCAACTGCCGCCTCAACCTTTTGACTTTCGTCAGGTATGGATTCAGACGGTTCATCTTCAATGATAGGTGCTTTGGCTGACTACCTGGGCGGGCCAACCGAGTTCTCAACTAGTGAAGGACTTGGCAGGAGTTTTTGATATCCGGGAGGAAGTTGCGCTCGTAAGATCGGGCGATCTTCCAAAACTCTTTTAGCCTCGTCTAAGAAGGGACAACGGTGGATGGCATGGTTGCCTTCACACAGTTTGCAGGGAAATCTAGCTTTCCCTCTTTGTCCTGTGGCTTCACTTTCACTAGTTGACGGTGAGCATTTAACATGGCTATCAGAGGTTGACGCTACCGAATTGTGAAAACGGGGAGACCAGTCCCTTAGTATCCGAGGGATGAAGGGACAATCTCTGTGGAAGTGGTCTCCCTTGCATATGACACATGGCGATTTAGGCCTGGTCAGTGCTGTGTGTGGATTTTTGTCAGACGACACTTGTTTGCCCCCAGTCACTTTTGGCTCCTTCTTCTTCTTCTCTTTCTTCTTCTTTTCCTTCTTCTCATTAGGAACTTGGTTTTTTGTTTTACCAGTTCCGTCAAGCGAAGAGGAAGGAGGAGAGGAAGAATTATATGAAGTAGAAGGCTGGTGGGCAATTCTGGTCTGGTCTAACTGTTGACTCGACTGTTCAGGAATGGTGGTGTTCTGAACGACATTAGTTGAAAAGAGCCAGACCGGCAGGCCAATTGTCAGTCCTGGAAGCGACAATGTGGCCATATGGGGCGCACCAACATCTCCCCAAGAGGAGAAGGGACTAGGATTTCCACCAAGGGGAACTCCTTGGTTGGTGTGCTCCATTTTTTCAACCTAAAGATTAATGCAGGAATAAAGGGTGATTGTTCCGTTTAAAATAAATTTTAATGACGCTTTAGACACAACTTTCTTTTTCAATTTTAAAGAGTCGAGAAAAAGCTAAAGATGACTCTAGTCTCCTTCGATGTTTTAACAAGCCCGAAGTGACAAATGCTCGGATGGACTTTTTCTATTATAGATTCTGAAAAAGGCCAAAAGGAACTACTCTGGAGTTCTAGGCAGAGGGTGTGCCAAACTTTTCGCAAAACCGCAGAATACTTTTTAGGGTACGGGCGGTCGATCTTCCTGAATGCTGTGTTCAGTGCATTGCAATTAGTAGGGCGGCCAACACAGCTTCCTATGGATAAAGGGTATATTCCTATAGGGGTCTCCCAATATATACGCGACGGTACGTGGGAGCACAATCCGTACTGGCGCTATCGTCTCTCAGGAGGAATCACCCACCATCAACGAGATCGACAGTCACCAGGCTTTATGACGCCGGAACACGTCTCTAGCCTAGACCTCTATGTTGTGCATTATGTTGCAAAGCGTTGTTAAGTTCATTCAATTTATTTTAGGTTGACCTTTTTAGAAGTTTGCCTTTTGAGGTTCACCATGAGATGTATGATACAATTCCTAAATGCAGTCTAAAGATGATAAGCAAGCTTTATATCTTTTCAACTTTGAAAATCCTAGCTACTAAGGGAAAAGAAAGACACCATCTTTTCTCAAAGAGCAATCAGCACACTCTAATGCACTTTTCCTAAATCAAACATGCAAACTATCAAAAATGCAAATGCACAATGCAGGTGTTTGTTTTCCGCTTTCTTAGTATTGATGCCTACAAAGAAAGCTTTTTGTACAACTTTGAATTCGCTTTTAAATGACAAATACAAACAAGTTTGCTTTTTCGAAATCAGAGAGGGTAGAAGAGATTACAACACTTAAGGATTTTTGAAATGAAGACTTGTTTCGACACTTAAAAGAGACAAACTCAAACCAAATGCAAAAGTAAATGTATAATCAACTGCAAACAACCAATGAACTCTCTCCTAAGATCACAATCAACAGATCTGAATCAAGGGCTACAGGATGACTATTTCACTCTTGCAAAGGAAAACTGTAAATGATGCCACAAACACATAAAAACACTCACAGTCTTTTTGTACAAAAGGAGGCGGAATTTAAGCAGAGAAAAGGAGTTATCAGACTGGTACCTATGCTGGTTACAGGCTGCAAAAATCAGAGATCAAAACAAAGAAAAACAGAGCAGAGAACCCCAGCTGCACAAGGCCAAACTGGTTCAGCGCAACCTCAACACAGGGGTTTTGACATTCAGCGCAGGTAGCCTTCACGGGACCTGCGTTGAAATGCAGAACCTCTTCACAACTGTCACGCTGAAGGAGAAACGAGAGTTTCTCACTGGGTTCTGGGTCACAAATTGCTATTTAATCTACTGTTTCAGGCCAAATCAAAGCAACAAGCAAGGTGCAATCAAAGGGATGCTTTGAGGGAGTACTAAGATCTATCACAAAGGATCATCAAATCATTTGTGAGTCCATTGTTCAGATCATATACAAGTCCAGTGATTGGATCAAAGCAGCAACAGTCTACTTTGCATCTGGGAATAGCAGATGCAGTTCGATTGTTGCTGTCGAGTCTATGAAACAAACAATGATAGAGACACAAATAAAATGACTAAACAAATCTCCCCAGCGGAGTCGCCAATTTGTTGTTGGGAAAAATGCCTATGCAGGACGATCCTATCCACCTAAGGTGTGACAGTGCCTTAGCAACAAACAGAGACAGCTATTCTAGTATTCTTCCTTTATGAATTAAGAATGAAGAGAGATGGATGGACTAACCGGTGTCTTCCGTTTGTCCCTCGATCCGGTTTCTCTTCTCTCTGAGAGTTCTCAGCTACTTGCCTTCTCGCTCGCCCAGCTTCAAGAGGTTTCTGCAAGATCACAAGAGGAGAACACTACACAAGACATGGATTCATATTCTTAACTAGTTTAGGATTAGAAATAAACTAAACATACTAATGCAATCATACATCAAAGATACATCAGTATATAGGAGAAACCAAGATAGCTTTATTGATGAATAACAAGGTTCAGGAAGATATACAACCCAGAGGGATCCAATCCAGCATCTCCTTCCCAGCAAATGGAATTCCTATCTTCACCCCCTTCAAAGCATTAAGCACCCAATGATTCCAATCTCAAACCAATAAGAATTCTTTGCAATAACAAAATTCCAGCCCCTAGATCTCATGGAGGAGAGATCCATATATAGATGTTTGGAGAGAGGATGAGTCAGCTTGGGATCTGACTAGTGTCCTCTCCCTCTGTCAGTTCTTGATTCCACTTGGAGGTTCTTGCTTCCACTTGGAGATTTGGAACCTCTTACTCATCACCAGTCGAATTCCCTGAGGCAAGTGTCATTGAGGAAGATTTTGGAAGCTTCCTGGGTTTTGACACCTCGTGGAATGAACTTGCCACATGTCAACTCTCGCTCAGCGCAGGTAGCCAGTGTTGGCTTTGAAATTCAGCGTAGGTAGCCAGTGTTGGCTTTGACATTCAGCGCAGACAGCTAGTGGAGCCACTGAATTGATCCTGAATTGACTTGTTTTTGAGCAGTTTTCTGGTGGAGAACTTATGTGAATTGCTGTGGTTTGTTAGCCTTGTTCCTCTAGGGGTAGGAACAACATGTTTAGGGACTTTGGATCCCTTATATTATGGACATTTCATGCTCAATGCTGTAAGGCACAAAAATGTCTATAACACCCGTGCGTGGGCGCAAACCTTGTACCATGCTGCTTCTGTGCGCACCTCCCTGACCATGCAGTTCCCAAATAGACTCTTTTAGAGTCCCGTCCTCTCTTTCAACTGTCTGGAGCGCTGATACTGTGCTCCCTACGGCTACTCAGGTGGTCGCCCAACCTGTGCGAGACCACAACTCACCTTCTAGTATAGTCCATGGACACTCCTCAATTGACCTCACGACAGTCGACGTAGCACATTCTACCTCATGTGGTGTGCTCCCCTTATTACTGTGTTTGGTAAGGTGCGGTCTCAGCCATGGTAGCAGGGTCATAAATTACCGATAGAAATATTCTAATGCAGTGGTATGATCATCCATATCTTGCCTAGTCATCCTTGGCTTAACAATGCGACATGTTTGCGTGACCTCGTTTTCAGTCTTCTGATGTCAGCGTTCATCAACATGCTTTTCTTCCTCAATCGTATCCGATCTTCTTCGAGTTCGCGAAGCTTAGGGTTCCCTCATTGAATGTCTTCTCGAATCCTTATATGGTTGTCCTTGCGTAGCTGTGTGATTCCTTCATCCTAGTCTTCGCACGCTGTCATAACTACGGGGGCTATTATGTGTGGATTCCTTTTGGTATTCCCTTCAGAAATCTCGGGTTCTACTCTGTTTCACACCTTTGGAATCAGTTCCACGCTCAGGTTTTTTCACATGATCCTATAGGCCCATCGAACTGCTGGCACGCATAGGTCCCAATCAGTTCATTTCATCTGGTAAACCTTGTCTAGTACTCCACACACCCTATGGAATGCTTTGTTGTGGAGAATTGGTAACGTGCATCACCTTTCCTGCTGCTATGGTTTGTTTTGATTCTCTAGGCTGGGGGTGGTGTGCAATTGTAGGGACTGTGCAGAATATGTCTGTACCCATCGGGAAAGGTGGGCGTGCAAGTTGTTCCGCCCCATCTGATTTGCTTTAATTTGAAGCTAGGGTTTTCCAAAATGTAGGAGCATCATCCTTCTACATCCACGCCAGTTTTCAAAAGTTCCTTGATGCGTACCCCACCATCGTGCGGGTGTTGCGCGCAGTGCCCACTTCAGCACATTGAACCACTGCTGCTCTGGTATTGCACTTTCGAATTTGCTCAGAAATTCATCCATCGCTGACAATCCATCATATGTCAGCAACTCCCTTGCCTCTATTGTTATGCAACGTAATGACTTGATCATCATGTTGCAGTTCAGTGTTGTTACTTCGTGCAGCCGATTCTGCCATCGCTCTATCTCTTCGTCTGAATCTGAAGTGCAGGATCTTTCGCGCTCCCACAAAATCCTTCCATATGTAGTCGGATTCACCCAATCCTCTCCTTGTGCAGTTATCTTGTAGATACAGTCGAAATCATCATCACTATCGTCATCACGCACTGGTTCAGTGTATCACGCTCCTTCGGCTGGATCCAACGATACTACTACGTGTAGTGACTTTTTCTCAAAGATCATTTTGTGCTTCTTCAGATTTATGACTTCGTACATATCGATAGCCCAGTCTATCCCTAGTAGCGTAGGATAGGGGTTGTTGTCATCGACAATCTCTATCACTTCAAAATTTGCCTGCGCGCTCACGCCTTTAATATCAACTGTCACCCCTTGCAATCTTCCCATGGGAAAAATCTTCTGTTGGTTCACCATCCGTAACTGAATAGGGGACCATTGCAATGCCTGTCTACCCATGTGTTCCCATGTTTTCTTTGGTAGTACATTCGCGTCCGAACCCAGGTCCAGGATTACCTGATCCATTTCATACTCGCCTATCTACGCAGTCAACCTCATCTCCCTTCCTGTGCACAAAGCATGCTTCCCCAGTTTTCGGACCACGCGCAGTTCTCCAGACCCCGCGCACCTAGTGATAAGTTCTTGTAGCCCTTTGAATGCCTTGTTTTCATGCAACAGTTTCATGCATGTCTCCATAAAGGTAGTGAGCATCGAAGGATCCATCCTTGGTTCTAGTTGATCCTTACTACCTGAAGTGGAGGCCTCTGTGAAGCTCTTCTTAACTTCCATGAATGTCTCCTTCACGTGTTCTAAATCAAAATCGGGTTCCTTTGTAGGAGCCTTGCGAACCCACGTGCTTTCTTTTGGCTACTTCCCTTTATCATCTCCCATTGTCACATCACTCCTGAGCATCATGTTTACATTTGGGTCTTCTTTGCACGGTTCAGACCTCATCATTTGTAAATTCTGGGTCGGAGGGGGCTGGAGTACCCCCTTTTTGTGCATCTTTACTATCATCGAAGGGAAATCTTCCACCTCATGATCAAACTGATTACAATACCAACATGATATCCTAGTTGGGTTCGTACAATCACGGGCATAATGCCTTGGCCCTCCACAATTGTAACAAATTATCTAGCTGCGACCCCTTCCTGGTCCCATTTCATCTTGACCCCGTCCGCACCCCTGAAACCCGGAGCGTGTCATCCCTGCAATTGGGTCGAGGGCTCATGTTTCGGCCTACACCCTATAGGTAAGAGTCTGATCCATCATTAGTTCATAGCTTCGGAAGGTGCGTTCGTCATGGTCTACCGACCTACAGAAATTACAAAACAACTATTGGGACGTCTACTTATTCTTCTGCAACACATGACAATTATCTGTGGTATGTTTTCCTCCTATCTAGCTAATCGCGCACCATAACGCAGACACCGTGCTCGGCCCCGCCTCTGCCTCCGGTCTTAATGGCATTGGCCATCCTCTTGCCAAGTAGTTTGCGGACACTAGACAACAATCTTTGTCGTGGCCCTGGACCTTGCATTTTATGCACCATACTTCCTCGCACGCCTCTGGTCGAGGTGCCCTATCCTGTTTCAAACTCTGCACTTCCAGACACAAATTCTGTAGCTATGCGTGGATCTATTGGACTCCCAATCCAGGGTCTTGTATAGGGGTCTCATGCAACCTCATTACCATCTCCAACGCTTCGGCGTCGGTGGAAATTTTTATTTGTGACAACATCGTCCTTAAGTGTGGCGTAAGTGAGGCCACAAACCATGTGCGATGTTGTGCATCTGTTAATGTCATATTGGATTCGCGGATCGTACTCTTTAGCCTTTGGTCCAGATCCTAGGGGGTCTCGCCTGGGAGCATTGCGATCTCTTTAAACCCGATGATTGATTGCGTCTCTAATTTTAGCCTGCTAAATTCTCTGTTCAACGCGATCTGGATCTTTGCAATTCCTACATTCGAGTGGTCATTATAATGCTTGATATACCATGTTAATACGCGATCCTGTAACGCACTCACCAGCGTAGCTTTTTTAATATTATCATCCATGACACCCTGTGCTTCCCATACTTATCTTACTACGAACTAGAATTGTCTAGATCTTCTTTCCCTACTCCTCTGAACACTGGTAGTTTGATTGTGCGAGCCATACTGAACTATGGAGGTGGTGGAGGTGGAGTGGGTGGAGATGGAGGTGAGGGGGGTGAAGCAGGTGGCGGTGTGGGTGGAGGTGGTAAACACAGAATTCACTGCCTTATAAAACTAAGGACGCTTCTCGAAGAAACCTTCGTGAGCTCGTCCTCGCTCTCCCTCGAGGGTGAAATTAAGGGATTGTTTTCTAATTCTTCACTACTTTCACTTCTGTAGATCTTTCCGCTTCATGTAGTCCCAAACATTAATTTATTTGCATAACCCACTTTTCACACAATAACATCTTAATCCAAGTGTTCAAAGATTTAACGTACTTACCTCGCAATCCCTTTAGAAAACATCGCTCTGCTTCGCTGTAGTTGATGGTCATGTCTACCGCGAACTTAGTGATAAATCCTCTTATTATTCGATCAAGCCAATGGTCCACAACTCGCGCTATCTTCTCTTCCGAGGCTTCTAGTCTGTGCACTAGTTTCGGAGTGCAAACTATTGGCTTGTCGAGCCTACACCTTCCCTGGCTGTCTGCTAACTTTGCGATCCACTCATACAGATCAGATGGAAAAGATGCAAAGAAAATTTTGTGGATTTCAGTGTACAAGTAGCGATCCAACCACTATACCTTAGATACTCGTGGATTTCTGTTTTCCCATGCCGTGAACTCGTGAATCTTCTTTTCCAACCACTCTTCAATTTCTTTCTTTGTAGGATTCTAGTGGCACGACATTGGACATCCTTTATGTAAATCCCGGTCCTGACAATGGAACCATTTGTTGGCTTGTATGGGCCTGAACCAGGTGTTTGGTCAATTTAATGTGTCCTAAATTGCTATTTAAAATGTCAATCCGGGAGTCGTAAACTGCTGAAGTGAAGTGCACTGTATATGCAAGATAACCGATTTCTTAGTTCTTTGTCATTTTTAAGTTTTTGGTTTGTTTTTGGGTTTATCTTCTGTGGATTCCCTAGTGTGAGATGGCAAAATTGAAAGTCAAGTATGGATGGTAATGGTGATTTCTACAATGATTCAAGTATGGATGGTAATGGTGATTTCTACAATGATTTTCCAAACTTTAAAGTTCTCAAAAAGAAGGTTTCAAACTGACTGTGATGAAATCAATTCTCAAAAGGAAATAATTGTACCAAAACAATGAACTAGTGACAATGGCCCAGTATCCTTACTGCTGTATGAAAGGAAAACAAAAACTGAACTCAAAGCAACTCAAAGACTGAAAGCAAAGCAAACTAAATCACACTACTTCAACCCACATTCTGACCCTTCACCTTTCAACTCGCTCTGGCTATAGGAAGTAATCATAAACAAGCTGAGTAATATGATATCTAAATCGCAGGAAATCAAATTGCATAAAAGGAAACTAATATTTAACTACTCATTCATATTTCAATTCTTGAAAATGACATAAGTAATTTAATCACTAACTTGCAGGAAAGCAAACTAAATCATACTATATCAAATAATATTCTAATTCCTCACTAATTGAGTCACTTGGCTATAGGAAGGAAATCATAAACAGATGAATAATATGATATCTAAGTGGCAGAAAAGTAAATAAGCAAAGCAAAACTGAAAGAAATGACAATGCTGGAATTAAAACTCAGTAAATGAATCAGCAGAAAGGACAAGATGATCTCATGTCAGTAGTCATTAAAACTATGTAACTTGCTTGGGTTGCCTACAAGAACCTGAAAGACAAAGACTGATCAGCTAGCAACCATGAGAAAGCATAAAAGAAAAGATAGACAACAGTTAGTTATAAACATCAGGAAATATATACACAAGCAACTAATTATAAAAGCAGTAACATAATGAAAGAAGGCGAGAAATTATACAGTAAATACAGAGCTTTGGTGTACAGGGGCCCTCTGCAACCTCAGCCAATCAATACTCAGTCACAAATGGAACTCAAGAATGCTGTCTTCTCATATATTAAAGTGTAGTAAAAACATGGAAATAGAGCACGGTACAGTGGCTCGGAAAACACAGTCAAGATTACATAACAAAAGCTAACTCTCCAGCGTATACTAATGCGTTATTTATAAGTGAAAATGCTATAACTGATTCCTAGATTCTACGCTGCCAAACAGACACGTAAATCTCCACGGCCTGAGATCTAGCGGTATGGTAATTATGACAGATAAATCCATGGAGTGGTGGCTGCTCGATTCAGTTCACGGATTGATCCACAGGTGTTGGCACACCTCCGGAAATTGAGGATCTTGCCACGCAAACCTTCACGTGGGAAAAACAAAGTCGTGCCACCACAAAACTCTTGGTTTGACCCCTCCTTTGACCGTCTTTGACCATGGTTGTTTGTGAGTGATTCGGCTGAACTGAGGGGACACACTCCATGTACATGTCATTTGTAGCTTGCCCATGTGGCCGGATTCTCCATTGGACACCTGTAACATAGTCTTTAACAAAATGGCTGCGGAAACTTGAGCTGGCTGCGGAAAGTGACAAGTTTCTGCAACTGATTGAACAAAAATCTAAATCAAACAACAGTCATAAACATAGTTAGGAAACCATTTCATAAGCTCTTTTTAGACTACTATGCAATGATTTGATAGCTTGGTGGATCAAATAAATGGAAAAGAAGGCTGAAAAGGTTTATAGGGAAGATGCAGGTTTTGGACTCAACATACCCCCACTGTGAAGGTGTTTCATGTCCTCATGCAACCAAAATTTAGTCATTCCCCTCTAATCCATATGTTCTGAAGCCTCTGCTAGGACATATAGCCCTATTTTCTTCTTCTTTGGTGCTACCACCATCCTGAGTTTCCTTATTAGACACCTGAATTTGAGATTGATCAATTCTCTGCTCAATTTTCTACACTTTTTCTTTAGTTTCTTGTTTTTCTTTTGCCATAGTCCTAAATGAAGCATGGTATTATCATGAATAATTTTATCTACTTTGCTCTGCTCCTTAAGTGCTTCATTTTCTTGCTTGATATGCCTGTTTAGAACCTCTAATTCAAATACCTCCTGCTTTAAGGATTGAACTTGTGCATCTGGTGTCATGTGGGGCAGAGTGGTACTTGGACCTGCAGCTGTTTTTTCTAAAGATTCAAGGTAGTCATATACCTCCTGTTGACTGGGATCTATTTCAGGTGTCTTTCTTGGACTGAGTTCAAAATCTTGTGGAGGAGGAGGGCTGCTTTCTAGCTCTGGCCGAGAAGGGTTTTCATCAACATGTGGAGGACTAGTTTCAATACTTGGCTGAGGACGAGGTGGACTACGGCCAACTGGAGGTTTCTCGAGTGTTTCCCCACCCAATTCAATGAAGTGGGGCCGTTTTACTTGTGTTTTACTCCCCTTTCCTCTAAGCTTGATGCTTCTCCTTAAGTATGGTGGACTAGTACTCCCTTCTTGTATGCTCTGTTTCCCTTTTTCCTTTTTCTTTGCTATAGCAGCCTGTTCTTGAAGTTTCACTAATCTCTCTGACAGTGTTTAATAATCTTCCTCTATAGATGGCTCAGGTGATTGGTAGACTTCTTGTATGTTTCTTTTGCCTTTCACTTTTCTCTGTTTCTTGTCCTTAGTTCTGTTCTCTTTTTCTTTTTGACCAACTTCTTGAGTTTCTGTAGTAGGAGAGTTTTGGACTATGGTATTCTTTTCTTTTGTCCTACTATTTCTCGGTGTCTTTGGTGTACTACTTTCAGATGCCTCAGATGGCTCTTGAAAGTAGTTTCTTATTAAGAATTGTTTCTAGGTATCTTTGTTTTTCTTCAGTTGGTCCTCAATGAGAATCTTTACAAGTCCATGATGATATAGATGAGGTTCTATATTTCCTATGTGTTTTTGGACTGTAATACTCATCTTTTTCAAACTCAACAGTAAGAAATAAGGCAAATTAAGAGTTTGACTCTCTAAGAAATTCATCAACAGTCTAGGATGGTACATGTACATTGAACCAAAGCGTCCTTCGCAAGTGATAAATTTTTGGATAACTAACAGCAGACTGGCCCATTCTTATTTCAATGCATGAACAAGAATTCCTTTTGTAAACACAGTGTTGTCCATACCTGGGTTTCTTAGCATAATTCTCCATGCCTGTTCATCCACGCTTTTGTTCTTAAACCATATCTCACCTTCCTGGGGTAAGCCTGTGGCAGCTGCTACTATTGTTTCAGTCACCGTGAGTTTTAAGTCTCCAATCTCCACCATTTGGCCATCGAAAGACCGTGCAAAAGCTTTGGTTACCTCTTTATTATAACCCTTAAATTTCTGGATGAAGCGTAACCATTTGGCTTTTTTCAGCAAATCTTTTGCTTGAGGGTAACCTTCTAAATATTTCGGTCCTTCTGGTTCTGCCCTTAGTAACCTTCCCATTCCTTCCTCTGTTTTGAATTTCAACTAAAAACTCAATTGCGTGTGAGGGTTTAGCAGAGGGAAGATGGCTCTGTTGCAGGGTTTATAG
Organism: Pinus tabuliformis; assembly: GCA_031772625.1. Taxonomy (NCBI): domain Eukaryota; kingdom Viridiplantae; phylum Streptophyta; class Pinopsida; order Pinales; family Pinaceae; genus Pinus; species Pinus tabuliformis. The sequence goes on along the minus strand of CM062816.1, from coordinate 311,512,976 downwards.
AAAAATACAGTGGCAGCAATCGGTAGATGGATAGCAGGTAACGGGAGTGCTTCAGGATTACAGGCGGAACAAAGGATGAGCAGCCGCAATAAGTTCACAAGATGAAATGCGGATGTATGTGAAGAGGATGGTTTTAATAGAATGGTAAGTGAATGAAGTGAAGTCGAGATTTTGAATTAATGGCTGCGTATGAAATGTTACACGTTTTAATGGATGGCTGTGGAAAATGCGGTGGAGAGGAGCCGTAACGGGATAGGTCACATCTCATGATTACAGGTGGTGAATGAAAGTGCAGTCGACTATGAGTTTAAACCCGAAAATCAATCATGAGACCGTTAAGAAATGAATGCATGGTGTGCGGAATAATATCGTGGAATGGTAGTGGGTAATGGAGCTATCCTAATGATCATTGCACATAGTAGAGCTTTTATGGTTTGATAACTATGCATAATCATGACTTTAATTGCTATTTGATTAAAAAAATTTACTCATACCTTTGGAAACCTTGTCATTTCTTGCTCATAGCTTTTAACCAACTGCTCTTCCTTGATGTCTTGGAGATGCTCCATGTCTTCATATCATATGCTCAATTACACCTACATTTTCATGATTATTGCACTAACATTTTGACTGTGAATTTGAAAAATAGAGTGGTGGCTGCGGAAACTGCTTATGGCTGCGGAAACTACTACCAGCTGTGGAAACTGACACAACACCCTCTTAGTTGAACAAAGATAGTTAGATAATAACTAACTGAGTGAAAATAGTCATGAAAGGGACTTTTATTGATGAAATGAAATGAAATGAGTGAAATGGAGTGAAATGAAGCGGAGTGAAGTGAAATGAAAATGAGATGGAGATGGAGTGGAATGGCAAATGAGGTGGAGTGAAGATGGAAAAAAAAGGAGAGAAGAGATTTTTTTTTTTTTTGGAAAATATAAAGTGTCAGGTGTCCCTGATTTTCACTCTACATTTTCTCTATAGGACTGCCAATCTGTGATTGGTTTTCAGTCTTATACAATTATATATATATATCTATATATATATATATATATATATATATATATATATATATATTAACTGAAAGAAACAAAGGCTAGGCTAAGAAGGATTCTTCTTCACCAGCCTTATTGCAGAATTCTCTTGAAACATTTTGACAAATTCCTCTTTTGAGAGTGGCTTATGATAAATTTTCAATTGTTGGCCATTCACAATGAGAGGAGTTTGAAATTCATCAATGGTCTTGATTCTTACCACTCCATTGCTAAAGACTTTTTCAATCTCATATGGCCCAAGCCAATGAGTCTTAAATTTACCTTTGAAGTCTTTAAACTTGGAATCAAACAGTAGTGCCCAATCTCCCTCTTGAAACTTTTTCTCTTTGATATATCTGTTATGCCACTTAGCTCTTTGATGTTGAACTAGATCAGTTCTTAGAACTGCTTCTTGTCTGATATCATCTAGCTCATTCAGCTGCTCCATTCTGTGCTTTTGGGCTTCTGATAGATTCATCCCCAACTGATCTGCCATCTTGAAAGTCTTGACTTGAAATTCAATGGGGAGCAGGACTTCTTTCCCATAAACAAGTTCATAGGGAGAATGTCCTGTTGTGTTCCTCCATGTATTTCTGTATGCCCACAAGGCTTCAAGAAGCCTCTCTACCCAATCTCTTCTGTGTAGATGGACAGTTTTGGTGATGATGCTCTCAAGAACTTTGTTTGTAGACTCCACTTGGCCATTTGCTTGCGGATGGTAAGGAGTAGATTTTCTGTGCTTGATTTTGTATTCTTCCATCAGCTTCTCCATTAAGTTAGATGTAAATTGACTTCCCTGATCTGTCACAATTTCTCTTGGGACACCAAAACGAGTAAATATATCCTCATAAAGAAAATGAACAACCGAATTTTCAGTGGCAAAAGGCAATGCTTTGGATTCTACCCATTTAGTGACATAATCAATGCATACCAATATATACTTCTTCTGTTTAGATGGTGGATTAATGGGTCCAATGAAATCTAAAGCCCATTTTTCAAAGGGTTCGATGAGTACCTGTGGTTGTAATGGCATTTCATTTGAAAGAGTCGGTCTCCCAACTCTTTGGCCGCTGTCACACCTTCTGACATATTGTTTTGCATCTTTGAAGAGGGAAGGCCAATAATATCCTAAAGAAAGGATTTTATAGGCCGTCCTTTTGTCAGCAAAGTGTCCACCGCATGGTTCATCATGACATGCCTTGAGGATTTTAGGCATTTCATCTTCCCGAACACACCTTCTGATCACACAATCTAGCCCTGCTTTAAACAATTCATTAGAAATCCATGAATAATTCGAACTCTCCTGAATAATTCTTCTTTTTTCACTAGGAAATAAATGTGGAGGTAGCTTCCTTGTAACCAAATAGTTAGCAATATCTGCATACCAAGGAGTCTTAGTAGTTACTGAAAATAAATATTCATCTGGAAACTTATCCTCTACAGGAGAATCTTCGTTAGTATTTTGGATTCTAGACAAGAAATCAACTACTGTATTTTGTTTCCCTGGTCTATCCAACATGGTAATATTGAATTCTTGTAAAAGTAAGAGCCATCTTGTAACTCTGCCATTAGTAACAGGTTTGTTCATTAGATATATAATTGCAGAATGATAAGTGTTGAGCCTCGAACCTGCACCTTCCTATACACCCTCTCAGCCTTCTTTTTCCACTCATTTCATCCACCACATTGATTAAATCATTGTATTTTAGTTTAGAAACGAGATTTTGACATGGTTTTCTAACTACGCTGATGACTGTTTTCTGGTTTAGAATTTTGTTCAGACAGCTGCGGAAGCTTCTCAGTTTCCGTAGCCGACACAGGTTTCCGTAGCTGACCCAGGTTTCTGCAACCAGCACAGGATTCCGCAGCCGTTTTGTCAAACACCATGCTACAGGTGTCTTCTGAAGAAATGAGCCACATGGGCAAGTTACAAGAGTCAAGGACATGGAACGTGTCCCTCCAAATCATCCAGCACAGCCATAAAAGCCCGCGGTCAAACAAGGGGCAAAGGATAGTCAACAAAAGTGTTCAGCGGTGGCACGGCTCTGCGTAGCTCTGTTTTTGAGCACGTGAAGCTACGTGGCACAATCCTTAGCAACAAAGACATCCTGATAGCGTGAATCCAACAGCTATACCTCTCAGATTTAATAAACATGATGATAGTTACCTAGATCCGGGCTGAAGAGGATTTACGTGTCTCTGGCAGCGTGGTTAATAACGTAGATTTAGTTAATCTGTTTAGCTTTCTTTCCTTATAAATAATGCATCCATGAACGCTGAAAAAGTTAATATTTTTGGTAATGTAATCCGACGCTGTTGTATTTCCCCACTGCACTTTTACGTTGCTGTTTAATATATGAGAAGACTGGTTTAAACTTAAGCTTGTAGCTGTTCATTGAATCGGTTGAAGTGGCAGAGGCCCCCTGCTTACTGAAGCCTTGTACAATTGTCTTTCAACTCTTGCATTACTTTTTCCTGTTCATGTATATTAGCTGTACAGTTGTCATTTAAATGTTGCGTTTTATTTCATCATGTATATTAGCTGTACATAACAAATCTTTTTGATTTCTGTTGATTCACATTTTCATTGCTGCTCTTTTATGGTTACAACTGATCAGTGTTTTTGCAGGTTTTCTTAGGCAGCCTGGGGCAATTTTTCACCTTTTCTTTTCATAGCATACGAGATCGTCTTGTCTTTGTCGCTGACTCTTGTTTTCTGAAGTTTGATTTCCAAGTACTGTCATTTCCTTAAGTTGTACATTTATTTTCTGCTCTTAGATATCATGCTATTCATCTGTTAACGGTTCCTTTCCATAATCAAATAACTTTATTAGGAACCAGAATATCACTCATTATAGCTTGATTTAGTTTGCTTTAGATCTCACATTGCTTGACTTGTTCATGACTGTTTCTCACAGGGTAAATTAAGCTGAAAGGCAAAAGGTCAAGAAAGTTAAAGTAGTGTGATTAGTTTCTTTTATGCAGTTTAACTTCTTTTAGATTTCACATTGCTTAACATTTCATGATATCTTTTCACAAGGAAGATTGAGTTGAAGAGTTGAAATAGTGTGGATTAGTTGTTCTTACTTTCAATTGAATTTAGTGTAGATTTCACTTTCATTTTCATTCAGCAACAAAGATACTGGGCCGATGTCATAGTTCATTGTTTGATGTCTTTATTTCTTTTGAAGAATTGATTTCATTGCAGTTATTTTAAAGCTTTCTCTCTTTTAAGTTTTGAAAACCACTTAGAGATTACCATAATCATCCATATTTCACTTGCTTTATCACCTTTTCATCATCTCACATTAGGAAAAGATAAATCCAAAAACAAACTTAAAAAAAACTAAAAACGACAAAAGACTAAGGAAATGGTTATCTAGTACATATAGTACACTTCACTTCGTCAGTTTACGAACCCCGGGTTGACATTATAAATAGAAATTTAGATCACACTAAATTGACCAAACAATAAGTATGGACAAAAGTCTCATAGCCTGTTATATAATGTCTAAACTTATTGATTACATGAACAACAACTAAGAACTCTTTTTCAGTCACAGTATAGTTTAACTTGGTGGGAGTCAAATTTTTACTGGTGTAGTAAATGGCATAAGGAACTAAATCCTTTTGACCCAACATAGCTCCTAGAGCTGTATCTGAAGCATCTGTAGAAATATGGAAAGGAAGTTTCCAATTTGGCCCTCTCAAAATGGGTGCTTCAGATATTCTTGTTTTCAAAGTTTCAAATGCAGATTGATAATCAGGATCCCATTTGAATTCACAATCTTTTGTAAGTAATTTGAAGAGTGGAGATGCTATTTTGGTGAAGTTTTCGATAAATCTTCTATAGTATCCAGTAAATCTAAGAAAAATTCTAACATCTTTTTGACAATTTGGAATAGGCAATTTGGAGATGACTTCAACTTTTGATCTATCAACTTTAATCCCATCCCCCGAAATATGATGTCCCAAAACAATACCTTCAATGAACATCATAAAGAATTTTTCATGACTCAATGAAAGGTTTGTTTCTTTACACCTTATAAGGACTTTTTCCAAATTCTCTAATGCCTCTTCAAATGAATTACCATAAATTGTAAAATCATCCATATAAACCTCTACACAATCATGGATTAGATCAGAAAAGATTCTTAGTACTGCCCTTTGAAATGTTGCAGGTGCATTACATAATCCAAAAGGAAGTACTCGGTAAGCAAAAGTTCCCCATGGACAGGTAAATGTGGTCTTATCTTGATCTTCAGGTGCTACCTGAATCTGATTATAGCCACTAAAACCATCCAAAAAATGAAAAATACTTTTTTCCTGCTAAAGTATCTAATACCTAATCGATAAAGGGTAAAGGAAAGTGATCCTTCAAAGTTTCTTTGTTCAATTCCCTGTAATCAATGCATACCCTCCATTTACCATTCTTTTTAGGTACTATAACCAAAGGAGAAACCCATCGGCTATCTGAAATTGGATAAATGAAGTACTATATTCTTTTTAGGTGACCTGGAAGATTAGAAAGAGAATTATTACCCCGATTTGAAGAAAAATAAAAAATGACATGCATAGAGCAAGAGATTCTAGGGGAAGGTTTTTAGCTAGAGCCAAGAGTTCGATTTTTATAAGTCCATCTACTTCAAGGAATAGACAAGAGACACCTCCATCATCTCCAACTTACACTCCTAGCCCTAGGATTCTTGGAATTCAAGAGGCAGGAGTCGACTCTCCCACACCTTCCATCGAATCTGAATTAGAAAGAGATCCTTTCCTTCCTTCTACAGAGAGACAAATTGTAATTGAAGAAGTAGAATCATCTGAAGAAGAAGAGGGAGAAATTCCTTCTCGTTCACCCTTAGTAGAAGAGCCAGAAGACTCTGAAGTCTCTAGGGAAACTACCATGATAGAGGAAGGAGCAACTGGATTTGGTAGAGGTAGAGGTAGAGGAGGAGGAGGAAACAATGGAGGAGGTAGAGGTAACATTGGGGGAAATAGGGATGGAGATAACTCCTTCGGATTTCCTATAGTCGATGAGGACTCCCAAGCCACAATGAAAAACATCTCACCATCTGTCCTACCAAACTTCCATGGGTTAAGGAATGAGGACCCTGAAACATTTCTATTTGAGTTTGAAGTCGTGTGTCGAACTTATGATTATCTGGAAGACTCTCAAAAACTCAAACTGTTTCCTTCAACATTGAAAGGAGCAGCCTTGAAATGGTTCATGGGATTACTCACTCAATCCATTAGGTCTTGGAATGATATGAAACAAACATTTTTGGATAGGTATCTGGACTATTGTATGCCCACCAATCATAAGGATGAGGTATTCAAAATGGTGAAAAGAGAAGATGAAAAATTGGAGGATTTACTTGAAAGATTTCAATACAACCTGAAAAGAGCAAAAATGAGTAACTTAGATGAGGAGACCTTGAAAGCCCTTCTATTAAAATCCATTAGAGATGAATGGATAGATATTTTGAACATGATGGGGAAGGGAGATATATCTCAACTTTCACTCAATGATATAGCAGAGCTATGTGTCCATCTCTCAAGGGGGAAATCCAAAACTCAAAAAGGGCCTAGAGATCCTTCTCTCATCAGAGCAAATAAATCTGCAACTGGATCAGTAAGTAGGGCTGAGATTGGCAACATGCTTGATGAATTCAAAACTGACATCTTAGGGAGTCTTAGCGAGCAACTAGACACCCTTAAGATTCACAATAAACAGAAAGCAGAAGCTGAGGCTTTGGCCATCTTTTGCCCGAAGTGTAGGAAGAAACATGCTCTAAGGGAATGTCCCTTGGATGCAAAAGTTGTAGAAACATGTGTAATTTGTTCAGAGAATCATGAGACCAAGGATTGTCCTTCAATTCCTGGGCTCAAAGCTGTCTTTCAAGAAGATCCAATCGAATCTCTCTATTTTGTTGCAAGGAGACCTTGGCAGGGGCAACAAAATCAAGGGTTTAGCAACTCTATGAATTTTCAACCCCCACCAAATTGGAATCCTTGGCAACAACCTTGGTCCCAACCTCAAAATCCTTTTCAATCATGGGTACAAGGTATGCAAAATCCTTATGGGAGATTTTCTCAATTTTATAAATATCCCCCATCTTTTCAAAACCAACAAGCTCCACAACTTCCAAATCAAAATCCACAACTATCATTACCATTTCCACAACAACAACCTTCTCAACAGAATCCAAATTCTCAACTCTTGCTTCCATTCCAACAAAAGTCAAATCAACTTCCTTCTCAGCCATTGCCAAACCCCAATAATAAAAACCCTCAAAATTCTTACATGATGGAAGGTCAACAATTTCCTACCTATATGATTGTTCCTCTCAATGAAGTACAACTCAGATCAGGTAGAGTCTTAGATAAACCTTCTATAAATGCTCAAAAGCAAAGCATTTTTGAGGAAGATTCTCTTGAAGCTAATAAGGGTTCTGAAGCATCTCTTCAAAACCCAAACACTCAAAAAGAAAAAGAGTTAACCCCCACAACTCCCATAGTTGAGCAACCTGCATCTTTATCCACACCTCCTTTTCCTGAAAGATTACAAATTGACAAAGGAGTGGAAAAACAAATTTGGTTGCCTGACTATAACTTTCTAGATGAATTGAAGAATGTCTGTATCAAGATTCCCTTGTTACAAGCCATTAAAGAGATTCCTATTCTAGCAAAAACAATAAAGGAGTTGAGTCTTAAAAGACCAGGAAGGAAACCAAGAGATACAAGAAGAATCCACCTGGTAGGGAAAATTGCAGATATCATGATGGGAAAAATTACTATGTAGAAATATGTAACCGGTAGTCCAATTGTCAAAACACATATCAATGGGGTAGAAATACCAAATACTTTGATTGATTTAGGGGCTGCTATCAACATCATGAGTATACAGACTATGGAACAACTCAAACTTCCTAATCTTCTTTTTACACCTACTTTACTGCAACTTGCAGATTGATCAATTATCAAACCAGATGGTGTATTAGAAGACATTCTAGTCTCCTTAGATTCTTGGGAATATCCAGTGGATTTCATGATTTTAACTCCCAAGAGTAATCTAGGAGGACATCCTCTTATTTTAGGAAGACCGTGGCTAGCGACAGCTGATGCTTTTATCAGTTGTAGGTCTGGGGATATGTATATTTCTGATGGTAATTCGACAAAGAAGTTCAATCTGTATCCTCCAGCAAAAGCAATTACAGAAATAGGAGATAATGAGTGGGTTGATGATGAAGATACTATACAACCTGTCTTTACCATTTCTGAGATCAGTGAAGATAGTCAAATTCTGAACACATTGGAAAACTTTGAACCATCTTCAGAATATGACCACACACAATTTCAGTTGGATTCCGACATTGAGTGTCTATCATCTAGACAAATGTCTCTTTTCTCTATGGAAGAGTTTGGTAGTTCTGCCATTGAGATTTTTCCAGGAAAAACCTTGAATATCAACAAAAACTTGGAAAAATCACAACAGGAAGAGCTAACCAAAATCTTGCAAAAACATTCTACTGCATTTGCATGGAAGTATACCGATATGAAAGGTATTGACCCTAAGACTTGCATTCATCACATCTACATTGAGGAAAACAGTAGACCAATCAGACAACCTCAAAGAAGGATGAATCCAAAACTTGCAGATCGATCAATTATCAAACCAGATGGTGTATTAGAAGACATTCCAGTCTCCTTAGATTCTTGGGAATATCCAGTGGATTTCATGATTTTAACTCGCAAGAGTAATCTAGGAGGACATCCTCTTATTTTAGGAAGACCGTGGCTAGCGACAGCTGATGCTTTTATCAGTTGTAGGTCTGGGGATATGTATATTTCTGATGGTAATTCGACAAAGAAGTTCAATCTGTATCCTCCAGCAAAAGCAATTACAGAAATAGGAGATAATGAGTGGGTTGATGATGAAGATACTATACAACCTGTCTTTACCATTTCTGAGATCAGTGAAGATAGTCAAATTCTGAACACATTGGAAAACTTTGAACCATCTTCAGAATATGACCACACACAATTTCAGTTGGATTCCGACATTGAGTGTCTATCATCTAGACAAATGTCTCTTTTCTCTATGGAAGAGTTTGGTAGTTCTGCCATTGAGATTTTTCCAGGAAAAACCTTGAATATCAACAAAAACTTGGAAAAATCACAACAGGAAGAGCTAACCAAAATCTTGCAAAAACATTCTACTGCATTTGCATGGAAGTATACCGATATGAAAGGTATTGACCCTAAGACTTGCATTCATCACATCTACATTGAGGAAAACAGTAGACCAATCAGACAACCTCAAAGAAGGATGAATCCAAACCTTAGGGAGATAGTGAAAGAAGAGCTCCAAAAGTTACTTAATGTAAACTTCATTTACCCCATTTCAGATAGCTGGTGGGTTTCTCCCTTGGTTATAATACCTAAAAAGAATGGTAAATGGAGGGTTTGCATTGATTACAAAGAATTAAACAAAGCAACTTTGAAGGATCACTTTCCTTTACCCTTTATTGATCAGGTATTAGATACTTTAGCAGGCAAAAAGTATTTCTCATTTTTGGATGGTTTTAGTGGTTACAATCAGATTCAGGTAGCACCTGAAGATCAGGACAAGACCACATTTCCCTGTCCATGGGGAACTTTTGCTTACCAAGTACTTCCTTTTGGATTATGTAATGCACCCGCAACATTTCAAAGGGCAGTACTAGGAATCTTTTCTGATCTAATTCATGATTGTGTAGAGGTTTATATGGATGATTTTACAGTTTATGGTAATTCATTTGAAGAGGCATTAGAAAATTTGGAAAAAGTCCTTATAAGATGTAAAGAAACAAACCTTTCATTAAGCCATGAGAAATTCTTTATGATGTTTACCGAAGGGATTGTTTTAGGACATCATATTTCAGGAGATGGGATTAAAGTTGATAGATCAAAAGTTGAAGTCATCTCCAAGTTACCTATTCCAAATTGTCAAAAAGATATTAGAAGTTTTCTTGGATTTACTGGATATTATAGAAGATTCATTGAAAATTTCACCAAGATAGCATCTCCGCTCTTCAAATTACTTACAAAAGACTGTGAATTCAAGTGGGATCCTGACTGTCAATCTGCATTTGAAACTTTGAAAACAAGAATATCTGAAGCACCCATTTTGAGAGGGCCAAATTGGAAACTTCCTTTCCATATTTCTACAGATGCTTCAGATACAACTCTATGAGCTGTGTTGGGTCAAAAGGATTTAGTTCCTTATGCCATTTACTACACCAGTAAAAATTTGACTCCTACTGAGTTAAATTATACTGTGACTGAAAAAGAGTTCTTAGCTGTTGTTCATGCAATCAACAAGTTTAGACACTATATAACTGGCTATGAAACTTTTGTCCATACTGATCATTCTGCAATTAGATATCTCATGAACAAACCTGTTACTAATGGCAGAGTTACAAGATGGCTTTTACTTTTACAAGAATTCAATATTACTGTGTTAGATAGACTAGGGAAACAAAATACAGTAGCTGATTTCTTGTCTAGAATCCAAAATACTAATGAAGATTCTCCTGTAGAGGATAAGTTTCCAGATGAATATTTGTTTGCAGTAACTACTAAAACTCCTTGGTATGAAGATATTTCTAACTATTTGGTTACAGGGAAGCTACCTCCACACTTATTTCCTAATAAGAAAAGGAAAATTATTCAGGAGAGTTCAAATTATTCATGGATTTCTAATGAATTGTTTAAAACAGGGCTAGATTGTGTGATCAGAAGATGTGTTCGGGAAGATGAAATGCCTGACATCCTTAAGGCATGTCATGATGAACCATGCAGTGGACACTTTGCTGATAAGAGGACGGCCTATAAAATCCTTTCTTTAGGATATTATTGGCCTTCTCTCTTCAAAGATGCAAAACAATATGTCAGGAGATGTGACAGCTGCCAAAGAGTCGGGAGACCAACTCTTTCAAATGAAATGCCATTACAGCCACAGGTACTCATCGAACCCTTTGAAAAATGGGCTTTAGATTTCATTGGACCTATTAATCCACCATCTAGACAAAAGAAGTATATATTGGTTTGCACTGATTATGTCACTAAATGGGTAGAAGCCAAGGCATTGCCTTCTGCCACTGAAAATTCAGTTGTTCAATTTCTTTTCGAGGATATTTTTACTCGTTTTGGTGTCCCAAGAGAAATTGTGACAGATCAGGGAAGTCAATTTACATCTAACTTGATGGAGAAGCTGATGGAAGAATACAAAATCAAGCATAGAAAATATACTCCGTACCATCCGCAAGCAAATGGTCAAGTGGAATCTACAAACAAAGTTCTCGAGAGCATCATCACCAAAACTGTTCATCTCCATAGAAGAGATTGGGCAGAAAGGCTTCCTGAAGCCTTATGGGCCTATAGAACTACATGGAGGAATACAACAGGACATTCTCCCTATGAACTTGTTTATGGGAAAGAAGTTCTGCTCCCCATTGAGTTTCAAGTCAAGACTTTCAAGATGGAAGTTCAGTTGGGGATGAATCTATCAGAAGCCCAAAAGCACAGAATGGAGCATCTGAATGAGCTAGATGAAATAAGACAAGATGCAATTTTAAGGACTGATCTAGTTCAGCACCAAAGAACTAAGTGGCATGCCAGATATATCAAAGAGAAAAAGTTTCAAAAGGGAGATTGGGCGTTACTGTTTGATTCCAAGTTTAAAGACTTCAAAGGAAAATTTCAGACTCATTGGCTTGGACCATATGAGATTGACAAAGTCTTTAGCAATGGAGCAGTTCGAGTCAAGACCATTGATGAGTTTCAAACTCCTCTCATTGTGAATGGCCACCGATTGAAAATTTATCATAAGCCACTCTCAAAAGAGGACTTTGTCAAAATATTTCAAGAAAATTCTGCAATGAGGCTAGTGGAGAGGAATCCTTCTCCTCCATCAGCCTAGTCTTTGTTTCTTTTAGTTGAAAAAAAAAAAGAAAAAACGAAAAAAAAAATCCTTTGTATAAGCCTGAAAACCAATCATAGATTGGCAGTCTTATACAGAAAATGTAGAGTGAAAATCAGGGGTACCTGACACTCTATATTTTCCAAAAAAAAAATCTCTCTTTCTTTCCATCTTCACTCCACCTCACTTGTCATTTCACTTCACCTCCATCTCATTTTCATCTCCATTCCACTTCACTCCACTTCATTTCCATCTCATTCCACTCATTTCATTTCATTCCATCAATAAAAGTCCCTCTCAGGACTATTTTATTTAGTTAGTTCTTCTCTAACTATCTTTGTGCAGTTAAAGGGGTGTTGTCTTAGTTTCTGCAGCTGGAAACCATTTCCGCAGCTAGAACCAGTTTCCGCAGCCAGAAACGATTTCCGCAGCCAGCATCACTCTGTCTCTATAGCCGGCATCACTCTGTTTTCAAAAAAATCACAGTCAAAGGTTATTGTCATCATCACCAAGTGCAGCAAAGACATGGGGCATCTTCAAGATCAAAGAACAACCATGGGTCAGAAGCCTTAATCAAGAAATGACAAACTTCCAAAGGTATGATAAAAAATCTCTACCAAATAACAATTCAATGTCATTATTATGCATAGTTATTTAAACCATGGCAAGTTCCACTAAATGCAATGATTTGATACGACAAGCCCCATACCACTCCTCTTCCACCGACATCATTCCACACACCCTATTCATTTCTAACGGTTCCATGATGATTCTAAATTTATGGACTGCTCTCCCATTTATTGGCCGTACTTTGAGACGTGACCTACTGAACTACGGCTCTCCTTCACCATAATTTCCGCAGCCGTCTGCTGAGACGTGTGCGCAAGTCATCCGATTCAAAAGGACTCAGCCGTTATTCTGCCCATTTATCACTTCACTCCCGCATGCATTCGATGTTGAACTCGTTACTGTTGCTTACCCTTTACTCCCTCGGTACTCATACCATTCCCTGTTCTCCATTTCTGTTGCATCCACTATAGCTTGCTCCAAACCCTGGCTTCAGTCACCACATACATCCTGAACTTCGATTACGGCCACTCCAGTTACCCTAAAAATCTCGTAATCAGCCCATTTTTTCCTGAACCTTCATACGCAGTAGAATTTTCAGTCGGAATTTAAAGCCGAGAATGGGAAAACTACTAAGATCTGAACCGGAGGGACCAAAGTACCTAGAGGGTTATCCTCAAACGAAGGAGTCGCTAAAGAAAGCAAGGTGGCTGAGATTCATTCAAAAGTTCAGGGGTTATAACAAAGAAGTGACTAAAGCTTTTGCAAGGTCCTTTAATGGACAAACAGTGGAGGTTGGAGACTTGAAATTTATAGTGACCGAGGCCACAATAGCAGCTGCAACAAGTCTCCCACAAGAAGGTGAAAGGTGGTTCAAAAACAGAAGTGTGGAAGATCAAATATGGAAAACAATGCTACAAAACCCAGGTATGGATACCTCTGTATTTACAAAAGGAATCCCTGTGCATACAATAAAAGAAGAATGGTCCACTCTATTATTACTTGTCCAGAAATTTATCACATGCGAGGGTCGTTTTGGCACCATGTACATGTATCATGCCAGGCTAATGATGAATTTTATGGAAGGTTATACCCTTAATTTGCCTTATTTTCTGTTATCAAGCTTGAAGAAAATGTGCTTTACTGTTCAAAAACACGTAGGCAATATTGAACCCCATCTTTACCATCACGGGTTCATAAAAATCCTTATTGAAGAGCAGTTGAAAAACACTAAGGATACTTGGGAAAAGTTTTTGACAAGAAACCACTTCCAAGAATTGACTGAAGCCTCTGGAAGCAGTTCCCCAAAAATTCCAAAGAGAAGTAGGAGGAAAGAAAAGAATATTACAGCCCAAGACTCTCCTACAATAGACATTCAGGAAACTATTCAGAAAGAAGAAGAGGAGGGAGCTAAAAACAAGAAACAAAAGAAGGACAAAGGCAAGATAACCATTCAAGAAACCTATCCATCCCCTGAACAATCCATAGAAGAAGATTATCAACCTCTGTCAAAGAGGTTAATAGATCTTCAAGCTGCTGCCATAACCAAGAAAAAGAAAAGAGGAAAACAGACTGCACAAGAGAAGAGTACTAGTTCATACCTAAGAAGGAGCACTAGGCTAAAAGGGAAGGGGAATAAAACCAAAGAAAAACAGTCTCACTTTATTGATTTAGATAAAGAGACACTTGAGAAATCTCCAACTCAGCCAAGCATTGAGCCAAGTCCTCCACATGAGGAAAGCCCTTTTCAGCCGGAAAGAGAAAGCAGTCCTCCTTCACCAGAATTTGAGTTCAGGCCGAGAAAGACACCTGAGGTAGATTCCAACCAGCAAGAAGCATATAACTACCTAGAGTCCTTGGAACAATCAGCTGCAGGACCAAGCACCACCTTGCCACTTGATGCACAAGTACAGTCTTTAAAACAGGAAGTGTTTGAATTGGAAGTCTTAAATAGGCACATCAAACAGGAAAACGAAGCACTCAAAGAGCAGAGTAAGGTAGACAAGATTGTCCATGATAACACTATGCTCCATTTAGGACTGTGGCAAAAGAAGAACAAGAAGCTGAAGAAAAAGTGTAAAAAGTTGAGCAGGGCATTGATTAATCTTAAGTTCAAATGTCTAGTCAGGAAACCAAGGACCATTTTAGCATCAAAGAGAAAGAGAAGAGGGCTAGATGTTCTTGCAGAAGCCTCAGAGCATATGGATTGAGGGAAAATAACTAATTTTTGGTTGCATGAGGACATGCAACACCTTCACAGTGGGGGTATGTTGAGCCTCGAACCTGCACCTTCCTATACACCCTCTCAGCCTTCTTTTTCCACTCATTTCATCCACCACGTTGATTAAATCATTGTATTTTAGTTTAAAAACGAGCTTTTGACATGGTTTTCTAACTACGCTGATGACTGTTGTTTGCTTTAGAATTTTTTTCAGACAGCTGCGGAAGCTTCTCAGTTTCCGCAGCCGACACAGGTTTCCGCAGCTGACCCAGGTTTCTACAGCCAGCACAGGATTCCGCAGCCGTTTTGTCAAACACCATGCTATAGGTGTCTTCTGAAGAAATGAGCCACATGGGCAAGTTACAAGAGTCAAGGACATGGAACGTGTCGCTCCAAATCATCGAGCACGGCCATTGTTGAGCAATTTATTGGACTTAAATTGCTGCATAAATTATCGACCAGGGAAACTCGTAAGCTTGTGATGATGCCAGCACAATATATGCAGGAGTAGGCAACTAACCTATGTCTAACTAAATTATTTACGATTCAATATAATATGCAAGGGAAGAGGCTCCTAACTAAGGAGGTCCTGGTTGTCCTTCCTTACAGTATCATAGAGAAATCATTCCTAAAACCAGAAACTTGAAATAAAGACAAGAGAATGAACTTAGTTATTGTTTAGATTCAAATAGAGAGAGAGACTAACTTAGTCTCTTGATTTTCCTCTCATGTACTAATCCAAACTAAACTAAGAGTCATTCATGAGCATAAGAAATGAAATGACTTGAAACATAAAAACAAAAGAATGAATTTCAATTACCATATAAATCATTGGAGAGAGAGCCTAACTTAGACTCTTGGTATCTCCTCATATGATACTTGAAACATAAAAGCAAAAGAATAAATTTTAATTATCATGCAAATCAAATGGAGAGAGGGTCTAACTTAGACCCTTGGTTGTTCTCTCACATGCTGATAAGATTTTAATTCAAAACTCATTCACCAATCAAATCCTTAAACATCTAAACAATGAAATGAAACAAGATCTAATATGAAATAAAATGTTTCTCTCATCCTTTTAGAGTGAGCTCAATTCTCTTAAGAACAAGACAAATTATTCCATATACTACATTAAGAAAACTTATATCTAAAACTACATAAATTCATATCCTACATTCACACAATTTATATCTAAAACTACATAATGGAAATATATGAAAAATGAAGCCTTATTCTATTCCATCATCAATTGGATACAATGCTCTAAGAGTCCTCCCCTTTGGAATGGAGGAGGTGCTCCTATTTATACAAAAACTAAGATAACAACCTCATAAATGTAGACCCACTATTCTCTCCTTTGACCCACATATTTCTCAACCAATGATGACACATAACCCTATCCTCCATGATCTCCTCCATGAAGCTTATCTTTTCAAATTCGAATTTGATCATTCATGGCCACATAAAGATGCCTTGGAAGCTTCCTTGGAACCTACACATGTCACCAAAACAACCCACTTTCCATATATAAAGTAAAATATATTATTTTCTAATATTTAATCAAGAATTTCTCTCAAAAATGCTTAAAAATAAACAATATTTGGAAAATATAAATGAGACCCATTAATGGTGAATAGTAAGGAAAATGGAGTGACAAGGTGATGAATAGTGAGCGAAATAATGGAAGCATAGGTGAAAAATGTATGGTAATGAGTGCCATTTTTGGAGCCCAACAGCCATAAAAGCCCGCGGTCAAACAAGGGGCAAAGGATAGTCAACAGAAGTGTTCAGCGGTGGCACGGCTCTACGTAGCTCTGTTTTTGAGCACGTGAAGCTACGTGGCACAATCCTTAACAACGAAGACATCCTGATAGCGTGAATCCAACAGCCATACCTCTCAAATTTAATAAACATGATGACAGTTACCTAGATCCGGGCTGAAGAGGATTTACGTGTCTCTGGCAGCGTGGTTAATAGCGTAGATTTAGTTAATCTGTTTAGCTTTCTTTCCTTATAAATAATGCGTCCATGAATGCTGAAAAAGTTAATCTTTTTGGTAATGTAATCCGACGCTGTTGTATTTCCCCACTGCACTTTTACGTTGCTATTTAATATATGAGAAGACTGGTTTAAACTTAAGCTTGTAGCTGTTCATTGAATCGGTTGAAGTGGCAGAGGGCCCCTGCTTACTGAAGCCTTGTACAGTTGTCTTTTAACTCTTGCATTACTTTTTCTTAGATATCATGCTATTCATCTGTTAACGGTTCCTTTCCATAATCAAATAACTTTATTAGGAACCAGAATATCACTCATTATAGCTTGATTTAGTTTGCTTTAGATCTCACATTGCTTGACTTGTTCATGACTGTTTCTCACAGGGTAAATTAAGCTGAAAGGCAAAAGGTCAAGAAAGTTAAAGTAGTGTGATTAGTTTCTTTTATGCAGTTTAACTTCTTTTAGATTTCACATTGCTTAACATTTCATGATATCTTTTCACAAGGAAGATTGAGTTGAAGAGTTGAAATAGTGTGGATTAGTTGTTCTTACTTTCAATTGAATTTAGTGTAGATTTCACTTTCATTTTCATTCAGCAACAAAGATACTAGGCCAATGTCATAGTTCATTGTTTGATGTCTTTATTTCTTTTGAAGAATTGATTTCATTGCAGTTATTTTAAAGCTTTCTCTCTTTTAAGTTTTGAAAACCACTTAGAGATTACCATAATCATCCATATTTCACTTGCTTTATCACCTTTTCATCATCTCACATTAGGAAAAGATAAATCCAAAAACAAACTTAAAAAAAACTAAAAACGACAAAAGACTAAGGAAATGGTTATCTAGTACATATAGTACACTTTACTTCGTCAGTTTACGAACCCCGGGTTGACATTATAAATAGAAATTTAGATCACACTAAATTGACCAAACAATAAGTATGGACAAAAGTCTCATAGCCTGTTATATAATGTCTAAACTTATTGATTACATGAACAACAACTAAGAACTCTTTTTCAGTCACAGTATAGTTTAACTTGGTGGGAGTCAAATTTTTACTGGTGTAGTAAATGGCATAAGGAACTAAATCCTTTTGACCCAACATAGCTCCTAGAGCTGTATCTGAAGCATCTGTAGAAATATGGAAAGGAAGTTTCCAATTTGGCCCTCTCAAAATGGGTGCTTCAGATATTCTTGTTTTCAAAGTTTCAAATGCAAATTGATAATCAGGATCCCATTTGAATTCACAGTCTTTTGTAAGTAATTTGAAGAGTGGAGATGCTATTTTGGTGAAGTTTTCGATAAATCTTCTATAGTATCCAGTAAATCTAAGAAAAATTCTAACATCTTTTTGACAATTTGGAATAGGCAATTTGGAGATGACTTCAACTTTTGATCTATCAACTTTAATCCCATCCCCCGAAATATGATGTCCCAAAACAATACCTTCAATGAACATCATAAAGCATTTTTCACGACTCAATGAAAGGTTTGTTTCTTTACACCTTATAAGGACTTTTTCCAAATTCTCTAATGCATCTTCAAATGAATTACCATAAATTGTAAAATCATCCATATAAACGTCTACACAATCATGGATTAGATCAGAAAACATTCCTAGTACTGCCCTTTGAAATGTTGCAGGTGCATTACATAATCCAAAAGGAAGTACTCGGTAAGCAAAAGTTCCCCATGGACAGGTAAATGTGGTCTTATCTTGATCTTCAGGTGCTACCTGAATCTGATTATAGCCACTAAAACCATCCAAAAAATGAAAAATACTTTTTGCCTGCTAAAGTATCTAATACCTAATCGATAAAGGGTAAAGGAAAGTGATCCTTCAAAGTTTCTTTGTTCAATTCCCCGTAATCAATGCATACCCTCCATTTACCATTCTTTTTAGGTACTATAACCAAAGGAGAAACCCATCGGCTATCTGAAATTGGATAAATGAAGTTTACATTGAGTAGTTTTTGGAGCTCTTCTTTCACTATCTCCCTAAGGTTTGGATTCATCCTTCTCTGCGGTTGTCTGATTGGTCTACTGTTTTCCTCGATATAGATGTGATGAATGCAAGTCTTAGGATCAATACCTTTCATATCGGTATACTCCCATGCAAATGCAGTAGAATGTTTTTGCAAGATTTTGGTTAGCTCTCCCTGTTGTGATTTTTCCAAGTTTTTGTTGATATTCAATGTTTTACCTGGAAAGATCTCAATGGCGGAACTACCAAACTTTTCCATAGAGAAAAGAGACATTTGTCTAGATGATAGATACTCAATGTCAGAATCTAATTGAAATTGTGTGTGGTCATATTCTGAAGATGTTTCAAAGTTTTCTAATGTGTTCATAATTTGACTATCTTCACTGATTTCAGAAATGGTAAAGACAGGTTGAATAGTATCCTCATCATCAACCCACTCATTATCTCCTATTTCTATAATTGATTTTGCTAGAGGATACAGATTGAATTTCTTTGTCGAATTACCATCAGAAATATACATATCCCCAGACCTACAACTGATAAAAGCATCAGTTGTGGCCAGCCAAGGTCTTCCTAAGATGAGAGGGTGTCCTCCTAAATTACTCTTGGGAGTTAAAATCATAAAATCTACTGGATATTCCCAAGAGTCTAAGGAGACCAAAATGTCTTCTAATACACCATCTGGTTTGATAATTGATCAATCTGCAAGTTGCAGTAAAGTAGGTGTAAAAAGAAGATTAGGAAGTTTCAGCTTATCCATAGTCTATCTACTCATAATGTTGATAGCAGCCCCTAAATCAATCAAAGTGTTTGGTATTTCTACCCCATTGATATGTGTTTTGACAATTGGACTACTGGGATCTACATACTTCTGCATAGTAATTTTTCCCATCATGATATCTGCAATTTTTCCTACCAGGTGGATTCTTCTTGTATCTCTCGGTTTCCTTCCTGGTCTTTTAAGACTCAACTTCTTTATTGTTTTTGCTAGAATAGGAATCTCTCTAATGGCTTGTAACAAGGGAATCTTGATACAGACATTCTTTAATTCATCTAGAAAATCATAGTCAGGCAACAAGATTTGTTTCTCCACCCCTTTGTCAATTTGTAATATTTTAGGAAAAGGAGGTGTGGATGAAGATGCAGGTTGCTCAACTATAGGAGTTGTGGGGGTTGACTCTTTTTCTTTTTCTTTTTGAGTGCTTGGGTTTTGAAGAGATGCTTCAGAACCTTTATTGGCTTCAAGAGAATCTTCCTCAGAAATTCTTTGCTTTTGAGCATCTATAGAAGGCTTATCTAAAACTCTACCAGATCTGAGTTGTACATCATTGAGAGGAACAATCATATAGGTAGGAAATTGTTGTCCTTCTACCATGAAAGCATTTTGAGGGTTTTTATTGTTGGGGTTCGGCAATGGCTGGGAAGGTAGTTGATTTGTCTTTTGTTGGAATGGAAGCAAGAGTTGAGAATTTGGATTCTGTTGAGAAGGTTGTTGTTGTTGTGGAAATGGCAATGATAGTTCAGGGGGTGCGTCTACCCAGTGCACACATTTCAAGGCAGAGAAAAGCACGTGGGGGTTTCTTGTGTGGTATCTAGCCGACGGTTTTATGTTTCTATGGTGTCGGCTCGTGGTATTGTTCCATGTTTTGGGGAGGAGCTTGCCTATATAAAGCAAAGGAGTTCATTTGAATTGGGCAATTGTCTGGGGTTGAATATCTTATTTGGTGAGATCTAGTCCAGATCTAAGAGGGCGAATCTTCTAATGGACTGTGATCTCTATGGCGCATGATCAGATCTGTAGATCTGACTGTTTGGGTTTGTCCTGAAGCCTTCATATCATTTATATCTAAAGGGTCGCAGGATCAGTGAAGGGAAAGTGCGCCGGGACGCAGGTACTGTAAAGGGCAAGTGCGCCGAGACGCAGCACAGTAGAGAGAGACCTGCGTGGGGACGCAGGGCGATCAAGGTTCAGGTGCGTCTCTGAAGCAGAAGGACGCGGCGCGATAATGTTTTCATGTGCGTCTCTGTAGCGAAAGACGCGGCGCGATAGTATCTTTGGGTGCGTCCCTGAAGCAACAGAACGCAGAGCAGTCAAAGGAACAGTGCGTGGGCACGCAGCGGAGCAGAAGAATATCTGCGTGTGGACGCAGAGTAGCAGAAGGTTAACGACGTCTGGTCGCAGGCCACAGAAAGAAAAACTGCGTCTCTGTTTTAAGATGTTCTGTTGATTGAATTTCTCTATTGATAAGGTGTTCTGGGTTAGTTCTGTTGTTGCTGATCTGATATCTGTAGTGATCTATATCTGTTATGTACTTGTTGATCATATGATGCTTTATGAAAAGAAGTAGGGGGTTGTAGCTCCCTTCCAGGAGTAGACTGGAAAACGAGAGAGAGAGAGAGTTGTAGCTCTCTGCAGGTTGCACCCTTTGTACTGGTAAAGGACTGCACCAGTACAAAATCATTGTAAAAGAAGTTTCTAAATTGAAAGAAGATATCCAAATCATCCAGCACAGCCATAAAAGCCCGCGGTCAAACAAGGGGCAAAGGATAGTCAACAAAAGTGTTCAGCGGTGGCACGGCTCTACGTAGCTCTGTTTTTGAGCACGTGAAGCTACGTGGCACAATCCTTAACAACGAAGACATCCTGATAGCGTGAATCCAACAGCCATACCTCTCAAATTTAATAAACATGATGACAGTTACCTAGATCTGGGCTGAAGAGGATTTACGTGTCTCTGGCAGCGTGGTTAATAGCATAGATTTAGTTAATCTGTTTAGCTTTCTTTCCTTATAAATAATGCGTCCATGAACGCTGAAAAAGTTAATCTTTTTGGTAATGTAATCCGACGCTGTTGTATTTCCCCACTGCACTTTTACGTTGCTGTTTAATATATGAGAAGACTGGTTTAAACTTAAGCTTGTAGCTGTTCATTGAATCGGTTGAAGTGGCAGAGGGTCCCTGCTTACTGAAGCCTTGTACAATTGTCTTTTAACTCTTGCATTACTTTTTCCTGTTCATGTATATTAGCTATACAGTTGTCATTTAAATGTTGCGTTTTATTTCATCATGTATATTAGCTGTACATAACAAATCTTTTTGATTTCTGTTGATTCACATTTTCATTGCTGCTCTTTTATGGTTACAACTGATCAGTGTTTTTGCAGGTTTTCTTAGGCAGCCCGGGGCAATTTTTCACCTTTTCTTTTCATAACTATTGGCATACGAGATCATCTTGTCTTTGTCGCTGACTCTTGTTTTTTGAAGTTTGATTTCCAAGTACTGTCATTTCCTTAAGTTGTACATTTATTTTCTGCTCTTAGATATCATGCTATTCATCTGTTAACGGTTCCTTTCCATAATCAAATAACTTTATTAGGAACCAGAATATCACTCATTATAGCTTGATTTAGTTTGCTTTAGATCTCACATTGCTTGACTTGTTCATGACTGTTTCTCACAGGGTAAATTAAGCTGAAAGGCAAAAGGTCAAGAAAGTTAAAGTAGTGTGATTAGTTTCTTTTATGCAGTTTAACTTCTTTTAGATTTCACATTGCTTAACATTTCATGATATCTTTTCACAAGGAAGATTGAGTTGAAGAGTTGAAATAGTGTGGATTAGTTGTTCTTACTTTCAATTGAATTTAGTGTAGATTTCACTTTCATTTTCATTCAGCAACAAAGATACTGGGCCAATGTCATAGTTCATTGTTTGATGTCTTTATTTCTTTTGAAGAATTGATTTCATTGCAGTTATTTTAAAGCTTTCTCTCTTTTAAGTTTTGAAAACCACTTAGAGATTACCATAATCATCCATATTTCACTTGCTTTATCACCTTTTCATCATCTCACATTAGGAAAAGATAAATCCAAAAACAAACTTAAAAAAAACTAAAAACGACAAAAGACTAAGGAAATGGTTATCTAGTACATATAGTACACTTTACTTCGTCAGTTTACGAACCCCGGGTTGACATTATAAATAGAAATTTAGATCACACTAAATTGACCAAACAATAAGTATGGACAAAAGTCTCATAGCCTGTTATATAATGTCTAAACTTATTGATTACATGAACAACAACTAAGAACTCTTTTTCAGTCACAGTATAGTTTAACTTGGATGGAGTCAAATTTTTACTGGTGTAGTAAATGGCATAAGGAACTAAATCCTTTTGACCCAACATAGCTCCTAGAGCTGTATCTGAAGCATCTGTAGAAATATGGAAAGGAAGTTTCCAATTTGGCCCTCTCAAAATGGGTGCTTCAGATATTCTTGTTTTCAAAGTTTCAAATGCAAATTGACAATCAGGATCCCATTTGAATTCACAGTCTTTTGTAAGTAATTTGAAGAGTGGAGATGCTATTTTGGTGAAGTTTTCGATAAATCTTCTATAGTATCCAGTAAATCTAAGAAAAATTCTAACATCTTTTTGACAATTTGGAATAGGCAATTTGGAGATGACTTCAACTTTTGATCTATCAACTTTAATCCCATCCCCCGAAATATGATGTCCCAAAACAATACCTTCAATGAACATCATAAAGCATTTTTCATGACTCAATGAAAGGTTTGTTTCTTTACACCTTATAAGGACTTTTTCCAAATTCTCTAATGCATCTTCAAATGAATTACCATAAATTGTAAAATCATCCATATAAACCTCTACACAATCATGGATTAGATCAGAAAAGATTCCTAGTACTGCCCTTTGAAATGTTGCAGGTGCATTGCATAATCCAAAAGGAAGTACTCGGTAAGCAAAAGTTCCCCATGGACAGGTAAATGTGGTCTTATCTTGATCTTCAGGTGCTACCTGAATCTGATTATAGCCACTAAAACCATCCAAAAAATGAAAAATACTTTTTGCCTGCTAAATTATCTAATACCTAATCGATAAAGGGTAAAGGAAAGTGATCCTTCAAAGTTTCTTTGTTCAATTCCCCGTAATCAATGCATACCCTCCATTTACCATTCTTTTTAGGTACTATAACCAAAGGAGAAACCCATCGGCTATCTGAAATTGGATAAATGAAGTTTACATTGAGTAGTTTTTGGAGCTCTTCTTTCACTATCTCCCTAAGGTTTGGATTCATCCTTCTCTGCGGTTGTCTGATTGGTCTAATGTTTTCCTCGATATAGATGTGATGAATGCAAGTCTTAGGATCAATACCTTTCATATCGGTATACTCCCATGCAAATGCAGTAGAATGTTTTTGCAAGATTTTGGTTAGCTCTCCCTGTTGTGATTTTTCCAAGTTTTTGTTGATATTCAATGTTTTACCTGGAAAGATCTCAATGGCGGAACTACCAAACTTTTCCATAGAGAAAAGAGACATTTGTCTAGATGATAGATACTCAATGTCAGAATCTAATTGAAATTGTGTGTGGTCATATTCTGAAGATGTTTCAAAGTTTTCTAATGTGTTCATAATTTGACTATCTTCACTGATTTCAGAAATGGTAAAGACAGGTTGAATAGTATCCTCATCATCAACCCACTCATTATCTCCTATTTCTATAATTGATTTTGCTAGAGGATACAGATTGAATTTCTTTGTCGAATTACCATCAGAAATATACATATCCCCAGACCTACAATTGATAAAAGCATCAGTTGTGGCCAGCCAAGGTCTTCCTAAGATGAGAGGGTGTCCTCCTAAATTACTCTTGGGAGTTAAAATCATAAAATCTACTGGATATTCCCAAGAGTCTAAGGAGACCAAAATGTCTTCTAATACACCATCTGGTTTGATAATTGATCAATCTGCAAGTTGCAGTAAAGTAGGTGTAAAAAGAAGATTAGGAAGTTTCAGCTTATCCATAGTCTATCTACTCATAATGTTGATAGCAGCCCCTAAATCAATCAAAGTGTTTGGTATTTCTACCCCATTGATATGTGTTTTGACAATTGGACTACTGGGATCTACATACTTCTGCATAGTAATTTTTCCCATCATGATATCTGCAATTTTTCCTACCAGGTGGATTCTTCTTGTATCTCTCGGTTTCCTTCCTGGTCTTTTAAGACTCAACTTCTTTATTGTTTTTGCTAGAATAGGAATCTCTCTAATGGCTTGTAACAAGGGAATCTTGATACAGACATTCTTTAATTCATCTAGAAAATCATAGTCAGGCAACAAGATTTGTTTTTCCACCCCTTTGTCAATTTGTAATATTTTAGGAAAAGGAGGTGTGGATGAAGATGCAGGTTGCTCAACTATAGGAGTTGTGGGGGTTGACTCTTTTTCTTTTTCTTTTTGAGTGCTTGGGTTTTGAAGAGATGCTTCAGAACCTTTATTGGCTTCAAGAGAATCTTCCTCAGAAATTCTTTGCTTTTGAGCATCTATAGAAGGCTTATCTAAAACTCTACCAGATCTGAGTTGTACATCATTGAGAGGAACAATCATATAGGTAGGAAATTGTTGTCCTTCTACCATGTAAGCATTTTGAGGGTTTTTATTGTTGGGGTTCGGCAATGGCTGGGAAGGTAGTTGATTTGTCTTTTGTTGGAATGGAAGCAAGAGTTGAGAATTTGGATTCTGTTGAGAAGGTTGTTGTTGTTGTGGAAATGGCAATGATAGTTGTGGATTTTGATTTGGAAGTTGTGGAGCTTGTTGATTTTGAAAAGATGGAGGATATTGATAAAAAAGAGAAAATCTCCCATAAGGGTTTTGCATACCTTGTGCCCATGATTGAAAAGGATTTTGAGGTTGGGACCAAGGTTGTTGCCAAGGATTCCAATTTGGTGGGGGTTGAAATTTCATAGAGTTATTAAACCCTTGATTTTGTTGCCCCTGCCAAGGTCTCCTTGCAACAAAACAAAGAGACTCGATTGAATTTGTATCTTCTTGAAAGACAGCTTTGAGCCCAGGAATTGAAGGAAAATCCTTGGTCTCATGGTTTTCTGAACAAATCACACATGTTTCTACAACTTTTGCATCCAAGGGACATTCCCTTAAAGCATGTTTCTTTCTACATTTTGGGCAAAAGATGGCCAAAGCTTCAGCTTCTACTTTCTGCTTGTTTTGTATTTTAAGGGTGTCTAGTTGCTCACTAAGACTCCCTACGATATCAGTTTTAAATTCATCAAGCATGTTGCCAATCTCATCCCTACTTACTGATACAGTTGCAGATTTGTTTGCTCTAATGAGAGAAGGATCTCTAGGCCCTTTTCTAGTTTTAGATTTTCCCCTTGAGAGATGGACACATAGCTCTGCTATATCATGAAGTGGAAGTTGAGATATATCTCCTTTTCCCATCATGTTCAAAATATCTATCCATTCATCTCTAATGGCTTTTAATAGAAGGGCTTTCAAGGTTTCCTCATCTAAGTTATTCATTTTTGCTCTTTTCAGGTTGTATTGAAATCTTTCAAGTAAATCCTCTAAGTTTTCATCTTCTCTTTGTACCATTTTGAATACCTCATCCTTGTGATTGGTGGGCATACAATAGTCCAGGTATCTATCCAAAAGTGTTTGTTTCATATCATTCCAAGTCCTAATGGATTGAGTGACTAATCCCATGAACCATTTCAAAGCATCTCCTTTCAATGTTGAAGGAAACAATTTGAGTTTTTGAGAGTCTTCGAGATAATCATAAGTTCAACACACGACTTCAAACTCAAATAGAAATGTTTCAGGATCCTCATTTCTTAACCCATGAAAGTTTGGGAGGACAGATGGTGAGATGTTTTTCATTGTTGCTCGAGAATCCTCATCGACTATAGGAAATCCGAATGAGTTATCTCCATCCCTATTTCCCCCATTGTTACCTCTACCTCCTCCATTGTTTCCTCCTCCTCCTCCTCTACCTCTACCTCTACCAAATCCATTTACTACTTCCTCTGTCATGATAGTTTCCTCAGAGACTTCAGAGTCCTCTAGTTCCTCTACTAATGGCGAATGAGGAGGAATTTCTCCCTCTTCTTCTTCAGGTGATTCTACTTCTTCAACTACAATGTGTCTCCCGGAAAGAAAGTATCTTTTCCTAATTCAAATTCGATGGATGGTGTGGGAGAGTCTCCTAATTCAACTACTGCCTCTTAAATTCCAGGAATTCTAAGGCTAGGAGTGTGAGTTGGAGATGATGGAGGTGTCCCTTGTCTATTCCTTGAAGTAGATGGAGTTGTAAAAATCGAACTCTTGGCCCTAGCTAAAAACCTTCCCCTAGAATCTCTTGCTCTATGCATGTCATTTTTTATTTTTCTTCAAGTCGGGCTAATAATTCTCTTTCTAATCTTCCAGGTCACTCTAGGTGCAAGAAGAGAGCATACTCAAGAAATTATTAAACCAATAACTCTCTCTTTTCTGATCCTCCAGTTCACACTAAGTGCAAGAGGAGAGCATATTTTGAGAAGTTATCAATTTTCCCTTCCTTGAAATTTTCTTGTTTTTTTTTTAAGAAATTGGCTACCTAGTTTCACTTCCCCGACAACGGCAACAAAATGTTTGGTCAATTTAGTGTGTCCTAAATTGCTATTTAAAATGTCAATCCAGGAGTCGTAAACTGCTGAAGTGAAGTGCATTGTATATGAAAGATAACCGATTTCTTAGTTCTTTGTCGTTTTTAAGTTTTTGGTTTGTTTTTTGGGTTTATCTTCTGTGGATTCCCTAGTGTGAGATGGCGAAATTGAAAGTCAAGTATGGATGGTAATGATGATTTCTACAATGATCCAAGTATGGATGGTAATGGTGATTTCTACAATGATCCAAGTATGGATGGTAATGGTGATTTCTACAATGATTTTCCAAACTTTAAAGTTCTCAAAAAGAAGGTTTCAAACTGACTGTGATGAAATCAATTCTCAAAAGGAAATAAATGTACCAAAACAGTGAACTAGTGACAATGGCCCAGTATCCTTACTGTTGTATGAAAATAAAACAAAAACTAAACTCAAAGCAACTCAAAGACTGAAAGCAAAGCAAACTAAATCACACTACTTCAACCCACATTCTGACCCTTCACCTTTTGACTCGCTCCGGATATAGGAAGTTATCATAAACAAGCTGAGTAATATGATATCTAAATTGCAAGAAATCAAATTGCATAAAAGGAAACTAAGATTTAACTACTCATTCATATTTCAATTCTTGAAAATGACATAAGTAATTTAATCACTAACTTGCAGGAAAGCAAACTAAATCATACTACATCAAATAACATTCTGATTCCTCACTAATTGAGTTGCTTGGCTATAGGAAGGAAATTATAAACAGATGAGTAATATGATATCTAAGTGGCAGTAAAGTAAATAAGCAAAGCAAAACTGAAAGAAATGACAATGCTAGAATTAAAACTCAATAAATGAATCAGCAGAAAGGACAAGATGATCTCATGTCAGTAGTCATTAAAACTATGTAATTTTCCCGGGCTGCCTACAAGAACCTGAAAGACAAAGACTGATCAGCTAGCAACCATGAGAAAGCATAAAAGAAAAGATAAACAACAGTTAGTTATAAACATCAGTAAATATATACACAAGCAACTAATTATAAAAGCAGTAACATAATGAAAGAAGGCGAGAAATTATACAGTAAATACAGAGCTTTGGTGTACAGGGGCCCTCTGCAACCTCAACCAATCAATACTCAATCACAAATGGAACTCAAGAATGTTGTCTTCTCATATATTAAAGTGCAGTAAAAACATGGAAATAGAGCACGGTACAGTGGCTCGGAAAACACAGTCAAGATTACATAACAAAAGCTAACTCTCCAGCGTATACTAACGCGTTATTTATAAGTGAAAACGCTATAAATGATTCCTAGATTCTACACTGCCAAACAGACACGTAAATCTCCACGGCCTGAGATCTAGCGGTATGGTAATTATGACAGATAAATCCATGGAGTGGTGGCTGCTCGATTCAGTTCACAGATTGATCCACAGGTGTTGGCACACCTCCGCAAATTGAGGATCTTGCCACGCAAACCTTCAAGTGGGCAAAACGATGCCGTGCCACCGCAAAACTCTTGGTTTGACCCCTCCTTTGACCGTCTTTGACCATGGATGTTTGTGAGTGATTCGGCTGAACTGAGGGGACACGCTCCATGTACATGTCATTTGCAGCTTGCCCATATGGCCGGATTCTCCATTGGACACCTATAACATAGTCTTTAACAAAATGGCTGCGGAAACTTGAGCTGGCTGCGGAAAGTGACAAGTTTCTGCAGCTGATTGAAAAAAAATTTAAATCAAACAGCAGTCATAAACATAGTTAGGAAACCATTTCATAAGCTCTTTTTAGACTACTATGCAATGATTTGACAGCTTGGTGGATCAAATAAATGGAAAAGAAGGTTGAAAAGGTATATAGGGAAGATGCAGGTTTGGGACTCAACACTAGGTTCAGAGGTGATTTAGCCAAGAAAATATCGGTACTACTGGCCCTTTCGGTAATAGTCCACTGAGCGTGAACTGCGGTCTCACCCGAAGTGGTACGGGAGGGTGCTAGAACCAGGTTTCCGCACCCTAGGGATGTTTGGTGGGCTTCTGGAGGTCTGCGGTCTGACCTGTCACTACGCGTACTTGTGATCTCTTCGCGACCTACGGTGCGGCTTCCACGCAGTCCTACTCGGGGCGCGACCCGTATAATACCCAACATCTTTGCTAATTAACCGATTACTTATCTTGTGTGTGTAAGATTTATGGTTATTACAACATATTCATCAATTATATTAGTGCGCACAATACATAAACAAATACAACACATAAAGAAGATAAGGAACAACAAATACACAGGAATAGAAATCAACTTCTCTTTTATTAATCTTCAATCTTGCTTACAAACCAGACACTACCCTGTGCACTCAGCTGCAGAGCCTCTTCCTACTACTACAACCCAGGACACTTAGAACTCTACTCTAAGCCCGAACCATTCCTTCACTACTCACCTATTACCGACTACTTTTACAACTTAGAGCCTCACTCTATTTATACAATTCCATGGTTCGCAGACTATGGGTAGGCTGACTTTACACTATTTTACAATACAATGTTTAGGGCGGAGAATACTATGACTCAATTGTACACTTCGCGCTCCACACCCACAATTCGCGGAGTTTTACAATATCTCTGACCAAAACTTGGGCTTTGAGCCCCAAAAACCTGCTGTGGGGGGGATTACATGCCCAACAACCTAGTAGTCGATTTATTTCGTTACTTGTTTCCTTAAATACTTGATGTAACCCTAGAAACGATGGGAAATTTATCAAGTGATCCTCCTTTCACTGCTTCTGTTGTTCCTACAAATCATCCAATTGTACATTTAGAGAGGCTTTTGTAGCAGTTTTCAAAAATTGAGAGGAAAGTTATCGAGAAATCTTACCAGTATTGGAGATTCCGCTTAAATACCTAATTCAAAATTCACAAACATCATCATATGGTAAGTGAAATACATCACCTGCTCCTATAATATTTAAAGGATGTAAAAATTCATGTTTGATTCCTTTGAGTAGGAGTGTTTTTAAGGTCCCTTTTGCCAAATGTTTATGTCTTTATTTTTGAAGGTTGTATTGAAATCGCTCCACATAGTCCTCCAAACTTTCATCTTCCCCTTGTATCATTCCAAAAATATCTTCACTTTCCCGACATTAGTTTTGATGTTTCTTCAATAATACATTATTCATGTCTTCCCACGTTTGAATGCATTTCCCTCCAAGGCTCATGAACCATCAAAGAGCTAATCCTTTAAGAGTAAGAGGAAACACTTGCAACCTTTGAGAATTAGTACAATAACCATATCCTCTACAAAGTACTTCAAACTAAAATAAGAATGTATTTGGGTCTTCATTTACCAAACCTTGAAATTATGGTATAGCCGATCATAGAATATTGTGAATTTGTACCACTCCTCTTGGATCTTTGATAGGGTATTCAAAGCTAATTATGTGTGCCATTTCATCCCAAAATAGAAGAGTGTCTCCATGTACTACTTTGAGACTCCTTCTTTGAATGTTCCTGCCAATTAGTTAGTGAAATAGGTCCATTGGATGATTGATATCAAACGCCTCATTGAAAAATACTTTGAAATACCATTTCAACATGATAGTTGGTGTGTTTTATTATTACATGGATAAGTACATATGGGTAGGTTCTTACAACACCCTAGAAATGAAAACAAAATGTGTAGGAAAGTAACAAAAACTTGCAAGAAAAACTAGGTATAGAGAAAACCAAATTGTAGCAGGTTACCAAGGTCAATCCCCTAAGCGCTTCCCTGTAAACGATGCCAAAATGTTGGGTGTAGTATATGATATATTAATGGAAAAAAAATAATTTTCACTTCGCGGTCTATGGAATTTGAGACACAACACTAGAAATGCCAAAGGTGGACTTCAATAACTTTCAAAATAAAACCCTAATCCGTAAAAAAACTGCTCATACCTTTAGATTCCTGCACTAGTTAACCCTTGTTCCAATCTTGCACTCAAAAGAAGTCTTTAAAAAATTAAACCATAAACACCAATCTTGCAATATATCAACAATTGGAAGCAAACCTTAATTATTGATCAATTGAAAACAAGCCCTACCTATTTACAATTTAAATATAAAACCATAAATATTGAATGAATCTGAAAACCAATGCATAAACTCCTAATTGAACTCCTGCACTAATCTTAGTAACTTTATTAAAAGAAAAAGAAAAAACATACTAATTAAATTTCGATAATGGCTACTTCACTCTTTCATTCATCAAACAAATAAGATTTCAAACTAGATAAATAATCAAAGATCTAAAAAGAAACATAGGTCTTAATCTAATAATTTCAAAAGAGTGTTTCCAAGAAAATCAAATAGTCCTCCAACCATTCCCGCGCTATATCAATTCCACTTGTATATTCTTGTACTATTGCAAATTTCACTCTTTCGTACATTCAAAAGTAAAGTGTGGCACTTTGGTGTGTAAATCAATATGGTGAACTTGCATTAAAAAATGTCAAACTCTTCCAATATTTGCATTCTGGTGTGTAAATGAATCTGGTAAACTTGCATAGAAACAGAAAAATCACACTTTGTTCTATCCAAAATATTTCTCAACTAGAGATCTAGAAACTGTACTCAAAAGAAAAAATTGCAAGAAATAAAAGAAATATTTTCAATTAAGAACCACATTCTGAAAGCGTGCTAATAAAATAATAAATCAGCTTGCATCAATCTCTACACTAGCTCACTCAAATAATCAAAGACTCTTGTTCCTTAATGAATTGGTTATACCAATACTCATCCTCAAGATGGTTCATTTTCTCAAACTAGGAAAGCAAGAATCATAGCAATAAATAAAATTCAAATAAAGAGAAGAAAAAGGTTGAATTTTGCACCAAAGCATAGACTGTAATCATTAAATATGAATTTAAGCATTATAAGAGACTGTAAGCTTTGATGCTTTAATGTTACTTTATTTATGCTATGTTTTACAAAATATTCACAAAGAATCATAAGTCCCTCGATATTTTAAGTCTAGAATAGCTCAAGGGTTTCAAAGAAAAGTCTTGTTAAGTGCTCATGTCAACAATTATCAATACTTCAAAGAAATAGTTTCACATAAACGCCTCACAATTTACCCAATCATATATAAAAGATATCCATCACCTCGTGGGCAGATCTCACAAACCAGATTATATGTTTATGGAACAAGATTTTAGAAATTCCTAATCACACACAAGTTATACCTTCAAATGAGAATGAGTATTTAAAAGAAGTTGGCAAAGTCATTTGATAAGTTATACAAGAACACTATGCTTACTCAAGAAAATTACACACCATGTTAATATTTTCGAGAGGAAAACAAGCCACATTATACTATCTAACAGAGGGGTAATGAGCTAGTCTGGTTAGGCCCAAACCAACCAGCTTGTTCCCTAGTTAAAATAAATTAAGTTATAGAGTAAAGAGAACATTAACAAAATTAAACAACCATAGATCAAGAACTTGACATTGATGCATATTATTAATGTAAATCTCAATCCTTATACAATAGCTTCAGTAGTCTAGCCTCCAATTGATCAAAGGGAAGTCGGGTAGAACCCCCAACACTCAGCTCAACAGAATCAAGGTACAAAGAAATGGCTTGTTTTCTTTTAGCTCTAAACCATAGTCAGTTTATATAATTGTTTCACATTGCATATCTGGTTATGAGAACTGAAGCCAATCATATAAAAATTGAGATAATCACAAATTAGAAAAATTTTCCATTGATGTATGTCTGGTGCAACCATAAATAATCAAGGAGAATACGAATATGATGGAAAATTTGGCATTTTTATCAAATCTAACACTAATTTTAAAATCTGGAAAAATTATTATTTTAACAAAGTGCCTCCAAAGAACCCTCCTTATCTCCTAAACTATTGAAAATTTTGGAAATTTATTTGGACGAAACCTATTTTTCCGTATTTTCGACAAAACCCTTGTTTTGGAATTTTGTGATTCATCCCCATCTCCAAAAAAATAAAGGAGAAAGTTGGCAGTTCAAAAACTGTTGCGAATTTGGGGCTGTAACATTAATTAATTTCTAAAAATCCATACTTATGACGTGGGTGCATTTTGACTCATGTAAAAGTGTTTAAACATCATTTTGAACAAAAATCTTCCTCGGGTTTCCCTGAAAGTGTGTCGAGATATCGAATTCCCAAATTGGTTTCTCTTTAGTGCTGGCAAAACCACAAACTAGTGTAGGCAAAACCTACATACACACAAATTATCTTTAATGATGATTTTAACATTAAATATTGTTAAAACAAGGGGAAAATGCTAAATAGTGAATATTTACCTTATAATGCACAAAATGACAATAGTTACCCTAGGAACTAAGTGAAAACATGAAGGTCTTCAAAACAAAAAGTGATGTAAAATCAGGCAAAATGGAGGACTGAAAACTATGTGTCTTTTCCTTTTCCCTTCTCTAACCATTAGATCAACTCAATTAGTACACCAATTGAATTTTTTAGAGCCAATTTGAGTAACAAGGAAAATTTTAAGGATGGAAATTTATTTTAAAGTTTAGAAACTTTGGCGAATCTCACTAGTACATAATATGTAATTTGTAAAATGTTTGGCAATGTTTTTGTAAAAGTATTCAAATTTATGATAATTTTATATAGTCTCTATATAAAATTTTGGTGATTTTTAAGGTAAAAAAAATCTATACTATAAAATTTAGGTGAATAATTTCTAGAAAAAATGGAATTTAAAGTATCTTTTTTTGGAAAAAACATAGAAAATTAGCCCACTTGAAAATATTAGCCCCTAAAATTTTCCCTAGCAGAGAGGTTATTAAGGATATGGGGTATTCCAATTGGATAATGTTCTCCACATAGTTTAATTGGTATTTTCCTTATGGATATCATTGACCTTATTAAGATATTCATCACTAACCAGTAGAAAGAGATCTAATTGTGGTCAAAGGTTGAGTATTTACCATAGTCTCCTTAAATCATTCTACTTATTAACATTGTCCTGAGGTGGTTAATTCATATACAAGGCCTTTATTTATGCACAAAGGCCTATTGGCGAAACTAGAAAGGAAATGTATTAAGAAGATAAAGGCATGAAAGGAAATAAAAGCATAAAATGAAAGATGACATAAAAGTAATATGTACAGAGAGGATAAAAACTACAAGATCTGCTAGTGGAAATAGAATTTCAAATCTTAGTCGTTCACGGGAAGGGACTCGATCTTGATTTCTAAGGTTTGTAATCGGTAACTATGTAGGCCAAGTTTCTCCTAGATTTGATAAGGACCAATCCACAAGGATTGAAACTTGGTGTGATTTCCCTTGTCTTCGTGGGATTTATCCCACTTCAATATAGGGTCTCCCACACTAGACTCCTTATCACTTGCATATTTCTTGTCAACCCACCTTTTGATACATTTTTTATGGGAGACAAATTTCTCACAGGCCTTTTTCCTTTCTTCCTCTAATTTTAAAAGAGTTTCAATCGTGCTTTGCGTGATTAGACAAGGCCTAACACAAGATTCTTAAGATAATTGGAGGATTGGTAAGTAAATCTTGGGGGGAGGATTGATTCCTTTCCATAGATGAGTAAGTATGGTGAACTACCTAGAGAATGTTTGGGTGTAACACGATCAACCCAAAGAGCATTAATTATTAAAGTATTGTGTCAATTTCTCTATTGGGCCAATAATGTTTTCTTTATGATATGGATTAAGTTCTTATTAGTGGATTAAGTTAAGCCATTACCTTGGGGTTAGTAGTTTGAAAAGTGTTTTAATACAGACAATTTTCCAAAGCAAAATAATATAACCTTAATGATAAGAAATAAGTATCATTATCCAAGAAAATTGAAGTTGGTATGCCAAACCTGGTGATAATGTTTTGATTGAGAAATTGGATAATCTCTTGGTCGCTCATTTTCCTTAAAGGGACATATATAACCCACCTCGTAAAATAATCATTTGTTGTGAGAATATATCTTTTCTTCTTTGATGAATGAGTGATTTACCAATGAAATCTAAGCTCCATTATTGAAATGGTTCTTTTCCTGCAATGGGCTGAAGTGGGGCGACTGATCATCTTTCCCTGCTAGCACACTTTTGACAAATCGAACATTTGCATGCACATGCATGAGCGTCCATGAATAATGTTGTCCAATAATATATTTCTCGCATAATTGTGTGTTGTATTATCCCCAGCATAATGTCCTCCTATTGGTCCATCATGAAGTTACTTGAAAAACTTCTCAGAGTCAGGAGATTCAAAACATCTAAACACAACTCCATTGTGTTGTTTTCATAATAAACCCTGTGGGCCAACTGATAAGAAGAGGAATTTAACCAGATGGCCCTTTTTTCTTTGCTAATAAGTGATATGGAAAAGTTCCATGCTCCAAATATTGCCTTATATCTATATACCTGAATGATGGCACACTTGGTAGGTTGCAAAATCCTTATTGTACATTTAAATTTCTCTCTCCCATCCTAACATCTCTTCTTCCTGGGGATATGCAGCATTATTTGAAAGATTGCATATGCCATGACCTTTGAATGTATGAGAAGGCTTGAATTATAGGTCGTATTCTTGTAGGCATGTCATCCAATTTTCTCTTCATTCCCCCAGTTCCTGTTGTAGAAACAAAGATATAACCGTGGGGTGAGGAATGAATACAATAACATGATTTTTAAGGATATATGGCCTAAATGTTTAACAAATGTATAACCAACGTAAGCTTGCTTATCCATGTCTAGATAGTTTAACTCTGACCCTTGCATACACATACTCACAAATGAATTAGGTTGTTCATTTCCTTGATCATCCTTCTATGTGAGAACAACCACTAATGAGGAGTATGAAGTAAAAGTGTAGAGCATGAATCCTTTGCTAAACTTAGGACCGAGGAGGGAAGGAGCCTCGACTATAGTTTAATTTATTTTGGTGAAGGCTTCCTTCTCCTTTTGATTCCACTTGTAAATAACATCCTTCCTTATCATATCTTGTAATGGATTAATAACTTAGGCATAATAAAAAATTAACTTTCGCATAAAATTAATTTTTCCCAAAAAGAATTGCATTTCCTTCTTACCATTAGGATATAGAATCTGAGTGATGGATTTCACACATTCAGTATCTACTGTGATACTTCTCTTTACAATGATATGCCCTAGTATATTTCCTTTAGACACAACAAAAAAACTTTTCTTCAAGTTGAGTGAAATACCATACTTCCTGCAACACTCAAAGATTTGTCTCAAATGATGCAAGGGATCAGATATTATCTTTGAG
Organism: Pinus tabuliformis; assembly: GCA_031772625.1. Classification (NCBI taxonomy): domain Eukaryota; kingdom Viridiplantae; phylum Streptophyta; class Pinopsida; order Pinales; family Pinaceae; genus Pinus; species Pinus tabuliformis. The sequence continues at coordinate 311,476,464 of CM062816.1, read as the reverse complement.
AACACTGTAATGCCATCAATATAAACCACCATGATTTGGCTAATCAATCCTATGAACATAATATCCATGGCTCTCTACAATGTAGCTCCAACATTGAGTAATCTAAAGGGAATGTGTCTAAAGGAAAAGGTTCCCCACCATGTTCTGAACATTGTCTTAAGTCTATTTGGCTCAGCTACCAATACTTGGTTGTAATAAAAAAATACATATAATAATGAAAACATCTGAGAACCCAATTTCTTTTGGAGTATCTACTCCATCGAGGGGACCAAATGGTTGTCCTTGTCTAAATATCAATTAAAATTCTAAAAATCATTATATAAATGAATCTCCCTAGATTTATTTCTCATGAGGAATAGGTTAGAGATCCATGTAGAATGTCTTACTTTAAAAATAATTCTTGCATCCAAAAGCTTCTTTAATTACTTTTGTATTAGGGACTCAAGTGTCGGATGTACCTTCCTTAGCTTTTATTGGAATGGTTTGACCTCATCCTTGATTGGAATCACATGTTGAATGATCCTTGTGTCATATGTTTTGAGTTTATCTTAAGTCCAAGCAAAAACATCTCGATATTGTATGAACAACTGAATGAATGCTTTTCTTTCCTCTAAAGAACAATAAGTACCAAGATTAATGAACGTGGGGTCTTCATTCATCCCTAAATTAATTTTTTCATGTAATGTGTTGAACTCTGGGTCTTTGTGTTAGATGGTCGTTTGAATCGATTGTGCAAATAAAAAAACTCTTCTAATGATACGACACCTTTGGACATTGGATTTCCCTTTCGTGCATTAGCTCTATCTTGCAAAGCTTTGTCATGTTCATACTCATATATGGCCCAATATTTGAATACATTCACATTATCAAGAAAGTCCAAGATTTATTGGTCATCATTGAAAACATGCAAATTATTCACATTATCAGGTACGAAAGGTTTGTAAACTATTTCTATAGAAAAACTATTCCTGGTAGGTGTAAATCTAGCAGTTGCATTAGCTAAAGTATCAACCATGACATTATTAATTCTTGGCATTAACTTAATATTAGAGTATTTAAAAGAATAAATCAAATGCCATACCTCCTATTGGTAATTTTTGAGATGAGATGAAATGTAATGGATAGTGTTACACACTTGTTTGGTGATAAATATAGAACCACCATGTTATCACCAAAAAATTGATCATCTAGCCTAATTTACTAGATGGATTGAAGTACACAATGTAAAGCCAATTTTACCATAGTAAACTTTCTTTTGTTGTGAGAAATTACTTAATAAACCACCTTTATTAAGCAATTTATAGTTAAACCCATGAAGAATAATTAAATAAATCACTATTTATTTGATTTTCTTCTAGGAATAATTAATTAAACCTTTGTTTTATAATTATTCCTTGTCAAATTTGACCCAATCATGAAAAATAAATAGATAAATCATTATTTATCTTATTTTTCTCTAAGAATAATTAATTAATCACTAATTAATTATTATTCTTTGTCAAATTTGACTAAATCCCTTAGGAATAATTAAATAAATCCTTATTTATTTATTATTCCTTAACTAATTCCTTGAGATGATAAATAAATCATTTATTTATTTATTATTTCTAAATAAAAGTTTAAATACTTTTTCCTTCCTAAACAAATATAAAAAATATTTCAGGTGGTTATTCCAAGAATGGGATCAATAATTTTTTATTATTGCTCATTATTCGAGGATAACTCAATATTTTGTTATAAATAGAAGGGTTTTCCATTCATTATTCACTTTTGATTATCTTCATTGCTGCACTCATTGTTGTAACTTTGATTCTTTTCATTGTCGCACACCATATTTTTGCTGGGTTTACACATTATAGAGGAGAGAGACTCTACACAAGTTGAAGACGTTTGAGGATAGCCAAGAACCCATCCCATAGAGGGGGACTGGTAACATTTATCTGTTCTCTTCACACGTGTTATAATATAATTATTCTTTACATATCTAGGTTTCCATTGGATGATTGGAGTTATTACTCTTTCTTTTTGCTGTTTAACTATGATTGTGGCATAGATCCGAACTTTGGCAGGTTTTGTTTCTATCAGTTGCTGTAAATCTACAATGTTTAGCAACCATTTATATTTTTGAGATTGTTTGTCATCCACAATCTTAAGTGGGTTCTTTTCGTACATCATTGAGAAGAAAACACTATAAAAAAATTGGCGACTCTGCTGGGTTTTATACTTCAGATCCAAAAACCTGGGTGACCTTTGGTTTTTAGCTTAGGGTTTCTTCTTTTTTCAATTCTATTAATGTTTCCTAGTTTTTTAACCCTATATCTGATAAATTTCTAACTTCCGCAAACTTTCTCGTCGTTTCTGTAGGTAACAGGAACCAGCCGCAACAAAGGTGGCACTTTTTTTTTTTTTTGAAATTTGCAAACCGGGATCCTCAGAACAGAAATCACAGTTTTCAGCCCAAAAAGTGCGATCTGGGCTTCAGAACACACCTTTCAGCCCAAAAAGTGTGATTTCAGCAGAAAACAGGTCAGTACCTGCGATTTCTGGGTTTTAGGGTTTTTCTTAGATCTGTTTCTGGGTTTTGCTGAGAGCTGTCTGTTGGGTGTCTGACCTCTATCTCATCCCACTTAGGCCTTGATCCACTCTATTTTACTCGTCAAAATCGAATTTAGCCTCCCCTAGGACTTCTAGTACACTTCCACCTTTCTAGGAGGAGTTTAGCTGAGTGAGACGTCTGAGTTTCTACAACACTTTCAGCCACATTTTCTAGATCTGTAATCTTTTTTTTTAGATCTATTAAGATAAGTTGCTATCATCCATAGTTTCACATTTAAAATTGTTTGGTCATTCCCTTAGGGTCCCATCGGTTGCCCTAGGTGTTTCACCCATCTCCCTGTCTTTTTGCAGCAATATTCCCCACTGGTTTTTTGTTGTTGTTGCACCACTTTCTAGCAACTTAGAGTCACTTGATCCCAATCACACCTACATTCAGATCTCTTGACCATTTCAGTGTATTTCCCATCGGTTTAGCCACTAAACAGTACAGTGTTTGCAAACCCAATTTGGGAAGGGGTTTAGTTAATCGTTTTGCTATTCATTTTCTGTTATTTATTTCAGTTTATTTTCAGCAAGCTTTTTTCTTTTTTACAAACATGATCCGGGCTTAATCAATTAATACACTTGCACACACAAGCACACCTTAAGCAAAGGGCGCTTTTTTTACACCACCGAGCCAAGACTTAACATAATAAATTTATCTCACCACATCATAAACAAAAGATATATTGTTGATCTCCCTTCACCATTTCGTGTCCTTCCATCATTACACCACCAAGGCATGTGTCGCGAAGACTATTAGGCCTTCACCCCCAGTTTCTGCTTGGGCGTATTATTCCTCCCCTTTGAGTTTGAGTTCATAGCCCTCCAAGTCCCCATACCAAGTTTTCTCCTAGTCCTTCTGATTCCTCATCTAATTCTAAGCCTCCTTCACCACATATTGTCACGATGTCTGGACCCACAGTTGGTGCAGGAACCCAACATGGTGGTGGCTCCGGTTCTACATCAGTGTTCACATCAACAAGAATAGTCGTGAGAATTGTTCAGGCAGCCCCCATGCTCCCCTCTATGGCTGGATTAAGTCTACCGAATCTTAACTAGTTGATAAACGACCCCATACACCACGATGCTGGTTGGCCCTCTATGCCGACTAAGCTTCCCTCAGACATCCCAAAGTTTGAGGGTATTGCTAGAGAGGATCCTACCAACCATGTTTGATCCTTCCACATGTGGTGTTCGTCTAACTCAATAACCGATGACTCCATTCGTCTTCGACTCTTCCAATAAACGCTCACTAGAGACACTGCGAAATGTTATGTAGACCAACCCTCTGCCTCTCATTCCATTTTTGCAATGCTTTCTAAGGAATTCCTTTCATATTTCTAGTTACCTCTCTGGTACGACATTGGTACAGAGCTATTGACCACATTCCATTAGTTCTCCGCCACTCGCATATCTGGCCATGTTCAAGAGTGGTGTCGAAGGAGGAGCACATGTCGTGCCCCACCTTTCGAAGACCGTGTCTATTTATATTGGTTTCTTAAGAGCCTTTTATCCCCCACCGGGAAAGATGTTGCGTCTCATTTTCCTCAGACCAAGGAAGAAGCTCTCCAGACTGCTTTGAGATATGATTTGATTTATGCACAATCCGGTTATGTCTATTGTTGGGTATTTAGTTGTCCGCTAAATCCCTGTCATTTAATTTATCAATCCGGGGAATCGTAAACTTAGAAGCAAACCAATATATATGGGACCTTAGATGAAACAGGTGTAAGAAGTTTGTTTAGAATGGAAATGCATATTACAAATCTAAACTATCAGATCTATTCTATGAAAGCATAAAAATAATGTTTGATCAATGGAATTATTTTACTTTAGAAGATGGAGAAGAGTCTCTTGTTCAAGAGTCCTGGTTGTCCTTCTACCATCTTTCTATAATAACATTGCCAAACACCTAAGAAAGCAGGAAAGAAAGCATGTAAATGAAAGCAAGTAAATATTGTTTTCAGTTCAGTTCTTAATGGAGAAGAGTCTCCTAACTTAGGAGAACTTGATTTCTCTAGATACTGAAAGGGAATCAATATTCACATAAATGTAATCTAGGAAAGCATAAGAGAAAGTAAATCTTATTTCAATTTAATCTAGCTCATGAAGAAGGGACTCCTAACTTAGGAGTTCCTGGTTTTCCTTCTCACATCAAACTAGCTATTGAAAGGAGATCAACCTTCACACAACAAAACATGGCCACAACATGAATTCATACTAAAATTATCTACAAGTATTTACAAGAAAGAAATAAGATGAACATCATAATTAAGATTAGTATATTCACAACATTACTTTACAACAAAGTGCACTTATCTCAGTATGGGGATCCTTCCATTCCTCAATGAGCACACATGAACAACTATCACACCTTAAGAATCAAACAACACTCATAACTCATGATTTGGAGAAAATGGTATTATTCATGTTGAATGAACATAAATCTAATACTAATGAATAACTGATAATTGTTCTCTCCCTCCTCTCCTTCCTTACATGATTTGGAGGATGCTCCTCTTATTTATACATGAATTAGGGATATCTACTCAATAAATGTAGATCCCTTAAATATCTACTAGACCCACACTTGTCTCAACTTATCCCTAAATACTAGAAACAAATCCCATGACACATCAAAATCTCCATGATCTTTCTCCTTGGAATATGGTCCACCTCTTGAGTTGAAATTCGAATTTGATCTTGGGAGGCCACATAAGGGTGCCTTGGAAGCTTCCAAATGATCTACACTTGTCATCAAACTCAAGCCACTTTTAGGTATAAGCAAATACATGTTATTTCTCTAACTTTTAATCATAAATTCACTCTAAATACATGAAATTAATAACTTTGGAAAATGAGAATATAAACTCATATGGTAATGGAAATATAGGGTTATGTAATGATAATATGGTGAAATGAGATGACAAAATGAGGATAAAAGGTGAAAATGGAGTGAAAATTAAGGTTAATTTGGAGGCCCAACATCTATACTATCATTCCAGACCTTCCTCGTCCTGGAAGTGCCAATGCACCGGGGGCATGTCACGCCGCCGACGGTATCATTGGATCCATTTCACACTCTTCACCATAAACTCAAAAGAGTTATGGGTACCTGCAGGGGGGCACCAATTCCTCCAACATTTATGCCCCTCCTACTAGCAACATGTTTCCAGGGCCCCAACCCGTCTACCAAACTGTTGCTCCTTCTTATTCACAGTCGAGCACTCCTGCCCCTCAAGCATTAGCACTGCAACATCCCATGCATCCTCAGCCCCAGCAGCCACCACCCCCTCAGGGCCAGGTGTTTGCACAACAAAGTGATACCAATCCCCAAAATTCGAAGAAAAAGAATAAGGGGAAGGGTAACAAGGGTAACTAGGGTAGCCAAGGTAACCAGCCTAGTGAACCCAAGGGAACTAGCCTAACACCAACAACCAGCAACAGGGCAGTCAGCCCAAGTAGATCAAGGTTGTTCGTATGAATAAGAATTGTGCATGTTTTGGTGTACATGGCCTCTATACACATGAGTGTCCTCTTTTACCCCAGATGCGCCAAATGTGGGAAGCTCAAGCAGCTTCTAGAGGTCATCAATCGCCTCAAAATCCTACGCCACCTCAATCGGCCGTGCTAAAAAATACTTTCCCTCATCAAGGATTTGTTGCTGCCCAACCTCAGCCAGGTTATGCATCCCACCTCCCCCAACCTGTCTACCAAAATGTTGCTCCTTCTTATGCAAAGTCGAGCACTCCAGCCCCTCAAGCATTAACGCCGCAGCATCCCATGCATCCTCAGCCCCAACAGCCACCGCCCCCTCAGGGCCAGGTGTTTTCACAAAAAAGTGATACCAATCCCCAAAATTCGAAGAAAAAGAATAAGGGGAAGGGTAACAAGGGTAACCAGGGTAACCAAGGTAACCAGCCTAGTGAACCCAGGGGAACTAGCCTAACACCAACAACCAGCAACAGGGCAGCCACCCAAGCAGAACAAGGTTGTTCGTATGAATAAGCCTTGTTCATGTTGTGGTGTACATGGCCACTATACACATGAGTGTCCTATTTTACCCCAGATGCACCAAATGTGGGAAGCTCAAGCAACTTCTAGAGGTCAACAATCGCCTCAGAATCCTGCGCCACCTCAACCGGCCGTGCTCACAAATCCTTTCCCTCATCAAGGATTTATTGTTGCCCAACCTCAACCAAGTCAAGCATCCCACCTCCCCCAACCTTCTGGTCCTGATGACTACCAGATCCTTATGATGAACCCTAATGAGGTTAACCCCTCCAATATCAACCTACAAACTCGATCACGCAAATATGACAAGCCCTCCACTTCGTCTGCTACCAATTCCAAAACAAAAGTATACGATGAGCCTCTTACGACACCAAATGGTCCTTTAGAGATCCCTCAGCCTAAATTTGAGGCCATTCCCAAGATCCCAAAGGGACCATTACGCCGTAATGCGGATTCTAACATATTTTCACTTACATATAGTTTAGTAGACGACTTGGCACAATCACCTGCCACCATGTCGACATTGGAAGTCCTCCAGTCGTGCCCTTCCCAAAATAAATATCTACTAACTAACTTGGGTGTAGTGGATCCTTCTGATGATCGTTTGATTGTCTTCCCAGTTGATACATTAGAGCACCACCCATTACCTTCATCGGTTGCTTTCCACTTACCAATTAGAATCCGTAATGACATCATCTCCCGATGCATTATTGATGAAGGTGCATCCACCTGTGTGATGTCTGCTACTGTTTGGAAACAGCTAAAGTCACCTGAGTTGTCCCCCTCCACCATCACTTTTCATGGTTGGGATGGATACTCATCCTATCCCCTCAGCATGTACCGCAACTATCCAATGACCCTTGCGGGAAAGACTATCCATGTCAACATTGAAGTCATTAATGCCCCTTTGGATTACAATATTCTCTTAGGTCATAGTTACACTTATGTTATGTTAGCCCTCGCATCTGCGGTGTTCCATAAGATGTGCTTCCCCCATGAAGGGAAGATCGTTACCATCAATCAGCTAACTTACTACGAGGCAACATCTGTGACCTCCCCCGAGTCCATTATCTCATCAATGTCTGATAAACAGTATTCAACTCCTTCCACTAGTATTTCACTTGGAGTCTATAAATACTCATCATTATTGGGTGCTTTCCTTGGTCCTCCCTGTCTCATATTAGACATTACTTCTATGAGCATTTTCATGTTACAGGCATCATCCTTGAGTTCCTCGCAAGTCAACCTCTCGGAGGTTTCTGCGTTCGCTTCTGTCGAACCTCCTTCAATAGAATCCCAGGTCTCAACATCTATAGACCCTCTATCTACTATCTCATCATCTACCATTTTATATGATGCGTATGTGAACCTTCTTTCTCAGGATGATGCACCAAGTAACGCCGCCGCATCATGTAGTCAGTCTTCCTCCTGTCCACCCATCTTCCATTCCGGTGAGGACATCATGGAAGCTCTGTCTACCCCTGATTACCATTAGGATGATATGCACCACCGTGCATACTTCCTGCCACAACAGTCCCATGACCAGTACGTTGTGGAATCAAAAGACTTCATCCACGGTGAAGTCGATTGGTTTCAGAATCCCATACCTGCCCTAGATGCTTTCGAAGAAGGGAACATGGCCAACATCTCTCCTACTATCAAAATCAACATTTCATATCAACTAGGGGTCGAAGAAAACATTACCTTGGGGCAGAGTGCACCCTGGAAGAAATTGAAGCTTACACCAAGCTCTTCAAATAATTTCGTGATGTTTTCACCTGGTCCTATTCTGAGATGCCCAGACTTGATCCCGCCATTGTTGAACACCACCCACCGATATCATCCATGTTCGACAGAAGTTGAGACCCATCCACCCTTCTTGACATGAGGCCATAAAAGCCAAAATCAACAAGCTCAAGCAGGGGAATTTCTCAAGAAGCAAGGCACCATTCGTTCCCGTTCTCAAGAAGGAAGGCACCATTCGTGTCTGCACGATTTTCGCGACTTGAACAAAGCTTGTCCCAAAGACAACTTTTCCACACCCTTTATTGACTAGATCATTGATGAGTGTGTAGGACATGAGGTCCTATCCTTTATAGATGGATTCTCTAGGTACAACCAGATCAGTATCCATCGTGTCGATCAGTTAAAGACAACGTTCATTAGTATGTGGAGAACCTTTTCATATTTAGTCATGTCATTCGGTTTAAAAAATGTTGGAGCCACGTTTTAGTGTGCCATTTCATATTGCTTCCATGACTTGGCACACCTTATCCTTTCTTACCTTGATGATCTCACTGCTCGTTCAAGGTCTCGGGCACAACATATTCATGGTTTGCACACCATTTTTCTCCGATGCCGCAAGTATAACAATCATCTTAATTCGTTGAAATGTGTCCTTTTTGTTCTTGTTGGCCATCTGTTAGGCTTCATTGTGTTGAAAGAAAATATCACTCTTGACCCCTTGAAAGTTCAAGCCATTCTCGAACTACCATGTCCCCATACCTTGCGCTAATTATAAAGCCTTCAAGGCGAAGCCAACTTCCTTCGCAATTTCATGCCTAACTATGCCACCACTGTGCATGGGTTTATTAGACTCCTTCACTCCACCATTCCATTCATTTTGGATGACCATGCTCAATAGTCTTTTGATGCCCTGAAGCATGCTCTCACTTCCGCATCCTTGATTAGTCCCCCCGAATTCACTAAGGACTTCATCTTATACATCTTAGCTTCCACCCATTCGGTCGTTGGGGTTACTATTCAAGAAGATGAGGATTAGAATGATCATGTTATCTATTATGTCAGCAAGAACTTAGTAGGTCCCCCTGTGAATTACTCCCATGAAGAGAAGTTGGCACTAGTTATCGTGTTTTCTGTCTAAAAGCTCCATCGCTACATCCTCACGCGTACCATCGGGGTCATCACAAACTCCAACCCCATGACCTTCCTATTGAGTTGACAGATCATCAATAGGAAGTATGCACTTTGGATTGTCATCCTCAAGGAATTCAATCTCGAGTTTGTTACACCTAAAAGCAAGAAAGTTTTGGCCCTCGCCGAACTCATTTCTGAATTACCCACTAGTGCACGTGATCCGCCGGTTAATGACAAGCTCCCGAATGAGCACTTGTTTGTCATCACTTCAAACGATCCTTGGTACGGAGATATTATCACATATTTGTGAACCCAAAAGTTTGCTCCCCATATTACCTATGATCATCGACAACGGATTCGATACTAGGCCCCTTGCTACCTCCTCATTGGTGATGACCTTTACCATCACAGTTTCGATTCTATCCTTCATCGTTGTCTCACCGATCCTGAATCAGAACAAGTGCTAAATGTCTGTCACAATGGAGCTTGTGGTGGTCACCTCTCCAGTATGGCCACTACCTAGAAATTCAAGCGCTTCAGTTACTTTTGGCCTTCTCTCTTCAGTGATTACATTGAGCCAGTCAAACACTACCCCAGTTGTCAACATTTTACCCCAAAGGTAAGAGCCCCATCGGCTCCCCTCCATCTTGTCATCGCTGTTGGTCCTTTCTGTAAATGGGCCATTGACTTTATGGAGTTTCGACCATCATCTGTTAATAACCATAAGTATATTATCGTGGCGGTTGATTATTTTACCAAATGGGCCAAGGCCATGCCAACATTCAATAACACAACGGTTACCGCAACCCTTTTCTTTTTTAACCATGTTAGCGCTCGATTTGGGGTTCCAAAACAATTGGCCTCTGACCATGGATGAAATTTTGAAGATGAGGTATGGCATGAACTATCCTCACTGTTGGGCTTCCAGCACCATTATTCATTGTCTTATTACCCCTTAGGTAATGGACAAGTTGAAGTAGTCAACAAGATTCTCAAGACAATGCTTCAGTGGACGGTGAATAAGCACAAGACCCACTAGCACCTTATTCTCTTCCTAGTTTTGTGGGCCTATACAACTTCTGTTAAAACTGCCACAGGATTTACTCCTTTCCACCTTGCCTTTGGTGAGGAGGCAGTCTTACCAATCGAGTGTGAGATCCTTTCCCTCCACCTAGTTGTTGAACTTCTCCCTGAAACCCAACCATTAGAACAAAGACTTGTCATGCTTGAACGCGCCTTTGAAGACTGTCATGTTTCTTTGCAAACCATGGAAGTGGCCAAGAAGCACACCAAAGCTCAATATGATTGAAAAATCAAACCTCGTGCCTTCCACGAAGGTGATCTTTTTTTGGTGTATGACTAGGCCCACGATACTCCAGGGCATGGGAAGTTTGAAGCATTATGGCTAGGTTCTTACATCATTCGTAAGGACTTAGGTAAGGGGGTATATCTCCTAGAGGATTTCGAAGGCCAACTCCTTCCCAAATCTCGGAATGCACTCTACCTTAAGAAATTTTACCCATAGCATCTCTCATTGACTTGCACGTATTTATTTGTGTCCTGCATTTAGGTAGGTTGCATCACTTGATTTGATGATTTGACACTTCACCCAGAAACCATTTTTCCAAGAAGGTTGCTTCATCGTTCTCAAAATTGAATTTCGTCATAAAGCGACACTTGTACTTTGACGTCCACCTCCTCTTAATACTTGTCATACCATATGTCAATTTTTGTCATGAGTAACCATCATTTACTCATGTTTTCATGGCCCCCACCAGGACTGGTTTGTGTGGCAGCGTCATCAAGTCACCCTTGTTCAAAGCATCCGTGATGAGTTACCCTTGCATTCTTTGAGTCTATTTCATGTCCCATCATCTCATGCCATAATATTCCATCCATATTTGCATACCATTCATCCTGTGTTGCCCATTTTTCCCTCCAGTCATATTGTCCCCATCCCCTCCAGAGTTGAGTCAGTTGTTGCCAGGTCAACCATGAACTTTATGCTCTGACAAGGGTAGTCGTATGTTTTTCCCTCAGTCCCCTTTTTCCCAATTATCCCTGGTGTCATTCCATTAGCCACATCACTATTTTCCCTCGTTCTTTAGTTGAGGATCCTCATTGCCTCATCTATCGTGGGCCCTATTCTGTCGACATCAACTCATTTATTCCAGAAGAATGACCTAGAGGGTGGTGTATCTTGGTTCCAGCTTCCATTCTTCTTCAGTGCCTTGGATCGAGCAGAAAGTCTATTATTTCCATTTGACTTGGTCGTTTCATGTTCGTGATCCATACACTTGATGGTCTAGTGATGCAACAGATTGTACTAGTGATTCCCGGGTGTGTGTGATATGTTTCAGACCTCATGAGGGGGTGGCCCTTCAGGTAGCCCCCCACATGCCCGGATGCATACCTATTATGCTACAGCCTCAGATGCAGTTCCGCAGAGTTGATGGGTTCGGTTCCTATCAATCACAATGTCCATAGCATGCACATCTCCTTCAGATGATCTGTTCAGTTTTGTAGAGCCCTTCCCTATTCAGTAGGGCTTCTCCGGTTGTTCTACCCTCCTTCCCACCCATTTCTTGAGGGAAGGGGCTTTGTATCTTACATACTCAGATATTATTGCATTTAGTCTTGTCTCATGTTTTTACCAAGTGCATTATGTATATGGGACACATTGTATTATTTTCTTGCTTTGTTATGCCAACATGTCATGTACCATTCAACATGTACTTCATTGCTTAGTTTTATATTTCTAGGTGAACCATTATTTTTGTACTAAGTTATCTCGGTGGGTATGGGTATGCCTCCCCTGCCTCATTGAGGCCTAGTACCACAACATAAAAGGAGACTTGCATTAGCCTCCCCCCGTCTGTCCCTATCTACTTTCAATTTAGTTTCATTGGTCTCTCTCTCTCTCTGTCTCCTTGACTCCGCTGTGTTGTCTAAGTGATTGTGTCTTTACAGCGTACTTCGGTCATACGTTTTTCTCCTAACACTCATACGTTGGGGGGCAACTTTTTATCACCCAAAAATTGATCATCTAGCCTAATTTACTAGATGGATTGAAGTACACCATGTAAAACCAATTTTACCATAGTAAAATTGCCTTTGCTATGAGAAATTACTTAATAAAATACCTTTGTTAAGTAATTTATAGTTAAAACCATGAAGAATAATTAAATAAATCACTATTTATTTGATTTTCTTCTAGGAATAATTAATTAAACCATTGTTTTATTATTATTCCTTGTCAAATTTGACCCAATCATGAAAAATAAACAGATAAATCATTATTTATCTTATTTTACTCTAAGAATAATTAATTAATCACTAATTAATTATTATTCTTTGTCAAATTCGATTAAATCCCTTAGGAATAATTAAATAAATCCTTATTTGTTTATTATTCCTTAACTAATTCCTTGAGATGATAAATAAATCATTTATTTATTTATTATTTCTAAATAAAAGTTTAAATACTTTTTCCCTCCTAAACAAATATAATAAAATATTCTAGGTGGTTATTCCAAGAATGAGATCAATAATATTTTATTATTGCTCATTATTCGAGGATAACTCAATATTTTGTTATAAATAGAAGGGTTTTCCATTCATTATTCACTTTTAATTATTTTCGTTGTTGCACTCTTTGTTGTAACTCTGATTATTTTAATTGTCGCACACCATATTTTGGTTGGGCTTACACATTATAGAGAAGAGAGACTCTACACAAGCTGAAGACGTTTGAGGATAGCCAAGAACCCATCCATAGAGGGGGACTAGTAACATTTATCTATTCTCTTCACAGGTGTTATAATAAAATTATTCTTTACATATCTAGTTTCCATTGGATGATTGGAGTTATTACTCTTTCCTTTTGTTGTTTAACTATGATTGTGGCATAGATCCGGACTTTGGAATGTTTTTTTTCTATCATTTGCTACAGATCTATAATGTTTAGCAATGATTTATATTGTTGGGATTGTTTTTCATCCACAATCTTAAGTGGGTTCTTTTTGTACATCATTGAGAAGAAAACACTACAACACATCGATTACCTTTAATAATTCTACCTTCATGTCTATAAATTTCTTTAGACCAAGAATCAATGCCTCATACTCTACGGTGTTGTTAGTGCATTGAAACTCTAGATAACATGAAATCAACAACTTGTTCTTCTTAGGATCCGTAAGAATGCATCCCACACCAGCTCCATCTTGCGTCTTTGATCCATTGTAATAAAGAGTCTAAAGGTCATTACTTACATTGTTAATTTCTAAACTAAAAATATGTACATCTATAATACAAGATTCATTTTCACTAAATGGAGGACAATGAAGGAGTTCCAACTCCGTATCTCATGAAACAGGCGATTGTTGGGCCTGATAACAACCAATATCTGATGCTAAGAAACAATTCCCCAACTTCTCATGAGTGTTTCTCTAGCTTAGTAAACCGTTTACTTCATGTGTGGCTCATTGCTAACTCTGTTTTGATTATTTTTCCCTTTATATAGGATCCACAAATGTGACCACTCCATGGCAAAGTATCCTTGGATCTTACTAGACCAGTCTCTACTCAAAAGTAACCCATATTCCTTGGGAATGTCTATGACCATGATATCAATAATTTGGCACACTTTTGAGTCAGAGGACAAAGTAATCAACACATTATTAAGTTCTCCTACCACTTTCACGTGAGAATTGTCAAGTTGAATAATCTTTGTGTCTATCTTCTCTAGGTTAGCATTAATCTTCTTACACATACATAAGGACATGACATTGGTTGATGCACCGAAGTCAAATAAACAATTATGAAAATTTTAATTGAAGATATCAATGGTTAGAAAAAATGGAGGTAGTGATGATATTGAATTAAAGGCTTATCATGTCTTTAGATTGGCTAGAAGGTGCATTCTTGGAAGAAGAGGTTGGTTTTCTTGTTGAAGGTGCTAAAGAAAAAGTCTTAACAATCAAGTATCTTTTCCTGAGAAACTTAGCCAATTCAAACAGTGATATATTAGCTCAAAATTTTTTCAAATATTCGATTATGTTCTAATCCATATCATATAATAAATTCTTATCTTTAGGTGACTAGATCGAGGATGTTGGTTGAGAAGACTTTCCAATTTCCTTAGGTGTATTGGAATTACTTTTAACATTTCTTAATGCACGCTTCGAAGCCTGAACGGTTGAAGATTGAGGAGTCAAATTCTAAGCAGGATCTTTCGAGGGGGGATTCTTCTAAAAAAAGCCTTTTACTTATCATCTAGAGTAGGTTCAACCACTAGTCTCTTTCTCCTCAAATCATATGTCTTAGGAGGGTTGGCAGGAGTAAATTCTTCGACTAAAGCTTCACCAACTGATTGGGACTCACTACCTCTAATTAAATCTAGTGTCAATATGGTGACCCAATATTAGCATTATCTTTAGGTGGATAGGCCTCTTCTTCTTCTTTTGAATGTGTTGTAGCTCCTAGACACAACCCCTGGGTTGAGGAGAGGCCAATGATTAAGACATCTTAGTCTCTCTTGAAGATGATTCATTGGTTCTCAAGAGATAAATGAAAAATTATTTTAAATCTGGCTCAATTATCACATACACATAAAAAATATAGATCATCCCAAGAATAAATGGCCAAGCATGGTGGCCTACACACAGTAAATGAAACTCTATTTTTCGTTGCAATAAAGATGGGAAGAGGGAAAGTAAGGAAGGAATTCTACACAGAGGGATGGATAGACCCAAAATCATAAGTAATAAATCCCAGTAGAGCTATGAAAGAATAAGGAAATAAAATAAAGAAATTATGGAGCACATTTTAAGGTTTCCAACTCATATTTCATAGGTACTTTCTGCTACAATATAACATAGTAAATATGAAATCTCACAAGTACTGTTTGATATAGTATAACATAAGTAAATCCATGATCTATGAATGAATCTAACAACTACAACTTACAAAATTTATGAGGAAGAGAAACACATATGAAATGATATACATAGGAAGAATACATGCTACATATTACTACGCTTGGAATCACTAGATCTTTTTCATTAATCTTCAAAAATGGTGTCCATAACACAGGTTCAACATAGTTGAAATTTGTATAACAATTACCACCTCATGAATAAGCAATTGAACCAAAACTTGGAACCCCTTTCTTTTCAAATAGAGCTCAGAACCTCTAAATAGATAGAATTCAAACCCCTGAAAACAGAATTTTAGAACCTTTCTAATGAGTTTCTTCCCTCTTTTATTAGGGAGAACCAAAGAAAAACAACTTAAAAAATATCTTCAAATGTTACAGTTGTCTGAATGACACAAATATCTAAGCATGAAAATGTCCTAATGATTAAAAATAGATTCGATTCTCTTGTTGAAAATGCAAAAATTTACAAAATAAAAAAACGTGAGAAATGTGAGGTGTCGTGATGGACACAAAAAAATATCTCGATTCTGATTCCTCTGATTTCCATTGGCAAACTTAGGCTCCAATGTATGGATTAGTGGTGGGCTAGTGATCTGGCCATACTTTTGTTATGATATTCCTCCACGATTACCATCCAGTTCGCCTATCTCTTTCTCCCTTTAACAATATTAAAATTCCCCTCTTGGAGCTGGCCATGATCAGGTGTGGTGGCATTGATGGTGCCCCGTGACATAAATGCTGACACATCCATCCCTTTATTTCGTATGTGGCATGCTATCAAAGCCCAATACATCTCTTAACACTTCCATGGTGCAATTTCGGAGCCGAGGCAAAACGTAACTTTAATTAAAATGTTCTTACAAAAATCCAAAGTTTCAATGCCTTAATCCCTCCTGTTCTTAGCTCCTTGGGGGGGCTACAGTATCAGAGCCTTCGTCCATCATAACTCTATTTGAAACAAACACTACAAAATCATAATGTCCCGATGCTCTTAGCCCCTTTCCTCTTAACGCCCCTCTTATATTACCTTCCATGGGACCATCACTTGGGACCACCGGTATGACACTTGAGTGCTACAATATCTCAGACTTCCTTCATCGTAACTTTCTTTAGAAATTTCTTACAAATTCGCAAAGTTTCGATGAGTTCACCCCCTTTTTAGTTTTCCACCCCTACTATTTCTCCCCTATAGGACTGGTTTCTTTGACTGCAGGCTCAATGCTTGGGTGCTGAAGCCTTCGGGCTTCTATTAGGAGCCTATCTCCCTTCGGTATTCCGCTTTTCCATTGGTTCTTTTGAATGCTTACGACCAAGTTCATATCCCCGTCGGGGCTCCTCTCATTGGATCCATAGTACTTGGGTGCTTGACCTTATTTTGTGCCCTTGGTACATTGGGCCCTCGAAACCAAATGCCAACAACACATCAGAAGCCCCTCCCTTCAGTACCTTTTCAAAAATGCAATTTCAAAGGTGTTCTGAAAACTTCAACCTCCGATATTCAACATAACACCTAGGTGCTCCTCCTTTTCTACGCCCTTGGTCCTCTGAGTCCTCATGACCAAATTCCAAAAAAATAAGAGCCCCTCCATCAGATTGGAATTTCTATAAAACAATGTAGACATGGGGTTACGAAATATCTTCCTCCACACTGCTAACCTTTGAGATGTCCTCATGTTGAGGTCATCATCTCCACATAGCTGTTATAGAAATTTTTGGGCACTGCAACCCCAATCATACATGTCCATAAACCAAGGGCTCCTAAGTCCCTAAAAGTGTTGCTTCACATCCTAAAGGAACAAGGTCAGCTGATTACATCATCTCCCAGAAGTTCTCCACAGAAAACTGCTCAGAACTAGTCAAGTTGGACCATATAGACTGCCCAGTGCAGAGGGTGCAATGCATCTCACCTGCTCAGTGAAAAGGGTGCGATGCATACTATAAATCCCTTCTATAGGGTGCGATGGGCGAGAGTAGACAAATGGCAGAGACAGTTTTCAAGGTGGATCGTCATGGAATCTTCCAGAAACTTCTCCTGTGACACTTGCCTCTCTGAATTCGCTCAGGGATGAGTAAGAGATCATCAATCTCCAAGTGGAATCAAGAACTATCCGAGAGAGGACACTAATCAAAATCCTAGAAGCTGACTCACCCCCTTGCAATCATCTATATATGGATCCCTCATCCCAAAGATCTGAAGGCTGGAGTTTTGTATCTTGTAAGGAAGTGCTGTTGGTTTCTTGGTGGAATATCATAATGTTGGGTGATCTAAGCTTTTCATGAGGTGAAGAAGGGATTTCATGCTAGGAGGATGACGCTGGGTCAGAACAATTGGTTGTAATCCTCTTTGCTATTCTTGATATTAATAAAGCTATTCAAGTTTTCCTCTACATTCTTGTATGTTTGATGATATATGCATTTGTGTGGTCAATATATATCTGGTCCTATATTGTTTATGATTGTAGATCTCTGTTCTTCGATAGTATTATGTTGCTTTGATTCCACAGGTGCTTTTTGAAGCTGGGTAGACGAAGACAAAGCGACAAGGATCTGTCAGAAGGGAGAGGAACCAAGCAAGGAACTAAGTGCAAGACTGAGGTTGGTGTCCTTTGTTCCCCTCTTATCTACTTCTCATAAAGGAAAGTGAAAGTAGTTTTAGTTTGTTTGTTTCTAAGATAGCTACCAACCTTCGTGGGACTAGCAGCTCCGAGTGGACACTAGATTTCACGATAACAAAATGGCAACTATGTTGGGGACCGAATAGATTGTTTACTTGTCTATATTTGTTTGTTTTATAAACTTACAAACGGAGCCTGAAGTCAAGCCATCTAGCCTTCGAACTGCATTTGCTATGCAAGTGCAAAGTAGATCAATGCTGCTTCAGTCTATCTCCGGGTTTTATTTATAAACTGAACGATCGATTTGCAAACCTTCTAATTTCCCTAGTGGTGGCTCTAGTAACCTCATTAGATCAACCCCTGTGATTTATATTTACTGAACATCACTTGCTCGGCCTAAATCCATAAACTGAGCTGCAAATTGTGACCCGGAACCAAGTTGAAGTCTTGTCCCTAGACCATCGCACTTTCTCCTCTTGGGAATCTAGATGCATCGCACCTCTCGTGTGCAGTAGGTGCACTGCATCGCACTTTCCCTATGTTGCAGGTGCGCTGATCAGATAAGACCTCTTCTGCTCTCAGATTTTGGTTTCTGTGTTCACTCTCTTCAGCTTTATTCACAAGTTTTGTTGTCTGTGATCAGTATACCACTGTAGAAACTCCCTTCCTTTGCATGATTCCACCTCCATAGTACAAATAATTGTGAATGTTTTTATGTATTGTGCGCCATTTACAGTTCTCTTTTACAAAAAGTAGCATAATCAAACTGTCGTCTTTTGATTTGAAAGTGTCGCAAGTGTCGTTTCCAGTAGTTCTCCACAGAAGACTGCTCAGAACTGGTCAAAGCTGGACCATACAGACTGCCCAGTGCAGAGGGTGCGATGGGCGAGAGTAGACAAATGGCAGAGACAGTTTGCAAGGTGGATCGTCATGGAATCTTCTAGAAACTTCTCCTGTGACACTTGCCTCTCTAAATTCGCCCAGGTATGAGTAAGAGATCATCAATCTCCAAGTGGAATCAAGAACTATCAGAGAGAGGACACTAATCAAAATCCCAGAAGCTGACTCACCCCCCTGCAATCATCTATATATGGATCCCTCATCCCAGAGATCTAGAGGCTGGAATTTTGTATCTTGTAAGGAAGTGCTGTTGGTTTCTTGGTGGAAAATCATAGTGTTAGGTGATCTAAGCTTTTCATGAGGTGAAGAAGGGCTTTCATGCTAGGAGGATGACGGTGGGTCAGAATAATTGGTTGTAATCCTCTTTGCTATTCTTGATATTAATAAAGCTATTCAAGTTTTCCTCCACATTCTTGTATGTTGATGATATATGCATTTGTGTGGTCAATATATATCTGGTCCTATATTGTTTATGATTGTAGATCTTTGTTATTTGATAGTATTATGCTACTTTGATTCCACAGGTGCTCTTTGAAGTTCGGTAGACGAAGAAAAAGCAGCAAGGATCTGTCAGAAGGGAGAGGAACCAAGCAAGGAACTAAGCGCAAGACTGAGGTTGGTTTCCTTTGTTCCCCTCTTATCTACTTCTCATAAAGGAAAGCGAAAGTAGTTTTAGTTTGTTTGTTTCTAAGATAGCTACCAGTCTTAGTGGGACTAGTAGCTCCGAGTGGAAATTATATTTCCCGATAACAAAATGGCGACTCCGCTGGGGAACGAATAGATTGTTTGCTTGTTTATATTTGTTTGTTTCATAAACTTACAAACGGAGCCTGAAGTCAAGCCAGCTAGCCTTCAAACTGCATTTGCTATGCAAGTGCAAAGTAGATCAATGCTTCTTCAGTCTATCTCCGGGTTTTGTTTATAAAACGAATGATCGATTTGAAAACATTATAATTTCCCTAGTGGTGGCTCTAGTAACCTCATTAGATCAACCCCTGTGATTTGTATTTACTGAACATCACTTTCTCGAACTAAATCCCTGAACTGAGCTGCAAATTGTGACCCGGGACCAAGTTGAAGTCTCGTCCCTGGACCATCGCACTTTCTCCTCTTGGGAATCTAGATGCATCACACCTCCCGTGTGCAGTAGGTGCGCTACATCGCACTTTCCCTGTGTTGTAGGTGCACTGATCAAAAAGACCTTTTCTGCTCTTAGATTTTGGTTTCTATGTTCACTCTCTTTAGCTTTATTCAGGAGTTTTGCTGTCTGTGATCAGTATACCACTGTAGAAACTCCCTTCCTTTGCATGATTCCGCCTCCATAGTACAAATAATTGTGAATGTTTTTATGTATTGTGCGCCATTTACAGTTCTCTTTTACAAAAAGTAGCATAATCAAACTGTCATCTTTTGATTTGAAAGTGTCGCAAGTGTCATTTCAGTCAAAGAAAAGAATTCTATTGTTCTTGATGGTCGATTATATAGTTACTCTTGTATTTGATTTGAATTAGTAGTTTTTCAAGTGTCGAAAGCAGTTTTCAACTCAAAATAGCAAAGTGTCGGCATTATCTTCCTTTTGTTTTTGAGGAGGAATTTGTTAGTACTGTCGCTTTGAAAAGGTAATTCAGATTTGTACTTAGCGTTCTTCTTGTCATTCACACATTAAGAAAGCTGAAAACAAATACATGCATGTGAATTTGCATTTAGACTGCTTGTTGGTTTGATTTAGGACAATGCATCTAGTGTGTGCTCTCTGCGCTATGTTGAAAGAATATCATCTCTCTTTCTTTAGTAGCTAGGATTTTCATTGCAAAAAGAAGATTAAATGATTGTTTATCATCTTAGATTGCATTTTAGGAATTGTATATCTACATCACGCAGTGAATCTGAAAGGAAACTTTCTTAAGAAAGATCGACTATAAAATAAATTCAATGAACATAAAAATGCTTTGGAACCTAACGCACAACATCTAGAAGTCTAGGCTAGAGACGTATTCCAGCGTCGTAAAGCTTGGTAACTATCGCCTTCATTGTTGGTTGGGTGATTCCTCCTCTTTGTGACAACAAGTGCCAGTACAGACTTGTGCTCCCACGTACCGTCGAGTATATATTGGGAGACCACAATAGGCTATATCCTTTATCCATAGGAAGCCATGTCTACCGCCTATCGATCGCAATGCACTGAATGCAGCATTCGGGAAGATTGACTGCCGTACCATAAAAAGTATTCTGCATTTTTGTGATTGGTTTGGTAATCCCTCTTTCTAGATTTCTAGAGTAGTCTCTTTCATTCCTTTTCAGACTCCTTAAAGGAAAAGGTCCATCTAAGCACTTGTCACTTCAGGCTCATTAAAAACCAAAGGCGACTAGAGTCATCTTTTGTTTTTTCTCAACTCTTACAAATTGAAAAAACAAGTTGTGTCAAAGCATCTAAAATTTATTTTAATCAGAATAATATCACCATTCCCGTGTTGGTCTTAGGTTGAGAAAAATGGAGTCCACCAACCAAGGATTTCCCCTTGGAGGAAATCCTAGTCCTTTCTCCTCTTGGGGAGATGTTGGTGCACCTCATATGGCCACATTGTCACTTCCAGGATTGACGATTGGCTTGCCAATATGGCTCTTCTCGACCTCCGTCGTTCAGAACACCGTGATTCCTGAACAATCGAGTCAGCAACTGGATGATACTAAAGTTACCCCCTAACCTTCTACTTCGTCCGATTCTCCCTCTCCTCCTTCCTCTTCGCTTGATGAAGCTGGTAAAGCCAAAAATCAAGTAACTAAGAAGGAGAAGAAGGGGAAGGAGAAGAAAGAGAAGAAGAAGAAGGAGCCAAAGGCAAAAAGGGGTAACCGGGCATCATCTAGTGAAAATCTGCACACTGCACCATCCAAGCCTAAATCTCCATGTGTAATTTGCAAAGGAGACCACTATCATCGAGATTGTCCTTGCATCCCTCGGATCTTAAGGGACTGGTCTCCGCGTTTGCACAATCCGGTGTCATCAACCTCTAAAGATCATGTTGAAAGTACACCATCAACTAGTGAAAGCGAAGAATTTGGACATAAAAGGAAATGTAAATTTCCTTGTAAATTGTGTGAAGGTGATCACGTCGTCCACCGTTGTCCCTTCCTAGATGAAGCTAAAAGAGTCTTGGATAACCGTCCTGATTCATTGCTACGGCTTCCTCCTAGATACAAGAAACTCTTACTGAGTCCATTGCTAGTTGAAAATCCAACCGACACGCCATTATGGTCGGTCGAAGCATCTGTCATTGAACTTAAACCCGCTGAATCCATACCAGACGAAAGTCAAAAGGTTGAGGCAGCAGTCGACCCGGTCTTGTCTTCGGAAGGTCCATCTTTAGATGATACAATCACCGAAGGGAATGAGAATGACACCGTTCAAATTATTTTCGTAAACACAGACTCCGATGAATATGGGGGCAATCTACCCATTCCTTTACCGTAGGAAGGAAGTTCGTTAGAGTCATATCCGGTCGTCTATTCGGTCCCACCTCCAAGCAACCTAGTCATTTCCTTCGATTGGAATCTTCTAGGCAGACCCCGCTTACTGGCTAATGTACCATTTTGAATCATTGTACAAGCTTACAAAATGATCATGGTCGGTACCATCATAGATGAAGGGGATTCTGTGAGTATCCTTTCCTCAACTGCTTGGGAAGCGCTTGGTTCGCCATCGCTTTTGCCTGAGATGAGAAATCTGACAGGATTCGACAAAGGAACCAGTCAACCATTAGGTATCGTTCCCAATGTGCCCATAACATTGAGAAGGAAAATCGTTTATATGAACGTAATGGTAGTACAAGGACCTCTAGATTATAATCTACTCCTTGGGTGCGATTATATTTGTAGCATGGGAGCCATTGTCTCCTCACTCTTTAGAGTAATGTGTTTTCCACATAAAGGCCGAGTGGTCCAGCTCATAGACTAGCTTTTGTTCCCCGGCTCACACATAACTAATAGTCAAATGCCATCCCTAAATGGTCTATTCATGCAAGGAATGTCTCTTCAATCTCCAGTCCGTCCACCTGAAGAGCGCGAGTAATTCGGGAGGACATGACTGAAACCCAGGGGGCATGCACCCTGGTCTGTTTCGGCAGGAAAACCTTGGGTATAGGGTAGGTTTTTGTGGAGGATATATGACTAGTCTGACACACCCGTCCATTTAGGAAAATGGCATTGGACTGGAATAATATTCCCTCGTCAAAGTTATGTGAGTGGAGGCGACCGCGCCACTCACCTTTGTCTATTTCGGTAGACATCACCAAGGAAGTGTTTTGTCTACAACGCGGATGGAGCGATCTTGCAAATGCGAGAGCTTTCATATGGTAACCTGGAAACTCTACTTCTCTATACTTGGGGGCATGCAAACCTTTTTGCCTGAAAGTAAAGAGCGACCATTTATTTTCTTAGTTTGTAGTTTCTCAACCCTTTAAACTCGTAGGATTGGCCATTCCTAACTTGCATAATGAAAGGATCTGGAGCAAAGTTTCGAATGGTGCAAGCTCCCTAAAAATTGAACCTACTGATGAGACATCCTTATTATACGGCTGGCACGAGTAGTTTTTATGTGGAGTTCAAGCTCGTTAAAAATTAAACCTAAACAATGAGCAAATGTTTCCCCCAGAGTTTAAGCTCATTAAAAAATGAACCAATTTCCGGTAAATAACCATTGTGAATGCATTATCATCAGCTTTTGAGCCCTGGTCATGTTCTTACCATCACCTCCACTCTGTTTTAGCCTATCATTTACCTCCATTTGATTGTTTACCCCTTTTGAGGAACAACTGCGAAGAGTGATTCTGTCTGCCATCCTTGTGACACTGCCGTGATTAGAAAATTCCAAACCTTACCTGGAATCAGCTGCTACCTGAAATTATCACCCGTTCCTCAAAAAGACGAGTCTCCTTTAAGCTCTTTTCACCTGACTCATAAAATATGAAAAGATTGCTGAGAAATTGGCCTCTCCAGCTTGTTAAAGCTACCAGAGGTGCTATCCCTCCTCTAGATTTTAATCTTTTTGGACCTGAGGGATTATTACACAAAACGATCGAGCGCTTGTTTTGTTGGGTTCGTTAAAATTACCAAAAATTCATCCCTTTCGTATTATTTTATACTTTTTCGGACTTAAGGGATTATATGACGAAAAAGGATTATTGGATTTTCCTTTACGTCCCTTTCAGACTCTCTAAAATTGAAAAGGACCGAGTTATCTTTGTTGTTAAACTCGTTAAAAATGAATAGCGACGAACTTGTCCATATAGACAAGAACGAGTTTCACTATCGCTAGGCTAGTTAAAACATAGCGACGGGTTTTCCCGAAGGGCAAATTATAGAACAAGCATATGTTATCCTCCTCAAGCTTGAAAAAAATAAAGAGGTACTAGTCAGCAATGACTGGGGAAAAATTGGGAAGAAAACTTGAAGAAACTTTATTGGTAGCAAGTCGCTCTTGAACATGACACTTTCACTCCATGTCCGAGTTAGGTTGGGTTATTCCGTTCATCGATCATATCACCATTGGTCCACTGCACCATACATATTTGGGGTTAACGCTACCAATCCATGTCAGTGTCGCTGGTATGTTCAAGAGAAGTCACTCAGAGAATTGACCTGTGTCTCATTCGCTGCAATACATTCACGCCCCATTCTTTCATGACCACCACCCTGAACCCTATATCATCAGATAGTTTTCTTCTCCGAAATCATTTACTCC
Source organism: Pinus tabuliformis (assembly GCA_031772625.1). Classification (NCBI taxonomy): domain Eukaryota; kingdom Viridiplantae; phylum Streptophyta; class Pinopsida; order Pinales; family Pinaceae; genus Pinus; species Pinus tabuliformis. The sequence goes on along the minus strand of CM062816.1, from coordinate 311,451,785 downwards.
GTTCTGTGTCGTAGATGTGGGATTCATTAAGGCCCTCCTACGACGGGTCGTTTCTTGTTGACATCAGCTCATTATCCAAGAAGTCGACTTAGGAACAACCCTTTCAGTACTTTGAAGCTTGCATACCTCAATGGCAAGCTTCTCACTTCCGGCGACAGGTTTACATCAATGGCCTTCGACCGAAAGATTTTGCGTGGTATTCGATGCCAAGTCCCTTTTCACATCACACGAATTGTACTGTAGTACCTTGAGGGTCATCATCATTATCGGTGATTCCTCTCGCGCCTATTAACATCTTACATCATTGGCTGGTAATCAGGCGATGTCTTTCCATGTTCGACTCCAGAACATCTTTCACATGGATCGAATTGTACTCCGAGTGAAGATTGGACGAGTTTGAAGACCCCAGATCTAGTTTCATCCATACGGGCTGCGATATATTCAGGAGAATAAATACATCAAATGTACATCATTACTGCATAGATGATCATCTGAATCACAGGATGATGACTCTATCAGAATCATCAGTCTACCACACAGATGGTTGTCTGTCTTATGTACATGAAAATGAATTTATAAAGCTAAGCATGGGAATGCCCGCCTTAGCTAGATCATGAAAAATATTATGAAGATAATGTATTGTATTGTATCTTGTTACAGGTCGCCTTCCAGCTCGAAAAAACTTTGGATCCTCATGATAAAGCATTTCACCCGACATCAAAAGATTAATGACCTCATGCTTTAGGGGGCAACTATTATAGACATTTTTGGGCACTGCAACCCCAATCATACATGTCCATAAACCAAGGGCTCCTAAGTCCCTAAAAGTATTGCTTCACACCCTAAAGGAACAAGGTTAGCTGATTACATCATCTCCCAGAAGTTCTCCACAGAAAACTGCTCAGAACTGGTCAAAGCTGGACCATACAGACTGCCCAGTGTAGAGGGTGCGATGCATCTCACCTGCCTAGTGAAAAGGGTACGATGCATACTGGAAAGCCCTTTTGTAGGGTGTGATGGGCGAGAGTAGACAAATGGTAGAGAAATTTTGCAAGGTGGATCGTCATGGAATCTTCCAGAAACTTCTCCTCTGATACTTGCCTCTCTAAATTCGCCCAGGGATGAGTAAGAGATCATCAATCTCCAAGTGGAATAAAGAACTATCAAAGAGAGGACACTAATCAAAATCCCAGAAGCTGACTCACCCCCCTACAATCATATATATATGGATCCCCCATCCCAGAGATCCAGAGGCTGGAAGTTTGTATCTTGTAAGGAAGTGTTGTTGGTTTCTTGGAGGAATATCATAGTGTTGGGTGATCTAAGCTTTTCATGAGGTGAAGAAGGGATTTCATGCTAGGAGGATGACACTGGGTCAGAACAATTGGTTGTAATCCTCTTTGCTATTCTTGATATTAATAAATCTATTCAAGTTTTCCTCCACATTCTTGTATGTTTGATGATATATGCATTTGTGTGGTAAATATATATATGGTTCTATATTGTTTATGATTGTAGATCTCTGTTCTTCGATAGTATTATGCTGCTTTGATTCCATAGGTGCTCTTTGAAGCTGGGTAGATGAAGACAAAGTGACAAGGATCTGTAAGAAGGTAGAGGAACCAAGCAAGGAACTAAGCGCAAGACTGAGGTTGGTGTCCTTTGTTCCCCTCTTATCTACTTCTCATAAAGGAAAGCGAAAGTAGTTTGAGTTTGTTTGTTTCTAAGATAGCTACCAGTCTCAGTGGGACTAGCAGCTCCGAGTGGACACTAGATTTCCCGATAACAAAATGGTGACTCCGCTGGGGAGCGAATAGATTGTTTTCTTGTGCATATTTGTTTGTTTCATAAACTTACAGACGGATCCTGAAGTCAAGCCAGCTAGCCTTCAAACTGCATTTGCTATGCAAGTGCAAAGTAGATCAATGTTGCTTCAGTCTATCTCTGGATTTTGTTTATAAACCAAATGGTCGATTTGCAAACCTTCTAATTTCCATAGTGGTGGCTCTAGTAACCTCATTAGATCAACCCCTGTGATTTATATTTACTAAACATCACTTGCTCGACCTAAATCCCTGAACTGAGCTGCAAACTGTGACCTAGGACCAAGTTGAAGTCTCGTCCCTAGACCATCGCACTTTCTCCTCTTGGGAATCTGGATGCATGGCACCTCTCGTGTGCAGTAGGTGCGCTGCATTGCACTTTCCCTGTGTTGCAGGTGCGCTGATCAGACAAGACCTCTTCTGCTCTTAGATTTTGGTTTCTATGTTCACTCTCTTCAGCTTTATTCAGGAGTTTTGTTGTCTGTGATCAGTATACCACTGTAGAAACTCCCTTAATTTGCATGATTCCACCTCCATAGTACAAAGAATTGTGAATTTGTTTATGTTTGTGCGCCATTTACAGTTCTCTTTTACAAAAAGTAGCATAATCAAACTGTCGTCTTTTGATTTGAAAGTGTTGCAAGGGTCGTTTTCAGTCAAAGCAAAGAATTCTATTGTTCTTGATGGTCGATTGTACAGTTACTCTTGTATTTGATTTGAATTAGTAGTTTTTCAAGTGTTGAAAGTAGTTTTCAATTCAAAATAGAAAAGTGTCATCATTATCTTCCTTTCGTTTTTAAGGAGAAATTTGTTAGTACTGTCACTTTGAAAAGGTAATTCAGATTTGTACTTAGCATTCTTCTTGTCATTCACACATTAAGAAAGCTAAAAACAAATACATGCATGTGCATTTGCATTTAGACTGCTTGTTGGTTTGATTTAGGACAATGCATCTAGTGTGTGCTCTCTGCTCTATGTTGAAAGAATATCATCTCTCTTTCTTTAGTAGCTAGGATTTTCATTGCAAAAAGAAGATTAAATGATTGTTTATCATCTTAGATTGCATTTTAGGAATTTTATATCTACATCACGCAGTGAACCTGAAAGGAAAATTTCTTAAGAAAGATCAACTATAAAATAAATTCAATGAACATAAAAATGCTTTGGAACCTAACGCACAACATCTAGAAGTCTAGGCTAGAGACGTATTCCAGCGTCGTAAAGCCTGGTAACTATCGCCTTCATTGTTGGTTGGGTGATTCCTCCTCTTTGAGATGACAAGTGCCAGTACGGACTTGTGCTCCCACATACCGTCGAGTATATATTGGGATACCACAATAGGCTATATCCTTTATCCATAGGAAGCCGTGTCTGCCGCCCTATCGATCGCAATGCACTGAACACAGCATTCGGGACGATTGACTGCCGTACCGTAAAATTATTCTACAGTTTTGCGATTGGTTTGGTAATCCCTATGTCTAGATTTCTAGAGTAGTCTCTTTCATTCCTTTTCAAACTCCTTAAAGGAAAAGTTCCATCTGAGCACTTGTCACTTCAGGCTCATTAAAAACCGAAGGTGACTAGAGTCATCTTTTGTTTTTTCTCGACTCTTAAAAATTGAAAAAACAAGTTGTGTCAAAGTGTCTAAAATTTATTTTAATCGGAATAATATCACCATTCCCACGTTGGTCGTAGGTTGAGAAAAATGGAGTCCACCAACCAAGGATTTCCCCTTGGAGGAAATCCTAGTCCTTTCTCCTCTTGGGGAGATGTTGGTGCACCTCATATTGCCACATTGTCACTTCCATGATTGACGAATGGCTTGCCAATATGGCTCTTCTCGACCTCCATCGTTCAGAACACCATGATTCCTGAACAATCGAGTTAGCAACTGGATGATACTAAAGTTACCCCCCAACCTTCTACTTCGTCCGATTCTCCCTCTCCTCCTTCCTCTTCGCTTGATGAATCTGGTAAAGCCAAAAATCAAGTAACTAAGAAGGAGAAGAAGGGGAAGGAGAAGAAAGAGAAGAAGAAGAAGGAGCCAAAGGCGAAAAGGGGTAACCGGGTATCGTCTAGTGAAAATCCGCACACTGCACCATCCAAGCCTAAATCTCCATGTGTCATTTGCAAAGGAGACCACTATCATCGAGATTGTCCTTGCATCCCTCAGATCTTAAGGGACTGGTCTCCTCGTTTTCACAATCTGGTGTCATCAACCTCTGAAGATCATGTTGAAAGTACACCATCAACTAGTGAAAGCGAAGAATTTGGACAGAAAAGGAAATGTAAATTTCCTTGTAAATTGTATGAAGGTGATCACGTCATCCACCGTTGTCCCTTCCTAGACGAAGCTAAAAGAGTCTTGGATAACCGTCCTGCTTCACCGCTACGGCTTCCTCCTGGATACAAGAAACTCTTGCCGAGTCCATCGCTAGTTGAAAATCCGACTAACACGCCATTGTGGTTGGTCAAAGCATCTGTTATTGAAGATAAACCCGTTGAATCCATACCAGATGAAAGTCAAAAGGTTGAGGCAGCAGTCAACCTGGTCTTGTCTTCGGAAGGTCCATCTTCAGATGATACAATCACCGAAGAGAATGAGAATGACACCGTTCAAATTCTTTTCGTAAACACAGACTCCGATGAATATGGGGGCAATCTACCCATTCCTTTACCGCAGGAAGGAAGTTCGTTAGAGTCATATCCGGCTGTCTATTCGGTCCCACCTCCAAGCAACCTAGTCGTTTCCTTCGATTGGAATCTACTAGGCAGACCCCGTTTACTGGCTAATGTACCATTCTGAATCATTGTACAAGCTTACAAAATGATCATGGTCAGTACGATCATAGATGAAGGGGCTTATGTGAGTATCCTTTCCTCAACTACTTGGGAAGCGCTTGGTTTGCCATCACTTTTGCCTGAGATGATAAATATGACAGGCTTCGACAAAGGAACCAATCGACCATTAGGGATCCATCCCAATGTGCCCATAACATTGAGAAGGAAAACCATTTATATGAACGTAATGGTAGTCCAAGGACCTCTAGATTATAATCTACTCCTTGGGCGTGACTATATTTAAAACATGGGAGCCATTGTCGCCTCACTCTTTAGAGTAATGTGTTTTCCGCATGAAGGCCGAGTGGTCCAGCTTGTAGACCAGCTTTCGTTCCCCGACTCACACATAGCTAATAGTCAAATGCCATCCCTAAATGGTATTTTCATGCAAGGAATGTCTCGTCAATCTCCAGTTCGTCCACCTGAAGAGCGAGAGTAATTTGGGAGGACATGACTGAAACCCAGGGGGCATGCACCCTGGTCTGTTTTGGCAGGAAAACCTTGGGTATAGGGTAGGTTTCGGTGGAGGATATATGACTAGTCTGACACACCCGTCCATTTAGGAAAATGGGATATGGACTGCAATAAGATTCCCTCGTCAAAGTTATGTGAGTGGAGGCGACCACGCCACTCACCTTTGTCTATTTTGGTAGACATCACCAAGGAAGTGTTTTGTCTGCAACGCGGATGGAGTGATCTTGCAAATGCGAGAGCTTTCATATGGTAACCTGGAAACTCTACTTCGCTATACCTGGGGGCATGCAAACCTTTTTTCCTGAAAGTAAAGAGCGACCATTTATTTTCTTATTTTGTAGTTTCTCAACCTTTTAAACTCATAGGATTGGTCGTTCCTAACTTGCATAATGAAAGGATCTGGAGCAAAGTTTTGAATGGTTCAAGCTCCCTAAAAATTGAACCTATCGATGAGACATCCTTATTATACGACTGGCACGTGCAGTTTTTATGTGGAGTTCAAGCTCGTTAAAAATTAAACCTAAGCAATGAGCAAATGTTTCCCCCAGAGTTTAAGCTCATTAAAAAATGAACCAATTTCCAGTAAATAACCATTGTGAATGCATTATCATTAGCTTCTAAGCCCTGGTCGTGTTCTTACCATCACCTCCACTCTGTTTTAGCTCATCATTCACCTCCATTTGATTGTTTACCCCTTCTGAGGAACAGCAGTGAAGAGTGATTCTGTTAGCCATCCTTGTGACACTGTCGTGATTATAAAATTCCAAACCTTACCTGGAATCAACTGCTACCTGAAATTATCACTCGTTCCTCAAAAGACGAGTCTCCTTTAAGCTCTTTTCACCTGACTCATAAAATATGAAAAGATTGCCGAGCAATTGGCCTCTCTAGCTTGTTAAAGCTACCGGAAGTGCTACCCTTCCTCTAGATTTTAATCTTTTTTGACCTGAGGGATTATTACACAAAAAGATCGAGCGCTTGTTTTGTTCGGATCGTTAAAATTACCGAAAATTCATCCCTTTCGTATTATTTTATACTTTTTCAGACTTAAGGGATTATATGACGAAAAAGGATTATTGGAGTTTCCTTTACGTCCCTTTCAGACTCTCTAAAATTGAAAAGGACCGAGTTATCTTTGTCGTTAAACTCGTTAAAACCAAATAGCAACAAACTTGTCCATATAGACAAGAACGAGTTTCACTGTCACTAGGCTCGTTAAAACATAGCGACGAGTTTGCTCGAAGGGCAAATTATAGAACAAGCATATGTTATCCTCCTTAAGCTTGACAAAAATAAAGAGGTACTGATCAACAATGACTGGCGAAAAATTGGGAAGAAAACTTGAAGAAACTTTATTGGTAGCAAGTCGCTCTTGAACATGACACTTTCACTCCACGTCCGAGTCGGGTTGGGTTATTCTATTCACCGGTCATATCACCATTGGTCCATTTCACCATCCATATTTGGGGTTAACACTACCAATCCATGTCAGTGTCGCCGGTATGTTCAAGAGAAATCGCTTAGAGAATTCACCTGTGTCTCATCCGCTACAATACATTCACGCTCCATTCTTTCATGACCGCCACCCTGAACCCTGTATCATCAGATAGTTTTCTTCTTCGAAATCATTTACTCTGTTCCATGTCGTAGATGTGGGATTCATTAAGGCCCTCCTACGATGGGTCGCTTCTTGTCGACATCAACTCATTATCCAATAAGTCGACTTAGGAACAACCCTTTCAGTACTTTGAAGCTTGCATACCTCAATGGCAAGTTTCTCACTTCTGGTGACAGGTTTACATCAATGGCCTTCGAACGAAAGATTTTGTGTGGTGTTTGACGCCAAGTCCCTTTTCACATCATGCGAATTGTACTGTAGTACCTTGAGGGTCATCATCATTATCAGTGATTCCTCTCGTTCCTGTTAACAGCTTACATCATTGGCTGGTAATCGGGCGATGTCTTTCCATGTTCAAATCCAGAACATCTTTCACATTGATCGAATTGTACTCCGAGTGAAGATTGGAAGAGTTTGAAGACCCCAGATCTAGTTTCATCCATCCAGGCTGCGATATATTCAGGAGAATAAATACATCAAATGTACATCATTGCTACACAGATGATCATCCGAATCAAAGGATGATGACTCTATCAGAATCATCAGTTTACCACACAACGGTTTTCTGTCTTATGCACATGAAAATGAATTTATAAAGCTGAGCATGGGAATGCCCGCCTCAGCTAGATCATGAAAAATATTATGAAGATAATGTATTGTATTGTATCTTATTACAGGTCGCCTTCCAGCTTGAAAAAACTTCAGATCCTCATGATAAAGCATTTCACCCGACATCAAAAGATTAACGACCTCATGCAACAGTTATAGACATTTTTGGGCACTGCAACCCCAATCTTACATGTCCATAAACCAAGGGCTCCTAAGTCCCTAAAAGTGTTGCTTCACACCCTAAAGGAACAAGGTCAGCTGATTACATCATCTCCCAGAAGTTCTCCCCAGAAAACTGCTCAGAACTGGTCAAAGCTGGACCATAGAGACTGCCCAGTGCAGAGGGTGTGATGCATCTCACCTGCTTAGCTAAAAGGGTGCGATGCATACTGGAAATCCCTTCTGTAGGGTGTGATGGGCGAGAGTAGACAAATGGCAGAGACAGTTTGCAAGGTGGATCGTCATGGAATCTTCCAGAAACTTCTTTTGTGATACTTGCCTCTCTGAATTCGCCCAGGGATGAGTAAGAGATCATCAATCTCCAAGTGGAATCAAGAACTATCAGAGAGGACACTAATTAAAATCCCAGAAGCTGATTCACCCCCCTGCAATCATCTATATGATCCCTCATCCCAGAGATCCAGAGGCTGGAATTTTGTATCTTGTAAGGAAGTGTTGTTGGTTTCTTGGTGGAATATCATAGTGTTGGGTGATCTAAGCTTGTCATGAGGTGAAGAAGGGCTTTCATGCTAGGAGGATGACGCTGGGTCAGAACAATTGGTTGTAATCCTCTTTGCTATTCTTGATATTAATAAAGCTATTCAAGTTTTCCTCCACATTCTTGTATGTTTGATGATATATGCATTTGTGTGGTCAATATATATCTGGTCCTATATTGTTTATGATTGTAGATCTCTGTTCTTCGATAGTATTATGTTGCTTTGATTCCACAGGTGCTCTTTGAAGCTGGGTAGACGAAGACAAAGCGGCAAGGATCTGTCAGAAGGGAGAGGAACCAAGAAAGGAACTAAGCGCAAGACTGAGGTTGGTGTCCTTTGTTCCCCTCTTATCTACTTCTCATAAAGGAAAGCGAAAGTAGTTTTAGTTTGTTTGTTTCTAAGATAACTACCAGTCTTAGTGGGACTAGCAGCTCTGAGTGGACACTAGATTTCCCGATAACACACGGTGAACCTGAAAGGTAAATTTCTTAAGAAAGATCAACTATAAAATAAATTCAATGAAAATAAAAACGCTTTGGAACCTAATGCACAACATTTAGAAGTCTAGGCTAGAGACTATTCCAGTGTCGTAAAGCCTGGTAACTATCGCCTTCATTGTTGGTTGGGTGATTCCTCCTCTTTGAGATGACAAGTGCCAGTACAGACTTGTGCTCCCACGTACTGTCGAGTATATGTTGGGAGACCACAATAGGCTATATCCTTTATCCATAGGAAGCTGTGTCTGCCACCTTAACGATCGCAATGCACTGTACACAACATTCGCGAAGATTGACTGTCGTACCGTAAAAAGTATTCTGCAGTTTTGCGATTGTTTTGCTACTCACTCTGTCTAGATTTCCAGAGTAGTCTCTTTCGTTCCTTTTCAAAATCCTTAAAGGAAAAGGTCCATCTAAGCACTTGTCACTTCAGGCTCATTAAAAACAAGGCGACTAGAGTTATCTTTTGTTTTTTCTCGACTCTTAAAAAATTGAAAAAACAAGTTGTGTCAAAGCGTCTAAAATTCATTTAATTCAGAATCATTTTCCCCCCTCTATTTTTAGTTGATCGAGTAATCCGCAATCGTGGAAGAAATTGAATCGAAACCCCATCGTTCGCGGAGACTTACGAGTCAACCGTCTTTGTCTCCAAAATCAAAACTATTCTGGACAAAGTGAACTCGTTTAATCGGTTCAAAGTCCCCTGGTCTGGTTGGAACAAGTGTTCCGACACCCTCGGAGACTCTGGTTACTCCAAACATTTATGGTATCCCTGCCTTTACAAAAGAAGTTCTGCAGCCACTAGAGGACAGTAGAACTGATCCTAGTGTGAGGATAAACACTTCTATACCTGAACCGGATCCATCTACTGCTGATTCGGAAGGTGTTATTCCCCAAACATCTGTCGCTGCAGAATCTATACCTTCTTCGGCACCAGAAATATTTTACGGACCTGACGGTCTCCCTCTTCCACCCGGATTGATTGCTATAGAAGAGATTGTGGAGGATCCCCCATGTAGTACTCCATCGCATTTTGGGTTTGGGATCAACCTACATCCTTCTTCGTCAGAAATTAGTCTACTGTTATCAGAAGTTCCTGTAGAATCGCTAGGAAATCTTTTGGATAGACTAGATATGTATGAACAACCGTCGACATCTAGGACTGTGTCATCTGACACAGCAGCGACAGAGCTTCCTGCTGCCACTCCAACAATGTTCGCCAACGTACCATCTGTCGCAACTAGCTCTCAATCGCTGGATGGAATCCATCAATGGGCTATTTCGACAGTATGGTCTGTTCCTGTTTGTTCATCCAGAATAATATATGGAATCTCTTATGTTGAGTCTCAGCAAATTGATCCTTCGCAGTGTCAATTTGGGCAGTCTAGTCCTCAAAGCCAAATCATTCCCTTAAGCACTGGATTACCGCAGTATGGGGGGAAATATGCCCTTTCATTGTCTCCTTCGGGAGGTCAAACATACAAGAGTTCACAACAGAATTTAGGTTATGCTGGAATTACATCCAGTGGTTGGACTCCAATACTGCCTCAACAACCAAGTGTTGTATACTCAATGCAACAAATTCTGCCTATGTCAAATATCCCCACTACACCGGCTATTGTGACGGTGTCACAAGTACAAGCGTTGCCTGTTGTATGCCAACCTCAAGTCTCTCAGGTCGCAATCCAACAGCCCCCTGTCTCTACGACGCCACCACAATCATCGATTAGTGGCTCCTTAATTGGAGTGACCCAGGCTTAAATAGGTACCATTACCCCTCATCTTGGTCAAACAGCCAGTATTGGACAACAACACATGATCTCACAACCATGGCTGGTGCAATATCAACAATCACAATTCCAACAAGGTTACCAAGGATCTGAGCACCAAGTCTTTGCAAGTAATGTGCAGTCGTATATTCAAAACAGTCAAAATCAACCATTTCATATTGGTTATTCCCATCAACCTTACCAAAGTTATCAACATCAAATGCATTATGCTGGTATGCAAAGACCCACTGCTTAGGCAATCCCATCTTATCCTAGGTATGTTTCGCCGAACCTAAATCAACAGTTTCCCTTCATGGCAACTTTAGAGTTACCATATCTAAATAGGCTAACAAACGATCCAATTGCTTACGCCCCTTGGTGGCTAGCGATTCCTCATAAACTTCCGTCAGATATTCCTAAATTTAATGGAAATCTGGGTGAAGACCCGTCGAATCATGTGATGACCTTTCATCTGTGGTGTTCATCTAACACTCTAAATGATGATTCAATCAGGCTTTGCCTTTTTCAGCAAACGTTAACTGGTCCGGCAGAAAAATGGTATATCGAATTGCCTAGAGCTTCGTTTGATAACTTCAGTACCCTAGCCACAACCTTTTTAACCCATTTTCAGTTACCCATAAGGTATGAAACAGGAACAGAGCTTCTTACCAATTTCAAGCAAACGACGACCACTCACATATCCGATCATATTCATGAGTGGAGACGTCATCGTAGAATGGTAAAAACATATGTTCCTGATTAGTTGTTGGCTGAATGGTTTATTAAGTCATTATTACCTTCTATTACAAAAGATGTGGCAAAGGGAGGAGTCGTCACTGAAGAGCAAGTCATTGCTCATGCCCAATATTTAGATTTGATCTATACTCAGTCTGGCACACTCTACGATAAAATCCGTGATGCTCCTAGACCAGAATTTTCCGTTCCTCCCTCTCCTAAATCAAACAAAGACTCTCATGTTGGGGACGGCGTGATAGGAACGACTGGCACAAAAACCGTAAAGGCTAAGTTGAAGAATGCCCATACGGTTTCAGGTCAAAATGAAAATGAAGAACTTCAAGCCTCGGAAGTAAATGCCGTATCAACTGACAAAGGTAAAGAAACCAAGCAACTAGGAGGCAAGAAGAAAAAGAAAGGGAAGAAGAAGAAACAGGAGGAGTCGTCCCCTGAAAAGTCTTCTACAAACCCTTCTGGAGATAGGAAACCAAATCGTCCATGCCTTATATGTGATGAGGATCATTAGACAAGAGAGTGTCCATATAAAGCTGAGCTTAGAAAATTCTTTAAGAATTCAAAAACCTCGGCGATATTGACTCATCCGTTTCCAAATCCAGGAACAAATCTGGTTGCTAGTGACAATGCTTCCCCGTCCCAAGTGCTAATTTTTTTGGTTTCGAAGTAGCAAAATGATGCTTTGATATCAACAAGGAATAAAGTTTATGGGAATCCACAGTTGTCGGACAACAAGGCTAATGATCAACCTAGTGGTTCGACAACAACTTCAACCAAAGGTGTGCCACCCATCATTCCTGAACAAACGATAAAGCCGCCAAATGGAGTAGTACAAAAATCGACATTTAATCCTCGTGCCAGAGTAGAAAAACATTATAATATAGTGGAGGATCTAGCCCAATCACCATCCACTATGTCGACACTTGAGGTACTCCAAAATTTCCCCTCCCAAAAGCAAGCTTTATTATCAGCGATAGGTGGGATTGACCCAACGGATTCCAATCTTGTGTCCTTTAATCACAAAGGATATGACCCTCAGTTACCAGCTCAACTAGCTTTCCTTATTCAAGTGAAAGCCCTCAACAAAATTGTTCATCAAACAATTATTGATGAGGGGGCATCTACATGTATTATGTCGATGAGTTGCTAGAAAAATTTAGGATCTCCACCCTTGTCTCGATCTTCAACGACATTAAAAGCATTTGATGGACGAACATACACCCCATATGGGATTTTAAGTAACTTACAAGTCAAACTGGGGAAAAAATGGTAGAAATTGATGTTGAAGTGATCGACGGAAACCTCGATTACAACATCCTACTGGGAAGGCCATGGATATATGCTATGGCTGCCATTGTGTCGACCTACTTCAGGAAGATTGCATTTCCCTTCCAAGGAGGTATTACAATCGTCGACCAGCAAACATTTCTCCTCAACGGTTCACAAGTTACGGGAAGCGTTCTGATGATCCATGGAAGCCCTCATTCGCTTCAAAATATCGGAGTGGGCCTACTAAAAGACCCTATATTAATGGGGACTTTTTCCCTACCACCTCCAATCAATTTGGCGGAAGTGGCAATGGTGGGAACCTGCAATATGATATCTTCTATTCAAAAGATCTCTGAAAATGATATTAACATGGATCATCTGAAGGTATTGCCTCCAAGCCCAATAGAAATATTGTAGAAATCAATGTTTTCGGAATGGGAGGCAAAACCAAATCAACACTCATCAAGCGTTTGGATATATAGGTCTAAGGAATATGGTACCCCTTCATATCCTTGATCGCAAGTACATTCTACAGGATGAAGGAATTTTTTAGTCAATGATAATTGATGGGGCACCATGGGAAGATTACCACCATCATTCCCATCTTCCGAATTACAAGGAAGATACTCCTAGTGACCTTCATCATCCCTCAGTTTTTGATTTTCTATCAAATACTATAAACACGGTGGATTCCGAGCGAAACTTGTCCAATGTTGAAGAGATTATCGCCATAAATATCTCGACCAAAACAAATTTTGTAGAGAATATTCATGTCGGCAAATCTTGTTCTCCTTCAGAACTGGAAATATATAACCCTCTTTTTCGCGAGTTCAGAGATGTCTTTGCTTGGTCGTATGATGAAATTCCAGGCATTGACTCGAGCATAATTGAACACGAAATTAAGATGTATCCAGATGTCAAACCGGTACGACAACGGCTATGGCAGGTGCACCCCAAGAAAGCTGCTGCCATCAAGGCAGAAGTTGAAAGACTTCTCCATGCTGGTTTTATTTACCTGGTTCCTCTAACTGATTGGGTATCGAATATTGTTCCTGTAATGAAAAAAAGGAACGATTAGAGTGTGCGTCGATTATAGGGATGTAAATCAAGCTTGTTCGAAAGAAAACTACGCTACACCCTTCATTGACAAGATAATCGATGAATGCGCCGGATGTGAAATATTTTCATTTATGGGTGGATTTTTCGGGTATAATCAAATAAATATCCGCCCACAGGACTAGTCAAAGACTGCATTTATTTGTCCGTGGGGCACATTTACATATCGCAAGTTACCCTTTGGTTTAAATAACGCAGGGGCAACATTTGAGAGGGCAATGAATTATGCCTTCCATGACATCAAAAACATCGTTCAACCATATCTCGACAATCTTCTGGCTCATTCACGAAAGTGGACTGATCATCCGCAGCATTTGAGAGCAATATTTCTACGTTGCCGACACTACAAGATACGACTCAATCCACACAAATGTGTGTTCTGTGTTAGTTCTGGTCGTTTACTTGGTTTTGTGGTCTCAAAGGACGGGATTCGTCTCGACCCATGTAAGGTTTAGGCAATCATTGATTTGCCTCCACCTTCAAATCTGCTTCAGATTCAGAAACTCCAAGGGAAAGCAAAGTTTCTGAGGAGGTTTATTCCAAATTACGCTGAACTTGCTAAAGGTTACACTCGTCTATTGAAAAAGAAGTACCCTTCACCTGGGATCAAGTCGCGCAAGCTTCCTTTGATGCTTTAAAAGAATCCCTAATAAAAGCATCATCAATGTATGCTCCTGATTATCAAAAAGACTTTAACCTATATTTGGTTGCAATGGATACGACCATTGCAATGGTTTTAGTTCAAGAAGAAAATGGAATTGAACATCCTATATATTATTTGAGTAGAAACTTAAATGATACAGAAAGCAAGTACTCCTACGTTGAAAAGCTAGCTCTCGCAGCTGTTCAAGCGATACAGAGATTTCGACACTATGTCCTCTTTCGAAAAACTACCATTTTGTCAGATTGTAACCCCATGAATTATATATTGTCACGACAGTTGCTGGGGGGCAAATATTCAAAATGGATAGCAATTCTACAATAGTTTGATCTGGAATTTAGAAAATCCAGATCGAAGAAATCCCTAGTTTTCGCGGAGTTACTATGCAATCTCCCATCGTAGTCCAATGATGCAACATCAAAAGAAACAATCGTGGACAAATCCTTTTTTATGATATCTTCAAGAAATCTGTGGTATGGAGACATAATAATCTATCTCCAAACCCAAATATACAGGTCTAATACCTCCTGCTCGGAACAACGACGCATTCAATACCAAGCAAAAGACTACATGATCGTCGGTGATACACTTTACTGTCGTGGTTTCGATACAGTTCTGAGGAGGTGCCTCACCCACGAGGAGGCTGAAAAAGTCCTGAATTATTGCCATTCAGGCACGTGTGGGGGGCATCAATCTGGTTATGCTATGCCGCAAAATATTTTACGAGCAAGATACTTTTGGCCAACAATGTTCAAAGATTGCATAACCGCAATCAAAAGTTGCCATGCTTGTCAAATCTTTGATCGCAAAACCAGAATACCACCCGCACCTCTGCAACCAGTAGTTGCTGTTGGGCCATTTGCCAAATGGGGCATAGATTTCATGACATGTAATCCCACCTCGACCGGGGGGCATGGGTATATCATAGTCGCAGTAGACTATTTTACCAAATGGGTCGAGGCGATGCCTACATTAAACAACAGTGGCGAAACGGCTTCCCTCTTCTTTTTCAATCATGTAATCTCCAGATTCGGCGTTCCACAAGCCATAGTCACAGATCATGGATCACATTTTCGCAATCACATGATGGTTGAGTTGGCTACCAAATTAGGGCTATCCCACGACAGCTCTACTTCGTATTATCCGCAGGCTAACGAACAAGTTGAGGCAATCAACAAGGTCCTAAAGCGGATGCTGCAAAGGATGATTGGAGTCCATAAAAGGAGTTGGCACCTGATCCTATACTCAGCCTTGTGGGCATACTGGACATTGGTAAGGAATGCAACTGGGTTTACGCCTTTTCAACTGATGTATGGCCGGGAAGCAATCTTACTAGTCCAGTGTGAAATCTCGTCCCTCAAACTCGCGGTTGACCTTCTCCCCGAAACTTCAAAAGAGGAGGCTCGTTTCTTGGAACTAAACCAATTGGATGAAACCCGTCATGATGCCACTTTGGTTAACGAAGCCCATAAGAAACGAGTCAAGGTGCAGTTCGACAAGAATGTCAAACCCCGTGTCTTCTCAGAAGGTGACCTGGTCTTACTTTACGACCAGGAATCTGATAAATTGGGAGAAGGTAAGTTCAAGTCTTTATGGATGGGCCCCTATATTGTTAAGCATGTACTAGCAAAAAGAGCCTACGAGTTAGTGGGTTATGATGGGATACCACTGGTGCAACCCCGCAACAGGTTGTACCTTAAGCGTTACTATGCTTGACTCAAGATAGTAACCCCTATGCTTTTTTTACATTTTTGTTTTCGCTAAGGGTAATCGTTTTGGTTAAGTGATCCACTTTCACATTTGTTGCAGATGTCGAACCTATTGGAATCATTTGTTGGACATGCCGACGGAGCGAGTCGTAGTTTGCGAAACCTCTCTTCTGCGACCTGGGCCATCTTCGATCCAAGCGATGAGTTAGTGAGTTTCAGAGGGGTATGTATTGGTTATTGAACGAACAATATTGCTAAATACAACGCGTTGATAGAGCTCCTCTATGATGCCATTACGCATGGCATACACCGACTCGTCATCGGGTTAGACTAACAACTTGTCATCCTATAGCTCACTGGTATCTACTCCGTACAGAATCCAACTATCTATCGCATGTTCCTAAGGGTCAAGATTTTGGAAAGGCAGTTTGATTCTATTCAATATCAGCATATTTCCAGAAACTTAAACACATTAACGGATTCATTAAAAAAATATGTGTTAAATAGACATTTGCAACATTTATAAAAGAAGCATCTCATCAATATTTGCATGAAGATCACATAACTTAACCAAAATAAAGCTTCGAAAATCAAAAATATATATATAACTGTTTATGGTTTATACATAATGTTCTGTAACCAAGACAAAATCAGTCAAATGACCCAAAACTCAAAATGCTAAGGGGCATCCTAGTCTAATGATGCTGGTGATAACAAGTCACTACCTGTGCAATCATGCGTAAAATCCTAGTCCATCGACTCAGCACGCCAGTAGTATGTCGCTGCAACCTCAGAGGCAGCTCTTCAGTCCTCATGTCTGGAATACAAAGAGTGAGGCCCTCGACCTGATCCTACAATGCTGAAAGAGTCTCGGTCACATCAAGGTCGCGAAGGATAGCCCTCCCCATAGCCTCTCCTGCTGGAACGACAGCTGGTGCTCTCAGACGTACTGTTGGCCAAACTGGTCCAATATCTGCATGAACACATGAGTTTTGATTAGTCTTGATAGAAGAAAGCACAAGAACATTATAAAAAATGATAAACAGAGATATGGTTAGAGAATTTACCGATAGAACCCCACTGCTCATGAATCGATAGCACCAAATCCAGGTCGCCCCGGAAATCCATACCAGCATATGGACACTCGGAAAAAACCATCTCCTATCGGTTGAACCACTCGAAGAAGGTATCAAAGAAGGAAACCTGGGACTGACCAGCATGTCGGGCCATGAGGTCGACCCATCTCTGCATCCGTGGCTCAGTCGATGGAGGTAAACTAAGTGAAATGTACTGCGGCTACATCAGTGGGATATTTTCCAAGGCGAAAGAAGTCAAAATAGAACCATAGCCGAAGTTCTTGGATTTTCCACTTTTTACCTTGGTCAGTTGTTCTTTCATCACAGGGAGCACTGGATCACACCAGTTGAACACCTTTGGTTCAAGGCATTCCAAGGCATACTGCATATAGGACCTGTTAGCCACGTGAAGAGCCGCACTACCAGCCAGTCTATCAAAAGTGAACAGAATGGTCCTCAAGGACCAGTCAG
Source organism: Pinus tabuliformis (assembly GCA_031772625.1). Classification (NCBI taxonomy): domain Eukaryota; kingdom Viridiplantae; phylum Streptophyta; class Pinopsida; order Pinales; family Pinaceae; genus Pinus; species Pinus tabuliformis. The sequence continues at coordinate 311,434,383 of CM062816.1, read as the reverse complement.
TGACCTATCGGATGTTGATCTTGCCATCCCTACTCGGCTGAGATCCCTCTCTAAAATACGGGCGAATATAATCTCTCACGGATTCGCCCCCACAGGTGGAACCTGATAATGAAAGAGGGGCACCACGCCTCGATAAACCGGTCAAAAAATAGATGTCCACGACAGTCAAGGGGATAGATTTGCCTCTGATCTGAAACACCTGGTTGGTAGGATCCCATGCATCGAGAAAATATTGCAACAAGTTGATTTGTTGCCTCATGCTAGAGATGCGGAAAAACTTGAACGAGCCATAGTTCTGCAGTGCAGTTATCGTAACGGGATCATGTAAAGCAACCATGTCCTCTTCTTCATGCTCGCGTTCTCGCCATGTAACAACCATTTTGCTTCGATGAATCTCTGAAAAACAAGCAAGAGAAGATTCAGGGTCTTGATTTGGCAAAAAACAAGCAACAATTCCATGAGAAAACAGTGCAAAAGTTTCCCTTCTCGCGCCCATCGCACCCCAGCAGTGTACTGGGTGAGATGCATACTGACTGGCCAATGGCCAGGCTAGTATGCATCGCACCTTTCGATATAGAAAGGGTGCGATGGAGCCGAGGGGAATTTTTCAAACCTTAGGGCCTCAGAAAAACAGGGAAACATGCTCAGAATTCAAAAAGGAAGGAATGCAACTGAAGAGCTCAGGTCTAGCTCCTACCTGGTCCAGACGGCGCCGAGAATCATCCATAGAATCTCCCAGAATCAGCTGGTGAAAATCAAGGGGGAAAAGCACCTCTAGAGCTCCAACAAACCATAGTTCAAATGAAATGGTAAAATGAGGGGTAAAAACCACTTTTAAATTACTTTTCACGTAATTTGAGTAAAATATTAGTGTTTTAACTCATTTTTCAAGCATATATTGTTCATTTCTAATCAATTTGATGAAGCAATTGAACAGGCAGTACAACCTTTGAAGAAACAAAGTTGTTAGCGGTGAAATCAAATAATCAATGACCATTATCACGAGCATTTTTTAGGTGAAGTTCAAGCTCGTTAAAAATTAAACCTAGGCAATGAGCAAATGTTTCCCCAGAGTTTAAGCTCATTAAAAAATGAACCCATCTCCGGTAAATAACCATTGTGAATGCATTATCATTAGCTTTTGAGCCCTGGTCGTGTTCTTACCATCACCTCCACTCTGTTTTAGCCGATCATTCACCTCCATTTGATTATTTAACCCTTTTGAGGAACAGCTGCGAAGAGTGATCCTGTTAGCCATCCTTGTGACACTGCCGTGATTGGAAAATTACAAACCTTACCTGGAATCAGCTACTACCTGAAATTATCACTCGTTCCTCAAAAAACGAGTCTCCTTTAAGTTATTTTCATCTGACTCGTAAAATATGAAAATATTTCTGAGCAATTGGCCTCTCCAGCTCGTTAAAGCTATCGGAAGTGTTATCCCTCCTCTAGATTTTAATATTTTTGGACCTGAGGGATTATTACACAAAAAGATCGAGCGCTTGTTTTGTTCGACTCGTTAAAATTATCGAAAATTCATCCCTTTCGTATTATTTTATAGTTTTTTGGACTTAAGGGATTATATGATGAAAAGGGATTATTGGAGTTTCCTTTATGTCCCTTTCAGACTCTCTAAAATTGAAAAGGACTGAGTTATCTTTGTCGTTAAACTCGTTAAAACCAAATAGCGACAAACTTGTCCATATAGACAAGAACGAGTTTCACTGTCGCTAGGCTCGTTAAAACACAGCGACAGGTTTTCCCGAAGGGAAAATTATAGAACAAGCATATGTTATCCTCCTCAAGCTTGACAAAAATAAAGAGGTACTGGTCAGCAATGACTGGGAAAAATTGGGAAGAAAACTTGAAGAAACTTTATTGGTAGCAAGTCGCTCTTGAACATGACACTTTCACTCCACGTCCGAGTCGGGTTGGGTTATTCCGTTCATCAGTCATATCACCATTGGTCCATCGCACCATCCATATTTGGGGTTAACGCTGCCAATCCATGTCAGTGTCGCCGGTATGTTCAAGAGAAGTCGCTCAAAGAATTCACCTGTGTCTCATCCGCTACAATACATTCATGCTCCATTCTTTCATGACCGCCACCCTAAACCTTGTATCATCAGATAGTTTTCTTCTCCGAAATCATTTACTCTGTTCCATGTTGTAGATGTGGGATTCATTAAGGCCCTCCTACGACGGGTCGCTTCTTGTCGACATCAGCTCATTATCCAAGAAGTCGACTTAGGAACAACCCTTTCAGTACTTTGAAGCTTGCATGCCTCAATGGCAAGTTTCTCACTTCTGGCGACAGGTTTACATCAATGGCCATCGACCGAAAGATTTTGCGTGGTGTTCGACGCCAAGTCCCTTTTCACACCACGTGAATTGTACTGTAGTACCTTGAGGGTCATCATCATTTTCGGTGATTCTTCTCATGCCTGTTAACAGCTTACATCATTGGCTGGTAATCAAGCGATTTCTTTCCATGTTCGACTCCATAACATCTTTCACAAGGATCAAATTGTACTCCGAGTGAATATTGGATGAGTTTGAAGACCCCGGATCTAGTTTCATCCATTCGGGCTGCGATATATTCAGGAAAATAAAGACATCAAATGTACATCATTGCTACACAGATGATCATCCGAATCAAAGGATGATGACTTTATTAGAATCATCAGTCTACCATGCAGACGGTTGTCTGTCATATGTACATGAAAATGAATTTATAAAGTTGAGCATGGGAATGCCCGCCTCAGCTAGATCATGAAAAATATTATGAAGATAATGTATTGTATTGTATCTTATTACAGGTCGCCTTCCAGCTCAAAAAAACTTCGGATCCTCATGATAAAGCATTTCACCCGACATCAAAAGATTAACGACCTCATGCTTTAGGGGGCAATTGTTATAGACATTTTTGGGCACTGCAACCCCAATCATATATGTCCATAAACCAAGGGCTCCTAAGTCCCTAAAAGTGTTGCTTCACACCCTAAAGGAAGAAGGTCAACTGATTACATCATCTCCTAGAAGTTCTCCACAGAAAACTGCTCAGAACTGGTCAAAGTTGGACCATACAAACTGCCCAGTGCAGAGGGTGCGATGCATCTCACCTGCTCAGTGAAAAGGGTGTAATGCATACTAGAAAGCCCTTCTGTAGGGTGTGATGGGCGAGAGTATACAAATGGCAGAGACAGTTTTCAAGGTGGATCGTCATGGAATCTTCCAGAAACTTCTCCTGTGACACTTGCCTCTTTGAATTCACCCAGGGATGAGTAAGAGATCATCAATCTCCAAGTGGAATCAAGAACTATCAGAGAGAGGACACTAATCAAAATCCTAGAAGCTGACTCACCCCCTGCAATCATCTATATATGGATCCCTCATCCCAAAGATCCAAAGGTTGGAATTTTGTATCTTGTAAGGAAGTGTTGTTGGTTTCTTGGTGGAATATCATAGTGTTGGGTGATCTAAGCTTTTCATGAGGTGAAGAAGGGCTTTCATGCTAGGAGGATGACGTTGGGTCAGAAAAATTGGTTGTAATCCTCTTTTCTATTCTTGATATTAATAAAGCTATTCAAGTTTTCCTCCACATTCTTGTATGTTTGATGATATATGCATTTGTGTGGTCAATATATATATGGTCCTATATTGTTTATGATTGTAGATCTCTGTTCTTCGATGGTATTATGCTACTTTGATTCCATAGGTGCTCTTTGAAGCTGGGTAGATGAAGACAAAGCGGCAAGGATCTGTCAGAAGGGAGAGGACCCAAGCAAGGAACTAAGCGCAAGACTGAGGTTGGTGTCCTTTGTTCCCCTCTTATCTACTTTTGATAAAGGAAAGTGAAAGTAGTTTTAGTTTGTTTGTTTCGAAGATCGCTACCAGTCTTAATGGGACTAGCAGCTCTGAGTGGACATTATATTTCCCGATAACAATAGCGCCACTTGAGTGGTGACATGTGTCATCCAAATTTTCCCCATTAGGCCCCCAAAAATGGAAAAACTGACTACCACATTTCCATTGTATGACCATTTCATACTAATGCCATCATCCATGTCATACTGACATCATCATCCATGTCTGCTTCCTGAGGCCAATCAATAGCTTCCATGTGTCTTCTTCAGAGGAGAGAGAAAAAGGCCCTTGGGTCCTCATATTTTCAATGATTTCCTTTGTATTTCCTTTTCTCGGAAACCTCAGGGGATATTTAAATAATTTCAATTTCTAAGGAGTTACGAAACTCTGAGATCCTAATATCATTATGCTCTGAAGTCTTCTCCTTCCTATACTGGGTCCTGAGATGCTAAGGCTCTAATATGCCATTTCAGGCTCGCTTTTAAAATAAACCGTCGAGGTCTCCATGTTCCTTCCTCCGATATACCACAATCCTGATATGCTTCTTGTTGGTCCTTTCAATATTGATGCCTAATATTTCGGCCTTCCCTCTCATCATTTCAAATCCCTTCTGAATTTCAGCTCTGAAATTTCGGTTCTCCCTTTGATTTCGACCTCTGGTTTTCGGCCCTCTTTTATGGATTTGGGACTTAGGCTCTCCCTTTTGGTTTTCCCTTTGGAACACCAAGATTTCACCCATCCTTTCCTGTATTAGGGATTAAAAATAGGTCCATTTGACACAACGATAAGATGGTATGATAGGTGGCAACATCAGATCCAATTGGGGACAATGTGTTGCAAGCAATGCATTGAGAACCTACATATTAGTGCCTTCTATCCATTGGGTGTGGAGTCACTTTATCCAAGTAGACATAAAAAGAAAAGAAAAAATAGAAACGTTAAGAGCTTAAAGCGTTACTAGTATTTACAATGGATCACCATTATATATAGTGGGTGAAAATGAACTTGTTTAATGCTGGAAATAGAGCTTGAGAAACTACCCATTCATAGGCAGTTCAAGCACATCACCATCCAAATTTTCCAGTAGGAAAGTGTTGTTTCCCTTTGCTTCAGATATCTTGAAAGGTCCAAACCACAAAGGATCAAACTTCCCATGTTTTCCTTTGTCCTCTCTCCTAACATCCCATTTGAGCACCAAATCCCCTGGCTGTAAGGGTCTATCCCTTGTTCTTTTGTGAAAAAGAGCCTTCATATTTTCCTAATATTTAATCAGATCCTGATTTACTTCCCTCCTGGTTTCTTGAAGTTCTACCAGCTCATTGATTCTCCTGGTTATATAATTTGGCTCTTCCTCAACATCTTATATAATTTTAGCCACTGACATGGCTAATTGGACAGGGAAAAATGTAGCCTTACTCTATATCAGTTCAAAAGGAGACTTCCCAATTGACCTCTTGGTATTAACTCTATTGGCCCATAAAGAAAACTTCAGTTGTGAGTCCCAATTTTTCTATTTTTCTAATATGGTATTTTTCAGAATCCTCACAAGAATTTTGTTTGAAGACTCAACCAATCCATTTACCGATGGATAGTAGGTAGTGGAGTGACCCACGATGATGTTATACTTCTGGAAGAAACTTAGAAACTTGGAAGATTTAAAAAATTGAGCATTATCAATGATAATTTTCCTTGGAAAAGTGAATCTGGACAGGATATTCTCCTCCATAAACTTAATAACCACTACATTGGTTGCATTTCTAGCTGGGACAACCTCCACCCATTTTGTGAAATAATCAGTGGTTGTAAGAATCCACTTGTGTTTTCCGCTGGATAGTGGATATATTTCTCCTATGAAGTCTAGCCCCCCCTGCTTGAAGGGCTCCTCCACAAAAACATGAATCAGGGGGAGGGGTGCTAACTTCTGCTTCTCAACAAAAAATTGACATTTTCTACAAGATGTGACATAAGCATGAACCTCATCAAACAACTTAGGCCAATAGAAACCCACTTTAAACATATTATGGGCTATGGCTCTCTAGCTGTAATGTCCTCCACAGACACAGTTATGAAATTCATCGATTACCTTATAAACCTCTTCTTCTACTAGGCATAAAAGAAAAATCCCCACCAGGTCTTTCCAGTACAACTGGCCATTTGAAATGACAAACTTTTGGGCTTGTAGCCTTAATGCCTTGTATTTCACTTTGTCAAAATTCAATGGAAATTTCAGAAAAAGTAAATAATGGACCAAATATTTATACCATTGTGAGACAAGGTACTTCATTTGGATTTTCTGTATTGAGGTCTCAATATTATTTTTTTCATCTGATCTTCCGCCTTTTCCTTCCTTATCTGTCAGCAAATTTATACCCATACCCTGGCAGTTAGTCTCGAACAAAAGTTTAGCCAATCTCTGCCCCTTGATCAACTTCGTGGGTTTGATCTCCATTTCATATTATTTGATTTTGGCAATCCACTTTCCCCTCTTACCTTCAATGTAACCTTACATGAGAATGTCTTTCACAACGACAATCAGAACATATGCTATTATATTGGATTGGAGGACATAAATTCGGAAGGCCTTCAAGGATTTGACCAAGGTGTAAGCTTGTTTCTCTAAGATATTATACTTTAGCTCTACATCTCACAACACCTGGCTAAAGAACGCAATTGGTTGTTCCTATCCTTCATTATTTTTTTGCAATACAACAGTTGTCAGTGTGTTAGGAGAGGAAAAAGAGAAAATGAGGAATGGCCTCTAATAATATAGGCTAGCTAGGACTGGGGCTTATGCAAAATAATTTTTAATTCTCAAGAATGATTCCTTGGATTCTACAGTTCACTTTACTTCCATATCCTTATTCAACATCTTTCTGATCTCTTTGATAATTTCAACGTAGTTCGGTATGAATCTTCTTAAAAAGTTGATTCTGCCCAAGAAAACCTGAATCTCCTTCATATTTTTTGGTACGGGAATACTATTAATAGCTTCCACCCTTTTTGGATCAATCTTCACTCCTTCCTTTGCTACAATATGACCCAAAATATTTCCTTCACTTAAAGCAAACTTTGATTTCTTAGGATTTAAGGATAAACCATACCTTCTTGATCTAATAATGAGATCTAAGACAATTATTAAGGTATTACAGACTCATGTGCACGGATATGCCTATGTTATTTTGTGCAATGGACCAATAAGATTGCGAAATACACAGGCAATGAAGCAGTAAAAGAAACATAATATACAATGCACATAAACACAACACGTTTAATATGGAGTTCACCCAAAACTCCTGGGCTACATCTCCTGGTCCAGCCTTCAGTGGTGGCCTCTCTATTATGTCTTCAAAAGCAGAGTTTTACAAAAGTGAGCTCAAATTGAGCCTCACACAACAGATACAAAACAATAAGGCTTGACTTGGATCCCCCAAGTCTCTTTTGAGTACACAGACTCTCCTCACTGACTCTCTGTCTCTGTTTGATCTCTGTCTTAGCACTGCTTGCCTCTGTCTTTTGTTTTCTATGGCTTTAAAGCCAATCTGCACTACCTGTTTGTTTCCTCTTCTTGGCTTTCTGTCTCTCAACCTCTGTCCACTCGAATCCCCCTTCTGAGCATTAATAATAACTGCATAACGTCTTTAGGGGAGGTGGCCACCTGTTATGCAACGGATGGGTGAATTGGGCCTTTGAAATCCTTGAATTGGCCATTCTCTATTTACACAGAGAAATGCATTCAAACATAGGAAAAACCGCCAAAACATTGTTCATTCGAACTTCAAATATTCATAAATGTGTCCTATTCTCCTATCAGGTCTGCCTATAAGTCGCTATCGCATGTCGCAATGCCCCTCTCCATGGCTTCCCTTTGTATTTTGAAAATACGTAAAAACACTAAAAATCCCGTAAAAATGGCTCTGGGCAGATTTGAAATATTATTCATTTTCATTCCCAAACTCCTTCAGGTTCGGGTTTCATTGCATTGACGCTTCCCTTTGCATTTCATTTAATAAACGAAACATGTGAAAATACATTAAAAATGAAAATTAACGGATCTCAAATCTTATGAAATAGTGTTTATATTCCCATCGGGTCTGGCTCATCGCATCACAGATATATATATATATATATATATATATATATATAGATATATATATATATATATATATATATATATATATATATATATATATATATATATATGTGCATATAGTCCAGCTCCATTGTGTTTTCCGATTGCGATATCGTGATGCGATTGATCGCAATCACATATCGCGATAACCCCGGGCTGTTTGGTGAGCACTCTATTCATTTTTTCTAATTGTGATTCTGCAATGCAACGTGGGCCATCGATCTGTGTGCTTGATTGATGGTCCTTGTTGACTCTGTTGATTACCATCACAAGTTTTATGTGGTGTCCTCTGATTTCCTCTGCCTTTCACCACCAATTTGCGATTTTCCAATCAGATCTGGACTGTTGATCGGCCAAATCCGACAGCTCTCGTGCATTCACTGTTCAAGCCGCCGATAGCTCTATTTTCACTGTTTTCTTGTGTGTTTTCACCTCCCAATAGTGTTTTCCGATGTTTCTAAGGGTTCTTCCCATGCGATTGTTTTGATATTTTGAATGATTTTTGAAGACTTAGAGAGTTGTTGGATCCATTTCGAATCATGCCTTCCCAATGAAAAAGCTTTTGGACCACCCAAAAGTTGGTTTTTAAGCATAAATCAAGTGAGGATACAACTTCCTCACTTGTCCAATCTCTATCCATCTTGCACTGCTTGCTTTTGAACCTTTGAGTCCAATTCTGAGGTACTCCACATCCCCTCTGCACGTAGTTCTCACCTTCTTGTCCAGAACTGTATCTTCCTGCAACTCATTGTGATATTTAGGCAACATATCATCAATAGAAGGCAACTAACTTTGCTCTTCGGGATCTTCAATCAATGAAGGTTCAAATAGTCTCAAGTTTTGTGCATTAACTACTGAATAGATATGCATGTAAGCTGGAAAATCAAGGCGAAAAACATTCTCACCAATTTTCTCAAGTATCTTTAAAGGCCCATACCTTATTGGCTTCAACTTCTTACCTTCACCTTGCATTATGTCTTTGCTGATGTACAGCCAGACTTGATCACCAACTTCGAAGCTATGCTCAATTCGATGCTTATCATGCCTTTCCTTGTACTTGGCTTGGCTCTTTTCTAGCTGTTCCTGCACTGCCTGGTGAATTTCTTGGATTTGTTCAATGAACTTAGTTGCTTTGTCCACATCACTGTGTCTATCAACTGTTATGTCTTTACTAAAGACAAAATCCAAGGGAGACCTTGGTATGAAACCAAAACAAGTCTCAAAAGGAGATCTTTGTGTAGAAGAATTCTTAGCACGGTTGTAAGCATGTTGAACATAACATAAATGTTCATCCCAAAGCTTGGGATGCTTGTTGCAATAGCCCCTGAGCAATTGGATCACTGTCCAGTTGACCACCTCTATTTGGCCATTTGTTTGTGGATGAAATGTTGCGCTCTTCTTCAATATGGTGTCCATTAACTCCCATAGACTAGACCAAAACTTCCCAACAAATTGTGAATCTCGATCAGAGACGATAGAAGTGGGTAAACCAAAATGAACACATACATGCTGAAAGAACAAATTTGTTGTTTATTCAGTTGTAATCTGCTTGTTACAAGGTATTAAAATACACATTTTGTTGAACCTGTCCACAATAACATATAAATAGTCATGACCTTTTCTAGATTTTGGCAGCCCCCCAATAAAGTCCATGGAAACACTTTCCCAAGGGTGAGAAGGAACTGGAAGTGGAGTGTACAAGCCTAGTTTTCTATTGCTGGGCTTTCTTTTAGCACACATGGTACACCCTTTAATATATCTAGAAACTGTTTCATGCATTCTTGGCCACTAACAAAATCTTTGTAGTTGTGCAACTGTTTTACTTACACCAAAATGACCTGATATTAGAGAAGTGTGTGCTTCTTGGATTATGTTAACTCTTTCAGTTTGAGGAATGCATAGCTTTCCCAAATGATATAAGATTTGGTCGTTAACATGATAATCCAATTCTTCTACTTTTTTTCCATGACTTAAAGTTGCATATACATCTTTAAAATCTACATCTTGAGCATATTGTTCAATGTAGCTTTCATGCAATATTGAATTATGCTTAAGTATAGTAGATGCATTTATGATTCATCTAGATAACATATCTGCAACTTTATTGTGTATGCCTTTCTTATATCTAATGACAAGATGAAACTGTTGTAAAAAACCCATCCACCTATAGTGTCTTGATTGCTGCAATTTAGTTTGTGAGTGCAAATATTGAAGTGGCTGATGATTAGTATCTATAACTATTTCTTTGCCAAATAGGTAATGTTTCCACTTTTTCACACTATGTATTAATGCATACTGGTGAGCTCCAGTATTATAGCAATAATGCTATAACTCCTGGGGCTTCCTGTCTCTTAATTTTATCAACCCGGTAGTTCGTACAAACTTGGAAGCGGCGGTGCTGTATGCACAAGTACTAGCTCTTGTCGCAGTTGTCACTTGGTCAGCTGGCACAAGTCCGCTAGGGCTCAAGCCAACTTCTATAGGCTCTCAGAAGAAGCTTGCTAATTGATGGACGAAAGCTAATCTCAAAGGAAAGCTACTTTACTTGACAAAAATGAACTGAAAGCAAATCAAAGCATGTAAACCTAGGAAACCCTAATTTAACTAGTCTAACCTCTACAATGCAAAGAATGTAAATGCAACTTCTACCAATGCTGTCATTACCTCTAATAAGTGAAAATGCATGGATCTAAACTACTTGCATCATGAAAGTTATGTTTTTGTATTTTTCCTTTAAGTGAATGGAATGATTGTGATCTTGTGCTAACTAGGGTTTGGTTGTGCAGATGGGATGGAGAAGGAAGGAAAGCGTGGGATAGGTTGGGGAGGCTAGGAGAGGTCCCTAGGGATCCTTAGCATCCATCCACAGAGGTTCCTCGCATTCAGATGCTCAGCAACCGAGAGAGTGGCCTCCTACAGGATGGCTGTGGAGGATCCTACAGGATACTCTGTTTTCTACAGGATGTCTACAAATGGCTACAGGATGACCTACCGTGAGCGTTTGGCGTGATGGAGGAGTGATGAAATGGTAGAGGGAGATGTGTAAGGTAGGAATAAGGCTGGTGATGGCTCAGAAGCTGGAAAATCAGAGGAGGGAAGAGTGTATGCAATGGTTTGATGATTGGAAGGATGGAACCAACGAAAGTTGGAGGAGATGGAGCTATGTGGGAAATGAGAGAGTTGGAGGGTAAATGAGTGAGACAGAGGTTAAATAGAACTTGAGGAGGTGATGAAGATGATAGAGATGCCCTGCATAATGCTCATTTAAACGAATCAATGAATTCTTGCAAACAAACCAAGTCCTAGCTAACTTAATCTAATTGTCAATGAAATAAATGAACAACAGCTTTGTTTGGAAAGAGAACCATGTACTTCACGTGAGAAAGAGCATTCCAAAAGATCTAAATGCATAACAAACTCCTACCAATCGATTCTAAGCATAAAAAGCTACGTTACCCATCAAAACCAACTACCATAACAAAGCAAGATCTAAAGAGCAGATTTTTATTTCAAGAACACAGCAAACACATAAAGATACACAAGGGAGGTACTGGGCGCTTGAGATGGGCCCAACCCCAAGAACTACAGCCTCCCAAGAGCGATTTAGAGCTGGTGCAAAGCTGGATCCATCTTTATTAATCAAGAAATGAAAGGTACATCAAAATTGTCCATAAGGAGAGCTTGAGAATGAGCTGAAAGAAAAGCTAATCCATGGCCTAAAAATCGAACTACAAGCTAGCTAACTAATAGCTAAAACAAAATGACTAACTAGCTACAAAAATGACTACCAACTAGCTACCAAAAATGACCAACCACTAGCTAACCAAAATGAGGCCCCAAGCCTTCTTATTTATACAATTTGAGGACCCAACAGTCCTCCTAGAAGTTAGGGACTTGGCTGCCCAAGACTTGTAGTTAACAGCAGTCCAACTTGACTTGCTTGGCTGCCCTTGAGCTCATTGATTTGGTGGCCTTTGAACTCCGAGCTGATGGTGGAGAATTCGAGGTAAGGGTCCATAAATGAGGGGGACACCTTCCTACAAATCCTCTAGCTTGTTCTCCCACGAATTTGGCTGCCAAGTGCTCATTAAGACCTTCAATTTTGTCTCCAAGTTGACCAACAAGGCTACACAAAGCACCCATTAGACTTGTTGGCATAATGACTAACCAAATTCACTCTATTAACATAAAAATAATCAAAAACATGCAATAAACAAATGAGAATGGTGGATCAAGTCACATTAGGAGGTTGAATGAGCCCAAATATTTGTCCATTTTTGGGGCTCATCATCACCCCCCTACTGAAAGTGTTGCTCATCCTCTGAGCAACCAAATCTCTCCCCTTGTCTTTGATGGCCCTGGTGGCTTCCTTGGCTAACATCTCGGCCGATTTCTCCTTTGGCTTCCCTCTTTTCACTTTCCTGTAGAAACTGTTCTGTCTTCCTGTAGAAACTGTTCTGTCTTCCTGTAGAAACAGTCTGCTAGCTTCAATGAACTGCCCGAGAATAGATATTGCATGCCGAAGCTGGATGGGAATCACTGTTTTTCCATTGGTTAATCCTTGATTCACGTTTCTGTTCCTGACATGACAATACTTTCCGACTGTGGCAGCTTTCTTTGCTTCATAAAATGCTTACTGCAATAGCAAATATAATAACAGATTTGTATCCCACAGCCAACCCAAATATAACATTAGTTGCTGCTTCCAGTCCAATCGGCCTTGGACAGGGCTGTAAGCATTACTAGTGCAGTATTCAGTGACAAAACCAATAACAAGGCCAGACCACAAACCAATAGCACCACAGAAGAAAAGCGCCCAGTTCTTTACAACCTTCTGGGCACCAAAATTGAAGATAGTGAAGGATGAAGGCAATGCAACTAGGCTTACAGCAACAATGCCAATAGTCATCACTACTATGGAGATAATACGTTGCTTTTTCAATGCAGGCTCAATTTCCTTCACAGCCTTGATCTCAAATATGTTAGTTGCAAACAGAGTTGTGATTAAGCAAGCAATGATACCCATTGAACTAATAAGCAAGGGGTAACACATGGCAGTAAGATCATGAGAGTTTTCAAATGATGATATGAATGCAACAACTAGAGCTGCACAGGAAGATTCAGTCATAGGACCCAAATAGATCTGATCCCATACCAGCGATATCTCCAACATTGTCACCAACATTATCAGCAATGACAGCTGGGTTGCGTGGATCGTCTTCAGGAATGTTCCTCTCAACCTTGCCAACAAGATCAACACCTACATCTGCTGCTTTGGTGCAAATACCACCACCTACGCTGCCAAACAGAGCCATGGAAGAACCACCGAGACCATATTTGAAGATGTTGAAATAAGTTTTGCTAACCATTTCATATATTTTTCTCTAAGATGTTCTGCCAATTTTCGTTTATCTCCATCTAAATTCGGATACACTTCGAGTGAATCATGATCATTGCAACAATTTCGGAGAGAAATAAAACAATCATCAAATGAGTTGATGATAGAGAACCAATTAACTGATTGTGCACACTTTAGTTGAGGACGTGGAAAGTGTCGATGAACAGCAGTTCATGAGTTTCAGCCAAGCCGTCTTCAATTTCTCTGTGATTTGTGATGAGGTGGAAAAAACATGTGCGCTAGATTTTTCAAACTGTAGTGATACATGTCTTCTTCTCTCCGTTAGTTAATTGACATCCTGTTCACTGGAGTTCAACTACCATTAACTGTGTTTTTTTTTTTTTAATTTTTCACGTGAATGGCCGATCATGCTGCGTGATTTTTGCCTTGAGCGCTAGAGAAGACAATCGGTTGAGCCTCGCTAATCCGTGGCTTAATTCCACCATTTCATTCATTCATGCAGTTTCCAAATTAATTTTATGCAATAGAAGAATGGGTTTGTCACATACCTCGAAGTTGAATGGCTGTTGTGAGCTGCTGTGGGCTGTCATTGCTGCATGCATTTGATTTTATGGTTGCATGATGGCTGGGCTGCTAATCCATGGCTGGTTTTCTTGTGCAGGTGTCCTCTGGCCAGATGCATGCAACAAGAATTCATTTCCACATTCAGATCTGCATCCTGAACCTGCTGCCATTGAATTTTCACAGGACCAGAACTTCTTTTTTCATTTCTCCCAAACGGAAAACCGGATTGAGCTGAAACTTGGTGGGCATGTTCCTACCATCATGATGCATCTCCCATAGAAAATTCGTGATCAATGGATGCACGGATTTCGAGAAAATTGGAAAATCGATGAAGATTTCAGAGCTCGATTTCTCGGAAACCGTGCATCGGAATTGGCTGAAACTGCTTGGGTAGGCTACTATCACCCACGTGCATCTCCCCATGAAACAGGTTTTGAAACGGATTCACGGTTATGGAGAAAATGCAAAAATGGCTGATGGTGATGGAGGCTGATTTCTTGGAAACCGTGCACCGGAATTGCATGAAACTACTCAGGAATGTTTTCATCGACCTTGTACAATCCCCCATAAAATGGTTTGTCAAATGGATGCATGGTTCTCAAGTTATGGCAAAAACAAATTCTGCTCTATGTTTTTTTTGCTTCAAGGCATTTTGCATGTGTTTGCATGGTATGACAAAATGAATTTTTGCTGTGATGCAGGTATGGAGATGATGGAGGATGAGTTGGAAGACGGCAGGAGGACTCTTGAACCTTTGAGGAAGCTACCATGCTTGCAAAACCACTTTTGAAATGCATGCCTAGTTTCCCACAATTTCTACAGGAAGATCCTGTAGAAGCACAATGAGAGGCACAAGGAGGTGGAAAAAGTGATGGATGAAGGCAAGGGATGGACACACAAGTGCTTGTAGGCCTAATCAACAGATTCCCACCATTAGATTCACTTTTGAAATTGTATTTGGCTCGTCCAAAGGTTCTACAGGATGTTTCCTGTAGAAATATAGAGCATCCTGTAGAAAACACAGTTTTGAGGAAAGAAGCATAATGACATGAAAAGAATGATGGAAAAGGGGTGAGGAGTGGAAACATAGATGAGTGTAGGCCTCATGGACATATTCCAAGCCTTCAGGTCCTCTTTGGAGATCAATTTGGCTTTTTTGTAAGCTTCCTGTAGAAGATACGAAACTTCCTGTAGAAGGCACAAAAACTCCTTTGTCTTTGATTTGAGTGCTCCTCCTATCATGACACGTCCTCCTTTAACCTGCAATGTCATTTCTGCAACATGAAATGGAGATTAGCTTTATTTCTCTTTTTCTTTTTCTCTTTTTTTGAAAAACAACTAGGGCGCCTCATGGAGCTTTTCACCCTAATTGCCTGCCTTGGGCGCCTCCAAGGGAGGTTTTCACCCAAAGATCTTATTCTCTTTTCTCTTTTTTTTTCAACCCATTGACCGCCTCATGGAGGTTTTCAATCAATGAGCCAATCTAAGGCGCCTCCAAGGAGGTTTTCACCTTAGATTTCTATTTTCCTTTTTTTTTTCATTTTTTCCTTTTTCTTTTTTCTCTTTTTTTTTCTTTTTTTTCTACCCTACCCTACTTGAAAAACAAAATTCCTTTCAAGTATAAGAATACTTCCAATGGAGCCATGTGCACATCGAGATTAGAGAAATAACGATGTGAAGGCTCGAAATGCATGCTTTGACAACGATCCAGATTTTGGAGACAAGATGATCTGACTTTGAATGGATCAAACATAGATGAGGAAGAGAGTACTGCTGCAACTTAGTGACTGTTTGGAACCATGTCTCAATATAGCTTTGATATCCTTGGTCCTTTTGCTGATCTGGATCATTCTTCATGTCACCTTCTATCATGACCTTCTGATCTTCCTCTTTTTGTTGATCTTTATCTTGAGTACATGGAGGATTTGATGGTAACCATGAGGGATCTCTCTCGATCTCTGATTTAGATCTCTTTTCTTCATCAAGTGCAGCCCATGGTTCTTTGATCTCCTCTTTTGATTCTCCTTTTGCTTTTGGTCCTTCAATGCTTTCAAGATGATCTCTTTTTTGCATTACTTTTCCTGAGCTTTGGTGAACATCATTGAGCTCACGAGGAATCATTTGCACATGTTGTGCCTCAGATTTGCAATTGGGTTGAGCTGCTCCATTGCATGGTTTTGGAAATGGAGGTACGGGTAGCTGAGTGGAGGTGTGAAATTGAGATGGAGATGGATGGCATTGTGGTTGGGTAGGAATTTGGGGTTGCCTTGGTGGAGGAGGAGGCGATGGTTGTGGATGAGCAGGTGGTGGAGGAAAATGAGCGGGATGAGAGTTGTACTGGGGCCTCCACTCCTGATAAGGTGCATTCCACTGAGGCTGTGGTTGAGCATAAGAGTGAAATGAATGAGCAACTGGTTGGGCATAATATGGATCTGTGAAGGAACAAGGAGAATATGACCAAGGAGGAGGTGTAGACCAGGAAGGATGAGCAGGGGGATCCTAAGAAGGCATGAAAGTGGCTTGATAAGGGTCATAATAGGTCTCGGGTATCCCTTGCAGCTCCTGCTGGTAAGATCTAGGTCCATGTGGCCTCCTTTGGTTCATATAATAGAGTGATTCAGTGGCTCCCTTGGCTCTTTGATATGCAGCTTTGATTCTGGGCAAGGAAGGGCACTAATCTGTAGGATGGTATTCTTCACATACAAAACACACTTCTTGGGAGTGCATTGGACATTCGTTCCTAGGATGTTTTTTAAGGCACCTAGGACAAAAAATGACCAAAGCCCTCTTGGCTTCTTCTTGCTTCTTTTGGATCCGCAAGGTATCCAGTTGCATGGCAAGAAACTGCCTCATGTCACTCTTGAAATCTTCGATCTGATTTGCAAATTCATCTTTGGATAAGGGACTGCTCCCAACATTTCTGCTTGTAGCCATTTGCTCCAGAGGAATGTTTTCTTCTTCTTCTCCCCTAGAGGTTCTTCAGATATGTCTTGATGTCCACCCTGGGGTTCTTTAATCACAGTTGTTATCACAAAATCATGCCCCTGATAGGCTGTTGATTAGGAAGACTTTGAGTAACTATTTCAAACCAAACTTTTGGCTGAGGCTTAGCCTCCTCAGCCTGAGAGGGCTCTCTCAAAGGGTTAAAGATTTTGATTAAAGAATAAGATAGATGGCTAACTCTATAGTTTGTGATTTTATATGTTTATAGGTTGAAAGATGAAGGTTGGCTACCATTGGGCTATGGAGTCAAAGTATGTTCAGTACCACAGCAAGATCAGCTTTAACATGAAGTCAGGGCATAGAGAGTTTTTATACATCAACAAAACAAAGATACAATGCAAGGAAACAAAGTTTATAAATACATGAAGGAAGTTAGAGCATCATTGATGAATTCTAAGTAACATGTATTCATACCACTGCAAGTAAGTGAAAGAGGAAAGCCATGAGACAATAGGACATTAAAAACCCTCTTTGAATCCTGAGTAGTGAAGCCAAAACATTCTACCTAGCATGGAAGTCAAGGCATTATAGAGTTCAAGTGCAGAAATGCAAATATAAAACAGTGAAACACAATTAGTTTATCTATGAAGGAAGTCAGAGCATCATTGATGAATTCTGAGTATCATAAGTAAACCTCACTGCAATGTAAGTATTGGAAGATGCCATCAAAACAAGAACATACAAGAACTCTTCATGAATCTTGAGTTGTCTAAGTAGAAATTCTGCATTAGGTTAAAAATATACACAGTCTGCACATAGAGCAGCAATTGAGCCAAAAAGTCTCCAACCCCTTGCTAATTCGACCTCTTGCTCTATATAAAGCATTTACAATTAGGATTCCATCATTCCTCCTCAAGAGAATTCGAATTTTCCATCAGTGACACCTATTCTAACCATAAAACAAACCATTAAATGTATTTGACACCTAACTAGTAGTCCTAGAGACCTAATACAACTAGGAGTGTAACTCCTTATTATGATTACAACAAACTTATCTAAAAATTTAAAGCATTCTTTGACACCTAATACTCCATGAGGTCAAATTTGATGAAGCCTCCCACGTGGTCACCCAACTGCTGATGAGAAACCCTAGAATTTAGGGAACATGTTTCCCTGTTTTTAGGGTTAGATCCTTGAAAATTGCAAAGCCTTTATCTCTTCATCCATGACACATTTTTTGAAACGGAAGGAGGTTTTTGTAGCCCATGATGTCTAGAACAAAAACCTCTCCTTTTTTTTTTAAATATTTCTCCAGCTGTCCAGAACCTGTCCTTGAAAAACACGTGGCAAACAGGGAAAAATCCGTTTTCTGAAATTAGGGACTCAATGAAAGCTTCTTATCTCCCAACTGAAAACACATACGAATAAAGTGAGATAGGTTATTGTAGCTGGACATGTTATGAAGAGAAACCTCCTTCAGAATTCCAAGATAGCCTTTCATGTGACCAGAAACTAATTTTGAAAAACACTACTAAAACCAGTAGACAAAGCTTGACTTTCTGCAGTTTCGTAGCGCAATTTTAACCATAAATTAATCCCACCTCAAAACTAATTTGAAGAAACGGAAAGAGGTTTTTGTAGTGCAGCATGTTAGGAAGAAAAGCCTCTTTCAGTTTACAAAATTAAGTTCTCAGCTGCTCAGGAAAGCTTTTAGAAATTGACTAGTAAAAGCAGAAAACAGAGTTTCTTCAGCTGTAACAGGCTGCTACAGGGGTTTCGCAGCGCGCTGCGAAAACACTGATTTCGTAGCGCAAAACAGGAATTTTTACACTGTCTGCACTACGAAAACGTGGATTCGTAGCTAGTTTCAAAATTTCTCCTTATCCTCCTCAAAGCTCTGTCTTTCTTCTTGACTGCTGGCTGCCTTGTTTCTGTCATTCTTGTACATTGGTGATGGTTGTACTGATGATGATATTTTCCTTTCTTTTGACATTTTCTCCTTTGAAATTTCTTTAGACAAAACAACTTGGAAGAAAATACCTTGCTTAATTGAGGAGCTGCCTTGCTTGAATTTGATGAAGATTTCTGCTCTCCTTTTCCTTTGAAATATTTTCAGTGATAACAGTGGCTCCACTTAGGATAGTGTGCCCTTGTGGTACACTAAGAACCTGCAGTTCCAGTGCCTTATCCTCTTATCATGAACAAAAATTTATTTGAAAAACATCTTCTTTAAGTTCCTTGGGCCTTCACCTCTGGCTTAAGCTTGATGATCACTGTAGGAGAAAGAAGTCTATATCTACTGAAAAATAAAAATGCTCAGTCACCTTGAGCTTATTTGCACTTTCCTACCTACCTACCCTATCAGCTGCAAGCTCCACTTGTAGCTCAAGGAACATGAAACTTCCAATAAATCCAGTCATCAATCTGATCTGAAACTTGGATCTCCTTACTGTGCTTGAAGCATAAATAAACCAGATACTGAAATAACCAAGGAAGCATGAGGTGCAACTGTTCTTCAAGATGAACATATAATTGGAAGCCTGAACAGTAAATCTTTTCCATGTAGTCAGCTATAGGGTCAAAAAACACATGGTTAGTTTGATAATCATCATAACATTCTATCTCTTTAGACAACTGATCCTTAGCCACACAAAACCCCTTTGATGTGCTATCCAATTTGCTATTTGACAAGCTATCCAACTGATTTTCTGAATCATTCCAACAAACAATGAAATTTTCCTCATTATTATCATCATTCTTTGGTGTAAGCTGCTGCAAGAAATTACAAAAATGAACAATCTTTTCCTCTGCCTGAGGGTCATAAAAAATTTCTTCCAACATTTCTTCTTGGTGTTTGTAATCATGTTCATTTTGATAATGATCCGAAGACTGACAAGTCTGCTGCATCTCTACATCAATATCAGAGGATTGAACATGGTTTTCATAAGTAAAACCCTGCTAATCTTCATGCTGCATTTCATGAGATGTTGTACTTTCTTCTTGGTGCTGAAATGCATTGTTATGAAGAGCCTCTAAAATTTCTTCATCCATAAACTCATCATCATCATAACAATCCTCCAAGTACTGAATGAGATTTAAAGAATGTCTACAACAATCTTTGAGCAACAATAAGGAAGGATGACACTCTTTATACATGTCATAGAACACATTATGGAAATCAGCAAGAGAAGATAATGAACCATTTTCCAAACTTTTATACCAAGACCATGCTTTTCCTTCTAAAGTGGCCATAAACATCCTCATGAGACAATCCTCAGGAAAGTGAACCTTAAGACTGCGTACATGCATATGAAACCTAACCAAATGAAGAGCAGCATTGTCCTTCTTTTCATCTTTGAATATCGGAAGATCCTCTAACCAATCAACCTTTGGCATAGGATTTGGAAAACCAGGGATATGAGACCGATTCATAGGAGCATACCTGGCATTCATTCTTGCAGTGGAACTCATCTTGTAACTTCATCAAGCTACTGATCTTCTAGCAGTGGAGTCGCCTTCCAAGTTCTTATTCGATGTGTGGAGTCGCCAAGGTAGTTTTGCAGCCTCAAATAGATGTCTAAGCTCCTTCTACCTTCAGAAGTTCAGTCTCTTGATTTCGGGAATGAATAATCTTCAGACTCCCGGCAGACGCACCAAAATGTTATCACAAAATCATGCCCCTAATAGGCTGTTGATCAGGAAGACTTTGAGTAACTATTTCAAACCAAACTTTTGGCTGAGGCTTAGCCTCCTCAGCCTGAGAGGGCTCTCTCAAAGGGTTAAAGATTTTGATTAAAGAATAAGATAGATGGCTAACTCTATAGTTTGTGATTGTATATGTTTATAGGTTGAAAGATGAAGGTTGGCTACCATTGGGCTATGGAGTCAAAGTATGTTCAGTACCACAGCAAGATCAGCTTTAACATGAAGTCAGGGCATAGAGAGTTTTTATACATCAACAAAACAAAGATACAATGCAAGGAAACACAGTTTATAAATACATGAAGGAAGTTAGAGCATCATTGATGAATTCTAAGTAACATGTATTCATACCACTGCAAGTAAGTGAAAGAGGAAAGCCATGAGACAATAGGACATTAAAAACCCTCTTTGAATCCTGAGTAGTGAAGCCAAAACATTCTACCTAGCATGGAAGTCAAGGCATTATAGAGTTCAAGTGCAGAAATGCAAATATAAAACAGTGAAACACAATTAGTTTATCTATGAAGGAAGTCAGAGCATCATTGATGAATTCTGAGTATCATAAGTAAACCTCACTGCAATGTAAGTATTGGAAGATGCCATCAAAACAAGAACATACAAGAACTCTTCATGAATCTTGAGTTGTCTAAGTAGAAATTCTGCATTAGGTTAAAAATATACACAGTCTGCACATAGAGCAGCAATTGAGCCAAAAAGTCTCCAACCCCTTGCTAATTCGACCTCTTGCTCTATATAAAGCATTTACAATTAGGATTCCATCATTCCTCCTCAAGAGAATTCGAATTTGCCATCAGTGACACCTATTCTAACCATAAAACAAACCATTAAATGTATTTGACACCTAACTAGTAGTCCTAGAGACCTAATACAACTAGGAGTGTAACTCCTTATTATGATTACAACAAACTTATCTAAACATTTAAAGCATTCTTTGACACCTAATACTCCATGAGCTCGAATTTGATGAAGCCTCCCACATGGTCACCCAACTGCTGATGAGAAACCCTAGAATTTAGGGAACATGTTTCCCTGTTTTTAGGGTTAGATCCTTGAAAATTGCAGAGCCTTTATCTCTTCATCCATGACACATTTTTCGAAACTGAAGGAGGTTTTTGTAGCCCATGATGTCTAGAACAAAAACCTCTCCTGGTTTTTTAAAATATTTCTCCAGCTGTCCAGAACCTGTCCTTGAAAAACACGTGGCAAACAGGGAAAAATCCGTTTTTTGAAATTAGGGTCTCAATGAAAGCTTCTTATCTCCCAACTGAAAACACATAAGAATAAAGTGAGATAGGTTATTGTAGCTGGACATGTTATGAAGAGAAACCTCCTTCAGAATTCCAAGATAGCCTTTCATGTGACCAGAAACTAATTTTGAAAAACACTACTAAAACCAGTAGACAAAGCTTGACTTTCTGCAGTTTCATAGCGCAAGTTTAACCATAAATTACTCCCACCTCAAAATGAATTTGAAGAAACGGAAAGAGGTTTTTGTAGTGCAGCATGTTAGGAAGAAAAGCCTCTTTCAGTTTAAAAAATTAAGTTCTCAGCTGCTCAGGAAAGCTTTTAGAAATTGACTAGTAAAAGCAGAAAACAGAGTTTCTTCAGCTGTAACAGGCTGCTACAGGGGTTTCGCAGCGCGCTGCGAAAACACTGATTTCGTAGCGCAAAACAGGATTTTTACACTGTCTGCGCTACGAAAACGTGGATTCGTAGCTAGTTTCAAAATTTCTCCTTATCCTCCTCAAAGCTCTGTCTTTCTTCTTGACTGCTGGCTGCCTTGTTTCTGTCATTCTTGTACATTGGTGATGGTTGTACTGATGATGATATTTTCCTTTCTTTTGACATTTTCTCCTTTGAAATTTCTTTAGAAAAAACAACTTGGAAGAAAATACCTTGCTTAATTGAGGAGCTGCCTTGCTTGAATTTGATGAAGATTTCTGCTCTCCTTTTCCTTTGAAATATTTTCAGTGATAACAACAGCCATCGAAGAAGAACGTTGGCTGTGTGAAGCAGTGGGGGTGTTGTGCAATCATTTTTCTAACTTATCTCTACTCCTACAAAGCATGAAATGAAATGCTAATCTACGCTTGCAGAAATGAAATTGCGGAATTGAAATGCTAATCTAGGAAAGCAAGAAATGCTAATCTAGGAAAGCAGGAAATGCTAATCTATGAAAGCAGGAAATGCTAATCTATGAAAGCAGGAAATACTAATCTATGAAAGCAAGAAATGCTAATCTACTTTTGCATAAATGAAATTGCATAAGGGAAATGAAATAAACTACTTAGCAGAAGGTTGTAATGGAAAATAGAAGAATAGCAACAATCACCAATACTCTGTCGCTTCCCCGGCAACGGCGCCAAAAAGATGGTGAGCTCCAGTATTGTAGCAATAATGCTACAACTCCTGGGGCTTCCTGTCTCTTAATTTTATCAACCCGGTAGTTCGTACAAACTTGGAAGCGGCGGTGCTGTATGCACAAGTACTAGCTCTTGTCGCAGCTGTCACTTGGTCAGCTGGCACAAGTCCGCTAGGGCTCAAGCCAACTTCTATAGGCTCTCAGAAGAAGCTTGCTAATTGATGGACAAAAGCTAATCTCAAAGGAAAGCTACTTTACTTGACAAAAATGAACTGAAAGCAAATCAAAGCATGTAAACCTAGGAAACCCTAATTTAACTAGTCTAACCTCTACAATGCAAGGAATGTAAATGCAACTTCTACCAATGCTGTCATTACCTCTAATAAGTGAAAATGCATGGATCTAAGCTACTTGCATCATGAAAGTTATGTTTTTGTATTTTTCCTTTAAGTGAATGGAATGATTGTGATCTTGTGCTAACTAGGGTTTGGTTGTGCAGGTGGGATGGAGAAGGAAGGAAAGCGTGGGATAGGTTGGGGAGGCTAGGAGAGGTCCCTAGGGATCCTTAGCATCCATCCACAGAGGTTCCTCGCATTCAGATGCTCAACAACCGAGAGAGTGGCCTCCTACAGGATGGCTGTGGAGGATCCTACAGGATACTCTGTTTTCTATAGGATGTCTACAAATGGCTACAAGATGACCTACCGTGAGCGTTTGGCGTGATGGAGGAGTGATGAAATGGTAGAGGGAGATGTGTAAGGTAGGAATAAGGCTGGTGATGGCTCAGAAGCTGGAAAATCAGAGGAGGGAAGAGTGTATGCAATGGTTTGATGATTGGAAGGATGGAACCAACGAAAGTTGGAGGAGATGGAGCTATGTGGGAAATGAGAGAGTTGGAGGGTAAATGAGTGAGACAGAGGTTAAATAGAACTTGAGGAGGTGATGAAGATGATAGAGATGCCCTGCACAATGCTCATTTAAACGAATCAATGAATTCTTGCAAACAAACCAAGTCCTAGCTAACTTAATCTAATTGTCAATGAAATAAATGAACAGCAGCTTTGTTTGGAAAGAGAACCATGTACTTCACGTGAGAAAGAGCATTCCAAAAGATCTAAATGCATAAAAAACTCCTACCAATCGATTCTAAGCATAAAAAGCTACGTTACCCATCAAAACCAACTACCATAACAAAGCAAGATCTAAAGAGCAGATTTTTATTTCAAGAACGCAGCAAACACATAAAGATACACAAGGGAGGTACTGGGCGCTTGAGATGGGCCCAACCCCAAGAACTACAGCCTCCCAAGAGCGATTTAGAGCTGGTGCAAAGCTGGATCCATCTTTATTAATCAAGAAATGAAAGGTACATCAAAATTGTCCATAAGGAGAGCTTGAGAATGAGCTGAAAGAAAAGCTAATCCATGGCCTAAAAATCGAACTACAAGCTAGCTAACTAATAGCTAAAACAAAATGACTAACTAGCTACAAAAATGACTACCAACTAGCTACCAAAAATGACCAACCACTAGCTAACCAAAATGAGGCCCCAAGCCTTCTTATTTATACAATTTGAGGACCCAACAGTCCTCCTAAAAGTTAGGGACTTGGCTGCCCAAGACTTGTAGTTAACAGCAGTCCAACTTGACTTGCTTGGCTGCCCTTGAGCTCATTGATTTGGTGGCCTTTGAACTCCGAGCTGATGGTGGAGAATTCGAGGTAAGGGTCCATAAATGAGGGGGACACCTTCCTACAAATCCTCTAGCTTGTTCTCCCACGAACTTGGCTGCCAAGTGCTCATTAAGACCTTCAATTTTGTCTCCAAGTTGACCAACAAGGCTACACAAAGCACCCATTAGACTTGTTGGCATAATGACTAACCAAATTCACTCTATTAACATAAAAATAATCAAAAACATGCAATAAACAAATGAGAATGGTGGATCAAGTCACATTAGGAGGTTGAATGAGCCCAAATATTTGTCCATTTTTGGGGCTCATCACATACAATTCTTTATCATATGTGGGATAATTAACTACTGCAGAATTAAATGTCTTAGAATGATAACATATGGGTTTACCATGTTGCATCAACACTGCTCCCATGGCATAGTCACTGGCATCTGTTTCAATCTCAAATGGTCTTTGAAGATCTGGCAATGCTAGTACTGGTGCTGTACTAATTTTTTCTTTCAAGGTGTCGAAGGCTTTCTGCTGTTTGCCTCCCCACTAAAACACATTGTTCAATCCTGTTAAAGCATGTAAGGGAGCCGCAATCAAGGAAAAGTTAGAAATAAACTTTCTCCAATATTGTGCTGCTCCTAGGAAGCTCCTAAGTTCTGTAACAGATTTGGTTTTAGGTCAGTTCACAATGAATTCAACCTTAGAGGGATCTATCTTCAATTCACCACCCCCTACTATATGACCCAAATAATTCAAAGATGTTTTACCAAATTCACATTTTGATAATTTAACATAGAGGTTTTATTTTTTCAAAACATCTAGAGTCTACTTTACATGCTTCAAATGTTCTTCCCATGTTTTAGTGAAAACAAGAATGTCATCTAAATATACAATTAAAAAATCATCAATAAAAGGTCGGAGTACATCATTCATTACTCTCATGAAAGTGGCAGGAGCATTACTTAAGCCAAAAGGCATAGCCAGACATTCATACAGCCCTTGCTTTGTTTTGAAAGCAGTCTTCCATGCATCTTGTTCTGCAACTCTGACCTGATGGTAGCCACTATGCAAGTCCAACTTGGAAAAATAAACAGCTTCTTTCAACTGATCTAATAGATCATCTATGCGAGGAAGAGGATAACGACTCTTGATCTTTATTTTATTTAGTGCTCTATAATCAATGCACATCCTCCACGAACCATCTTTCTTTCTCACCAACAAGATTAGAGATCTACTTGGTGATGTGCTTGGCCTTATGAACCCTTTCTCGAGCAACTCCTGTACCTACTTCTTGATCTCTGCATTCTCTAAAGCGGATAACATGTACATTCCAATGTTAAGCAATGAAGCTTCTTGTTGAAAATGAATATCATGTACAATTTCCCTTTTGGGTGGCAGACCTTTAGGTTCTTGAAATAGGATATCATATTCTAAAACAACTTTTTCTAAATAAGCTTTCTGTTTAGCATCACAACCTTCAAATACATTGGTTTTAACAAGGGTCTTTTCCTTTACAACCATTAGTAAAAATTGTTGGCATGAATTTACAATTCTTTTTATCTACCCTGAGTTAATGAGAGTGTAGTCATTTTTGAGCTGGTGAGCTCTTACAATATATTCTATTCCATCTTTTGTGAGTTGATACTTATTTTTAGCTCTATAGAAAATAGCTTTTCTATCATACAAGTAAGGACTTCCTAAAACAATTCCACATATATCCAAGGGAACTATATCTAACTCAACCTCATCTACAAATGCTGACCCAAAAGCAAACCTAAGTTTACATTGTGTAGTCACTTGTAGCTTTGCTTTATCACATACCCAACCTAATGGATATGGCTTCCCGTGAGGTGTGGTTAGTAGTCCCAATTTCTTTACAATTGCTTCAGAAATCAAGTTTACTTGTGAGCCACTATCAAATAAAGTATCAATCTTTTTATGCTTGGAAATAACTCTAATATGAAAAAGCTCATGTCTTTTCCTCTCATTTTCTTCATTATCAATAGATTGTGTAGAATTACTAGTAGATGCTTCAGAATTTTTACCTTTTATACCTGTAGCTGTGACTGTTGTTTCATCACCTGAGTCTAACCCCAAATATTTCTAAATATCAGCAATAGTATTCTTCTTCTTGCCATCGAACTTCTTGTGTTTCAGATTTGGATGCAAAGACCAGCAATGTTCATCGTCATGTCCATCCTTCTTGCAGTGAGTGCATGAAGGTTTGAATTTCTGTACAGTGTTTGTCTTCCTCTCTTTCCATTTCTGCTTCCTCTTTTCCTTGTTTTTGCTTGCAGTGCATTTTGATGATCCCCCAATCTCTGGGTTCACATTCTTGCCTCTAGCCTCCAGATGTGTAGCCTGAACTAATACCTCATCTATGATAGTAGGGTTAAACATGAGAATGGTGTGCCTCAAATAGCTGTGTAGACCACCTATATACTTCAACAAAGTTTCAAGTGAGTCTAAAGAAATGCCTAGAATTAAAGCTCTTTTTCTAAATTCCTGGGTATAGCTTTGTACACTTTTCCCCTTTAATTGGCGAAGAGTTTGCCAATTCATCATGGCTTGTTGCATATAAGCTAGTGGATAGAATTGTTTTTTAATGGCAGAAACAAATTCACTCCAGGTAGAAAGAATTTTACCATGCTTCTTCAAATCAGCTTGGGTCTTGCCTTCCCACCACACAAGGGCATTTCCTCCAAGGCGTAGGCTCACCAACTGAATCTTTCTCCTTTTTGAATCGATGTTCTACACTCTGAAATATACATCAATCTGTCTAATCCAGTTATCTAGATTTTTTGCATTTAATTCTCCATCATATATTGGCAAATCAAATTTTACATCTAATTTAATCAAAGGGCTAGAAGGAGATGTTGATAGAGAAGGATCTTTTCCTTTCCCTTTGCCTTTAGAATGGCCATCTAGAAGAGGTTCTTCTATTCCTTTGTCTTGTTTGGAGGTTGAAGAATCTTCACCTGCACCTTTCTTAAATTCTCGATACATCTCTTCTACCATGGCTCTCATGGTCATGAAACTATCCATGAACTGAGAGTCTGATTCTGAGGGAATTTCTTCAGCCATTTTCCTCCTAGGATAGACTCTTCAAATTTCTGGGTTAGTCTCAACTAGTTCTCCTTCTCCTAATTTGAGATTTGACCTAGTTAGTATTCAAAAATCCAGCAGAAACTTGTCTAACCTTAGCAAACCTAAATCTCTGATACCAGTTGATCTGATAACGAGATCTAAAACAATTATTAAGGTATTACAGACTCATGTGCACGGATATGCCTATGTTATTTTGTGCAATGGATCTATAAGATTGCGAAATACACAGGAAGTGAAACAGTAAAAGAAACATAATAGACAACACACATAAACACAACAAGTTTAATATGGAGTTCACCCAAAACTCTTGGGCTACATCTCCTAGTCCAGCCTTTAGTGGTGGCCTCTCTATTGTGTCTTCAGAAGTAGAGTTTTACAACAGTGAGCTTAAATTGAGCCTCACACAACAGATACAAAACAATAAGGCTTTACTTGGATCCCCCAAGTCTCTTTTGAGTACACAGACTCTCCTCACTGACTCTCTGTCTCTGTTTGATCTCTGTCTCAGCACTGCTTGCCTCTGTCTTCTGTTTTCTATGGCTTTAAAGAAAATCTGTGATGTCTATTCATTTCCTCTTCTCGACATTCTATCTCCCTACCTATGTCCACTCAAATTCCCCTTCTGAGCATTAATAATCATTTCATAACATCTTTAGGGGAGGTGTCCACCTATTCTGCAACGGATGAGTGCATCGAGCCTTTGAAATCCCTGAAATTGCCATTCTCTATTTACACAGAGAAATGCGTTCAAAGACAGGAAAAACTGCCAAAACATTGTTCATCTGGACTTCAAATATTCATAAATGTGTCCTATTCTCCTATCGAATCTGCCTATAAGTTGCTATCGCATGTCGCAATGCCCCTCTCTGTGGCTTCCCTTTGTATTTTGAAAATATGTAAAAACACTAAAAATCCTGTAAAAATGGCTTTGGGTAGATTTGAGATATTATTCATTTTCATTCCCAAACTCCTTTAGGCGCGGGTTTCATCACATCGGTGCTTCCCTTCGCATTTTGTTTAATAAACGAAACATGCGAAAATACATTAAAAATGACAATTGACGGATCTCAAATCTTATGAAATAGAATTTATATTCCCATCGGGTCCGGCTAATTGCATTGTATATATATATGTGCATATAGCCCTGCTCCATTGTGTTTGCCGATTGTGATATCGCGATGCGATTGATTGCAATCGCATATCACGATAACCCCAGGTCGTTTGGTGAGTGCTCTATTCATTTTTTCCAACTACGATTTGTGATGCAATGTGGGTCGTCGATTTGTGCACTTGATCGACAGTCCTTGTTGACTCCGCCGATTGCCATCGCAAGTTTTATTTGGTGTTCTCCGATTTCCTCCACCTGTCACTATCGATTTGCAATTTATCAATCGAATCTGGGCTGTTGATCGGTCAGATCCGATGGCTCCTGTGCATTCACTGTTCAAGCTACCGATAGCTCTGTTTTCACTGTTTTCTTGTGTTTTTTTCCTCCCGGTAGTGTTTTCCGATGTTTCTAAGGGTTCTTCCCATGCAATTGTTTTGATCTTTTGAATGATTTTTGAAGACTTAGAGAGTTCTTGGATCCATTTCAAATCACTTCTACATTTTTCAAATGCGAGCTGTAAATGCTTGAGGTGCTCTCTATCTGACTCGGAGAAAACATTATGTCATCTAGGTATATTACTACAAATTTATCCTGCTCTCCATGTTTCTGGGAAAACTAGTGTCTTTTCGATCAACTAGCCCTCTAGGATTGGTAGCTACCCTAGAAACAAACAGTTTAAAGCAATTTGTGATTTCCTCTATGTATGACAGATAAGAGAGAGGCAAAGGAATCAACCTGGATCTTCTGCTTAACTCCTTGCTTGATCTCTCCCCTTTGACAGAGTTTGCACCTCCTCTCCTACTTATCCCGCTTAGAGAATACTTGTAGAAACAAAGTAACAAAACACCATCAAAGCATCTTGATCTATTATATCATAAGCATTGCAGAATTAGAAATACAATGAACATACAATGGCATTCACAAATACACGATTGTATGGAGGAAAACTCAAAGAACTTTATTAAAAGAAGGGAGAATTACAACCCAGCTGTCTGATCCAACATCATCCTCCCAGCATCAAAAGCCCTCTTCACCTCATGAAAAGCAAGATCACCCAACAATACAATGCTCTTTCTCAGACACAAATTATCAACACTTCCTTACAAATTACAAAATTCCAGCCTCCAAATCTCTCAAATGAGGGATCCATTTATAGATGTATGCAAGGGTGTGAGTCATCTCTGGGTTTTTGATTAGTATCATTCCACTTGTTGTTTTTTGTTCCACTTAGAGATTTCTTGGATCTCTTACTCGTCCCTGGGTGAATTCAGAGAGGCAAGAGTCATAGGAGAAGTTTCTAGAAGATTCCATGAGCATCCACTTAGAAAACTGTCTCGGACATTTGTCCATTCTCACTCATTGCACCCCACAGAAGGCCTCTTCAGTATGCATCACACCTGGCTAGTGTAGAAGTCAATATGCATCGCACCCTGACAGTGGAGCTTTCAGTATGGTCCATTTTAGGCCAGTTCTGGATGGTTTTTCAGGTGGAACTTTTGGGGAATGATGTAATCAGTTGACCATGATATTTTAGGGTATGAAACAACACTTTTATGGGTTAAAGAGCCCTAGTTTATCGACATATGAGATTGGGGTTGAAGTGCTCAAATATGTCTATAACAATTGCCCCCTAAAGCATGAAGTCGTAAATCTTGATGTCGGGTGAAATGCTTTAACATGAGGATCCGAGGTTTTCGAAACTGGAAGGTGACCTGTATAGGATACAATACAATACATCATCATAATATAAATTTTCGTGATCTAGCTAAGGCGGGCATTCCCATGCTCAGCTTTATAAATTCATTTCATGTACATAGAATAGATAATCGTCTGCAGTTGCAGACTAGTGATTCTTCATATGTAGAGTCATCCTACCTAGCTTAGATGACTATCTGTGTAGCTTTTGTGTACATTTGATGTATTTATATCCTTGAATATATCACAGCCCGGATGGATGAAACTAGATTCGGGGTCTTCAAACTCGTTCAATCTTGACTCGATGTACAAGTCGATCCATGTGAAAATATTTTCTAAAGTCGAACATGGAAAGACATCGCCTGATTACCAACGAATAATGTAAGCTATTAACAGACGCGAGCGGAATCACCGATAATGATAATGACCCTCAAGGTACTACAATACAATTCACGTGGTGTGAATATATGATCCGATGTCGAACACCACGAAAAATCTTTCGGTCAAAGGCCATTGATGTCAACCTGTCGTCAGATGTGAGAAACTTGCCATTGAGGCATGCAAGCTTCAAAGTACTGAAAGGGTTGTTTCTAAGTCAACTTCTTAGATAATGAGCTGAATTCGACAAGAAGTGACCCGTCGTAGGAGGGCCTTAATGTATCCCACATCTACGACATGAAATGAAGCAAATGATTTTCTGGAGGTGAAAACGATCGACGACACAAGGTTCAGGAATGGTGGTCATGAAAATGGAGGTTGAAGGTATTGCAGTGGATGAGACATTAACTGGATGGTGAATTCTCAACTGAATGACGTCTCTTGAACATATCGGTGACACTGAGATGGACTGGTAGCGTTAACCCCAAAAATGGATGGTGTGAAAGACCAATGGTGAAATGACCGGTGAATGGAATAACCCAACCCGACTTAATCATGATGATGGAGTGAAAGTGTCATGTTCAAGAGCGACTTGTTACCATAAAGTTTTCAAGTTTCTTCCCTTTTTCCCCAGTCATTGCTGACCAGTACCTCTTTATTTTTGTCAAGCTTGAGGAGGATAACATTTGCTTGTTCTATAATTTTCCCTTCAGGCAAACCTGTCGCTATATTTTAGCGAGTCTAGCGACAATGAAACTCGTTCTTGTCTAGGTGGACAAGTTTGTCGCTATTGTTTTAACGAGTTTAACGACAAGGATAACTTAGTCCTTTTCATGTTTAGAAAAAGAGAGTCTCCAGTAACCATATGGAAATCACTGTGGTTAGGTAGGATGGTTTCGTCCACCAAATAGACAAAATACTTCCTTCGCTTCGTCCACAAAATAGACAAAGCTGAATGGTGTCTCAGACCAATCAAATAACCTACAAGGAAACTTATCTTTTCAGCCAGGTTCGTCCACCAAATAGATAAGGGTGCATGCCCCCTAACCTTCGTTACATTCACCAGAATACTCATGGTAATTAGTTGGATGAAATGAAGGTTGAAGAGACATCGTGGATATAAAAGGACCATTTAGGGATCATGATTGACTTGGAGCTATGCTTGAACCAGGAAATGAAAGCTGGTCAATGGTGACAATTTTTCCTTCAAGCGGGAAACACATCTTTCGAAAGAGTGTTGAAACAATAGCTTCCATGTTATAAACATAGTCACGTCCAAGGAGTAGATTGTAATCTAACGGTCCTGGGACTACCATCACATTCAGGTGAACGGTTTTCTGTCCCAAAGTTATCGGTAACTTAGGAAGGATCCCTAACGGTCGACTGGTTCCTTTGTTAAAGCCTGACAAATTCTATGTAACAGGCATAAGCGATGGCGAACCAAGTGCTTTCCAAGCAGTTGAGGAAAGGATACTCACTGATGCACCCTCATCTATGATAGTGCCTGACACGATCATTTTGTAAACTTGTACTATGATCCGGAAAGGTACATAAGAAGGAAGGTGAGATCTCGCTAGTCGATTCCAATCAAAGGAAGTGACTAGACTGCTTGGAGGGGGTACCGAATAAATGGTTGAATTAACCCCTTGAGTAGCGGGAACTGGGAGATTCTCTTCCTATTGTGAAGGAACAGGCAGATTGCCCCCAAGTTCATCAGACTCTGAGGTAACAAAAAGAATTTGAACAGTATTGTTCTCACTCTTTTTGGGAAGGATATGATCTTCTGAAGGTAAAACTGGGTCGAATGCCATCTCAACTTGTTGACTTTGGTCTGGTATGGACTCAGAAGATTCACTTTCAACGATAGGTGTTTCGACCGACGGTTGAGTTATGTCAGTCAGATTTTCAACTAGTAAAGGACTTGGGGAGAGTTTCTTGTATCCAAATGGAAGTCGTTGTGGTGAAGCAGGACGGTTATGCAAGACTCTTTTTGCCTCACCCAAAAAATAACAACATGGAAGGGTATGGTTCCCTTCACATAACTCACATGGTTATTTGACCTTTCCTTTCTTTCCATGAACTTCACTATCACTAGTTGATGGTGTATTATCAACATGATCAGCAGAGGTTGATGACACCTGGTTGTGTGAACAAGGGGACCATTCTCTAAAGATCCGAGGGAGGCATAGGCAATCTCAATGAAAATGGTCTCCTCTATAAATTATGCATGGAAATCTGGGTTTAGGAGCTTTAATGTGCGGATTTTCACCAACTGATGCATCCAAATCTATGGTTGCTTGGTTGCCCCCTTGCTGAATTGGCTTCTTCTTCTTCTCTTTACCTTTGTTCTTCTTCTTAGACACTTGGTTATTAGCATCACGATTTTCACCAAGTGAAGAGGAAGAAGGGGAGGGAGAAACAAACGAAGAGGAAGGCGAAGGGTCAACTTTGGTATCAACTGGGTGCTGATTCGATTGCTGAGGAATCACGTTATTTTGAACCACAGAGGTTGAGAACAGCCATACTGGCAGGCCAATGGTAAGTCCCGTCCATATGAGGAGCACCAATATTTCCCCAAGAAGTAAAAGGACTAGGATTCCCCTCGAGAGGGATTCATTGATTGGTGGACTCCATTATCTCAACCTAAGATCAACGAAGGAACAGGGATCTTATTCTGAATTTAATAAACTTTAATAATGCTTTGACACAACTTTTCTTTTTCAATTTTTAAGAGTTGAGAAAAAGCTAAATATGACTCTAGTCCCCTTCGATTTTTAACGAGCCTAAAGTGACAAGTTCTCATATGGACCTTTTCTTTTAAAGAGTTGAAAAGGAACGAAAGTGACTACTCTGGAAATCTAGATAAAGGGATTACCAAACCAATCGTAAAACTACAAAATACACCTTGGTGATAAATTAAAGAGAAATTACCAAGGACTTATGTACGACAGTTAATCTTCCTGAATGTTGTGTTCAGTGCATTACGATCGATAGGGCGACAAACTCGACTTTCTATGGATAAAGGATATAAGCATATTGTGGTCTCCCAATATATACGCGATGGTACGGGGAGCACAAGTCTATGCTAGCACTTGTCGTATCAAGGAGGAGGAATCACCCAACCTTCAATGAAAATGATAGTTACTAGATTTTACGACGCTGGAACACGTCTCTAGCCTAGATCTGTAGATGTGTTGCATTAAGTTCCAAAGCGTTGTTAAGTTCATTGAAATTTATTTTAGAGTTGATCTTGTTTAAAAGTTTGCCTTTCAATGGTTCACCGTGTGATCTAGATTTAAAATTCCTAAATATGCTGTCTACAATGATAAACAATCGTTGTTTATTTTAAGAAATGAAAATCCTAGCTACTAAGGAAAGAAGATTATGATTTCTTTCAAACAAAGAGCAAAGAGCACACACTAAATGCACTTTCCTAAATCATTTTTCGCACACAGTCTAAATGAAAATGAAAATGCATGTATTTTTTTCGTTCCCCTTAATGTGAAAAATGTCAAAAAAGGAAAACTAAGTAGAGCAAAGATCTGAAATATTTTTACTCAAAGTGACATTTCAACAATTTCTTTTTCAAAATAGAAAGGAAGACTAAATGACACTTTTTGATTTTGAATAGAAAATGCTTTCGACACTTCAAATATAAACAAATCAAATCAAGTACATGACAAAAAGTTTCAATTGACTATCCAGGGAAGGAAGACTCAACGACACTTCTCTTTTTGACACAAAACAATAGTTACGACACTTTTTGTACCAAAACAACAGATCGATTTAAGCAACTTTTCAACAAAGGATCATAAATGATGGACAAATACATAAAAACATTTACTAATCCTAATCAATGGAGGCTGATCTATTTGATGCAAGGAGGCTTCAGTAATGAGGTACTGTTCATAAGCAGCAAAACAACTAAACAGAGTTGAAAACAAGGACAAAACCCCAAATTTCAAGAAGGGAAATAGGCTCAGTTAGTCATCACACCTGGGCTTCACAGAAACAGGGATGCATCACACTTTTCAGGCTCGGGAGGTGCGATGCATACTGGTTGATAGTGACAGACAGTGCGATGGGCCAGGGAGCGTAACTGAGATGGGTTTTGGGTCAAATTTGCAGTTGATTTTAGTGAGTTAAGATGAGCTATGTAGACATTAAAGAGAAAAGTACAGAGGTATGATTTTGAGAGGTTACTGAGCTACCAAAAGGGCATCTAGAATGCTTGTAAGCCAAATGTTCAATTCATAAACTAAACTGGAGATTGACTGAAGCAACATTCATCTACTATGCAATTGTAGAGCAAGAGCAGTTCGAAGGCTATCTGGCTAACTTCAGGCTCTGTCTATAGTTTATACAACAAACAAAAATTACAAACAAACATCTATTCGATCCCCAGGGAGTTGCCATTTTGTTTTTGGGAAAACTAGTGTCTTTTCGATTGACTAGCTCTCTAGTATTGGCAACTACCCTAGAAACAAAGAGTTTAAAGCAATTTGTGATTTCCTTTGTGTATGATAGATAAGAGAGAGGCAAAGGAACCAACCTGGATCTTCCGCTTAACTCCTTGCTTGATCTCTCTCCCCTTTGATAGAGTTTGCACCTCCTCTCCTACTTATCTCGCTTAGAGAATACCTGTAGAAACAAAGTAACAAAACACCATGAAAGAATCTTGATCTATTATATCATAAGCATTGCAGAATCAGAAATACAATGAACATACAATGGCATTCATAAATAACAACATTCACAAATACACGATTGTATGGAGGAAAACTCAAAGAACTTTATTAAATAGAAGGGAGAATTACAACCCAGTTGTCTGATCCAGCATCATCCTCCCAGCATCAAAATCCCTCTTCACCTCATGAAAAGCAAGATCACCAAACAATACAATGCTCTTTCTCATACACAAACTATCAGCACTTCCTTACAAATTACAAAATTCCAGCCTCCAGATCTCTCAGGTGAGGGATCCATTTATAGATGTATGCAAGGGTGTGAGTCATCTCTGGGTTTTTGATTAGTGTCATTCCACTTGTTGTTTTTGGTTCCACTTGGAGATTTCTTGGATCTCTTACTCATCCCTGGGTGAACTTAGAGAGGCAAGTGTTATAGGAGAAGTTTCTAGAATATTCCATGAACATCGACTTAGCAAACTGTCTCAGACATTTGTCCATTCTCGCTCATCGCACCCCACAGAAGGCCTCTTCAGTATGAATTGCACTTGGCTAGTGTAGAAGTCAATATGCTTCACACCTTGACAGTGGAGCTTTTAGTATGGTCCATTTTAGGCCAGTTCTGGATGGTTTCTCAGGTGGAACTTTTGGGGAATGATGTAATCAGTTGACCATGATCTTTTATGGTATGAAACAAAAATTTTAGGGGTTAAAGAGCCCTAGTTTATCGACATATAGGATTGGGTTTGAACTGCCCAAATATGTCTATAACACTCCAACAAATTATATATTCATATCTCTATAGAAAGTCGCTCGAACGTTTATGAGGCCGAAAGGCATTCTGGCATACATAAACGTTCCCCATGGTGTAGTAAAAGTTTTTTTATTCTGATCCTTGGGGTGTACTACAACTTTGTTTTATCCAAAGTAACCATCCATCATGGATATCCATGTAGACCCTACCACTTTATGCATAATATAATCCATTTTAGGCAGAGGATAGTTATCATTCAGCGAGGCCTTATTCAAATTTCTGAAATCTACACACAACCTTATTTCTCCATACTTATTCCTGACAGGAACCAGATTTGCTACCCAATTGGAGTACCTTAACGACACAATTATCTTAGCTTGTGATAATTTCTTCACCTCATTTTCAATTGATGGGAGAAACAAAGGATTAATTTTCCTGCGCTTCTGCTTATATGGCTTCACCCCAACTTTTAAAGGAATTTCGTGTTGTATGAAGTTAGGATCAAAAGTCTTCAAACCATCATATGACCATGAAAAAACATCCATGTACTCCTTAAAAATGGTCCAGGGACCTTTGTTTGTATTCCTTAGGAACTCCTTTAGCTAATTTGATGATTCTCAGATCTCCTTTGATGAAAATGTCACAATCTTCTACATATTCCTCAAGCTCTTTCTTAGTTGGATTAGTAGCCAAATAATTTGAGTTAAATTCCTTTCCAATGGAACCAATCCTCTAAGGATGATATTCCCTTTTAGCTGCAATATCTTATGACCAACAATGGTTTCTTCCCAAACAGCTCGATGTTCACATAACATTTCCCCATCCTTCTTATCAATCACTGAGTTCAAGAATTATCCAACGACCTCCATGAAGCGCTTGATTTGTTCTTCATCTTCAAACACCTACCATTACTTCATGTTATCTGGTATCGAAGACCTATACTTGACCTCGAATTCATATCTTAGAAAAGGATTTTAGTGAGGTTTAAAATTGCTAGCATTGATGGCCAAGGAGTCCGCCATCTTATAACATTCCCTGGGAAGAAACTGAATATTTAAAGATAAGAATAAGTTTTTAATAAAATCCCATACCTTGTTTTAGTAAGCCTTCAATCTTAGATGCCTAATTTGACAGTGATTTTTTATTTTCTTCACCACCAGCTCTGAACCCCCAAACAAATTTAAGCACTCAATGTTAAGATTTCTAATATCTTGCAACCCCAACAACAATGCTTCATATTCAACAACATTGTTTGTGGCCTTGAACTCCAAGTTGAAAGAGAGAGGGCTCATGCTGCCTTCTGGAGACACCAACAACACACATGCCCAATTTCCTTCTCTAGAATAAGCACCATCAAAATATAATTTCCATACCTTGTCATGCCCCAATGGTTGTTTACTCAACTGAGATGTACATTCCACCTAGGTTGAGGAGAGGTTAGTGCCTAGGACATCTTAGTCTCTCTTGAAGATGATTCATTGTTTCTCAAGAGATAAATGAAAAATGATTTTAAATATGGTTTAATTACCTTTCACAGAGGTAGATTTAAACATACACATAAACGATATAGATCATCCCACGAATAAATGTCTAAGTATGGTGTCCTACATACAATAAATGCAAATCTATTTGTCATTTCAATAAATATGGGAAGAGGGAAAGTAAGGAAGGAATTCACAACAGAGGGCTGGATAGACCCAAAATTATAAGTAATAAATCCCAGTAGAGTTATGAAAGAATAAGGAAATGAAATGTAGAAATTATGTAACGCATTTCAAGGTTTCCAACTCATATTTCATAGGTATTTTCTGCTACAATATAACATAAGTTAATCCATGATCTATGAATGAATCCAGCAACTACAAATTGCACAATTTATGAGGAAGCGAAACACATATGAAATGATATATAGAGGAAGAATACATACTACACATTACTATGCTTGGAATCACCAGATCTTATTCATTAATCTTCAAAATTTGAGTCCATATAACAGTTTCAACACAATTGAAAATTGTATAACATTTACCACCTCATGAATAAGAAATTGAACCAAAACTTGGAAGCCATTTCTCTCCAAACAGAGCTCGGAACCTTTGAACAGACAGAATTCGAACCCCTGAAGACATAATTTCAAAACCTTTCTAATGAGTTTCTGTTAGGAAACTAGCTCACAAAAAGATAGAAAAGATAGATCAATGCCTTAGAATTCAGCCTCTTCGAGGGGGCAACCTCCTTTACATTACACAAATGAACAATTCTTGGATGATACAAATGACTAAACCTCCCTTCTATATATAGGAGTCTAAGGGGTCACAATATAATCAAGCCGACATAACAGTAATAACATAAGGGCACAAAAATAACAATAGTGGGTTTCCATGGGGCATACTAATAACAATATGGGGACAATAGGGGCACAATAATAACAATAAGGGATACAATGACAATAGTAATGGGGGAATCAATAGTATTATAGGGGCCTAACATGCCCCTCTCCTTCCGAAAAGCATTGTCCTCAACACTTCAGTAGTTCTGGATGCTTCTATATAAAATTCTCATCCTCCCATGTGGAATCTTTAGCGGATAAGTTCTTCCACTTGATGAGATACTCAAAAATTGATCGATTTCATAGTTGTCGAGTTCTTGTTTCTGTGACTGCTTCCAGTTCCAATATGATTTTTCCTTCCTCGTCAAGTTTTGGAAATATTTTTTGGACTGGGAGCTTGTCACCTATAACCTTCTTTAAACATGAAACATGGAAAACTGGGTGCACTCAGGAAGTTGTAGGAAGCTCCAATTTGTATGCCATAGTACTAATCTTTTGCAACACCTTGTACGGACCATAATACTTTGGTGATAATTTATTATCCTTCTTAGCTTGCTTGAGGGACATTTGTTTATATGTTTGTAGCCGTAAGAATACCCAGTCACCTACATCAAAACTTATTTCGCTGAGATGTTGATCTGCCTGTTGTTTCATTCTATTCTATGCCAATGTGAGGTTATCCTTTAAGAGTGGAGAACTTGTTGTTGATGCTCGATGTCATGTTCCACTACTTGAACCTTATAATTTTCTCTTAAATATGATGTGATGGATGGTGGATGATATCTATAAAGTGCCATAAATGGGGTCATTTTTGCTATGGTATGGAAGGAAGTGTTATACCACCATTAAGCCAAAGGCAACCATTTGACCCATTGTGTTTGTTTATTAGATACAAAGCAACGGAGATATCCTTCCAAACATTTGTTTACTATCTCAGTTTGCCCATCATATTGAGGATGATAAGATGAGCTATGAGCTAACTGAGTACCGAGACAAGAAAATAATTATGTCCAAAAATTTCCAATGAAAATGGGATCTCTGTCGCTTACAATAATCTTTGGGTTTCCATGTAGCTTTTGAATTGTTTCCATAAATGCAGTAGAAACTGTACTGGCTTTAAATGAATGTGATAATGCACAAAAGTGTGCATACTTGGTATGTCTGTCAACTACCACCATGATGACACTCTTTCCTTCGGACTTGGGTAAACCTATGATAAAATCTATTGAAACCTCCTCCCAACGTTGGCTTGGAATGGATAAAGGTTGTAGTAGACCCAGGGTCTTAATTGTTTCAACTTTATTTTGTTGGAAAAACAAACATTCCGCCACAAATTTTTGAATATCCGATTTAAGACCATCCCAAAAAAAATTCCTTCTTAACCCTGTGGTAAGTTTTTAAAAATCCTGAGTGCCCTCCTAAGGGAGAAGTCTGCAATTCCATAAGAATCTTTTGTTTGAATTGGGAATTCTTACATAGGTATAAGCAATCATTGTACCATAACGAATCATTTTTCCAGCTAAATGTATCAGATGTACTGGGATCTTGTTGTAACTTTCGAATGAGTGCCCACACTTCTTCATCATTCTTCCATTCCTCCCTTGCTTCGTTTATCCAATATAGTTGGGTAATAGAAATGGCGCACGACAATGCTTCCACATCCTCATCCTTTTTTGAGAGTGCATCTGCCACAACATTTTTCTTCCCTTTTTTGTAGATGATTTCAAAGTCATAACCCAACATCTTTGTGACCCATTTTTGTTGCTCTTCAGAGGATAATCTTTGTTCTAAAAAGTATTAAGACTATCATGATCCATTTTTACCTTGAAGTGTCTTCCCATTAGGTAGGGTCACCATTTCTTAAGTGTGCCATGTAGTATTTCCAACATTTCCTTCTCATAAACAACTTTGTGTAAATACTTTCCCTTGATTGGATGACTTTCTAAAGCAATAGGTCTTTCATCCTGCATTAAAACAGCACCAATTCCATTTCCTGAAGCATCACATTCCACAATAAAGGTTTTTGTTAAGTCCGGTGTAGCTAAGACTTGTGCTTGGCACATTGCCTCTTTAAGATGTTCGAAGGCCTTTGTTGCTTCTGGAGTCCATGAAAATGCATCTTTCTTCAATAATGTTGTTAAAGGTGCTGCTATTCTCCCATAATTCTTAAAAAACTTGTGATAATACCCTATCAACCCGAGAAATCCTCACAGATTCTTTATGGATGTGGGGATTTTCCATTCCTTAATGACTTTAATTTTTCTAGGGTCTACCTTAACACCTTCATGATATATAAAATGACCCAGATATTCCACCTCTTGTACTCCAAAGAAACATTTGGATCTTTTTGCATATAATTGTTTCTCCTCCAATAGTTTGAGCACCCTATCAACACGTTCAACATGATCCTTCAAAGACTTGTTGTAGATTAGTATGTCATAAAAAAATACTAACACAAATTTTCTAAGGAAGGGTTTGAAAATGGAATTCATCTAACCTTGAAATGTAGAAGGTGCATTGGTAAGGCCAAAAGGCATGACCAAAAATTCATAATGACCCTCATGAGTTCTAAATGTTGTTTTCGGAATGTCTTCAGTCTTCATTCTGATTTGATGATATCCTGAATGAAGATGCAACTTGGTGAAGTAAATTGATCCATGCAATTCATCCAATAATTCATCAATGATAGGAATGGGAAATTTATCTTTAATAGTGAGCTTGTTGAGCTCCCTATAATTCGGACACATGTGCCATGATCCATCCTTCTTGTGCACCAATACTACTGGAGTAGAGAAAAAACTTTGACTAGGTTGAATTATACCAGCCTCTATAATTTCTGCAACCATACGTTCAACTTCACTCTTTTTGGCATACGGATATCTGTATGGCCTCATGTTTGGAGGAACACTTCCTGGAATCAAATGAATAGCATGATCATGATTGTGAAAAGGTCGGAGACCTTTGGGAGTCCCAAATACCTTGGAATGATTGTCCAAGACTTTTTGGAGATCTGGAGAAATAGATAATTTCGATGTGGGAACCTCTAGCAAACATAATTGTGAAATTACACCTCGTTGTTCCTACTTTAGAAGTTTTGTCATACTATTAGATCTGATTATATTTACAGGTTTCCCTACAATACCCCTTAATTCAACTTCCTTTCCTTTCGCACAAAATTTCTTGAAAATTAAAAGCTATTGTACCCAAGGATTGTAGCCATTAGACTCCTATTACAACATCAACGCCACCCATTGGAATGGAAAGAATTGGGCTATTCAATGCATATTCTCCCATGGATAGCTTGATACTATGGCACTTCTAGAGCAATTTATGGTTCCTCCACTTGCAACCATCACTTGAAACTTTGGTGTTGGATTGTTATCGGGAAAAACTAGTGTCCATTCAAAGCTGCTAGTCCCACTAAGATGGGTAGCTATCTTAGAAACAAACAAACTAAAGTTACTTGTGTTTTCCTTTATGAGAGATATATGAGAGAGAAGCAGAGAATGCCAACCTCAGTCTTTCGCTAGTCTCCTTGCTTGTTTCCTCTCTCCCTTGATAGAGCTTTCGCCACTCCTTTCTCACTTGTCCTGCTTCAAAGAAAACCTGTAGAGTCAAAGCAGCAAAATACCATCAAAGCATAGAGATATATAACCATAAAAAATGTAGGATCAGATGTACATTAACCATATAAATGCATATATAAATACAAGATTCAGAGATATACAAGCATATGGAGGAAAAATCAAATAGCTTTATTAACAGAAGTAGTAGAAGAGATGATGACAACCAAGCTGTTTGATCCAGCATCATCATCCCAGCATGAAAGCCCTCTTCACCTCATAAAAATCAAGATCACCCAACAATACGATGTCTCAAAGAGAAACCACCAGCACTTCCTTACAAATTACAAAATTCCATCCTTTGGATCTCTAGGATGAGGGATCCATATATAGATGTTTGCAGGAGAGTGAGACAACTTCTAGGATTTTGATTAGTGTCATTTCACTAATAGTTCTTGGTTCCACTTGGATATTTCATGATCTCTTACTCATCCCTGGGCGAATTCAGAGAGGCACGTGTCATATAAGCAGTTTCTAGAATATTTTTTTGAGTTTCCACCTAGCAAAATGCTTCTGCCATTTGTCTGCTCTCACTCATCGCACCCTACAGAAGGGATTTTCAGTATGCATCGCACCCTTTGTGTGTAGCAGGTGAGATGCATCACACCCTCAGCATGGAGCAGTCTGTATGGTCTAGTTTTGACCAGTTCTGAGCATTTTTTCAGGGAGAACTTCCGAGAAATGATGTAATCAGTTGACCTTGATCCTTTAGGGTATGAAACAACACTTTTAGGGGTTTCAAAGCCCTTGGTTTATGGACATATGTGATTGGGGTTACAATGCCCAAATATGTCTATAACAGTTTCCCCCTAAAGCATGAGGTCATAAATCTTCTGATGTTGAGTGAAATGCTTTATCATGAGGATCTGAGGTTTTTCGAACTGGAAGGTGGCCTGTAATAAGATACAATACAATACATTATCTTCATAATATTTTCATGATCTAGCTTAGGCGGGCATTCCCATGCTCAGCTTTATAAATTCATTTTCATGTACATAGGATAGACAATCGTCTGTGTGGCAGACTGATGATTCTAGTAGAGTCATCATCCCTTAGCTTGGATGATTATTTGTGCAACTATGATGTACATTTGATGTCTTTATTTTCCTGAATATATCGTAGCCCATATGGATGAAAATAGATTTGAGGTCTTCAAACTTGTTCAATCTTCACCCGAAGTACAAGTCTATCCATGTGAAAAGATGTTCTGATGTCGAACATGGAAAGACATCACCTGATTACCAGCGAATGATGTAAGTTGTTAATAGGCATGAGAGGAGTCATCGATAATGATGATGACCCTCAAGTTATTGCAGTACAATTCACGTGGTGTGAATAAATGAGTCAATGTCAAACACCACGCAAAATCTTTCGGTCGAAGGCCATTGATGTAAACCTATCGTCGGAAGTGAGAAACTTACCATTGAGGCATGCAAGCTTCAAAGTACTTAAAGGGTTGTTCCTAAGTCAACTTCTTGGATAATGAGCTGATGTCGACAAGAAGTGACCCGTCGTAGGAGGGCCTTAATGAATCCCACATCTATGACACGGAATGGAACAAATGATTTTGTGGAGGTGAAAACGATCTGATGATACAAGGTTCAGGGTGACGGTCATGAAAAATGGAGAGTGAAGGTATTGCAACGGATGAGGTGTTAGCTGGGTTGGTGAATTATCTGCGCGACTTCTCTTGAACATATCGGCGACACTAGAATGGATTGGTAGCGTTAACCCCAAAATGGATGGTACAGAGGACCAATGGTGTTATGATCGGTGAATGGAATAACCCAACTCGACTCAATCATGGTGATGGAGTGAAAGTGTCATGTTCAAGAGCGACCTGCTACCAATGAAGTTCTTCAAGTTTTCTTCCCTTTTCCCAAGTCATTGCTGACCAGTACCTCTTTATTTTTTTCAAGCTTGAGGAGGATAACATATGCTTGTTC
Organism: Pinus tabuliformis; assembly: GCA_031772625.1. NCBI lineage: Eukaryota > Viridiplantae > Streptophyta > Pinopsida > Pinales > Pinaceae > Pinus > Pinus tabuliformis. Next base: position 311,390,127 of record CM062816.1, on the reverse strand, counting down.
TATAATTTTCCCTTCAGGCAAACCTGTTGCTATGTTTTAGCGAGCCTAGCAACAGTGAAACTCATTCTTGTCTGCATGGACAAGTTTGTCACTATTGTTTTAACAAGTTTAACGACAAAGACAACTCAGTCCTTTTCAATTTTAGAGAGTCTAAAAAGAGAAGGAAAGGAAACTCCAGTAATCGTTTTTCGTAATATAATCCCTTAAGTCTGAAAAAGTATAAAATAATACAAAAGGGATGACTTTTCGATAGTTTTAACGAGCCGAACAAGAAAAGCGCCTGATATTTTTGTGTAATGATCCCTCAGGTCCCAAAAGATTAAAATATAGAGGAGGGATGGCACTTCCAATCACTTTAACGAGCTGGAGAGGCCAATTGCTCGACAATATTTTCATATTTTACGAATCTAAAAAGAGCTTAAAGGAGATCTTAGAGTCGGTCTGGTCAACCCTCCATCAGAGATCAAAGCTCTTTCTGCATTTCAATTTTAGGTGTCCCGCTCCATCCACTCAGATGCATTTTGCTAGGGACATGTCATGATCTGACGGAGAAAGTCATGCTACTCATTTTCCCTCATGGCTGGCCCCTGCTGGTTTAGGTCTTGATCCACAGTCACTGAAATTCATGATAGCCAAGGTTTGGTCATATTACAGGTCAAAGTCCTTTTTATTGCTGGGTCTAGGAAATCATCAATGTGGTTTTTGAAAAAACATGTCCAGAACAAATTCATGCAGGCCAGAGGGAGATCTTATATAGCTATGGTTCAAGAAAGCATCATCATCACCTAAAGAGACATCAACTCTTCTTCAAAACTCCGTTTTGAAGAAAAGTCAAACAAGGTCAACTATGACAAAATTTTCCAAAAATCGACAGTTGACATTTCCAGATGCAGTCATGGATTTCAAATCCAAAGGCCCAGTCACACAGTCCCCGCAAAGAAATGCCGAAAATTTTATCATGAGAGCCAAAATTTCAAAGAAAAAGGGAAAAAGCAAAGTGTTTTAAAGTCAATAAAAAGTGCAAAACACAAACATTACAAAGTGGGTTTTCAAAGAAGAAATAATTGAACCCAACTCTCTCAAAGCCTATATATATTTGTTTTGACCCAAAACTAAGTCATTGTGATATGAAAAAGCTTGAGAGAGGCATTGTTGAAGAAAAGAGAGCTAAGTAGGAGGAATTCGAGTAAGGAGGGCAGGTTTCTAGGTGGCGCGGCGCATACACCAAGGCGCGCGGCGCACACGGAGGGCGCGACGCACCGACAGCTAGTCCCCAGTGAAAAATCAACAAGGGCGCGACGCACTCAAGGCGCGCGGCGCACTGGGCTTGGCGCACGACGCACACAGCCAGGTGCCTAAAAAACATTGCAATTCATCTCAAATCTCGGCGAAGTCAGCGAATCAAGAGGTAGGCCATGATCGACACCTCTTCTCCATCACTTTTGTCATTAATATGAGGTTTGTAAGATGTCTAATGGTACCCAAAAGCACAATGGCCATCCATGGAAAAATCACCAAGGAAAACAAAAAATGGGGTCGCAAAAAGTGATGATGAGCACCAAGGTTTTGCTCCCCTCCCCTTGTCCCCTCATTCCTCATCATTTTCACCTCCATTCCATCATGTTCCCTAAAGAAACCACCCTAAAATCGCCCTAAAACTCCCTCCCCTATTTTTCAAACAAAAATTGTGTGAATTGACAGCACGTGGTGCACACACAAGGTGGCGCGGTGCACTCAGGGCGCGCGACACACTGGGAGCCCGGCCACAGTGTTAACACTGCACTGGCACGGCACATACCCGGTGTGCGGCGCACTGGGCAAAGCGCGCGGTACACAGGCCTGTGAGCCTAAAAAACCACTAAATCGCCCAAATTTTCATAAATGGCCCTCAAAATTGCGAAGGTGGCCCTAGATCCTTTCACCATTGATCCCTAACTCAAAGAATAATATGTTTTGGTGACCATGAAATCGAAGGCCAAATTTTTATTAACCAAACCCAAAAATGACACAAAGGAGGGTAAAAAGCTAGGGTTTTGCTACAGTGACATTGTTGATGAAATATTCTTTTACCCCACCCCTATCAACTAATTTCTCTGTAGAATTTTCCCCTTACCATCACCCTAGCTACATTATAATCATATCTGTACGTCCCTTTTATTCCTATAGCCCAAAAAATCCCAAACCCTACCCCAAACACTCCCAAATCCCTGATAAATTTCTCATATAAACCCCTATTCCCCTTTTCATCATTCCCCTCCTAACACTCCCCTGTTGTATTGTCCCCTTGGTGACAGATTTTTAGAGCATTCATCAGTTTCATTGGATTCAGAGGGCAGCATAAAACTCAGGGTACAAGCAATAGTAATGGCATCAGAAAATTCATCAGATTATGAGGGGGATACACACAGTGACACACCTTCAGGAGAGAGGTCCCATAGGAGACATCACCGGAGTGGTAGACATCTCAAAGACGAGCCAAACACCCTCACAGAGCTACAGGCATGCCCACTTGCCATGTCTTGTTTCCAGCACTTGGCATGTTATGAATTTTGCCAAAGGGTGGCAAATGTCGAGGTCCATCATGAGTTGGCCCGCCTTTTTGCACTTCTTCTATAGGGAGTCCAATCTATCCTAGCTGGGGTCACTTTCACCTAGACACCGAATGCTATATCAGTGGCAACAGGGATACCAAATGTTCGAGAGCAGTGGCATAAGAAGAAGAAAGTGGAGAGGCATCACTATGAGCCTTACATCAAGAACAGCTGCTTGAGCCAGCTCACTAGAGTTTTTCCATTCAGATTTTTGAGGGAGGAGTATGCCCCACTCATGAGGTTGATCATGAAGTATTTCAGTTGCGAGGGGAGGTTTTCTTGCCTTTATGCCTATCACATCCGCTTGCTCATCCACTTCACCAGGGTGAAGATGATGAGCCTCCCATTTTTCATCTACAACAACATTGAGAAGATGAAAAACTTCATGCAGCGCAAGACCCCACGACAGTAGCTAAATAGTGTCTATCATTTTTCTCTCATCCGGATTTTGGTGGACCATCAGTTGGGATTGCAGGGTATTTCTTGGGAGGACTTCATCTCTCGTGATTTCTTCAGCGCTACACCGGTGATATCAGAGGCAGAACATGAGGCGGGAGGTCCTTCACATCAGTCTGAGCATGAGCTGGGAGGTCCTTCATATCAGTTTGAGCTGAGATGGGAAGTCCTTCACATCAGTTTGAGAGTCATGAGACTGCCACCATGCCAGTTTTAATCACATATCAGAGAGGCTATCCGAAAGGCACCAGACCGTTGTTTGCAGCAGCAAAGTGAGTGTTATCTCCACCCAGGGTGGAAGGGGCCTCGCTTCCGCCATCAGCATCACAGGAGCAGGGTAAGGGAAAGGAGCCAATGCAGGAGGAGGGTCCATCAGGTGAGCAAGAAACCAAGTTTGTTCTCCTCCAGGATGATGAGACAGATGCAGAACCCACCAATGAGGAGCTTATAGAGATCATCAAGGAGCAGCAATCAGAGATTGAAGACTTGACCATTGATCTAGAAAGAGCCAAGTGGAACATGAACTACCTGGAGCAGAGAAACAAACAGCTTGAGGACCAACAGATGATCATGGAGCTGCAGAACATCCGTGAGCAACGCCAAGCTGCTCAAAGAAGAAGGGTTCCGCTCACCTCTTTGGAACAAGAAATCAATTAAGACCGGGAGTCCAACCTTGAGAGGGTCAACATGCATTTGGATAGGCTGTTGGACAAAGCAAACAGGGAGAAAGACATGCTAAGGCGCATGACTTATCACTACCAGGCCCGTAACATGAGTTCCAAGACAAGAATGAGGAACCTAAAGGCAAAATTAAGCAAAGCGAGAAAAGAGGCAAAAGAGGAAAAGGAGGCAAAGGAGCAAGATCGGCTTCAAATCTTGGCTAAGGCTTCCTTGGCACAGCAAAGCACTTCATAGGGAACCTCCAACCCAAATTTCAAAAAATTTGGGCAAATTTTGGTCACAGGCAAAATTTTTCAGCACAAAACAGGAAATTTCTCCCTGTGCGCCGCGCCACTGGTGCGACGCTAAAATTATAGCACTCCAATCGAGGAACGGCTTGCAAATTTGGATTCAGCATCGAAAAATATGCCTACTAGTGTCCAGGCAAGAAATTTTGACAAGTTTTGGGTCTCCTAAAGGTCAAAAAAACACCCAAAAATGGCCTCTCTGCCACTTTTTGGACACACAGAAAGTAGTCTTGGGAGAATGAAGTTTTGGAGGGGCAAATGAGCTTCAAATTCAGAAATTCTAGTTGGGTTGGAAAGTAGACAGGACAGGATTTCCAACAAGCCCACTTGGGCACATTTTGGACACCTACAAGTGCCCCAAAATAGGCTCCAAAGTGGCGCGACGCACAGGGAATTTGGCACGGCGCAGAGGGGAAAAAACTGCCAAATTGCTCCCGTTTCGCGAAATTTCGGGTCGCGACTTCTCCAAGTGGGCCCGATCATCTACTCTTCGGTTTTTTGGCACCAAAGGTGGCTTTTAAAGAGTTTTCTCTCTAGGTGGGCATCTATCCAAGTGACAAAATAATGCAAAGGGCCACCCCAGCCAAATGTCATGCTTGAGAGCGCTGCACCTGTAGCTGATGGTTGGCTCTCCATCTCCTTTTCGAAATGATTTGAGTAACTTCCCAACCCCTGGGCATTCCATCTCTTTTCTACACTTTCTATATATTGTAAGCAATTTATTTGCAAAGGGTTGGCTGGCTTGTAACTTCTGGGAGACTGTGGGAAAGAAACTCTGTTTCTGCACTGTGTATTTTTGATAGAGAGTTAATGAAAGGTAGCGGCTCTGTTTCATGAGATTCTTGTGGTTGTGACTGTATAAAATGTGTTCTTATGTTCCATATGTATCTTGTTATGTTTCATAATTCATTTCATGTTTCATTTTAGTGAAATTTTCTAAGTGAGATTAGGTAGAATTCAATTTATATTGCTCTGCCTGTGGGAAAATTTCATGTGCAGTGTTATTCTTCTATTGAAAAGGATTCATGTGACCATGCCCTTTTCATTATCTTCAGCAATCTTTTCATTCTGCATCACCTTAAGTCGAAATTGTTGCGCTTCCCGCCTACCTTGCCTCATGGAATAATCTGTGCCTTCTGATGAGCCCCAAAAATGGATAATTATTTGGGCTCATTCAACCTCCTAATTTGACTTAATCCACCATTCTCATTAGTTTATTGCATGTTTTTGATTACATTTATGCTAATAGAGTGAATTTGGTTAGTCATTATGCCAACAAGTCTAATGGGTGCTTTGTGTAGCCTTTTTGGTCAACTTGGAGACAAAATTGAAGGTCTTAATGAGCACTTGGCAGCCAAATTCGTGGGAGAACAAGGGAGAGGATTTGTAGGAAGGTGTCCCCTTCATGTATGGGCCCTTACCTCGAATTCTCCACCATCAGCTCGGAGTTCAAAGGCCACCAAATCAATGAGCACAAGGGCAGCCAAGCAAGTCAAGTAGGACCGCTGTTAACTACAAGTTTTGGGCAGCCGAGTCCCTAAATTTTAGGAGGACAGTTGGGGTCCTCAATTTGTATAAATAAGAAGGCTTAGGGCCTCATTTGGGTTAGCTAGTGGTTAGTCATTTTGTAGCTGGTAGTTAGTCATTTCATAGCCTTGTTGTAGTCATTTTGTAGTTCGATTTTTAGGCAATAGATTAGCTTTGCTTTCAGCTCATTCTCAAGCTCTCCTTGTGGACAGTTTTGATGTAACTCTTCATTTCTTGATCAATAAAGATGAATCCAGCTTGGAACCAGCTCTAAATCTCTCTTAGGAGGATGTAGCTCTTGGAGTTGGGCCCATCTCAAGCGCCCAGTACCTCCTTTGTTTACTTTCATGTGTCTTTTCTGCATTCTTAGAGTAAAATCTGCTATTTAGATTTAAAACTTGTTGTGTTATTTAGATTGCTTTTGATGATTAAAGTAGATTTTCATGTTCAGATTGATTTGGATAGATTAATAACATAAAGGATCCTTGGAAAAAGGGGCTCAAGCACCTCTGATCTTACCTCTCCCTCAGTGGGATCGTGAGTTGGGACAAAGGTGACCTTGCTGCCCACAAAAACGTTGTTTTGCTTCACCATGCAAGTATTAGTGTTGGATTCTTAGTTGTCAAACTTGATATCAGTTTTTACTGCATGCTTAGGGTTATGATTGCTTAGTTGCATAGTTAGTTCATCTGATTTTGTGCAAATAAACTTCTGTTCCATTTCTTTTGCTATTATCTAGGTCAGATTAGGTCAAGGTAATTAGGTTCTTGATTTTCCAAGTCTTCATTTGTTAAATTCGAAAAATAACTTGCAGAGCACCTGTTATCCTTCTCTATCTACCCATAATCCATCAGATAATCTGCTCCAACCCTTAGTCCATGATTCGTACCCTTCATTTGCCATACTTTCCCCACCTTGCCCTAATTCCTACATTCTTGTGCATCATCACTTCCGCCATCCTTGAACAAATCCAATCGCTCCTTAGCCTCATCCACCAAGTCCTAGACCTCTTCACACCCCTATTTCACCTCCATACTCATTCCTCCATCTTTTTCCCTCCATCCATGCTCCAAAATCCCATTTCGAAACATCCTGTAGAAGAATTACAGAACATCCTGTAGAAATCCTGAACATCCTGTAGAACCCCTGCAGACTTCCTGTAGAAGCTCATAAACACGGTTTCTTGGCAGCCAAACTTTGTGAGACTCTCTGGAAGGGTGTTAGGGACCCCTTAGACCCACTCTGAACCTTCCCAACCTTTCCCAAGCATTTCTCCTCCTTGATCCACCTCTGCATAGTCAAAAATAGTTAAAAGCACATGCATGATAATTCCAACAACTTAATCAAAAATACAAAAAGATGTTTTCTTCAGATAGAGGTAGTCTAGACACATGTATTTTACCTTCATAGAAGTAATGGCATCTCTTTCAGTAGTTTGCATGCTCTCCTTTGCGTCAGTAGGACTAGCTGGTAGAATTAGGGTTTGCTAGGGTTTGCGTTTCTTTTTGGCTTTCAGTTTCTTTTTGCAATTAGATTAGCTTCCTTCGAGTTAGCTTTCATCCATCAACTAAAAAGCTTCTTCTAAGAGCTCATAAAAGTTGGCTTAAGCTCCTACTGGACTTGTGTCAGCTGACCAAGTGACAGCTGCGGCAAGAGCTAGTACTTGTGCATACAGCACCGTCGCTTCCAAGTTTGTTACGAACTACCGGGTTGATAAAATTAAAGAAGGGAGTTCCAGGAGTTGTAGCATTATTACTACAATACTAGAGCCCACCACCTTCATTCTCAGTTCTCTGTTCTTTGCTGAGCGCCAGTCCCATATACATCTCAGAAGTTCAGTCACTTTGAAAATCTTTTCCAAAATCCTTTTTCACTTACTAGCCTAAGGTAAATATCGCATTGCAAGTCATCTCAGACCATTTTTCCTATCCATTCGCTGAGCGTGACTCAGAGAGAGCCCTCTCCTGCTATGAGAGGGCTAGCTACCTGACTGAGCGTGGTTTGTGGTTACCCTAATTTTTGCCTTCCTTCAGCTTAAGGCAGATTTAGGTGCTAACATAGTGGCGACCACACTCGGGAACAAGTTGAAAATCAAATCCCCTTGTTTCATAAGAATTCTAGGCTCCTGGATGATGAGCTTAGGATTGGAAAGGCTGAGTAAGTTGGTTGTGTCCCATAATTCCTCTCAATAGCACGCTGGCTTCAAGATGATATACCAGAGCGAATCCGGACCCGGATCCTCCTCACATTTACGAAAATCCAAATTTGATCCCAAGACTCCTTCGTCAAGAAAGAACCATAACCCCCGTGTTCAAATCCCATTCATGTCCCGACATTTTTGAGTATCTTGAGGAGCTTGAGTTCGACGAACGATTTGAGATATCACTGTTTGAATCTAAATCTGAAAAGGTTGTTGATTATACCGTCCCCGATCCGCAATTTCTTGTAGACCTTGAGACAGAAAGAGCTAATATATTAATCAATAACTACATTGCCACACAGCCCCAAACTCCAAGTGCAAGCCCCTTGCCAACTGTGCACACTCCTCCCACACCTCCAAGGCAAAATCCACCGAGAATGATGGCTGCCCATTTCGCACCCCTTGTTCTACCCCAAGTCCTAAATGACATGCCAAACGATTATCAAAGTAAAATCCCATTTTTTGATGGCACTCCTAACAGTATTACAGCTCAACAACATGTGGATAAAATGGCAGATTTCTATGAACTTCATGAGATCGATGCAGAGAACGTGGCAATGAGGCTCTTTGTACAAACATTTGCGGGTAATGTGAGGAAATGGTTCAGAGGTTTGACGGCTGCAAGCATCACCACTTTGGCTGAGCTACAAAGACAATTTTTGAACAGGTGGGAAGTAAAAAAGAATCCCCTTCAAATTCTGGCCGAATATGAGCAAATCAAACGGAATGCCGGTGACTCGGTCCAAGATTATTGTGTTAGATTTAATGCAGTCTACAACGAAATCCCAGACCATCTTAAGCCACCTGTGGGATTAGAAATGATGAAGTTTCCGGATGGTTTTGATGCTGACATGGTGTACCAATTAAGAGAAAGAGAACCGGCTACAATGGAAGATATGCAGAAAATTGCGGTCAACGTTGAGGCAAATCTGTTGTCCAAAAGAGCAAGAGCGAAAGCAGAGAAGAAAACCATGGTGAAAGAAGAATCTTCTTCAATGGATCAGCTGCTCAAGAAGGTAGAACAGATGCTTGAAAGGGTAAAACTCGACAAGCTAGAGCCACAAGTTAGGAATCCTAACTTTCGTGGCCAACAGCAACCACAATATAGGATAAGACAAAGAGATCAGCGGACTCAAGAGCAGACAGCACAACAACCGGTACAAACACCTTTGCAGCAGAATTTTGTGCATGTACCGGAATCAGATGAGGAAGGGAATGTAATAGGTGAAGAAAACCATCTCTTTACTCCAGATGAGCTGCCTACTTACATCACCGAAGAGGAAGAATGTGCAGTAAATTCAGCCACACACCAAGACACTGATTTTATTCTAGCTAACGAAACCGTGTTGGAAGAAGAGTCGGAAGAATATCAAAGGGGGTATATGAATGCTTTGTCCACACAAAAGCAGCGATATTCCCTTAGAAACAGAGATGTACCGGCTAAACCAATTCAAAAAAATAAGGAGGATGAAGCAACAAAGAAGGATCTATCAGCTACACAAAGAAAGGGAAAGGAGGCGGTTGTTCCGGAGAGCAGCAAATCGAAATCAGCAGAACAATCACAGCAACCAGCCACCTCAAAAGAGAAGGAAAGGAAAGAGATCCCAGTCAAAGAGGTAGAAAGAACTCCCGCTTTCAGCCTAGAGAATGAGATTTCTAAGCTAAAGGTATCCATCCCTTTGACTGAAATCATGAAGAACAGCAGCTATAGAGGAAAAATTTCTAAAATGTTGAACTTGGACCCAATGTCCAACACGGTAAATGTGGAGGATGATCAGCCTGAAATGATTTTTGGGCCAGCGAAAAATGGTGAGTCTCCTGAGAGCGAGGTGACACCTTTTTATATCAGTTTACGATTGCATGACTTTGTGCTACACAATGCCATGTTCGATTCCGGAGCCTCTCACAATCTCATGCCCAAGGCTATCATGGATAAGCTTGGTCTGGACATCACCTGCCAATATCATGATCTCTATTCATTCAACTCCAGCAAAGTAAGGTGCATAGGGCTCATCAAAGACTTAGTTGTGAGTTTGGATCAGCTTCCTATGAAAAATGTTCTGATGGACGTAGTGGTAGCGGACATTCCTCCAAGGTTTGGCATGCTTCTTTCCAGATCTTGGGTAGCGAAATTGAAGGGGACACTACAGCTGGATTTCTCCTATGCAACAATCCCGGTGTTTTGACAAATGAGGAAATTATATCGAGAACAAAAGATGAAGTATATGATCACAAGCAAGGAGAAACCGATAAATCATCCTATAAACTATGAACATACAGATTTAGAGTCTTTTGTTTTGTTTTCAGATAGTTTAAATGAAATAGATAATCAGATAGTAGAAGCAGACGACATTCCAGAGATAACAGAAAATTTTAGAGAGATTTTGAAGAAAGAAAGACAAGAAAAGCATCAAAAGATTGAGCAATCAGCTGAAAACGATGGACAGCAAGTAAACAATGGACAGCAAAAAGATTTGCAGCACTTGCAAGAAGAAGAAGAAGGCTTATGGACCATGGATTTTGATGGAGCAGTAGGGAATGATGGAGCTGGTATTGGTATTTGGGTAAACATTCCTTTCTCCACCCCAAACAAAGTGCCTAGCAGCGTGAGAGTTTGCTCTTACAAGCTAGCCTTTGAATGTTCCAATAATGAAGCCGAATATGAAGCTCTGATTGCTGGCCTGAAGATTCTTAGAAAGTTGAATGCAAAGAGGATTTCAGTATATGGAGACTTCGAGTTGGTGATAAAACAGGTCAGAGGTGAGTATCAAGTAAAACATCCTAGGATGTGGGCTTATCGTAATGCAATTTTGGACATCTTGAAGCTATTTTCTGAATACACCTTGACATGTGTGCCACGAATACAAAATAGTATTGCTGATGCTCTTGCCAAGGGAGCGAGCAGTTTGAAGATCCCCATGAACTCCAGCAACAAATTTGAAATCCATGTCAAGCACCGTCCAACCATTCCAGACAATCGGCGACATTGGCAAGTGTTCCAAGATGATGAGGAGATTAAGGATTTTCTGCTCAACAAAGGCAAGTTCAAAGAAACCTTAATCGATGTGGAAAATGAGGAGAACAAATGGAATGGCACAGAAGAAGTACAAATCAATCAAATGGACGTATTGCAGCTGAAGAATAACATCATTCCTAAAGGCTTGATACTCCTAAAGGAACTTTTCGGTTAGGATGATGTAGCCCGCAAGCCAACTTTGCAGCCCACGGAGAAAGGTGTAGAAGAAGTCAACATCGGTACAGCAACAAATCTAAAATCGGTAAAATTGTCCAAGACACTACCACCAAAGATCAAGGACAAATATATCAGTTTGATGGCTTCATTTGCAGATGTATTTGCTTGGGATTATTCTGATTTAAAGACCTATGATACGAACATCATTCAACACACAATACCTATCAATCCCAATCAAAAACCATTTAGATAAAAGCTAAGAAGGATCAATCCAAAGTTGCTGCCATCCATCGAAAAAGAGGTAAATAGGTCGTACAAGTCAGGTATCATTGTGCCTATCAGATTTTCAGATTGGATATCTAACTTAGTGCCTGTACGAAAGAAGACCGGTGAGATTTGCCTATGCATCGATTTCAGAAATCTAAACAAGGTCTCATTGAAGGACAACTATCCACTGCCCAAGATGGACCATATACTTCAACGAGTAGTGGGGGAATCTCGTATGTTGCTGCTTGATGGTTATTCCGGATATAACCAAATTTCAGTCCATGAAGATGATAGGGATAAGACAACATTCACAACTCCATGGGGAACATTTCACTATGCCAAAATGGCATTCGGTTTGAAGAATGCAGATGCCACATTTTAGCGGGCAATGGACTTGGCATTTGCAAATGAGAATGATGTGTTTTTGGTGGTGTACTTGGATGACTTGATAGTGTTTTCAAAATCTGATGAAGAGCATATGCATCACCTAAAAATTGTCTTTCAAAAATGCAATAAATATGGCCTATCTTTGAATCCTAAGAAGAGATTGTTCGCCATGGAGGAAGGAAAATTACCTGGGCATATCATTTCAAAAGATGGCATCTGCATAGACCCAGCACGTGTGCAAGCAATTCAGCAAATCGATCTGCCCAGGAACAAAAAGGAGATACAGTCATTCAATGGTAAGATGAATTTTCTGCGTCGCTTTGTGCCTAATCTTGCGGAACACTTGAAAGAAATGACCAACATGCTTAAGAAGGAAAGCCAGGTGAAATGGATGGATGAGGCTGTAAAATCTTTCAACTTGGTCAAATTAGCCCTCTCCTCAGCTCCAGTTCTAGTCAGCCCGGATTACACTCAAGATTTCATATTGTTTTCATTTGCTTCTGAGCACACTATGGCAGCGGTATTGTTGCAAAAAAGGGATGATCATGAAAGACCCATTGCATTCTTCAGCAGGGCTATAAGGGATGCATCTTTGAAGTACAACATCATTGAGAAGCAAGCCCTGGCATTGGTGAAGGCACTGAAGGATTTCCGGGTGTATATCTTACATTCTCACATTCTGGCCTATGTTCCTAACACTGCTGTGAAAGATGTTTTAGTGCAGACCGATCCAGAAGGGAGAAGGGACAAATGGATCGCAGCTTTGCTAGAATACGATGTGGAGATAAAGCCTACAAAGTTGGTCAAAGGACAGGGGTTGGCAAAGCTAATGGCTGAGTCAAATTTGCATGCATTGGACATAAATCTGATCGCTGCCATGTACGAGGATAATGATGAAGGCACTTTAGTTCAGGTATCCGAGATGTTTTCTTTGTCCCCATGGTATTCTGATATAATATATGTGCTAAAAAATCTATCACCACCGCCCGGCATGGCTAGAAACAAAGCGAGAACACTCAAATTGAAAGCTGCCAAGTTTTGTATCTTGAATTCTGCACTGTATTGGAAAGATCCCGGTGGCATTTTGCTAAATTGTCTGGTGGAAGAGGAGGCAAAGAAAGTCATGGAGGACTTCCACAAAGGAGAATGTGGTGGACATCTTTTTTGGAAGTCAACAACGAACAAAATCTTGAGAGCGGGGTACTACTGGCCTACTTTGTTTGCTGATGTGCATAAGATGGTAAAGCGCTGTCATAAGTGTCAAATTTTCGAAGGAAAACAGAAACTATAGCCTTTGCCACTCAAGCCTATCGAAGTGAGCGCTCCATTCCAGCAGTGGGGGTTGGATTTCATTGGGGAAATTCATCCCGCCTCTTCCGGACAGCATAGGTGGATCCTTACAGCGATGGACTACTTCACAAAATGGATTGAGGCAGCCCCTACCAGACAAGCGACGGACACAGTAATCATCTCATTTCTCAAAAATAACATCTTGTCTCGCTTTGGTTGTCCAAACAAAATAATCACTGATAATGCAACAGCTTTTAAATCGAAAAGGATGGTAGAATTTTGTCATAAATATCATATAATTTTGAGTCATTCAACTGCCTATCATCCGCAAGGCAATGGATTGGCGGAATCTTCGAATAAATCTTTGTTCAACATCATCAAGAAGCTATTGGAAATAAATAAGAAGAGCTGGAACAAGAGGCTGGTCCATGCACTTTGGGCAGATCGAATCAGTCAGAAAAAGTACATTGGGATGTCACCGTTTGAACTGGTTTATGGAGTGGAAACAGTATTTCCCACTTCTCTTGCTGCCCCGGTGGCAAACTTCTTCAGGAGGCTGACAATGAGGAAGATCCCATGCAGAGAAGGCTGAATCAAATGATCCACTTGCAGCAAACTAGAGAGGAAGTTTTCAAAAACACATCCAAGTTGCAGGAGAGGATAAAGAAAATTTATGACAGAAAAGCTAAAGCAGATAAATTTCAGTTGGATGATGTGGTGCTGAAGTGGGATGCAAGGAATGAAGAGAAAGCCAAGCAGGGAAAGTTCAAAAATCTATGGAAAGGTCCTTTCAAGATCGTAGCATACAGGGGTCAACATGCCTTTCTTCTTAAAGAAATGAATGGGGAAGACTGTCCTGGAGGGTCGATCAATGGTCGGCTGCTCAAGTGGTATCATTGGTGATTTATTAACGTTGCTTCCACTGTCATTGTAAATACCATTTTTATTTCAGTTTGGTTTCAGTATGTAAAGTCAGTTTTTGAGTTATTCCAATTGTCAAGTTTGAGTCAATTTCTTGGTTATTCCAGTTTTGTAAATAAGTCAGAGTCTTGTGCTGTTTATCAAAATGATGAATCCATAGCCCAATGGATCAAGAGTCACTGTCTAGCTCCTCTAGAGATCTGTTGTTCTTGGCACCTCCAAGGAGCTACCATCCCCCATTGGAGCCAATGTTAGAGTCAGTCTAGTCAGCCCTCCGTCAGAGATCAAAGCTCTTTCTGCATTTCAATTTTAGGTGTCCCGCTCCATCCACTCAGCTGCATTTTGCTAGGGACATGTCATGATCTAACGGAGAAATTCATGCTACTCATTTTCCCTCATGTCTGGCCCCTGCTGGTTCAGGTCTTGATCCAAAATCACTGAAATTCATGATAACCAAGGTTTGGTTATATTACAGGTCAAAGTCCTTTTTATTGCTGGGTCTAGGAAATCATCAATGTGGTTTTTGAAAAGACATGTCCAGAACAAAGTCACGCAGGCCAGAGGGAAATCTTATACAGCTATGGTTCAAGAAAGCATCATCATCACCTAAAGAGACATCGACTCTTCTTCAAAACTCTGTTTTGAAGAAAAGTCAAACAAGGTCAACTATGACAAAATTTTCCAAAAATCGACAGTTGACATTTTCAGATGCATTCATGGATTTCAAATCCAGAGGCCTAGTCACACAGTCCCCACAAAGAAATGCTGAAAATTTTATCATGAGAGCCAAAATTTCAAAGAAAAAGGGAAAAAGCAAAGTGTTTTAAAGTCAATAAAAAGTGCAAAACATAAACATTACAAAGTGGTTTTCAAAGAAGAAAAAATTGAATCCAACTCTCTCAAAGCCTATATATATTTGTTTTGACCCAAAACTAAGTCATTGTGATATGCAAAAGCTTGAGATAGGCATTGTTGAAGAAAAGAGAGCTAAGTAGGAGGAATTCGAGTAAGGAGAGTAGGTTTCTAGGTGGCGCGGCGCATACACCAGGGCGCGCGGCGCACACGAAGGGTGCGACACACCGACAGCCAGTCCCCAGTGAAAAATCAACAAGGGTGCAACGCACTCAAGGTGTGTGGCGCAATGGGCTTGGCGCACGACACACACAGCCAGGTGCCTAAAAAACATTGCAATTCATCTCAAATCTCTGCGAAGTCAGCAAATCAAGAGGTAGGCCATGATCAACACCTCTTCTCCATCACTTTTGTCATTAATATGAGGTTTGTAAGATGTCTAATGGTACCCAAAAGCACAATGGCCATCCATGGAAAAATCACCAAGGAAAACGAAAAATTGGGTCGCAAAAAGTGATGATGAGCACCAAGGTTTTGCTTCCCTCCCCTTGCCCCCTCATTCCTCATCATTTTCACCTCCATTCCATCATGTTCCCTAAAGAAACCACCCTAAAATTTCCCTAAAACTCCCTCCCATGTTTTTCAAACAAAAATTGCGTGAATTGACAGCGCGTGTGCACACACAAGGTGGCGCAACGCACTCAGGGCGCGCGGCGCACTCAGGGAGCGCGGCACACTCAGGGCGCGCGGCGCACTCAGGGCGCGCGGCGCACTGGGAGCCTGGCCATAGTGTTAACACTGCACTGGCACGGCGCATACCCGGTGCACGGCGCACTGGGCAAAGCGTGCAGCGCACAGGCCTGTGAGCCTAAAAAACCACTAAATTGCCCAAATTTTCATAAATGGCCCTCAAAATTGCGAAGGTGGCCATAGATCCTTTCACCATTGATCCCTAACTCAAAGAATAATATGTTTTGGTGACCATGAAATCGAAGGCAAAATTTTTATTAACCAAACCCAAAAATGACACAAAGGAGGGTTAAAAGCTAGGGTTTTGCTACAGTGACATTGTTGATGAAATATTCTTTTACCCCACCCCTATCAACTAATTTCTCTGTAGCATTTTCCCCTTACCATCACCCTAGATAAATTATAATCATATCTGTACGTCCCTTTTATTCCTATAGCCCAAAAAATCCCAAACCCTACCCCATCAAAACCATACCCCAAACACTCCCAAATCCCTGATAAATTTCTCCTATAAACCCCTATTCCCCTTTTCACCATTCCCCTCCTAACACTCCCCTGTTGTATTGTCCCCTTGGTGAAAGATTTTCAAAGCATTCATCAGTTTCATTGGATTCAGAGGGCAGCATAAAACTCAGGGTACAATCAACAGTAATGGCATCAGAAAATTCATCAGATTATGAGGGGGATACACACAGTGACACACCTTCAGGAGAGAGGTCCCATAGGAGACACCACCGGAGTGGCAGGCATCTCAGAGACGAGCCAAACACCCTCACAGCTCTACAGGCATGCCCACTTGCCATGTCTTGTTTCCAGCACTTGGCATGTTATGAATTTTGCCAAAGGGTGGCAAATATCAAGGTCCATCATGAGTTGGCCTGCCTTTTTGCACTTCATCTATAGGGAGGCCAATCTATCCTGGCTAGGGTCACTTTCACCTTAACACCGGAGGCTATATCAGTGGCAACAAGGATACCAAACATTGGAGAGCAGTGGCATAAGAAGAAGAAAGTGGAGAGGCATCACTATGAGCCTTACATCAAGAACAACTACTTGAGCCAGCTCACTAGAGTTTTTCCATTCAGATTTTTGAGGGTGGAGTATGCCCCACTCATGAGGTTGATCATGAAGTATTTCAGTTGCGAGGGGAGGTTTTCTTGCCTTTATGCCTATCACATCCGCTTGCTCATGCACTTCACCAGGGTGAAGATGATGAGCCTCCCATTTTTCATCTACAACAACATTGAGAAGATGAAAAACTTCATGCAGCGCAAGACCCCACAACAACAGCTAAATAGTGTCTATCATTTTGCTCTCATCCGGATTTTGGTGGACCATCAGTTGGGATTGCAGGGTATTGCTTGGGAGGACTTCATCTCCCATGATTTCTTCAGCACTCCACCGGTGATATCAGAGGCAGAACATGAGGTGGGAGGTCCTTCACATCAATCTAAGCATGAGCTGGGAGGTCCTTCCTATAAGTTTGAGCCTGAGATGGGAAGTCCTTCACATCAGTTTGAGAGTCATAAGACTGCCACCATGCTAGTTTTCATCACATATCAGAGAGGCTATCCTAAAGGCACCAGACCGTTGTTTGCAGCAGCGAAGCGAGTGTTATCTCCACCAGGGGTGGAAGGGGCCTTGCTTCTGCCATCAGCATCAGAGGAGCAGGGTAAGGGAAAGGAGCCAGTGCAGGAGGAGAGGCCATCAGGTGAGAAAGAAACCGAGTTTGTTCTCCTCCAGGATGATGAGACAGATGCAGAACCCACCAATGAGGAGCTTATAGAGATCATCAAGGAGCAGCAATCAGAGATTGAAGACTTGACCATTAATCTAGAAAGGGCCAAGTGGAACATGAACCACCTGGAGCGGGGAAAAAAATAGCTTGAGGACCAACAGATGATCATGGAGCTGCAGAACATCCGTGAGCAACGCCAAGCTGCTCAAAGAAGAAGGGTTCTGCTCACCTCTTTGGAGCAAGAAATCAATGAATACTGAGAGTCCAACCTTGAGAGGGTCAAAATGCATTTGGAGAGGCTGTTGGACAAAGAAAATAGGGAGAAAGACATGCTGAGGTGCATGACTTATCACTACCAGGCCCGCAACATGAGTTCCAAGGCAAGAATGAGGAGCCTAAAGGCAAAATTAAGCAAAGCGAGAAAAGAGGCAAAAGAGGCAAAGGAGGCAAAGGAGCAAGATCGGCTTCGAATCTTGGCTGAGGCTTCCTTGGCACAGAAAATCACTTCATAGGGAACCTCCAGCCCAAATTTCAAAAAAATTGGGCAAATTTTGGTCACAGGCAAATTTTTTTAGCACAAAACAGGAAATTTCTCCCTGTGCGTCGCGCCACTGTCGCAACGCTAAAATTCTAGCACTCCAATCGAGGAATGGCTTGCATATTTGGATTCAGCATCGAAAAATACGCCTACTGGTGTCCGGGAAAGAAATTTTGACAAGTTTTGGGTCTCCTATAGATCAAAAAAACACCCAAAAATGGCCTCTCTGCCACTTTTTGGACACACAGAAAGCAGTCTTGGGAGAATGAATTTTTGGAGGGGAGAATGAGCTTCAAATTCATAAATTCTAGTTGGGTTGGAAAGTAGATAGGACAGGCTTTCAAACAAGCCCACTTGGGCACATTTTGGACACCTGCAAGTGCCCCAAAACAGGCTCCAAAGTGGCACGACGCACAGGGAATTTGGCGCGGCGCACAGGGGAAAACACTGCCAAATTGCTCCCGTTTCGCGAAATTTCGGGTCGCGACTTCTCCAACTAGGCCCAGTCATCTACTCTTCATTTTTTTGGCACCAAAGGTGGCTTTTAAATAGTTTTCTCTCCATGTGGGCATCTATCCAAGTGGCAAAAGAATGCAAAGGGAAACCCCAGCCAAATGTCATGCTTGAGAGCGCTGCACCTGTAGCTGATGGTTGGCTTTCCATCTCCTTTTCGAAATGATTTGAGTAACTTCCCAACCCCTGGGTGTTCCATCTCTTCTCTACACTTTCTATATATTGTAAGCAAGTTATTTGCGAAGGGTTGGCTGGCTTCTAACTTCTGGGAGACTGTGGGAAAGAAACTCTGTTTTTGCACCGTGTATTTTTGATAGAGAGTTAATGAAAGGCAGTGGCTCTGTTTCATGAGATTCTTATGTTTGTGAGTGTAGAAAATGTGTTCTTATGTTCCATATGTATCTTGTTATGTTTCATAATTCATTTTATGTTTCATTTCAGTGAAATTTTCTAAGTGAGATTAGGTAGAATTCAATTTATATTGCTCTGCCTGTGGGAAAATTTCATGTGCAGTGTTATTCTTCTGTTGAAAAGGATTCATGCGACCATGCCCTTTTCATTATCTTCAGCAATATTTTCATTCCACATCACCTTAAGTCGAAATTGCTGCGCTTCCCACCTACCTTGCCTCACGGAATAATCTGTGCCTTCATTCTCAATTCTCTGTTCTTTGCTGAGCACCAGTCCCATATACATCTCAGAAGTTCAGTCACTTCGAAAATCTTTTCCAAAATCCTTTTTCACTTACTAGCCTAAGGTAAATATCGCATTGCAAGTCATCTCAAACCATTTTTCCTATCCATTCATTGAGCGTGACTCAGAGAGAGCCCTCTCCTGCTCTGGTAAGGCTAGCTACCAGACTGAGCATGGTTTGTGGTTACCCTAATTTTTGCCTTCCTTCAGCCTAAGTCAGATTTAGGTGCTAACAGGAGACACATTTTTTGAGGAATGAGTGATGCTTTTGGATAGCAACTGGTTCCATGTAAGGTTTGGAACTTTCAATAACAATAGTGTAAAGAAGGTGGCTAATAGAATCACTCATCGCAACTGTTCCTAAAATGGGTAAACAATCAAATGGAGGCGTATGATCGGCTAAAAAAGAGTGGGGATGATGGTAAGAACACGACCAAGGTTCAAAAACTGATAGTTATGCGATCGTAAAGATTATTTACCAAAGGTGGGTTCATTTTTTAATGAGCTTGAACTCTAGGGGAACACATGCTCATTGCTAGGTTTATTTTTTAACGAGCTTGAACTTCGCGTAAACCTACTCGTGATAATAGTCAGAGATGTTGATTTCACCATTAACACTATGTTCTTTTGACGGTTGTACTGCTTGTTCAATTTCTCCATCAAATTGATTAGAAATGTAAATACATGCTTGAAAAATGAGTTAAACACCAATATTTTACTTGAATTATGTGAATAGTAACATAAAAGTAGTTTTTACCTCTCATTTTTACCATTTCATTCAAATTTTGGATTTTTGGAGCTATGGAGGTGTTTTCCCCCTCGATTTTCATTAGCTGATTCTGGGAGATTCTGTAGACTATTTCCAGCGCCGTCTGGACCAGGTAGGAGCTAACCCTGAGATCTTCAGTTACATTCTTTCCTTTTCTGATTCTGCACATGTTTTCCTATTTTTCTGGGCCTCTAGGGTTTGAACAATTCATTCTCTCCCCATTGCACCTAGTATACATCAAAAGGTGCAATGCATACTGAGTTGACCATTGGCCAGTTAGTATGCATCCCACCTAGTACATAGCTAGGGTGTGAACATGAGCATGAAGAAGAGGATATGATTGCCTTACATGATCTGGGTATGGTGACTGCATTGCGGAACTGTGGCTTTCTCAAATTCTTTCGCATGTCCAGCATGAGGCAACAAATAATACTTTCTCGATGTATGGGATCCTACCAACCAAGTGTTCTAGATTCGAGGTAAATCCATCACTTTGACAGTTGAGGATATCTACTTCTTGACTGGTTTATCGAGGCATGGTTCCCCTCTCTCACTATCAAGATCTGCCTGTGGGGGTGAATCCATGAGGGATTATATTCGCTGGTTCTGTAGAGATGGTTCTCAGCCGAGTAGGGACATCAAGATCAGTATCCGAGATGTCACTGATTGGTCCTTAAGGACTATTTTATTCACCTTTGCTAGATTGACTAGTAGTGCAGCTCTTCATTTGGCCAACAAGTCCTATATGCAGTATGCTTTGGAATGCCTTGAACCAAAGGTATTCAACTAGTGTGATGCAGTACTTTCGGTTATAAAAGAATAGCTTACCAAGGTGAAGAATGGAAGATCCAAGAAATTTGGTTATGGTTCTATTCTAACCACTTTCGCCTTGGAGAGGATCCCGCTGATGCAACCACAGTACATTTCACTCGAACCGCCAGTACCGACGAAACCACGGATGCAGATATGGGTTGATATTATGGCAAGACATGTTGGTCAGTCACAGATTTCATTCTCTGATGCCTTCTTTGAGTGGTTCGACCGCCAGGAGATTGTCTTTGCTGAGTATCCATATGTTGGGATGGATTTCCGGGGTGACCCAGATTTGGTGTTGCTGTCTGGCGAGCAGTGGGATGTTATAGGTAAAAAGATCTGACCATATCTCTGTTTATTGTTTTTATAATGTTCTTGTGCTTTTTAAATGTTATCAAGACTAATCAAACCCATATGTTTGTGCAGATATTGGACTAGTGCGACCAGCAGTGCACCCGAGGGTAGCAGTTGCCATTCCAGCAAGAGAGGCTGTAGGGAGGTGTTGAGGGCCCAAATCGGGTCAACAACAAGGGGGATACCCACCCGGTCTGGAACCTGGTTGGTGGCTCCTTGCCCGTTTGGTGTAGCAGGTCCGACTGGGGATAATGGGACCAGCTTCCCAATCTAAAGGGTGTGTGTGTGTAGAGTTTGATTATGCTGATTCTAGAAGTATTTTAGAGCTAACTCAAATCTAACTTGTAAACTGATTCTATGCTATTGTAATCTAATGAAAACAACACATCTAATCTACGCTAACCCGGGATATATCTCTTTTATTATGCGATCTAAAAAGATTTCGAACAATAACTGGTAATAAAGATCATTCGGCTATCATAAGAATATAAACCAATTAAGATGAACCATTCTGCATAAAAAGTTAGGCAAAACAGTTGTGAACAGCATATCGCATAATAAGTTATTCATATGTTAAACACAAACAAATGATTCCACCGTACAGAAGTGCCAAATGGTAACCCAGACATTCATACATCAACATATAAACAACTAAAACTGCATATTACTCTAAGAATATAAGCAGAAATTCGTCAAGAGATAAAAGTACCATTTATGACTGATTTTCACTCATAAACCTCAAGAAATAATGATTTATCTCTACTTACTTCTAACGCCTACTAAGAGTACAGAAGTGCAACATCAGTAGCAGACATTAAAATGCAAACATAAATAAATCTCAATCCTTCCATTCATCAAAACCTCCTCTGAGGGTGCAGAAGTGCATGTTCCGAGGACAAGTTTTTGACAAATTTCTGGACCCTTCTCCAATGCAATGAGAAGGGTTAAAATACTACTTCCTAATTCTAATAATAGTATCATTACAAAATTTTAGGATACGGTTTTAAAATGACCGTCATTTTTCTAATCTAGTAAAAAGAGAAAAAAACAACATTCTAAATGAAATCACTTATGAGCTTGGTCTTTAAAGTTGCAAGTGTCCAGCATAGGCTTGAGAAGAGTCGGCTGACTAATTTCTGCACTGAGCTGGGCTGCGAAAAAGCATCTACGAGAGTTGGCGCTAACTTCTCGGCTGCGTTTGTAAGGCATTTCACCGTCATCCATTGGCTGTGCGGTTTAACCAAATACGTCCAGTAACATTCCCAATTCAGCCTGACCAATGCTTGGATTGCCTTCCCTTTTTCCTGTGCTTTCTGCCTCCATTCTGTTTCCAGTTGTGACTTGTTTGGTAGGTACCCTAGGGTGGTCTCTGCAATTAAATTTGCCCTGTGTAAATTCTCATTTACACAGTCGATAAGAATGCTTGCTTGTGTTGCTGCTGTCTCTGCTGCTTGCTCCGCCCAAGTGATTTGATCGTCCCATTTATTAAAGAGCAACTCTTTATGATTTTCATTAATCCTGGGTGCACCTGCTCTTTTCCCTTCCTCATCATCTTGCCAAGTCAAATATTCTGTCACCCTCTTGTCGTTCTGATCATAGTCGCTCCGCAAATCCACCACTTGACTGGTGATCTTGTCGCTCAGTGCACAATAGTGACTCCACTGTGATATTTTACATCCCAACTCTTCTTGCTGCTGCAGTAGTTGCTCGTTCAAGCCGATAGATTCTGAGATAAACTCTGCCAACTTAGGCTCATCTTTATGCGTTTCTTGCAAAGTCTGCAATTGTTTTTCTTTTTCTTCGAGACTCCTTTGATAGCCTATCTGCATCCGTTGAAAGTCTTCCTGTAGCTTTCCAAGCTGTCTGGAAGCTTCAGTGTTCGCGTTGGCTTGTTGCAACTGTTGTTGTAGCAGTTGTATATGATTTTCTTGTTCCTTTAGTAGTTGCTGAACTTCAGAGGCCTTATCAATAGTTACAGAAGCATACGCTCCTGCAATCTGAGACAGCTTCGTAAGATTTTCAGTCGGATTATTATTGGGGTCTTTCCATAAGATGTCCAAATGTTTAGCCTCTTGAGACAGTGTATTTTCAAGCTTTCTTTTCTTTCTCTCTCTCCTTACAACTGCTTTGTGTTGGGGACTATATAATACATCCAGTGGGGGAATTTCTTCTATGTTAAGTAGAAGTTCTGAGGTTGGAGCGATAGGGAGGTGTTCAGCTTCTGTGGCACTACTGACCATGGTCGAAACGACTTCTTGCACCACCTGTGTATTATTCACAGGTTTTTTCGGGACTTGCCCTTCAAGATTGATCAATTCATTGAAGGTTTCCCACTCTTTATCGAGCTCTGTCGTGACAAGTGGTGCTTCGATGATAGGAGGGGGGACATCTCTTGGTGGTGAGGCGATAACTTGCTGTCGAGACATTGCACTTGACTGAGCTGTGTCTTTGGTTGTTTCTTCGTTTTTTCCTTGGTCGTGAACAGACTCTTCAGGATGCTCATATACTTCTTGCGCGGCGTTGGACTTAGATCTGGAAGTGCTGGAGTTTTCACTGAGGCTGATGCTTGGAGCTGGTTCTCTAGTAGGTAGCCGCAGCCTCTCTAGTGGAATACTGGCCAGCCTTCTTTCTCTGTATAACGTGAATTTTTGGAGGTCATCCGGAGACAACCTCGACTGAGCTTCCCGCAAAATTTCTTTGAGTGAACTTTTACTCTGAAACAGATCATCAAACAGATCTTTCTTTCCAGAGAACACTCTTATCTTGACGTTCGTTGTGAATTCTTGGGCCACATCATTTGGGTCGAATGGCCTCGCTGGGAACTTAAATAATTGAAGACACGTCACATTCTCCACTTCGCCAAAAGCGTGTCCTACATCGAACAAAGAGAAGGCCCCACAAGTTACGGGAAATTGAGGCCATATGGCCTTCTTCTTGTCCTTTAGGTCTTTGGTCAGGCCGCCTTCAGAACAGGTTTGATAAGCGATTTCCCGGGCCAAAAGTTTATCAGGGACATATAGGGGTAGGACATGGGGAGGTACATTGCTTCCAAAAACTCTAATGTAAGTAAACCATTTTTCCCCAAACCATCTCGCGATGGGGATGATGTCAATTTGGGCCTCGAGAGAGCACCTTGGGGGGTCCTTATCATATATCATTCTATATAGGGGAAAAATAAGCCCATGGCAAATCTGGTAAAAGTGAGGGGTAAACTGGGAATCCCATAAGACCTTATGATAAACATGGATGGGCAATGGATCTTGGGTAGTCCATTTCTAACCCATAATAGGGAATTCAGATACAAGACAAACAGAATCCATGATATAGGCAGACAGATAAAAAGGAGGATAGACCCTTTGAGACAAGGATCTCTTAGACCGGTAATTGAGAACAGCCGTGTATAGAGTATCAGAAAGGATTTTGGCCCAATCTAGGATGTCGGCGTTAGTGGCAGCATCAATCAATGGCAGCCATTCAGATGAAAACTTGTTGATATCCGGCATCCCAAATAACCTATAGAGCATGGCCGCAGCAAAACAATATGGAGAGGTGAGGGAACCAGTGCTGTACATACCGTTTTTATCCTTTTTTAGCGGCTCGTCTCTTCTAGACCATTCTTTAGTGGTGTCCAATAGATATGGATTCTCCGCCGCGAACTTCTTAACAAATTGTGCATTATAGGTCGCTTGCGGTTCAGGAAGATGATACATAAGCTTCAAATCTTGCGCAGCAAACGATTCCACGAGCTCATGTCCATGAACTTTGAATTGTCTATTTTTTAATTCTGCATCATCCAGTATCCACTTGATCATATCTGTGTATGGTAGAATTTTGGGTCTTGCCGCTATTCTGTGAAGGAATGAACATGCCAGGTCCTCCAAGGACACCTCAGAAGAGCGTGGTGCACCCGCAACAACAGTCACCTTCATTATTCTAGGCTTTTCTTCCTCTAGCAGCCTGTACATGCCTTCCCATGTTGATATCCCTGCGTCTTTGTTACAGGTTGTGTCTGTGTACAGGGGCGCCATCTCCTTGGTCTTCTCCCTCGCTTCGGAGCTTTGAGCTTTATTTTTCTTTCCCATTTCTCTTTGCGTTTCTGTCTGAGTCGTCTTAACGTTTTGTTCCTGCAGATTACGAGTGAAATGGAAATGACTGATCCAGAAAGGTGATGGGAGAGTTTTAAATGCAACAGATAAATCAAATATGCCACCTTACGTGAAGAAAATCTCTACCAAGGCACGCGTCTTTAATCCATTTAATAACTGACAACTAATTCATTTACTATCATTAAAAGCGCATGATTTCGGGTCAGATTATAGTAAGTGGTTTTTTCTTTGAATGGTGTGCCCGAAGGATTCGTACCGAAGTGATTTATGATTTGCTGACGTAATCTCGCATGTCGTGCGATCGCTAATCGCATTATCGCAAATCGCATGGATGTGGTATCGCAGCGATCGCAATATCACAGATCGCAGAAATTTGATGTTTACCAAATCTTGCCTGGCTCATTTCTGCGATATGCGATCTAGCGATCGGCGTTATCGCAGATCGGCGAATCTTTAAGTTTTTCTTTATGAGCATTACTATTTTGCGATGCGATGTCATTGTTAATGCGAGGATGGTGCGCATAAAAGGGAAATGAAGGTGTTTCCTATCCTTTTGCAATGCGACTTTAAAGGTTTTCTCTTTTATCATAGACTTAGGCTTAAAATATCCAAGAGGCTTTTTCTAAGCGTATGATTGTGACTTCAAAAAGAAACTCTTGCTTTTCCTAAAAATTAACTAAGGGTCCCCATTCATTCAGTATCATGGTTGATACTTAATTGAATAAGGGGGGGTGTTGTTGGCCACAACAATTGGCGATTCACTTGGGAGAACCAGTTATCTCTGCTTTCATATTGACGCTTTCAAACTCCTGAAAAAAAAATTCTTAAAGAAAAACTTGAACTTTATTATAAAAAGATAAAGCAAATGATACTTTAAACTGTCAATGATGTTTTGTTTCAACCTCTTTCTATTTCAATTACTTGCGCCTTCAGTTTGTCTTTGCACTTAAATCAGTCATTACTTGGTCTTGTAAAACAAAAAATAAAGTCTTCCCTATGTATCAGCCATTTTTAAATATGCTCCTTTGTCGTAGGTAGAGCCTCTGCTGCTAGCAGGCGTCCATAGCCTCGACAGGGTTACCTATTACCCAGCAATGATCCTTTATCCTGCTTAAGGTTATTTACAACTTTTTCAGAGAAAATCCCTTTTTTGACACTTTTTCTTTTTATTCTCTAAAGAACAATGTCTTGGTTTGGTGGCCAAATTATGACACAGTCATTCACTTGATTTACACTTTTGTTGAACAAGCTGGCTCGTGATGAGACCCCTTGTCTTTTGATTGCAACAATCTGGAGTCGTTGCCCTGTTTTGGTAGACAGTTTTGGCAAAGTCAGCAAGTTATAATATCTGTGATCATGATAAGCCGACTCGCGATGAGACCTCTTATTCTTTGAGATATAGTGTCTTTTTGGATTATTCCTCTGAATGCTGTGTTTTCTTTAGCAGGGAGGAAGTCAAATTTTCTTTTCTTAAGAAAGTTCTGGACGACAATGATAGGGTCGTTTTGATAATGGCTGTTTCTACAGAGAATCTTTATTTTACTATTGATACCTTTCATTGTGCTGACCTAAAACAAATTCTCCACTGACATAGCTTTCTTTAATTTTTTTGCAGTTGAAACTATTATCATATCTGGGTTAAAGTTCTATTGATAATAAAGATCAAATTCCTAAAAGATTTGTTGTTCATAGAAGCAGAAGTTTCAAAAAATCTTTCACAGAGAAAAGGTGTCTTTAGTAAATGCCAAATGTCGTTAACCAAAGCAAACATTATTATGGAGAAAAATATTTCACGCAATGAGAGGCAAGCACTCCCTAGGGTTACGCACAGAATAACTTTGCCTATCAATTGTTAAAAGCAAACCTAACAACCTAGCTAAATTGCTCCTACTCCTATCCTAACTATATACAGAAAATCAACTATGTGAAATGATATTTCCAATGGAACCATCTATTCATTTTTATTCCTAGCCGTATGAAACTTTCAAACATTAGTGTGAAGAACCAAACTTTCCTTGGATCATAAACATTGGCTGTGGAATAAGAACATACAACCTCAATTGGAATTCTGTCTGATTTTCCTTTCTCATGAGAACCTTTTTCCAACTGGATACCTATTGGATCATAAAAATTAGGATGAATTTCTGTTATGAATTGATGATCTCGCAATAGGAAGGATAACAAGTCAAATTGTGAAAATGATTTTTTAGTTTCAATGGCTTGTAACCTGTTTTTTGTTAACGCTGGGCTTTTAGCGATTTCGTTTGAAATGAAAGTTCTCATATATGAATCGCTAAAACATAATCTATCAAAAGTTTGAAAATTTAAAAAGAAATCCGATTTTGTACAAAATGAGTTCAAGTGATAAAGAAATGGATGATTATTTGTACAAATATTGTTACAGCACAACTGGGATTTACTTGTAACATCTTGCTCCTCACAAGTACTGGCCAGGTCTGGTGAATCAGGAAATAAGTTATGATTGCGAACAGGAGTGGATTTTTCCTCATGATATGAATCATAGATCGGGGTATTGTCTTGGATAGTAAAATCATCCAAATGATTTTTTACTTTGAAATGAGGGTCGTTTGATATGATTTCTGATTCAAGTTGTTTCTCATTGTCTGGACCTAATTGAGTTACTTGGGATAACTCAACAACATCATCATTTTCAAAGTAACTATCACTAAAGACTCTACAGATTTCCCTAGGTTCCTCTTTTTCATTATACATTTTCAGACAAGGGAGATCAAGCAACTCTTGTTTGACATTAATCAAAGGATGTGCTAAAGCTGTCTCTTTATCTTGAAGACCTAATGATGAGTCGTTTGAATAACCCTCCGTGTTCTTTGAGATATCTTTAATGTTGGGAGGGGAAAAATTGTCATCACTAAAAACATCAGGATAAAGAGAAAAATGTGAATCTGGAATAATGCATTTGAAGACATCATAAAAAAAACTTTGTTCATCAGATCCATCATAAACATCAGGCTTTAGATCATACCTTTGTGCGCTGATACTTTTTGAAAGAGAAATAGTTCGTTGTTCTAACCTTGGCATCTGCATTCGTTGATTCGTAATGATATTGTCTGACTTTGTATCAGAGTCATCTTTTGGTTCTAAGGTAGTTTCTCTTTCAGTATTTTCATTTTTGTTCTCCGGTATTAGAGCATGCATGACTCCTAAGCTTTGCAGATTTTCTTCTTTACGGATGATTTGTGTATTTGACTTGAAATGCTCATTCATATTAGATGAAAATGAAACAAAGGTTGAACTAATTTCTGCTTGATCAGGCATAGGAGCTAGGGAATACTCATCATAATCTGAAGATTCTTCATCCGTGAGCTCACTCTGAAGATCATACTTTAGGCATTTAAGATGAAATCGCATATTAAAATCCCTTACCGGTTCATCTTGCTTCCGTAGATAGTCAATTTCATCATACACCTGGTCGTAGTCATAACAATCAAATTCCAAAATGAAAGTCTTGACGAATTGATCCTAGCTGTGGATTGATGCAACTGGGAGGGTTCTGCACCATTTTCTAGCTTCCGCTGTGAATGTAAGAGTAAAAATTCTGCACAAAACGCCTTCATCAATTCTCTGAATATCAGAACTTGAAACTTTTTGAATGAACTGAAGGGCATGATTAAATGCAGAAGAATTATTCTTACCGTTGAATTTTACCTGAGACAAGAGCCTTACCACATCTGGTGGAGTGTTGGAAGAGGTAGGAACACGGATGCAACTCCAAATAGGAATTCTATGAGCAGCCATCCTGTTCCAAGCTTTATAATTTGGAAAACATGCCAACAGACACTATGCTCAGGCCCTCCTTCTAGCGCCAAATATGTTGAGGGCCCGGAAATCGGGTCAACAACAAGGGGGATACCCACCCGGTCCGGAACCTGGTTGGCGGCTCCTTGCCCGTTTGGTGTAGCGGGTCCGACTGGGGATAATGGGACCAGCGTCCCAATCTAAAGGGTGTGTGTGTGTAGAGTTTGATTATGCTGATTCTAGAAGTATTTTAGAGCTAACTCAAATCTAACTTGTAAACTGATTCTATGCTATTGTAATCTAATGAAAACAACACATCTAATCTACGCTAACCCGGGATATATCTCTTTTATTATGCGATCTAAAAAGATTTTGAACAATAACTGGTAATAAATATCATTCAGCTATCATAAGAATATAAACCAATTAAGATGAACCATTCTGCATAAAAAGTTAGGCAAAACAGTTGTGAACAGCATATCGCATAATAAGTTATTCATATGTTAAACACAAACAAATGATTCCACCGTACAGAAGTGCCAAATGGTAACCCAGACATTCATACATCAACATATAAACAACTAAAACTGCATATTACTCTAAGAATATAAGCAGAAATTCGTCAAGAGATAAAAGTACCATTTATGACTGATTTTCACTCATAAACCTCAAGCAATAATGATTTTTCTCTACTTACTTCTAACGCCTACTAAGAGTACAGAAGTGCAACATCAGTAGCAGACATTAAAATGCAAACATAAATAAATCTCGATCCTTCCATTCATCAAAACCTCCTCTGAGGGTGCAGAAGTGCATGTTCCGAGGACAAGTTTTTGACAAATTTCTGGACCCTTCTCCAATGCAATGAGAAGGGTTAAAATACTACTTCCTAATTCTAATAATAGTATCATTACAAAATTTTAGGATACGGTTTTCAAATGACCGTCCTTTTTCTAATCTAGTAAAAAGAGAAAAAAACAACATTCTAAATGAAATCACTTATGAGCTTGGTCTTTAAAGTTGCAAGTGTCCAGCATAGGCTTGAGAAGAGTCGGCTGACTGATTTCTGCGCTGAGCTGGGCTGCGAAAATGGCATCTACGAGAGTTGGCGCTAACTTCTCGGCTGCGTTTGTAAGGCATTTCACCGTCGTCCATTGGCTGTGCGGTTTAACCAAATACGTCCAGTAACATTCCCAATTCAGCCTGACCAATGCTTGGATTGCCTTCCCTTTTGCCTGTGCTTTCTGCCTCCATTCTGTTTCCAGTTGCGACTTGTTTGGTAGGTACCCCGGGGTGGTCTCTGCAATTAAATTTGCCCTGTGTAAATTCTCATTTACACAGTCGATAAGAATGCTTGCCTGTGTCGCTGTTGTCTCTGCTGCTTGCTCTGCCCGCGTGATTTGATCGTCCCATTTATTAAAGAGCAACTCTTTATGATTTTCATTAATCCTGGGTGCACCTGCTCTTTTCCCTTCCTCATCATCTTGCCAAGTCAAATATTCTGTCACCCTCTTGTCGTTCTGATCATAGTCGCTCCGCAAATCCACCACTTGACTGGTGATCTTGTCGTTCAGTGCACAATAGTGACTCCACTGTGATATTTTACGTCCCATCTCTTCTTGATGCTGCAGTAGTTGCTCGTTCAAGCCAATAGATTCTGAGATAAACTCTGCCAACTTAGGCTCATATTTATGCGTTTCTTGCAAAGTCTGCAATTGTTTTTCTTTTTCTTCGAGACTCCTTTGATAGCCTATCTGCATCCGTTGAAAGTCTTCCTGTAGCTTTTCAAGCTGTCTGGAAGCTTCAGTGTTCGCGTTGGCTTGTTGCAACTGTTGTTGTAGCAGTTGTATATGATTTTCTTGTTCCTTTAATAGTTGCTGAACTTCAGAGGCCTTATCAATAGTTGCAGAAGCATACGCTCCTGCAATCTGAGACAGCTTCGTAAGATTTTCAGTCGGATTATTATTGGGGTCTTTCCATAAGACGTCCAAATGTTCAGCCTC
Source organism: Pinus tabuliformis (assembly GCA_031772625.1). NCBI lineage: Eukaryota > Viridiplantae > Streptophyta > Pinopsida > Pinales > Pinaceae > Pinus > Pinus tabuliformis. The sequence goes on along the minus strand of CM062816.1, from coordinate 311,359,421 downwards.
TTGAGACAGTGTATTTTCAAGCTTTCTTTTCTTTCTCTGTCTCCTTACAACTGCTTTGTGTTGGGGACTATAGAATACATCCAGTGGGGGAATTTCTTCTACGTTAAGTAGAAGTTCTGAGGTTGGAGCGATAGGGAGGTGTTCAGCTTCTGTGGCACTACTGACCATGGTCGAAACGACTTCTTGCACCACCTGTGTATTATTCATAGGTGTTTTCGGGACTTGCCCTTCAAGATTGATCAATTCATTGAAGGTTTCCCACTCTTTATCTAGCTCTGTCGTGACAAGTGGTGCTTCGATGACAGGAGGGGAGACATCTCTTGGTGGTGAGGCGATAACTTGCTGCCGAGACATTGCACTTGACTGAGCTGTGTCTTTGGTTGTTTCTTCGTTTTTTCCTTGGTCGTGAACAGACTCTTCAGGATGCTCAGATACTTCTTGCACGGCGTTGGACTTAGATCTGGAAGTGCTGGAGTTTTCACTAAGGCTGATGCTTGGAGTTGGTTCTCTAGTAGGTAGTCACAGCCTCTCTAGTGGAATACTGGCCAGCCTTCTTTCTCTGTATAATGTGAATTTTTGGAGGTCATCCGGAGACAACCTCGACTGAGCTTCCCGCAAAATTTCTTTGAGTGAACTTTTACTCTGAAACAGATCATCAAACAGATCTTTCTTTCCAGAGAACACTCTTATCTTGACGTTCGTTGTGAATTCTTGGGCCACATCATTTGGGTCGAATGGCCTCGCTGGGAACTTAAATAATTGAAGACACGTCACATTCTCCACTTCGCCAAAAGCGTGTCCTACATCGAACAAAGAGAAGGCCCCACAAGTTACGGGAAATTGAGGCCATATGGCCTTCTTCTTGTCCTTTAGGTCTTTGGTCAGGCCGCCTTCAGAACAGGTTTGATAAGCGATTTCCCGGGCCAAAAGTTTATCAGGGACATATAGGGGTAGGACATGGGGAGGTACAGTGCTTCCAAAAACTCTAATGTAAGTAAACCATTTTTCCCCAAACCATCTCGCGATGGGGATGATGTCAATTTGGGCCTCGGGAGAGCACCTTGGGGGGTCCTTATCATATATCATTCTATATAGGGGCAAAATAAGCCCATGGCAAATCTGGTAAAAGTGAGGGGTAAACTGGGAATCCCATAAGACCTTATGATAAACATGGATGGGCAATGGATCTTGGGTAGTCCATTTCCAACCCATAATAGGGAATTCAGATACAAGACAAACAGAATCCATGATATAGGCAGACAGATAAAAAGGAGGATAGACCCTTTGAGACAAGGATCTCTTAGACCGGTAATTGAGAACAGCCGTGTATAGAGTATCAGAAAGGATTTTGGCCCAATCTAGGATGTCGGCGTTAGTGGCAGCATCAATCAATGGCAGCCATTCAGATGAAAACTTGTTGATATCCGGCATCCCAAATAACCTACAGAGCATGGCCGCAGCAAAACAATATGGAGAGGTGAGGGAACCAGTGCTGTACATACCGTTTTTATCCTTTTTTAGCGGCTTGTCTCTTCTAGACCATTCTTTAGTGGTGTCCAATAGATCTGGATTCTCCGCCGCGAACTTCTTAACAAATTGTGCATTATAGGTCGCTTGCGATTCAGGAAGATGATACATAAGCTTCAAATCTTGCGCAGCAAACGATCCCACGAGCTCATGTCCATGAACTTTGAATTGTCTGTTTTTTAATTCTGCATCATCCAGTATCCACTTGATCATATCTGTGTATGGTAGAATTTTGGGTCTTGCCGCTATTCTGTGAAGGAATGAACATGCCAGGTCCTCCAAGGACGCCTCAGAAGAGCGTGGTGCACCCGCAACAGCAGTCACCTTCATTATTCTAGGCTTTTCTTCCTCTAGCAGCCTGTACATGCCTTCCCATGTTGATATCCCTGCGTCTTTGTTACAGGCTGTGTCTGTGTACAGGGGCACCATCTCCTTGGTCTTCTCCCTCGCTTCGGAGCTTTGAGCTTTATTTTTCTTTCCCATTTCTCTATGCGTTTCTGTCTGAGTCGTCTTAGCGTTTTGTTCCTGCAGATTACGAGTGAAAGGGAAATGACTGATCCAGAAAGGTGATGGGAGAGTTTTAAATGCAACAGATAAATCAAATATGCCACCTTACGTGAAGCAAATCTCTACCAAGGCACGCGTCTTTAATCCATTTAATAACTGACAACTAATTCATTTACTATCATTAAAAGCGCATGATTTTGGGTCAGATTATAGTAAGTGGTTTTTTCTTTGAATGGTGTGCCCGAAGGATTCGTACCGAAGTGATTTATGATTTGCTGACGTAATCTCGCATGTCATGCAATCGCTAATCGCATTATCGCAAATCGCATGGATGTGGTATCGCAGCGATCGCAATATCGCAGATCGCAGAAATTTGATGTTTACCAAATCTTGCATGGCTCATTTCTGCGATATGCGATCTAGCGATCGGCGTTATCGCAGATCGGCGAATCTTTAAGTTTTTCTTTATGAGCATTACTATTTTTCGATGTGATGTCATTGTTAATGCGAGGATGGTGCGCATAAAAGGGAAATGAAGGTGTTTCCTATCCTTTTGCAATGCGACTTTAAAGGTTTTCTCTTTTATCATAGACTTAGGCTTAAAATATCCAAGAGGCTTTTTCTAAGCGTATGATTGTGACTTCAAAAAGAAACTCTTGCTTTTCCTAAAAATTAACTAAGGGTCCCCATTCATTCAGTATCATGGTTGATACTTAATTGAATAAGGGGGGGGTGTTGCTGGCCACAACAGGAGGGCTATCCTTCGCGATCTGGATGTAGCCAAGACCCTTGCAGTATTGCAGGATCAGATCGAGGGTCTCACCCTTGGTATTCAGGATGTGAGGACCAACAAGTTACCTCTAAGATTACAGCACCATACCACTAGTGTGCCGAGTGGATGGACTAGGCTCTTACGTATGATCGCACAGGCGGTGACTTGTTATCACCAGCACCATTAGTCTAGGGTGTTTCCCTGCATTTTGAGTTTTTGGGTCATATGACTGATTTTATCCTAGACACAGAAAATTTTGTAAAACTATAAACAGTTATATATATTTTTTATTTTCGGAGATTTATTTTGGTTAAGTTATATGATCCTAATGCAAATGTTGATTGAAATGCTTTCTTTTATAAATGCTGCAAATGTCTATCTAACACATAATTTGCTAATGAATCAGCTAATGTGTTTAAGTTTCTGGAAATGTGTTGACATTGAATAAAATCAAACTCTCTTTCCAAAATATTGACCCTTAGGAACATGCGATAGATAGCTGGATTTCGAACAGCATAGATGCCAGTAAGCTGTAGGATGACGACTTGAGAGTCTATCCTGACAACAAGTCGGCATATGCCATGTGCGATGGCATCAGAGAGAAGTTCTATCAACGCGCTATACTCAGCGATGTTGTTCATTGACCGACCAATACATACCCCTTTGAAACTCACTAACTCGCCGCTTGGATAAAAAAATGGCCCAAGCTGTAGAAGATAGGTTCCGCGTACTATGACTAGCTCCCTCAGCATACGCAACAAATGATTCCAATAGGTTCGACATCTGCAACAAATGCAAAAGTGGATTACCTAACCAAAACGATCACTCTTGATGAAAACAAAAGCATATAAAGAGATTACTATACTTAGTCAAGCATAGTAACGCTTAAGGTACAACTTGTTTCGGGGTTGCGACAGTGGAATCCCATCGTAATCAACTAGCTCGTAGGCCCCTTTTGCTAATACTCACTTAACAATGTAGGGACCCATCCACAATGATTGGAATTTACCTGCTCCTAATTTATTGGATTCCTTATCGTAAAGCAAGACCAGGTCACCTTCTGAGAAGACACGGGGTTTGACATTTTTGTCAAATTGCGCCTTAACTCGTTTCTTATGAGCTTCATTAGCCAAGGCGACGTCACAACGGGTTTCATCCAATTGAATTATTTCCAAGAAACGAGCCTCTTCCTCTGAAGTTCAGGGGAGAAGGTCGACTGCGAGCTTGAGAGATGAGATCTCACACTGAATCGGTAAGATGGCTTCCAGACCATACACTAGCTGAAAGGGTGTAAATCCGGTTGCGTTTCTCACTGATGTCCTATATGCCCATAAGGCTAAGTATAGGATTAGGTGCCAACTCCGTTTGTGGACTCCAATCATCCTTTTCAGCATGCGCTTTAGGACTTTGTTGATGGACTCAACTTGTCTGTTAACTTGCGGATAATATGGAGTAGAACTGTCGTGGGACAGTCCTTTTGGCAGCTAATTCGACCATCATGTGATTGCATAAATGTGATCCATGATCTATGACTATAGCTTGTGGAACACCGAACCTAGAGACTACATGATTGAAAAAGAAAAGAGCAGCCGTTTCACCACTGTTGTTTAATGTAGGCATCGCCTCGGCCCATTTTGTAAAATAGTCAACTGCGACTATGATATATCCATGCCCCCCGGCCGAGGTGGGGTTACATGTCATGAAATCTATGCTCCATTTGGCGAATGGCCCAACAGCAACTACTAGATGCAGAGGTGCCGGTGGTATTCTAGTTTTGTGGTTGAAGATTTGACAAGCATGGCAACTTCTGACTGTGGTTAGGCAATCTTTGAACATTGTTAGCCAGAAGTAACCTGCTTGTAAAATATTTTGTGTCGTAGCGTAACCAGATTGATTCCCCCCACACGCGCCTGAATGACAATCATTCAGGACTTTTTCGGCCTCCTCATGGGTGAGGCACCTTCGCATAACTGTATCGATACCGCGACAGTAAAGTGTGTCACCGAAAATCATGTAGTCTTTTGCTTGGTATCGAGTACGTCATTGTTTTGAGTGAGAGGTATTAGGCCTGTATGTTTGGGTTTGGAGATAGATGATTATATCTCCATACCATGGATCGCTCGACGATATCAGAAACAAAGATTCATCCACGATTGATGCTTTGGATGTTGAATCGTTGGACGACGATGGGAAGTCGCATAGTAACTCCGCGAAAACTAGAGATTTCTTTGATTTGGATTTTACGAATTCCAGATCAAACTCTTGCAAAATAGCTATCCATTTCGAATATTTGCCCCCAAGTAACTGACGCGACAGAATGTAAGTCATAGGGTTGCAATCTGACAAAATGGTAGTTTTGCGAAAGAGGATATAGTTTTGAAATCTTTGTACTACTTGAATAGCTGCAAGAGCCAGCTTTTCAACCTAGGAGTACTTTCTTTCTGCATCATTTAAGTTTCGACTTAAATAGTAGACAGGATGTTCAATTCCATTTTCTTCTTGAACTAAAACCATTGCGATGGTTGTATCTACTGCAGCTAGATACAGGTTAAAGTCTTTTTGATAGTTAGGAGCGTACATTAATGATGATTCTATTAGGGATTCCTTTAGAGCATCAAAGGAAGCTTGCACAACCTGATCCCAGTTAAAGGGTACTTATTTTTTCAAAAGACGCGTATAATCTTTAGCAACTTTGGCGTAATTTGGAATGAACCTCCTCAGAAAGTTTGCTTTCCCTTGGAGTTTCTGAATATGAAGCAAATTTGAAGGTGGAGGCATATCGATGATTGCCTGAACCTTACATGGGTCGAGTCGAATCCCATCCTTAGAAACCACGAAGCCAAGTAAACGACCAGAACCGACACAAAACACACACTTGTGCGGATTGAGTCGTATCTTGTAGTGTCGGCAACGTAGAAATATAGCTCTCAAATGCTGTGGATGATCAGTCCGCTTTCGTGAATGAGCCGGTAGATCATCGAGATATGGTTGAACGATGTTCTTGATGTCATGGAAGGCATAATTCATAGCCCTCTAAAAATTTTCCCCTACGTTCTTTAAACCAAAAGGTAGTTTGCGGTACGCGAATGTGCCCCACGGACATATAAATGCAGTCTTCGACTGGTCCTGTGGGCGGATATTTATTTGATTATACCCAAAAAATCCATCCATAAATGAAAAGATTTCGCATCCGATGCATTCATCAATTATCTGGTCAATGAAGGGTGTAGGGTAGTTGTCCTTTGGACAAGCTTGATTTACATCCCTGTAATCGACACACACTCTAATCGTTCCTTGCTTTTTCATCACAGGAGCAATATTCGATACCCAATCAATTAGAGGAACCGGGAAAATGAAACCAGCACATAAAAGTTTTTCAACTTCTGCCTTGATGGTAGCGGCTTTCTTCGGGTGCACCTGCCGAAGCCATTTTCGTATCGATTTGACATCTGGATACATCTTGATTTCGTTTTCAACTATTCTCAAGTTAATGCCTATCATTTCTTCATATGACCATGCAAAGATATCTTTGAATTCACGAAAGAGAGCACAATATATTTCCAGTTCTGAAGAAGAACAATATTTGCTGACATGAATATTCTCTACAACATTAGGTTTGGTCGAGATATTTATGGCGATAGTTTCTTCAATATTGGACAGATTTCGCTCGAAATCCACCGTATTTACAGTATTTGATAGGAAATCAAAAACTGAAGGATGATTAAGGTCGTTGGAATAATCTTCATTGTAATCTGGAAGATGGGAACGATGGTGGTAATCTTCCCATGGTGCCTCTTCTATCATCATCGACTGAATAATTCCTTTGTCTGTAGAATGTACATGTGACCAAGGATCTGAAGAGGTGCCATATTCCTTAGACCTATCTATCGAAACACTTGATGAGCATTGATTTGGGTTTGCCACCCATGCCAAGAAAATTGATTGCTACAAAATTTCTATTGGGCTTGGAGGAAATACCTGTTGATGATCCATGCTAACAAAATGTTCGGAAATCTTCTGAATGGAAGATATCATATTGCAGGTTTCTACTATGGCCACTTCTACCAGATTACTCGGAGGCGGTAGGGCAAAAGTACCCATTAAGGCAGGGTCTTTTAGTAGGCCCACTCCGACATTTTGAAGCGAATGAGAGCTTCCATGGATCATTGGAATGCTTCCTGTAACTTGTGAACTGTTGGGGAGAAAGGTTTGTTGATCAACGATTGTAATTCCTCCTTGAAAGGGAAATGCAATCTTTCTAAAGTAAGTTGACACAACAGCAGCCATAGCGTAAATCCATGGCCTTCCCAGTAGGATATTGTAATCGAGGTTTCCATCGATAACTTCAACGTCAATTTCTACTGTCGTTCCCTCTAGTTCAACTTGCAAGTTACTTAAAATCCCGTACGGGGTGTATGTTCGTCCATCGAATGCTTTTAATGTCATTGATGATCTTGACAAGGGTGGTGAGCCTAAAGTTTTCCAGCAACTCATTGACATAATGCAGGTAGATGCCCCCTCATCAATAATTGTTCGATGAATATTTTTGTTGAGGGCTTTCACTTGTATGAGGAAAGCAAGTTGAGCTGGTAACTAAGGTTCATATCCTTTATGATTAAAGGCCACAAGATTGGAATCCACTAGGTCAATCCCACCTATTGTTGTTAATAGAGCCTGCTTTTGGGAGGGGCAATTTTGCAGTACTTCAAGTGTCGACATAGCGGATGGCGATTGGGACAGATCCTCTACTATATTATAATTTTGTGCTGCTCAAGCACGAGGATTAAATGTCGATTTGTGTAAGTCTACTCCCTTTGGAAGATTTATCATTAGCTCAGGAATGATGGGTGGCACAACTTTGGTTGAAGTTGTTGTCGAACTACTAGGTTGATCTGCAACCTTGTTGTTTTACAGCTGTGGATTCCCATAATATTTATTCCTTGTCGATATCAAAGCATCATTTTGCTACTTCGAAATGGACAACATAAGCACTTGGGATGGGGAAGTATTGTCGCTAGCAACTAGATTGGTTTCTGGGTTTGAAAACGGATCAGTCAATACCACTGAGGTTTTGAACTCTTAAAGAACTTCTTAATCTCAGCTTTATACGGACAATCTTTCATCCAATGGTCTCCATCACATATGTGACATGGCCGAGGAGGTTTCTTTTGCCTAGAGGGGTTTTCAAAAGATTTTCAGGAGACGAATCGTCCTGTTTCTTCTTTTTGCTTTTCCCTTTCTTCTTGACCATTGGTTGCTTCGATTCTTTGCCTTTGTCGGTCAACACGGCATTAACCTCCGAGGCAAGAAGTTTATCATTTGCCTTTTTACTGGAAACTGCAAGGGCTTTACTAGGTGAGGCCTTTGCAGTTTGCGTACTTGAGGTGCCAATCACGTCGTCGCTGGCATGAGAGTCCTTTTTTGATTTAGGAGGAGGAGGAATGGGAAACTCTGGTCTAGGAGCATCAGCAATTTTGTCATAGAGTGTGCCAGACTGAGTATAGGTCAAGTATAGATATTGCACACGAGCAATGATTTTCTCTTCAGTGAAAACTCCCCCCTTAGCCACATCTTCTATAATAGAAGGTTACAATGACTTGATAAACCATTCAGCTAGCAGTTGATCAGGAACATATGTTTTTACCATTCGACGATGATGTCGCCACTCATGAATATGATCAGATATGTGAGTGGCTGTCGTCTGCTTAAAATTGGTAAGAAGCTCTGTTCCTGTTTCGTACCTTATTGGTAACTGAAAATGGGTTAAAAAGGTGGTGGCAAGGGCGCTGAAGTTATCGAATGAAGCTCTAGGCAATTCGATGTACCACTTTGTTGTCGGACCAGTTAGCGTTCACTAAAAAAGGCGAAGCCTAATCGAATCATCATTGAGAGTGTTGGACGAACACCACAGATGAAAGGTCATCACATGATTCGACGGATCTTCACCCGGATTTCCATTGAATTTAGGAATATTTGACGGAAGTTTATGAGGAATCGTCGGCCACGAAGGGGCGTAAGCAATTGGATCATTTGTTAGTCGATTCAGATCTAGTAATTCTAAAGTTGTGACGAAAGGAAACTGTTGATTCAGGTTTGGCGAAGCATACCCAGGATAAGATGGGATCGCCTAAGCAGTGGGTCTTTGCATACCAGCATAATGTATTTGATGCTGATAAGGTTGATGGACATAACCATTATGATATGATTAATGGTAACTGTTTTGAATATACGGTTGCCCATTACCTGCAAAGTTTTGTTGCTCAGGTCCTCGGTAAGCTTGCTAGAATTGCGGTTGTTGATATTGCACCAACCATGGTTGTGAGGCCATTTGTTGTTGTCCAATACTGGATGTTTGACCAAGATGAGGGGTGATAGTACCCATTTGAGCCTGAGTCGCTTCAATTAAGGAGCCACTAATTAGCGATTGTGGTTGAGTCGTGGAGACAAGAGGCTATTGTATTACGACCTGAGGGACTTGAGGTTGACATACAACAGGTAGCGCTTGTACTTGTGACATCGTCACAATAGCCAGTGTAGTGGGAATATTTGACACAGGTTGCTTTGGCTGCATTGAATATACAACTCTTGGTTGTTGAGGTAGTATTGGCACCCAACTACTGGATGCAATTCCAGCTTGAGCCGAATTCTATTGTGAATTCTCATATGGTTGTTCTCCCGGAGGGAACAATGAAAAGGCATACTGCCCCCCATATGGCAGCAATCCAGTGTTCAAAGGAAAAATTGGTCTTTGTATATTGGACTGCCCAAATTGATACTCTTGTGAAGGATCAATTTGCTGAGGCTCAACATAAGAAATTCTAGATAATATTCTGGATGAACAAATAGGAATAGACCATAATGTCGAAACAGTCCCTGGGTGGACTCCATCTAGCGGTTGAGAGCTAGTTGGGACAGATGGTATACCAGCGAACATTGTCAGAGTAGTGGCAGGAGATTCTGCTGTTGCTATATCAGATGACACAGTCCTAGATGTTGATGGTTGTTCAGACATATCGAGTCTATCCAAAAGACTTCCTAGCAATTCTACAAGAACTTGTGATGAAGGGTGACTAACTTCTGTAGTAGAAGGATATAGGTGGATCCCAGTTCCAAAATGCAATGGGGTACTGGATGGAAGATCGTCCACAATCTCTTCTATATTAATCAATCCAAGTGGAAGAGGTAGACCGTTAGGTCTGTAAAATATTTCTGGTGCTGAAGAAGGTACAGACTCTGTAGCGACAAATGTTGGAGGGGTGACACCTTTCGAATCAGTCCTAGATGGAGCTAGTTCAGGAATAGAAGTGTTTATCGTTACACTAGGATCAGTTCTAATGTCCTCTTGTAACTGTGGAACTTCTTCTGTAGAGGCAAGGATACCAGAAATAGTTGGAGTAACTGGAGTCTCTGAGGATGTTGAAACACAACTTTCAAATAAAACAGGAGACCTTGACCCAGTTAAACGAGATTGCTTGGCCCGGAATGGTTTTGTTTCCAGAGTCAAATATGGTTGACTCGTTAGTCTCCGCAACTGACGGGGTTTTGATTGACTTTCTTCCACGATTGTGGATTACTTGATCAACTCAAAATAAAAAGGGGAAAATGTTATTCCGAATTAAATGAATTTTATGATGCTTTGACACAACTTACTTTTTCAATTTTTAAGAGTTGAGAAAAAGATAAAGATGACTCTTGTTGCCTTCAATTTTTAATGAGCCTGAAGTGACAAGTGCTCAAATGGACCTTTTCTTTTAAGGAGTCAGAAAAGGAACGAAAGTGACTACTCTGGGAATCTAGACAGAGGGATTACTAAACCAATCGCAAAACTGCAGATTACTTTTTACAGTACGGGAGTCAATCTTCCCGAATGCTATGTTCAGTGCATTGCGATCGATAGGGCGACAGACATGACTTCCTAAGGATAAAGGATATCAACCTATTGTGGTCTCCCAATATATACTCGACGGTACGTGGAGCACAAGTCCGTACTGGCACTTGTCGTATCAAAGAGGAGGAATCACCCAACCTGCGATGAAAATGATAGTTACTAGGCTTTACGACGCCGGAAAACGTCTCTATCCTAGACTTCTACATGTTGTACATTATGTTCCAAAGCATTTTTATGTTCATTGAGGTTTATTTTACAGTTGATCTTTCTTAAGAAGTTTTCCTTTAAGGTTCACCACATGATGTAGATATACAATTCCTAAACATGCAATCTAAGATGATAAACAATCGTTTACTTTCTTTTAACAATGAAAATCCTAGCTACTAAGGAAAGAGAAATAAAATTCTTTCAACATAGAGCAGAGAGCACACACTAGATGCACTTTTCCTAAATCAATTTCCGCATGTAGTCTAAATGCAAATGCACATGCATGTATTTGTTTTCCAATTCCCTTAATGTGAGAATAATGAAAAGAAAACTAAGTACAGATTTGAACTATTTTCTTCAAATCAATAGTACTAACAATTTTCTCTTTTCGAAACAAAAGGAAGACTAAGACAACACTTTGCGATTTCAAATTTAAAATTGCTTTCGACACTTGAAATACTAATATTTTTCAAAATCAAGTACAATGGCAAAAGTGTAATCGACTATCTAAAATAGGAAGACTTTACAACTCTTTTTCTTGACTGAAAATGACAGTTACAACACTTTCAAATCAAAAGACGACAGTTCGATTAAGCTACTTTTTGCAAACTATAAATGATGAAAAATACACAAAAAAACATTCAAAATTCTTTATCAATGGAGGCTGAAAAATGTAAAGGAAGAAAGTTTCAACAGTGATATACTGATCATAGACAGCAAAACTACTGAATAAAGCTGAAGATAATGAATAAAAAACCAAAATTTGGAGACAGAGACAGTCTCACTCAATCATCGCACCTGTAACACAGGGAAACAGGGAAGCATCTCACCTGCAACACATGGGAGGTGCGATGCATCCATATTTCCAATGAGAGACAGTGTGATGGTCCAGGGACGAGACTGAGCTTGGTTTTCACTCACATTTTGCAGCTAAGTTCAGGGATTTAAGCTGAGCTAATGATAGAAAGTAAGCACAAAGTATAGGGGTTGATCTAATGAGGTTATTTGAGCTACCACCAGGGCACTTAGGATGTTTACAAGTCATATGTTCAGTTCATAAACCAACCTGAAGATTGACTGAAGCAGCGTTGATCTACTTTGCAATTGCATAGCAAAATAAGTTCGAAGGCTAGCTGGCTTAACTTCAGGCTCCGTCTGTAGTTTATAAAGCAAACAACAGTAACAAAACAAACAAACTATTCGCTCCTCAATGGAGTCACCATTTTGTTATCGGGAAAAACTAGTGTCCATTCAGAGCTGTTAGTCCCACTAAGATGGGTAGCTATCTTAGAAACAAACTAACTAAAGTTACTTTTGTTTTCCTTTATGAGAGATAGATGAGAGAGAAGTAGAGAATACCAACCTCAGTCTTTCTATAGTCTCCTTGCTTGTTTCCTCTCTCCCTTGATAGAGCTTTTGCCACTCCTTTCTCACTTGTCCCGCTTCAAAAAACACCTGTAGAGTCAAAGCAGCAAAATACCATCAAAGCATAGAGAAATATAACCATAAAAAATGTAGGATCAGATGTACATTAACCATACAAATGCATATATAAATAAAAGATTTAAAGATATACAAGCATATGGAGGAAAACTCAAATAGATTTATTGATAGAAGTAGTAGAAGAGAGGATTACAACCAAGTTGTCTGATCCAGCATCATCCTCCCAGCATGAAAGCCCTCTTCACCTCATAAAAAGCAAGATCACCCAACAATAAGATGTCTCAAAGGGAAACCACCAGCACTTCCTTACAAATTACAAAATTCTAGCCTTTGGATCTCTAGGATGAGGGATCCATATATAGATGTTTGCAGGAGAGTGAGTCAACTTCTGGGATTTTTATTAGTGTCATTTCACTAATAGTTCTTGGTTCCACTTGGAGATTTCATGGTCTCTTACTCATCCCTGGGCGAATTCAGAGAGGCAAGTGTCATATGAGCAGTTTCTAGAAGATTCTTTTGAGTTTCCACCTAGAAAACTGCTTCTGCCATTTGTTTGCTCTCGCTCATCACACCCTACAGAAGGGATTTTCAGTATGAATCACACCCTTTGTGTGTAGCAGGTAAGATGCATCGCACCCTCAACATGGAGTAGTCTGTATGGTCCAGTTTTGGCCAATTCTGAACAGTTTTTCAGGGAGAACTTCTGGGAAATGATGTAATCAGTTGACCTTGATCCTTTAGGGTATGAAACAACACTTTTAGGGGCTTGAGAGCCCTTGGTTTATGGACATATGTGATTGGGGTTACAGTACCCAAATATGTCTATAACATGGATATAGGAAGCAATTCAATTCCTTTGCTATATTACAATGAATAAAATTAGGGGTACTTCCCGAATCAATCAACATTATTACCTTTTTATTCTTGATATTTCCTTCTATCTTGATAGTTTGAGGAGTGGTAATTCCAGCCAATGCATTACAAGATATGGTCGGATCCATTTCTTCTTTATCTAGGGTTTGTTCCTGGAGTATATCTTCTTCTTTTGACATTTCTTGTTCCTTTTCTTCCTCCTCTTCACAGTCTATGTAGAATAATTTCTTCTCAGCACACTTATGACCTTTAGAGTATTTGCTATCACAACTATAACAAAGCCCTTTTGCTATTTTTTCTTCCAATTGTTGTGGTGTCAACCTTGTAGGTTGTGGAAGGCTAGGGGCAACAACACTTCCATCTTTACAGTTGTGAGTGGTAGGCTTCCTAGTTGCCACAATTTTGCTTTTCATTTTTCTTGCTAACCTGAATGCCTTCTCCAATGATTCAGGTTCCCAAAGGTGAACCTCATGTTGGATATTATCCTTTAAAGTCCCTATGAACACATCAATCCTATGCTCCTCTGGAATATATTTTACCCTTATGTTCAATTTTTGGAAGTCCTCAATGTGCTCCATCATTGAACCCTTTTGTTTGAGATTTATCAATTGGCTAAAAAAGGTGTTGCTTTTTGTATCCTCATAATGTGCTATCATTTCTTCCGTAAAAATTGCCCAAGTGACAATTTGTTTACGAGAGCAAAGCCATCGATACCATACAAACTTATTTGGTTCCAAATATAAAGTTGCAATACGTACCTTTTGTGTGTTTTGCACATTATGGAGATCGAAAAATTGCTCCATCTGTAGTATCCATGTTCCGGGATCATTACCATCAAACTTCCTCATATCGATTTTTGGAACATGGTGGGTCTTCAATCCAACATTAGAGTCTATGAAATCATGATTAACATTTCTTTTGTTCTCATCATGATTTTCCTTTACTACCCTTTCACCATTAGTGACCATTTCTTGTAACAACTTATTCAAATTTATCTTCAATTCTTCCATCTTATCGTCCATGCCATTCATCTTAGTGTCCATTCCATTCATATTAGCTTTCATGCCATCCATCTTAGCTTCCACGCCATCCATCTTAGCTTCCACGCCATCCATCTTAACTTGCATTCTATTCATATTAGCTTCCATGCCATTAATCTTGGCTTCATTTACCTTTAGTGAGAGTGAAATTTGTTGTACTTGGTCTTGTAATTTTGATATATCATGTTGCATTTCTTCCTCTTCTTCACGAGTCATGCTAGAGCTTTTAGGTTGCTTACTAGGTGTTTCCATTTTCTTTCTTTGGGGAATTAATTAATGCTAATAGTTCTTCACTATTCCCTTTGAATTCCTTCAAAATAATTTTTCAAACCAATCTTATGCAAAAAAATTTAAAAACTACACACCTTTTTTTTCACTTTGTAAGAGATCGATTTTGAATTTGTTGTATCTCTGTAACTGCGGACCTCAAATATCTGAAATCTCGTCCTGCAGTAGCCATTTGAGTCCTATTTCTAACCCCGCAAGTTTGATCAATATTGGATTCTCCAAGGAATATTTATGCCAAATATCCCACGGTGACATGATTATAGACTAGTTCATTAGAGCGAACTTGTACAACATGCCACGTGTCACTGTTTCGACCTTAGTACCTGAAACTGATACAAAGAAAACTACAATTTGTCCTCTTTCTGAAACTTCTTACTAAATTTCAATATGATGCTCAAAATAAAAGTTATGACGATTTTCCCCAGGTCACTGTTTGGAATGTAATTCGGAAGTCTACAAAAACCCTAACTTCCTCATATCATATCTCCGCAAATTTAGCGAGACAAGCTCTTAAATTCAGACCCGAAGTTTAGAACGATTTCGGCTCAAATGAGTTTTTTTGTAGCTTCTAAAACGCCACAGAAAAAAAAGTTATAGCGAAAATTCCACGATGACCTGTTTGGAGCAGAAAAACCCTAGAATCCAAAGCTCTAATACCAAATGTTAGGAAACCAGCTCACAAAAAGATAGAAAAGATAGATCAACGCCTTAGAATTTAGCCTCTTCAAGGGGGAAACTTCCTTTACATTACACAAATGAACAATTCTTGGATGATACAAATGACTAAACCTCCCTTCTATATATAGGAGTCTAAGGGGTCACAATATAATCAAGCTGACATAATAGTAATAACATAAGGGCACAAAAATAACAATAGTGGGTTTCTATGGGGAATACTAATAACAATATGGGGATAATAGGGGCACAATAATAAGAATAAGGGATACAATGACAATAGTAATGGGGGCATCACTAGTATTATAGGGGCCTAACAGTTTCTTCCCTCTTTTTATAGGGAGAACCAAAGAAAAACAACTTACAAAATATCTTCAAATGTTACAGTTATATGAACGACACAACTATCTGAGAATGCAAATGTCCTAATGATTACAAAACTTATATGATTCTCTTATTGAAAAGGAAAAAAGTTATAAGATAACAAAACATGAGAAACATGAGGTGTTGTGATGGACACAATGTTGAGTCTTGAAAATGTCATTTATTTCCATTACACTTTCACTATTATGTCCATTATATCACCTCCATTTCACCTCCATTTCTCTACTATGTCACCACATTCATCCCACTTTCATTATCATTGGGCCACCTTTATGTTTTTCCAATATTTATTATTTCTAAGCCTTTTAAGTGAATTTATGGTTAAACATTAGAAAATAATGTGCATATGCTTATACCTAACAAATGGGTTGAGATTGTTGACATGTGTAGGTTGAAAGGAGGCTTCTAGAAGACCCTTATGTGGCACCCCAAGGCCAAATTCGAATTTGAGTGGAAAGAATCATGGGATCATGAGGATATGTGTCACATCTCCTAATTGTATTGTAACTCTAAGAAGACATGTGTCTTATCAGTTCCTATTTTGATTAGGACTCTAGAGGTAGAGGGAGAGATTCATGGATTCTCATTAATGAGATGGCTCTCATCTTTTTGTATAAATAGGAGATCTCTCTCCTTCATTAGTTAGTCCTCTTTAGCTTAGAGTTTGGAGTCTTTAGTCCCTAGTTCTTAAGTTTGTAGTTCTTCCTTGATGGCTTTTGAAAGCTTTGGAGAACTTTGTTGTACTTTGTACTTTTGAAGAATTTGAATAAAGCTTTGATGTTCTCAACATGGAAGGAGATGTGAAGTAGATGTCATGGAGCATATTAGAATGTAAGGTAGAGTAGATTTCATTTTGTAAATATTGCTTTCAAGTTTGATAGATTAGATTTTTCATTCATGCAATTTTAATTCATGCAAGTGTGTTCAACCGGTTGATTGTAGATTAGTGATGCACATAGCCTTTTAATGACTAATGACATGATAGAATCATCTTGTCCTTCTGCTGAAGCAGCAAGGATACTGGGTCTCATAGTCACTATCTCATTGTTTAGTTATTGCATTTTATTTTGATTGTATATTAGTGATGTACATAGCCTTTTAATGACTAATGACATGATAGAATCATCTTGTCCTTCTGCTGAAGCAGCAAGGATACTGGGTCTCATAGTCACTAGCTCATTGTTTGGTTATTGCATTTTATTTTGATTGAACTAGCTGTATATTTACACTTTTGTTTAAATACTAATTCCATCAATAACATGTTTTAAGTTCTTTTGAAGTGTTAAGTTTTGGAAGTTACCATTAGGGACATAGGCCTTGTCTTGAAATATTTATCCATACTTGTCCTTTAAAAGTATTCTTAAGACCTTAGAATAGGATTTCCATTTGCATTAAACACTTTAGAAAACCAACAAGAACAAAACCCCAAAAAAACAACATAAACTATAAAACAACGAAGTAAGAGAAAGGTTAACTAAGCACAAATGGTGCACCACACTTCATCAGTTTACGATATCCGGATTGATAATTTATGTAGAGAAATTTAAGACATTAAATTGACTAGACACACAACAAATATATCCATGTCGATTCCTCTAATTTCCTTAAGCAAACTTAGGCTCCAATATCTGGATTAGTGGTGGGTTGATGATCTAGCCATACTTCTGTTATGATATTCCTCCATGATTACCAGCCATTTTTCTTGTCTCTTTCTCCCTTTAACAAATTGAAACTTCTCCTCTTGAAGCTGGCCATGAGTAGGTGTGGTGGCATTGAAAGTGCCCGTGACATAGCTGTCAACCCATCCATCCCTTTAGTTCCTTTTTGGTACACTATCAGAGCCCAATACATATCTTAACACTTCCATGGTGCAATTTTGGAGTCAAGGTGCATCATAAACTAAAATCCAAAGTTGCGATGCTTCGATCCCTCATGTGCTTAGCACCTTATTGTTCATATGCCATAGAACCACAATGTGTGACCATCGGTATAATGCTTGGGGGGCCTGTAGTATTGGAACCTTCATTCATCATAACTCTATTTGAAACAAACGTTACGAAATCATAAATTCCTTATGCTCTTATCCCCTTTGCTCTTAGCGCCCCTCTTGTTTTACCTTCCATGGGACTATCTCTTGGGACCACCAGTATAACGATTGAGTTCTACAATATCGGAGCCTTCCTTCATCGTAATTTATTTTAGAAAAGTATTACGAATTCGTAGAGTTCTGATGACTTCACCCCCTTTTGAGTTTGGCCCCGTTATTGTTTCTCCCCTATAGGACTAGGTGTTATGACCATAGGCTTAACGCTTGGATGCTAAAGACTTCAGGATCATGTCCAAAGCCTATCTCCCTTTGGTATTCATGCTTTTCCCTTGGTTCTTTTGAATGCTTATGACCGTGTGCCTCTCGCCACAGGGGATCCTCTGATCGGAACTTCCTCGAATTGGAAATTAAAACAAAGTTATGATGTCTCCCTCTTCCGATGGGATCCATAGCACTTGGGTGCTCAACCTTTGTCTACACCCTTGGTTCTTTGGGCCCTCGAAACAAAATTCCAATAACAAATCAGAAGCCCCTCTTATCAGGACCTTTTCAAAAATGCAATTTCAAAGGGGTTCTAAAAACTCCAACCTCTGATATTAAACATAGCACCTGGGTACTCTGAATTTTCTACACCCTTGGTCCTCTAAGTCATCATGACTAAATTCCAACAACATTGGAGCCCCTCCATTAGATTTGAATATATATAAAATAATTTAAACAGGGAGTTATAGAATATATTTCCTTCGAACTACCAACCTTTGAGATGGTGTTACTCTGAGGTCATCATCTCCATGTGGTGCCTCCTGAGTGGTGACACATGTCATCCAAATTTTCCCCATTAGGCCCCCAAAAATGTTGAAACTAACTTCCACGTGTCCACTGTATGACCACGACATACTGACATCATCAACCATGTCTTCTTCTTGGGGCTAATCACCAATTTCCATGTGTCTTTGGAGGAGGAGAGAGAAAAAGGCCATCAAGTCCTTGGATTTTCAACGATTTCCTTTTCTCATAAACCTTAGGGGTTGTTTGAAGTATTTAAATTTCTAAGGAGTTACGAAACTTTGAGATCTTGATACCATTCTGCTCTGAAGCCTTCTCCTTCCTATATCGAGTCCTGAGATGTTGAGGCTCTGATATGCCATTTCGGCCCTGCTTTTAAAATAAAATGTCGAGGTCTCCCTGTTCCTTCCTTCGATATCCCACAATCCTGATATGATTCTTGTTGGTCCTTTCGATATCGGCTCCCAATATTTCAGCCTCCCCTCTTGGAATTTCAACTCCCTTTTGAATTTTGGCTTTGAAATTTCGATGCTCCCTTTGATTTTGGCCTTTAATTTTCACCCTCTTTTATGGATTTGGGACTTAGGCTCTCCCTTTTGGTTTTCCCTTTGGAACACCAAGATTGCACCCATCCTTCCCTGTACTAGGGATGAAAAATAGGGCCATTTGACACAACTATAAGATGGTATGACTGATGACAACATAATGGTTGGGTTGATCCTCAATGGTATGGCCATCAAGTACCTTATTGATAATCACAGTCGTTCCATTCTGCCATCATGGGCATGTCTTCTCAGAATGGGGCGCTTGATGAAAAGTGCAATAATTATCCATTCCCTACTCTTCTACATTGAGATTCACATTCAATGTTTGTATCAAATTAGTTGATTGGTTATTGCTATTCTTGAAGAAAGGATTAAATTATTTTCTACTAGAAGAACTTTCATTGGTATTTCTTTTAAGATCATACACTTCATTAGTCATTTTCTTTAAGAATTTTTATAAGGTATTGAAATAAACTGTCTTTTTCATTAGAATTACTAGAAGATGCTTGAGATTTATTACTAGCAGTCTTTGAATCTTCTTGTGTATTATGTGCCCCTATGGTGATCATGTCTTTCTTGACAACAATAGCTTCATCAAATTTCTCAACCAACTTCGTCTTCATTTCCATTTTCACGAACATAGCAATGTTATAAGGAAATGTTGCAATATAGTAGTTGATCGTTATGGTGTCATGAGGTGGCACATCGTTAGGAAAATTATTCAATATAGTTGTGAAATTTTGATTGAAGTCTTTAACTTTCTCATTATTTTCCATCTGAAGAGTGCTCAGTTCTTTAGTAACATAGCGGGTGTCTTCTCTTCAACAAACTTCTCCAAAAATTCCTTCCCGAATTCATCCCAAGTCCTAATGGATCCCACAAGAAGAGAATGATACCATGAGGTGGCCTTGTTATTGAACGTGTAATGGAATAATCAACAAGCTATCTCCTCATCCTGTAGAAATTCCTTGTAGATTCAAACTACAAATTGTAATATGCTAAAACAATTGACTTGAATCTACTCTAATCATCAACGGAAACAATAAACGATCAATGAAATCATGAATCATATAAGTGAAAGAATTCAATCACACATAACACAATGATTTTATGAGGAAATCCATAGATAAAAACCCTTGCTATCTGTATATTGCATTAATTAGAAAATACAATAAGACTACAATGCTTTTCTCAAGCCCAAGCAACCTCTGCACTATCTCTATCTATCCCACTACTTCCTAGACAATCTCAAGCCAATAATTAGCCAATTCTGCTACCTTCCAAGCTCCGATTTCCTTGCATTTCTCCTCAAGTAATTAGCCCCTATTTAATTGGGAAATTTCTAAATTATGAATTCCTCAATAATCATAGGCCTTTCTTTGACTGCATGCACCATCTGTTTGATTTAGATGATTTTATAACTAATAGTACACTGTCCCTAAACTCCAATCTTGATTGGGTCTTTCCCTGATCTAACATGCATCAGTTAATTATGAGTGAATCTTCAGTTTACTGGTTGATCACTGTAGGAAACACCACACTACACTTCAGGCAACACCCCATTGTTCGACAGGCAGCACCCCACTAGTGCAGGCTACACCCCACTACTGCAGCTTACACCCTAGTACTACAGGTTATACCCCACTACTGCAAGTTACACCCCACTACTACAAGTTACACCTCACTACGGTAGGTTTCACCCCACCACTGCAAGTTACAACCCACTATGGCAGGTTTTACCCCACTAATATACCTCCTACTAATTCCTCCATCAGTTGGAACTAGTTTAACTGACTTTAACTCAGTTAGACTGAATTAAATAGTTACAACTCAAAATAAACTCATCAAGTGATCCTAATTGTAGGAGACACTCTACACTACTCTAGTTATACCCTTAACTTGAATTAAATGAGATAACTAAGTCAAATTAACTTACTTGACTATTACAAGTTGTCATGAGATGTAGAATTACAATTTATTCCCAATTTATTCAAGGACAAATTGAATTAGGATTTTTTTGATGTTATTTTTAACATTTCTTGTTGCTATTTTCAACACATCCTACATGTTCATCATTCTTAATGATAAATATAAATTATTTCTTATCTAGTTTAAACTTTATGAGGTACTTCTCAAGATGGTGTGATAGATCATGTAAGATACCTTCGACATCAATAATTGTCTATGCCATCTAGGCCAAAGGTTGAGGTTGATTCCTATCCATATTGTTATCTTTGTCACTCTTCGAGTCTAATATTTTGTTGTCATCCTAAAAAGTCCATTCATTCCTTGGTATCTCAAAATTCTCACCATTTTCTAGTGCTTCCTGATTCTCACCTTCTAGCTTTTCCCCTTCCATATTCTCTAAATCAACTAGTCCTTTGTTACCCTATTCTAAGTTTCTCTCCACTACATCTGCTAGATCACCCACAAAAACATTAACAATTTCTTACACCCTAACAACTAATACTCCATGAGAAGATGTTTGAAGTCTACTTGAGCACTTATGGGGCAAGATGGATGTGACTGGAAGGAGTCCAAACTTTCTAGAGTATTCAAGGGTAATAGGGCAGATGACTCTTAACTTATTTTAAGTAACTTCGTACACCGACTCAGGACTGTGTGTGGGGGGGGGGGGGGGGGGGGGTTTCTTCGATTTCAAGAGTTTCCTAAATAGGAGGATTTGGAGAAGGGAATGAGGTTGGTTACTAGATTCCTCAAAGCTCTCAGGGAAATAATGGGGATTTCTACCTTCCATACAATGGACACCCTCTTTCTAGCACCAAATTTGTTGATCGGTCAAAATTTATAGCCAGTAGTTAAGGGATCTCCCTAGTAGAAAATATCAAATAGACTTACATCGTTTGAGATAGGAGTCCCATCCGGTATCTGGGCATGACCACCACCAAGTTTATTTATGATTTTTTTTTATGGAATGAGAAAAAAGTGCTAGAAAAATGGCAAAGCTTCTGACAAATACAAGTTATGAGCCCTAGTATTGCAACAAGGATGTTGTAACTCTCAAGGCTATTGACTTAAATTATCAACCTGAGGTTTGTACAAAGTTAAGAGATGTCAACACTATATGTGCAACACACAATGTGTCCTTTCATTGATATGAGTAATGAATTGAATATCATGAAATCTAACCTAAACTAATTGTAGAAATGGAAATGCTTGGAATGGAAACCTTAACCTATTACATGAAACAAAAGACAAGGAAAGAAAACCTATTCTAATTGCATAAATTAAAGAGCATGAAACAAATATAAATTACTGCATTCAAAAGATATTAGACCTTGTAATATAGTTCATTAGGTGTTTCATAAAGTAATCATGAAAATCTTCACTATGTCATTCAATTCATGAACTTTTCAATAACCCTTAATTGTTGGAATGTGTTGCAGTGGAAAAAATGGAAGTCCTAAGTGGTATTTGGTCTTCCTAAACCATGGATTTAAAGTTTGGAGGTCATTATTCAATCCAAATATACAAAAATAAAGGTTTTAAGGAAAATAGGTCTGAGTTTAGATAGTGCTACAGGATACTCAGGACTACTACATGATTGCTACAGGGTTGCTACTTCTCGAGATAACTTATTGAATGCTCAAGAAAATAAAATGAAAATTATATGGGAAAAAATTTTTATGAAGTAGGATGTGCTAGGACTCCATTCCAAGTGGGATCACTCAAAAATACCCTTGTTAACATGTGTTAAAAAATAACATAAAATTACTAATCTAAAAACTGGAAATTCAAGAATTTGTGAGCTAGTTAAACTATCAAATGTCTAACCTGATCAAGTGAAAATACTATGGGGTAAATATTTTTATTAACTTGAATATTTTTATGACTTAATCCAAGTGGAATCAAATCTAAAGGAGGTCATTAACACGTTCCAAAAATTAACATAAAATTACTACTATGTTGCTGCAAGAGACTTCCGGAAATTCTAGATTTGTGAACTAGCGAACCAATCCAGGTAGCTCAATGAAAAATATGAATTTTCAAAGTTGTTCTAAGGATGAATAACGCTTATGAATTTGTAAATAACCTGAAAAAAAACTCTCTTCAATCATTTAACCAATATGATTTAGAACAAAAGAAACATGAGTAGTAAATGCAAAAATAAGAGATGCAAGTGAAAAAGGCATTCAAAGAAAATAAAAAAATTGTACAAGAGAGCTTTGAGGCTCCTACGATGGCCAAGCCCAAGGATACTTAGAGTCCTATGAAGGAAATCTTTAGATGCTAAAAATGGCACCAAACTTATTATTTGAATCAATCCAAGTACATCCCTACTAGAAATGAAAGTGGAGCTGCTAAATAACACGTTTTCTCCACAAGAAGACTAAGAAATACATACCCCTAGAGGAAATTTCGAATTGATACTTATACAAATAGATGGGGAAGCATCCTACTTGAAAGGATGCAACTCCCCCCCTCCAAAATCCCTAAAAAAGTGGACCTAATTCCCAACACTGGGAATGTTCATTAAATGATAGGAAACACATTCCTAGATTTTCTCAATGAGTGGAGATCCATAATTTGTTAATAATTTCATGGTATCTTGTTCATTTATTATTCAATATTGGCCCATCCTGTAGTGGGGAGAAAGTCCCTATATTATCTCATTCAGAATTTACTCAATATTCTGCAAAAGTAAATAATATTAGACACATAATATGTAATTATCTCTAAAACTTCCTATGAACATATTAAAGCTAAAAAACATTATTAAGTGTAGAAGGAGAGACTTAATATAGATTTTATGTGCCTAAGAAAGGTTATATGGGCCTTAATTTTTGTCTAATTTGGAGGCCCATTAACACGTTAGAGCAACTTTATGGAAAATTTTACTTATAATATGTTACAAACATAACAACAACCAAATGACATGAATCTTAAAGAAGTGTTAGTAAACTTCAATTAAAACACATTTATATAAAATAAATATTTTATTTATTGATAATGAATTAGTTCCTAATTAACAACAATCATGAAAGCATGAAGAACATACAATCCCAAGTATAATAGTTGCCTAAATAAACAACATATTTTGTTAACCAAACACATGAAAGGCAAACATACCATTGAATCACCAAGATATTAGTCTCATAATGCTTAACAACACATGTATGGAACCACTTGCCTGGGCTAAAAGAGCTTCTCAAAATTAAGTTGAAATTCCAATAGCACTGTCACATGAAGTACCCATGATATCTATTAGTGGAGATGCCAAGCTACCATTTGAGTGCTCAAAAGGATCTATAAGTTCTCAAAAGAAAATTCTCCAATGAAGTCCAAAACTAAAAGTCCTTACATCTATGAGGGTATATTTATACAAAGTGAGGTGTCTTTTCAACTACCATGACCTTTCACCTACCTTCATGTCTCTTCGACTTCTACATGACTCTCTCATCTAAATTTTATTTTACTTTTAACAAAATTCCAATTATAATCAAATTTGAGAAACAAAACATTCCCATTGGGCCAACTGAACGATGGCTAGATCAGGAGCCTCCACCTGTAGATCTATGACCAAATATGATTGCCATGTTTTGTATTCAAAGGCGATGAATAGGATCTTATGTTGTAGTTAATCATCATACCTTGTGAGACTTTCTAATGCATTAGGTAGCAACGTCCATTTTTAGCTTGCACTTGGTTCATTAGCATTATGAATTTTGTGTGCAACTTCTCAGGCTCTACAACATACTGCATGATTACCTCCTTTTTGGCTTCTAGATTGCCTCTTTTAACAACTTTCTTTATCAGATCTAATATCTCATGAATATCTTTGTTGACTTCTTCCTTTGATCTTATTTCTTTTGGTGTGTTTATGGAAGGTATTTTATGCACTTTTACAAGAGATTCAAGTATGTTGTACAATGTATGTTAAACATCCATTCTCTTGTCCATATCCCTGATCAACTTCTCATGTGACTGCATTTTGATCATGACGTCTACTTTATCTATGTCTACAGTTATCCAATCTTTTATGGGTATTTCTTTGGGTTCATCCAGGGATCTCATGCCTCATTCTATATGATATCAACTACCACAGATGCTATTTTAATTAGAATTTATCTTCCCTTTAATTCACTTAGCATGCGAGGAATTGGAGCCATTACTTGATGTATGATCATACTTTCATCATAGACCCGACCCATAACTTCCTCTGGCACTTTTACTTCTTCAAGCATTGATGCATGTAAATCCTCTCCCCGGGAGTGTGTGATCATAAAAGTTTGATTCTATGTTTGTAGTTGGAGATTCGTTTACTCTACAATGACCAAATTTGATTTAAAATCATCAAATTATTTGGATAGTCATTCTACGTTCTTTTATGTGGTAGCTACGAAGGCATTTCCAATAGAAGATATCACTGTGGGATTAATTGTAGTATCTACCACTATTTCCCTCTCCATAGTGATAGATATAGGTGTTCTTGGATCCTTGTCCCAACATCTATGCCTATCTTGCATAATTTTAAACTTGACTTGATCAAATGTGAGTCTAGAGAGATCTAGCACTGCCTCTTCCTCTTCCTCTATGATGCCTAATTCCTTGGTTGGAAAATGTCCAGCAGTGAGAGGTGTGCTTGGTGGGACATTCAAGGTAGAAAAATCTATCTTTGTTTATGAACCTTTCAATCTCCTTGTTGATCAACTCTTGTTCAAGTTAATTTTCCAATGCTTCTTCTTTCCTTTTGGCTTTTTCATATTGTTTTCTTTTCTTCTCTTCCTCTTCTTTCCTCTTTTGTTCTTCTTCCTTTTTCCGTGCTTCTTCTTCTTTTTTTTTCTTTGCAACCTCTACATTCTTCTTATTTATAGCTTCTTGTTTCTTCCTTTCTTATTATTATTTCTTCATACTTTCTTCTTCTTCTCAATTTATCCTTATCTCTTCCCCTGCTTTTTCCTAGCTTCTTCCTCTTGCTACCTTTTCTTAACTTCCTTATCAACCTTTTGTTTCTTTTTCTTTTCTTTTATGGCTTATTGTTCCTTTTTTATTTCGAGAGTAGGTTTTCTCTCTTCCAAGATCATTGCCTCCTGTATGTCATGTTCTAAATGTTCCTCTTCATTTGAATGTTGATGATTATTAGCTCCCATATATGATTCCTCATTCAAGAGGATCTCTAAAGGCTTAAAAATAAAAGTAATTGAATCTTAGCAATACTAGAACCAAGTATAAGATCTCATCACAAGGAATCCAATGAAGTAAACATTTCTCCAATTTGTAGAAATTAATTGTATATTCAATACTTCTTATGTAATATTCTAAAACATAAGACTCAAATCTACTATACTCATCTGCAGAAAGAAATTCAAGATTGAGAAGCAATATCAAAAATGTGACATGAATCAATACACATAACACGAGGATATATCCAAGGGAAGGTCATTGCTCAAAACACCTTCCTATCTGTATTGTATTAGTCAGAAAATAGAGAATAAATACAATGCTTGTTCAAGCCTGAAGAATATATGCACAAGTATAATCTACCTCACTACCTCACAAGCTATCTCTGGCCAACACTTAGCCAATTTTGCTTCTTTCCAAGCTCCTATTTCCTTTCACTTTTTTCTCAAGGAATTATCCCCCTATTAGTTAGGGAAATCCCCATCCTAAAATACGAATCCGTATAGGTCCTTCTCTGACTGCATGCACCACTTGTACAACTTGAATAATTATACAACTGATAATACACTGCCCTTGAACTCCAATCTCAACAAGGTAACTCATATTTCAATCATGAATGAGTTAATTATGGTTGATTTATCAGTTAACTAGTTGAACATGAAAGTTGCACCCCACTACTAGACCTCCTACTAGTTCATCCAACAGTTAGAACTAGTTTAACTGACTTTAACTCAGTTTAACTGAATGAAATTGTTACAACTCAAATTAAACTCAACCCAAGCTCCTAAAATTTAGGAATCACTCTACATGACTCAGTTTATGCCCTCAAATTGAATTAACTGAGCCAACTAAGTGAAACTAACTTAGTTAACTTGTACAAGTTGTCTTATGATGTGGAATTGCAAGCTTATCCTACTTTAATTCAAGGGAAAATTAAATAAGGATTTTCTTGTTGTCATCTTCAACACTCCCTCTCAACAAGAAATGGATTTTCTGTAACAGCCTTGGTTAAAAATCCACGTAAAAAAAATATAAGACCACAATCATGGGACACGTATTCCAAGCTGAATTTTGGGCAAAACATCCTAGTGGGTGTTCATTTCAGTTATTATGGCTAAGGAAATTGGCAAAAGGCAATGACAAAGGCTTTGGAAAGGCAAAATGGACTTTTTGGCACATTTATTTATGAAAATAATGAAATTTAGGAGAAAAGGAAGGTGAAAGGTCACAGGTTTCATGTGAGGAGGAAAATGAAGGAAAATAATGGAAAATTAAGAAAATAGAGGTCTCATTCATAAAAATGTTTCTGAGGATCAGTTGGCAATCTTTTGCTCAATATTTTACTCAGAGTTTTCTTGGAGCACTTTAGCATTGGATGAAGAAAGGAAAAGAAGGCTAGAGGAAGGAAGGATCAAGAAAGGAAGAGCAGGATCAAGCAGCTACAATAGGATTCTTTGCAAGTATAAATTTTGCATGTGTGTTTTCCTTGCTATATTTGGTGTTGGCTTAGGGGACCCTGACCCAAGTTCAGAGTTAGCTGTGCCAACCAACAAAACCCTACACTACTGGCCCTTTCATCAACAACCTGCGTAGCACAGGCTGCAGTCTCACCTGAAGCAGTATGGGGGGATGCAAGAACCAAGTTTATACATCTAGAGACTAGTGTGATGTCTTTTAGCACCTCAGATCTGCATTCACATAGATCGATACACTCTTAGGGAACAATACTGCAATTCTATTAAAACAATCTTGAGACCTTCACGAAGGTCTACGATCGGTCTTTGCGGACCTTTAACAGTCAATTTATCCACTTACGTGCATCAGAGAACAACCCTAAATTAGTGTTCGCACAAATCTACTTAAGTTATTAGTAAACATAACAGAATTTGTTAGATTCTTCGTGAAAATACTTAAACGTGCATTGCGTACATTATTAAGACGTATTCAAGAGAATCATGCAACATTTGATCAATATTCCATAAAACACATTATTCATCGACAACATATAGCATTAATAGAAATAAATAGAAATACACAAGAATTCTTCGTGAACTTTCTTTATTGATCTTCAATTCAAGGTTACATACTCAAAGCTACCCTACACACTCAGCTGCACGGGTCCACGCACTCTATTGCAGACTCTACCTAGGCCTCTGTGCACTCAGCTACAAAGCATTTTCTCTTCTATCTAACCCCTTCTCTTTGATATCACTTCTCAGCCATCATCAATTACTATCAGAACCTGCCTTAGAATCTCTAAGACACACCTATTTATAGCATTTTTCATACAATGCCATGGTCCGCGAACCATGGGTGAATCTCAAAACTGACTCAAAATTTACATAAAACAAGGGGCTAAACCCCTTTGACTCCTACTCATCTACGCACTGCACATCCACAAATCTTGGAGACTTTACATTATTTACACAAAATGTACCAAAAATAAGGTTATCTTAACCACAAAACTGACCTAGGGGGCCCCATCCCAACAAGCCCCCAACACAAAGATCATGAATTGCCCTCGAGTCACTCTACTGGCGCTGTGATCTTACTGCGAAGACCTCCTAGCTCCACCTGAACCATTACAACTTCGGCAGCTCTCTGCGTTGCTGCCCGTTGAACCTCGTCGACCAATTTTTCCATGGCTGGTCCTTCTATGGCCAACCTCATTGTCTGTTGTGTCTGTTGCAGTCCTTTAAGCTTACCCTGAATGGAAGTCGTGACTTGATAATCTTCCTCCAACCAAGGCTGCGACCTGGCCTTTAGTAAGGCCTGCTTCTGTGCTTCGTCCACCTATGTTAGCAGCTGCTTTCCTTCCTGTAATTTGGCTAGGCATTGTGTTGGTGCTAAGGAACTCACAGTTGCCCTAACTTCATCATATTTTCATTGTAGCTCCCTTACTTCTATGTTCAGTGTCTGAAGGTTCAGATCCTCCTGCAGATTGGTCACAACTTCCATAGCTTGTTCGAATAATGACACATAGTCAGTGACTGTGCCATCCAAGGCAGCCATGTGTGTCTTTATCGCAAATTCATGCTGGTACCGAACCTCAAGCAGAGTTGTAGGATGCAACTTTAACTGCAGCTATGTAATATTCATGTTGAGCTCAAACTAGACTCAGCCAATCTCTGCTTTATCTTCACGTACACCAGTGACGAGTTTTCTGATTTTTGCTTCTGGTTCTGCATCCTCTGGGATGTGAAGCTCAGGCACTGTCTTGCATGCCTCTGCTACTACTGACTCCAGACTGGAAATGTGTGTCTGAAGTGCCTCCTTTTCCTTCAAAGCTTGCGTCTTTTCAGCAAACATTTTCTCATTGTTCACTTTGTACTCACTGATAAGGTTGAAGGCGCACCACTCTCTGGTTCTCAATTCATTTGCCACCCCCATCTGCAACGTGTGGAGGGTCTCATTGGAGAGCGCTACTATATTCAGTCCCATGTTCTTGATTGTACTCAAGATAATGCGATCCTCGGTGGACTCTGCGCAAATAGACCCATCTGGTAAGGATATAGTTCTGAGGTCTAGGGTCCTTACTAAATTTGTTGCTTGGCTTGTCTCGATTGTCAGGATCGCTTGCTCCACATTCACTTGTCCGGTACCTACTTGTATTCTACTTGCTTGGATCTAAAGCTCGCGCAGATCCTTTTGGATGCTCCCCAATGTCTGCATGTAGTGCTGCTAAAACTACTGCAACACTTCAGTTGTTGTATCCCTGATTTTGTCCCCGATCTCATCAAGATCACCTTCCGTTAACACCATGGGATCAACCTGTGACTTATCTGATTTCTGCTTCTTCCTTGTACCTCCCTGCTACTCCTTGCCATGTCTCTTCAGAATAAATGGGGTGCTCTACCCCTCATCGCCTCTATCGCTTTGTCTTGAAAGTTCTTCCTCCTCAGTCTTTGGTGAAGGTGACTTGTCACCTTTTTGTGACTCGCGTTGTTCCTATTCCGCCTACTCCTTGGCAGGGTGTTCTTGCTCCATACGAGCCTTTTCAGTGGCTTCTTGCTTTTTCTGTGCTGTGAGAGTACGCGCAGCTTTCTTAGTTGCCTCCTTTCTCTTCTGCAGCAGAACTTCCCATGTCCATGCTTGGTCCAGCATCTAAGTCTGACGAGGTGCGCCACTTTGCAGGCCATTTCGAGACAACCTCCAGCACATCCGTTTATATCACCAAATAGGACAAGTCGTGCCATTTGTTCTCTAGATCCTTCCATGCCTAGATATACACTCTATGGAAGTCAACCTTGAATGCCGCATAGGGTGACAACTACGTGAACAAGGTTGTGGACAACCTCAGATGTTGATTGATGGCCATGCGGAGACTCATTTCCATAAGAACCCAAAATATGTTTGTCTTGGTAATTCATGCATCATCCTTTGTATCCCATAAGGAAGCGAATTGCGCTGCCTTTGGAAATCCTTCCTCGAGTGGAGGAAATTGGCTATCCTCCGGCAATTCCCATGCAACAAGCACAATCGAAAACAACAACCAAGTGTAGTGGAATGACCTGGTTTCATCTTGGGCCTCGCAGCAGTTCATGAGGAACTCCTAATAAAGGTATCTTGACCAATTAAACTGGATACATTTCACGCATTGTGCAGCAAGGGAAACTACATGCGCCAAAACTTCATTCACGCGACACTTTCTCATCACCTTTCCTACTAAAATCTAGGCAGCCAATTGAACTGTTGGGTCTATTATAGACATAATTGAATACCCTTGCAACTTCTTCACGAGGTCGTAATCTCTCTTCATTATTTTTGTGAGGTCTTTCTTCCCAGTCTTTCCACCAAACTCCTTGGCTGGGTTCGTGCCCTTATAAGGCAAGTGTATGATTATATGAATAAGCATGTTTGTAATGGGTATAGGCCCTCCTAGCGATAGACAGCCATCGTGCACCAATGTGAGAAGCTGGCGCACACAGATTGTGTTAATGGCGGTGCGGTGATAATGGGGCACCCACAACAAATTGATTAACCCTAAGTGCTCGACTTCGCAGACCCATTCCTCCATTTCTAATGTTGTAACCTCTGATTCTGCATAATAGACTCTTCTCCTATACTTATCCATCACCAAGTGTGAAAACCTAGCATTATCTGCGAGCTCCCAATCCTCCATTTTCAACAGTGGAATTCTTGTGAGCCGCGGACCTTCAAATGGGACCTACTCAACTAGCAGGGGTGTAGATATGGTGAACTTCTCAGAATCGAGGTCCTTCGTGACCTTCACTTTTCCCTTCCACGGAGGGATATACTTGGGTAGCCTGGTTATCGGTTCTACTCCTTCAGCATCAATGCCTTATGTTCCCTTGCCTTCTTCCACCTCCAGGTCCACTACTTTATCCAGCTGGTTATCTTTCTTCTATTTATGTTTGTCGGTATGCTTCCTGGGGGAGGCGCGCACCGGCACCGGCTTCTTCTACTTGTCCTTCTTTGATTTGGCTATTTTGGTTTCTCTAGTAGGGGTAGGCTTCATCCTAGGCAACCTCGGCGTTGTAGGCACAGGAGCCAGTGCTTCCATACTTACAACTTCTAGGGCAGCTACTTCAGAGGCAACATCGCCAGTACTCACAGTTTCAGCAGGGATTGGTGCAAGAATTTTGTCAAGAATAAACTTTTGGTTTATCTCAGACAACTTAGCAAATGCAGGGCTCACAACTAAATCTTCCCAATTCGATTAGTTCATAGGCGATATACAGCAAATGTCACTAACAATTCTGAGAGCGCAAAGTGTTCTCTGTTGGATTGGCACGCGTAATTTATAGGGAGTTTTGAATTCAAATCCGACTGTTTCCCCCAATTTCTAATAATAAATGTTGTTTTGGTGGCAGATCTTCAAATATTTTTGCCTTAAATGCCTCCATCCCACTCCACTTAACCATCTTCTAGCTGTCAAGTCATGAACAATAACTTCAACGGTCACTTTTCTTCTATGTTGCGCAGTACCTTCCTCCATGGCGCAGCTTTCTGCGCGCAACTTCATGGGTTGTATCTTCGTCATTCTCTGCGTAGCCTGCTCACTATGTTTTCCTCCAAATTGGGTAGTGTAGTTTATAGTCCCGCACTCCCTTGCAACTGCCTGAAGCACTAAGACTATCCTGCTGCCATATAGTCATTGCGCAGGATCCCCTGTATACAATTTTAACCTGATCCCATTCACTTTTTCCCGGGAAGGGTTCCCCATTCAGCTTTGCAATCTAAACTACGCCTCCATCTATAATTTATTTGACAATGGATGGCCCTAACCAATGCATTTGGAATTTACCCAGAAATTTAGTGAACTTACTATCATATAATAGGACAATATCATTTACCTTGAACGTGTGAAGTTTGATGTTGCAATCATGCCATGCTTTTTTGCATTCCTTTTGTACTTGTTGATGGAATCCTACCAAAAATCAATCTTCCTCGAGCTCCATCAGCTGCGCGAGCCATTCCTCCAAGGCCTCCCGATCTTCCATATCCGTCAAAGCTGCTATGCACAAACTAGGCACAATGTACTCCATCAGCATTACAGCTTCGATCCCATATACTAATCTGAATGGTTTTTTTCCTGTCAGCTTCTTACAAGTAGTCCTATAGGCCCATAGTACTACAGGTACTCGCACATCCCAATCATTTCGCTGCACATTACAGATCTTTGTTAGCGCGTTCAAATCTTATTGAAGGCTTCAACAGTTCCATGGTCTATGCGTGATATGGTGTACTCTTCTGATGGTATACCTGGAATTCTTCAGTCAATACGCTGATCATCTCATTCAGAAAGTGCGTAACCCTGTCACTCATCAACACTTTTGGGCAACCAAATATGGTTAAGATATACTCAAACAAAAACTTTGTGGTCGTAGCCCCTGTACAATCCTTAACCAGCTGTGCTTCTGCCCATCTAGTTAGATATTCCGTCATGGTGATGATATAGCGCGCACCTATTTTCTTTCCCAGGGCTAAATTGGCCCAACAAAATCAATCACCCATTTCTCAAATGGCTGCAAGGAGACTTGAGGATGTAGCGACAACTCATCTCTTCATGATTGGCTACTAATTCTTTGACATGCATCGCATGCCTTACAATATACCTTGGAATCCTTGTGCAAAGTTGGCCACCATAGTGCTACGCGCAAAATCTTCTGCGGAGTTGCCTTGCTTGCGTAATGACCTCCCACAACTCCCCCATGAGCTTCAACGAGAATTCTATCCTACTCAAAGTTCGGCACATATCTTTGTAATATTTCATCAGTACCCATCTTATACAGATGTCCCGCAATGACTGAGAAATCTGTCGTGCACACTGCTAATTCCTTCTTTTGTTGGCTCGTATATCCTTCTGGTGCCATCCCCGTAGTCAAAAAGTGAATAATGTCTGCAAAATTATTATCCGCTACGCGCACCGCAAAGAGTTGCACATTTGGAAACCCTTCCTCCAGATTGTTCGGCTCCTCGCCTGTCTCGATCCACAACAGATGGTCAGGTCATGCATTTAACCTTCCTAGCTTCATAATAACTTCAAAGTGATACTCCTAAAATAATAGCAGCCATCTGCAAATCTTCCCCCCCAACACAGGCTTATTGACCAAGTATTTCAAAGCAGAATGATCTGTGTACATTTTGAAATTTCCTCCTAACAAATAATGTCTGAATTTTTGCAGCGCATACAGCATGGAAAATCCTTCGCGCTCAGTCGTTGAATAATTCTTCTTGGCCTTCGATAATTTCCTACTCATGAAAGCTATAGGGTGTTCCATTTCACCTTCACCGGCTTGCTTTAGAACTGCACCCAACGCAACTCAAGAGGCATCCACATGTACGTGAAACTCCTTTTTCTAATCAGGGAATACCAAGATCAGTGTGGTGACCATATTTTCTTTCAACACATCTAATTTGCACTGAAATTCTTTGTCCCAAAAGAATTTTGCGTCCTTCTTCAACAGTTTCTCCTTAGGCGCAGTGATTTGGGCATAAGCTTTGATAAATTTTCTATAATATCTCATATGTCTCAGCGTTGCGCGCAGCTGCTTAATGTTCCTCGGGGCCTCCAAATTCACAATTACCACAATATTTGCAAGGTCCACCATTAATCCTTGCTTGCACACCACATGACCCAACCAAATCCCAAAGGGAACACAAAATATGTATTTTTCAAGTTCAACACAATCTGGTATCTGCAACATGTATCCAACATCAGGGGCAGACTCGCTACATGGCGCTTTACTAATCCAAACATCGTCCAGTCATCAAATTAGACTTCCAGGAACTTATGAGTGAACTCCTAAAATGTTGCTATGAATACGAGAGAAAATATCACAGGCGCATTCTTAAGTCCAAACAACATCACAATATATTGAAAACCACCTCACTCCGTCGCGAAGGTTATTTTGCTCCTATCCTCAGGTGCAATCTTAATCTGATGATACCCAAAAAACCCGTCATTGAAGGAATACACCTCCTTCCCTCCAACATTGTCTAACACCTCATCTGTAAATGACGTTGGGAATGGGTCGTGAACACATGCATCGTTAAGCTTCTGCAAATCTACGCAAATCCTTATTTCTCCTTTCTGTTTCTTCTCCTGAACCACCATTGGGATCACCCAATTAGATTCTTCAACAGGTTCTATGATTCTTGCCTCCAGCATCTTATCCAACTTTTGGCGAACCTTCTCCTTGTATTTAGGATTAAGGCGATACGACCTCTGTTTAATAGGCTTCGCTCCCGGCTTCATAGTGATCTTCATAACGCCCAAATCACTAACTATGCCCTTCAAATCTGAGAACTTGGTAGGGAATAGATCTTGGTATTTGTGGAGTAACTCAGCAACTTTATCCATGGTAGTGTCGTCCCAATAATCTCCAATTGTTGTGAACTTTGGTTCTGCTTCAGTACCAATGTTTACCTGCTTTGTCTTCAATGATGCAGTGATGTCCAGGTTGTCTATTTGTGAGCCCTCAACTTCGTGATGTCCTTCTACCTATGGAATATTAATGTTTCAAGGATCTTCATCTTCCTCTTCATCGGTCACATTATAGCATTCCAATGCATGGCGCAGCTAGGTGTTCTAATCTCGTTGGGTCCATTCCATAGGTCCTTGTGGCATTCTAAAGATAACTCCCTTAATCTCTTGTAGAGCCTCATCAATGTGTGTGAAGTTGTCTTCAAAGCTGAAGGTCAATAAGAACCCTTCCCTCAATATATCCCACTCCGCAGTGCCATGGCAAAGCTCTATTTCCAAATACCAGTTCATGGGAATTGTATCCAAAGTATGGAAAAATATGTGTACCCACACAGGCTATGGTTCTGTCCCCCATGCTTTAGTCCATTTTGCTAGGTGATCATGCGGATCATCCCTTCTGTTATATTTCTCAGTCAATCTAGTGTTAGCACACCCAAACCGTAACCTCATCATTCTTTTGTAATCTCGTCATCCATCAAAACTATCCTTATGTGTACCTGTTACAAATCCATTTGGGCACATCACTCCCATCATTCATATCAGTACTTTTAGGGCTCATCAAACCCTAATTCAGATGTGACATGCCCTAGACAAGTCATCACTTTGAATTCCTCCTTCCCTGAGAATTTATTGGCCTGAAGCCCTCCAGAAATGCCTCCTTGAGGGACCAGCACAGCCTTGGTCAGGGGTAAGTGCGCTTCAGTGTAGGTAGGCCCATGTCAGGGTGCTTTCCAAAGCACTTAGGCCCACTTTGACCTGTGCTAGGCGAGATTGAGCAAAATCATTTAGAAAATTTCTACAAATTCAGCTCTGATACCATGTAGAAAATTTCTACAAATCCAGCTCTCATACCATGTAGAAAATCTGATGTAGGTTAATCCGATAATGCAATATAAATGAAAGCAGAATACTATAACCTACATCTACTATAAATTTGTGGAAGCTTAAAGATCGAGCTGAACAATATAACTAGAAGAAGAAGAATCAATGGCACAATACACATGAAAATACTTTGTGGAAAGCCTCATCTAAAAACCCCACTATCTATATTATCATACAAGGTGGAAATACATAGGAATTATACAAAGCCTTAGCTCTCACATCTAGCCAACTCTCAGTACAATCCTCACATATGCTCATAGGAAATCTTGGCTTCTCTCCAGCCTTCCTCTCTGCCCTCCAAGCTCCTATTTCCTTGCATTGTTCCTCTGGCATGATTCTCCTTCAACCAAGTGGAACATTCTGATCTCACACACTGTCAGAACTGCTCAAACCTCAAGGAATGATTCCTTAACTACATGCATGAGTTTTCTTTATAAGAAAACACATGCAACTGATAGTACACTGTCCTTGTCTTTAATCTCAACTGGGTCTTTCTCAAAATAGACATGCATGAGTTTCTGATGAGGGAATCTTTAGTTAACTAGAGTACACTAGTTGAGTGCATGCATACATCAACTGACTGTTAACTCACCATTAGTTCCTCAAACAGTTTGGAACTAATTTAACAGGACTTAACTCAGTAAACTGAGTTAACTAATTACAACTCAAATATAACTCAATCTTATCTCCTTAATTTAAGGGATAACTCTTGCATAACTTTAGAAAGACTTCTAACTTGAATTTCTCCAACTAATTAAGTCAAAATAACTTAATTAATTATTTCCAAGTAGCTGTTAAGACAAAATTCGATTTTAATTCACAATTTAATTCAAGGACAAATTAAATTGGAATATTCTTTTTGCCATATTTCAACACTCCCTCTCAACAAGAAAGGGATTATCTGCCACCCCGATCCTGTCTCTATGGAACTCGAATTTACACTTTGACAATGCCTTTGTAAAAATGTTAACGTCTTACTCCTCTGTCAAAATATACTGCAGCAACATGATCCTCCTATCATCAGTAGCTTACTTTACCTTGTAAAGCCAACGGGAGCTCACAACTGACTTATTCTCTGGTCTTGGAACCACGTCCCAAACACTCCTACGAACTATGGAGTCATACTCCTCCACCATAGCATCAACCGAAACTAGCTGCTGCACTACTTCCTCAAAGGAAGATGGCTTGGTCTCAACACATTCCCTAGCAAGGGCCATGTATCAAGTGTACCTCTTGGGTGACCTCCTTTATCTGCGCTGAGAAGATGGTGCTCCCACATCCTCTCTCGCATCCTCCAACAATCTATCAGCTTCTCTTGTGCACTTCCGTCCATCTCTGGAAGACTCTGCTTGAGTGGATGTCTCCACACCTGGAACCTCTGCATTCATCTTCTCTGCATCAGTCTGAGGCTCCTCCTCCTTAGGAACCAATAGTTCCTCCACAACCTGTAGTTGGGGCTCCCTCTCAAGGAAAACTCACATGGCCTTCTACTCATTGAACTTGAGATCTCTGCAAACCATTGTCCTCCGACTAGAAGGCAAGTACACCTGGTAGTTGTGAGGTGTATCAGTGTACCCCACAAGTATCCCCAACTCTGTTGTCAGCTCAAGCTTCTTCCGTGCATCCTTTGTCACATGGCAATATACTGATGAGCTAAAGATCCTAAAGTGACCCACATCTGGCCTCTTACCAGAGAAAGCTTCCTCTGGTGTCTTCATCCCAAGTATCTTATGCTGGCTTCTATTCTGCAAATAGACCACTGTGTTGCATGCCTCAGCCACAAGTGAAGTGGTAGGCCTTGGTCATGCAACATTTCTCGTACTACCCCTACAATAGTTCTATTCTTCCTCTTGGCCACACCATTCTACTGTTGGTTATGAGGTGTCGTCAACTCTCGTTTAATTCCTTTCGTTGCACAGAATTCCTTAAACTCTTGAGAGACATATTCTCCACCATTGTCGCTTCTCAAGGCCTTGATCTTCTTCCCTGACTCTTTCTCGACCAAAGCTTTGAACTCACAAAACTTTGTGAAGGTTTGGTCCTTCTTCTGCATGAAATAAATCCAGCATTTACGAGAATAATCATCAATGAAAATCACATAATACCTTTTCTTCGTTGTGGATGCCATCAAGAATGGTCCACACACATTAGTATGAACTCGCTCTAAGATAGCCTCTACTCGACTATCTCGATCATGAAAGGAATACTTGGTGTACTTTCCCAAGGTACAACATTTGCATGTGTCAACTTGCTCAAGTTTACCTTTGGGAAGTCCTGTAGATATCTGCTACATTATCTTCAAAGCCCCATGATGCAAATGGCCCAATCACTTGTGCCACAACTCGCCAATTTCTTGGCTTTGCACCAATTCTACTTTCATACTTAATGCTGCACAATAATCTACCTCTAGTTTATAGAGATTCTTCACCCGAATCCTATCCTCTTGTTCTGACCCGTGGCTATGTATCTTAGGAACACCTTTCCTTTACTGAAGACAACATCATAGCCTTTGTCCTCCAACATCACGACCGATACCAAGTTCTTCTTCAGTCCAGGCACATACATCACATCTGTCAAGGTGAGAGGAGCTCCATGCTCCCTCTTAAAAGCAACCGTGCCCACTCCTGAAACACTATACCTTTCGTCGTCACCCATCTCTATGCGCATCTTGAGGTCTTTCTCCTCCAAGGCACTAAATAAATTTTTATCACCGGTCATGTGGAATGAGGCTCCACTGTCAAGATACCAGACACAACCCATCATCAATGACACCATGCATGTGATGAGCGTAAAGTCCATTTCAAACTGAGAGGCTAATGCCTCACCTTCTGATTCTTCCGAGGATCCCTTCTTGGACTTCTTCAATGGGCATTTAGTCACATAATGTCCCATCTCGTGACAATTAAAGAATCTCAATTTAGACATTTCACCCTTCTTCCCTCCATGAGAAGAATTCGATTTGAAATGGGAAGCCTTCCCCTTCCCTTTCCTTGCCTCACTTATTAAGGCCAGCTTTTCTTCATCATCATTCTTGAATGAAGAACCATCTCGTGTGCTCCTCCTGATCTCCTCCTGCATAAGATCCAACCACAGTTGTTCCCAATCTGGTAGTTTCTCCCTTCCATTCACAGAGTCCTGGTAGCTATTCCAACTCTTGGGAAGGCCAAGGAGAGCAAGGCTCACCATATCATCATCGGCAATAGTTATTCCCACACTGCCAAGCTCATCTCTGCAGGTGGTGAGCTTGTTCAGTTATGTGGAAATAGTATCGCCCTTCTCCATCTTGATTCTTCGAAGCTTATCCTTGAGCGCCAATTTCCTCTGGTCACTACTGTTCTGGTGTAGGTCCTTCAAAGTCTTCCACATTGAAAATGGAGTATCCTTACCATGGAGACTTAAGCCAATATGGTCTCGAACTCCCTCAAGGATGATCTATCTCGCCTTCACCACACACTTCTTCCACTCAGCCAGCTCTTGTGCATTAGCTGAAGTTGGCTTTGGGATTTCTTGAACAATGAATTCCTTCAAGCCATTGTCTTCTAATAAAGCCTCCATTCTATCTTTCCATGCTATGTAATTTGAGCTACCTTCCAAGGCATACTTGAGTCTCAAGCCATAGAATGCCATTGGCCAACCTTAAAGTATGATATGAATTCAATTTGCACCTGCAACCCTGAACTTCAAACTTAAAATTCTCTTCTCAGTATACTATTCACAACTCTGATACCATGTCGAAATTTTCTACAAATCTAGCTACATATATAGCTCTGATACCATGTAGAAATTTTCTACAAATCTAGCTCTGATACCATGTAGAAAATTTCTACAAATCCAGCTCTGATACCATGTATAAAATCTCTACAAATCTAGCTCTGATACCATGTAGAAAATATGATGTAGGTTAACCCGATAATGCAATATAAATCAAAGCAGAATACTATAACCTACTTATACTATCAATTTGCAGAAGCTTAAAGATCGAGCTGAACAATATAACCAGAAGAAGAAGAATCAATGGCACAATACACATGAAAATACTTTGGGGAAAGCCTCAACTAAAAACCCCACTATCTGTATTATCATACAAGGTGGAAATACATAGGAATTATACAAAGCCTTAGCTCTCACAACTAGCCAGCTCTCAGTACAATCCTCACAGATGCTCACAGGAAATCTTGGCTTCTCTCCAACCTTCCTCTCTACCCTCCAAGCTCCTATTTCCTTGTGTTGTTCCTCTGGGATGATTCTCCTTCAACCAAGTGGAACACTCTGATCTCACACACTGTCAGAACTACGCAATCCTCAAGGAATGATTCCTTGACTGCATGCATGAGTTTTATTTATAAGAAAACACATGCAACTGATAGTACACTATCCTTGTCTTTAATCTCAACTAGGTCTTTCTCAAAATAGACATGCATGAGTTTTTGATGAGGTAATCTTCAGTTAACTAGAGTACACTAGTTGAGTGCGTGCATGCATCAACTGACTGTTAACTCACCATTAGTTCCTAAAACAGTTTGGAACTAATTTAACTGGACTTAACTTAGTAATCTAAGTTAACTAATTACAACTCAACTATAACTCAATCTTATCTCCTTAATTTAAGGGATAACTCTTGCATGACTTCAAAAAGACTTCTAACTTGCATTTCTCCAACTAATTAAGTCAAAATAACTTAATTAATTATTTCCAAGTAGTTGTTAAGACTAAATTCGATTTTAATTCACAATTTAATTCAAGGAAAAATTAAATTGGAATATTCTTGTTGCCATATTTCAACACATATCAGTACTTTTATGGCTCATCAAACCCTAATTCAATTGCTACATGCCCTAGACAAGTCATCACTTTGAATTCCTCCTTCCCTGAGAGTTTATTGGCCTGAAGCCCTCCAAAAATGCCTCCTTGAGGGACCATTGCAGCCTTGGTCAGGGGTAAGTACACTTCAGTGTAGGTAGGCCCATGTCAGAGTGCTTTCCAGAGCACTTAGGCCCACTTTGACCTGAGCTGGGCGAGATTGAGCAAAATCATCATAGGGTTCTAGGAATATTCTTATCTTCTGGAGCCATCTAGAAGATTACCACACTTATCATTTCCAATGAGATTGAAATTGGATAGGGAATGACTTAAGTAACCTCCTATCCTCTCATCCCTTCCTCCATGGACACTATCTCTAAGTTTGGAAGGCCATTCAATACCCTCATTTATGACCAAACCTCCTCCATTTTCATATAAATTGAGCACTCATCTAAGTGATCAGGGGTTGGACTTCGAGAATTTGTAAGGAGATACTGTTGGTGTGAGGTTTGAGATTATAAGCAAGTATTGTTATGTTGCCAGCGTGTTGTGCTTTTGATGTGATGTTGGTTGGAACCCAAGCTGGAAGAGTGAAAATGGATCGGACTTCATGGTTGTAATTCTTCCTTCTACTTAATAAAGTTGTTTACACCTTTTCCCATATTCTTGTCTTCATGTATGATGATTATATGTGTAAATGCTTTTGATTCCATTTGCTTATAATAGATAGATCTCCTTCTTTGATTGGTTTTTGTCTTATGTTTATGATTGCAGGT
The DNA here is from genome assembly GCA_031772625.1 of Pinus tabuliformis. Classification (NCBI taxonomy): domain Eukaryota; kingdom Viridiplantae; phylum Streptophyta; class Pinopsida; order Pinales; family Pinaceae; genus Pinus; species Pinus tabuliformis. The sequence goes on along the minus strand of CM062816.1, from coordinate 311,317,888 downwards.
ACTTGTCAAGCGGATTAAGTTCGAGAAGGAATGACGGGAGCCAAACAAAGGAGACAAAAGGAAATCGAAAGATAACAAGTAGGTCCCTTGTCTTATTTATCTTCTATAGTAAAAGGTTAAGCACTTTAAATCTGTTGTTCGATATGTAGCTACCCATCTAGGGAAATTGTGTTTATCCGTAGATGCAAAATTCCACATAACAAATTAGCGACTCCATTGGGGAATTATACTCGTTCCAGGTAGTTTGCCTTCATCCTAGTACACCCTAGTAGACTTTACTTTCTTCCATTAATATTGTTTCAACCTTTTTGAAGAGTTTTTTGGTTAAACTTGTGCTTTGAAAGCCCCTAGGATGGCCTCTCTGGCACCAACGTAGGTTTGGTCTAGAGACAAAGCACTGTAGAGCACCCCTGGCTTGAGGACAGTGTTTTGAATCACACTATCTCCCACTCAAGGCTGCGTTGATCCTCCTTAGGTCAAAAAAACCCTCCTTTGACTTGATTTTTCCAAAATTTCCTTCTATTTCTGCTTGCTGAAAGATTAATGATGCTTGTCTCTCTGAAATCAAATTGTGTTTCCTTTTCTAGCCTTACTTTGGCCTTGATTGTTTAGTGTTTCTTAAATGATTTCTTTATCACTATCAATTCATTGTCAAATTTAGTTTATATTTGATTAATCTTTGTTCAAAAGAAAGTGTCGTAAAAGTCTTCATTTCTTTCAAAATAGAACTATCATAAACTATTCGTTCTTGCAAAAAGATTGCTTGATTGTATGTGCATTAATTTCCTTTTGTTCATTTCAACATTAAGGAAATTGAAAATAAAAACTTACATTATGCATTGAAAAAGTTTGTGTGTGCTCATAGGAATAGTTTAGGGAAATTGCATTAGATTTGTTCTTTGTTCTTTGATTAAAAGAATATGTTTCTTCTATTCCTACTAGCTAAGGTTTTCATTGTTAAAATTGAATGAAAAGGATGCTTATCATATTAGTTTCATTCTAGGAATTTCAAATACATCACGTGGTGAACCTTGAAAGGCAAATTCTTAATCAAGATCAACTTAAAATTTACATCAATTAACCTAATGGAGCATTGTCACCTAACACAAAACATTTAGAGGTTCTAAGCTAGAGACGTGTTTTGGCGTCGTAAAACATATCAGCGGTCGCTAACTTGTCTATGATACATTCCGAGTTTGATACCTCATTCCACGTACGTGAGTATATCATATCTCGTCCACGTACCTTCAGGTATATAGGGCGGTGTTACAATACATAAAGTATAAAGGAATTCTCTCACTGTGCGGTTTCACATTAGACAACGCTAATACAAATTGGGCCTCCACGTACTTTTGGGTATATATGGGAGGACAACACTAGGTTGCTATCCATCCTCAGTTAACTGAGTCGACCACCTTGTACATTGTGATACACCGAACACATCATTCAGGGAGATTGCATGCCTGTACTTCTCGGTTCGTTAGGAGCTATTCTGCAGTTCACAGTTGCTTGGTAAACCTTTTTGCCTAGCTTACCCCTTTTTGTATATTTCTTTTTTGTAATAAAATCAATCAGCAATCATGGAGTAAAATAAACCCTTACCCTGTCGTTCGCGGAGTGCAGCGAGTAAACCACCTTTACCGCCCGAAGCTACACCTATCTGGTCAAAGTGGACTCGTTTGATTGGATCCAGTAATTCACAAACTTCTAGTTCTTCATCTGAATTACCAGAAACACCTATATTGGTAAGTACTGTGACCCCAGTTACTCCTACGGTTACTGGTACATCTGTTACTGAAGTGGAATCTCCATAATTACCTGAGTAAGCTATAACTGAATCTATTGAAATGGTAACCCAAGTTGTTCAACAATAAGCTGATTCTCAATCCGAAGTTTTTCAACAAGAAATTACTTCTTAACCTGAATTTGTTCAACCAGGAGTTGATCCTAAACCTATCACTGTTCAATCAGAAGTTACTTCTGAACCAGAATTTGTTCACAAAGCCCAACCTGAACTTGTTCTTTTACCAGAACATTAGATCTTGAGGTTGAACAATCAGAAGTTGTTACCATACCAGAAAAGATCGACCGGTACATCCTCAGACATTCAAACTATTAAGACTTCCTCTTTACCTCAAGAACAAATACCAGAAATCTATTATGGACCTGACGGTGAAATTGTTCCACCTGGTTTGATTTCGATAGAAGAGGAACCTGAGGTAGAATCACCCAAAAATCCATTCCATTTTGGAACTGGACTTTATATGTATCCTCATACTCCTCATTTTACTGCTCCTTTTGGTCTTGATTACTTTTAGACACCTATTGATTCGTTAGGAAACTTATTTGGACATTTGACTATGGCAGAGTCAACATCCCAGACCGTACCATCTGTTATGTCTACGGCAAAATCTTTTGTCGCAACCCTTCGATGTTTACTATGACACCTAAGTCACACTTGTATGGTGTTTTGTCCATCCCATCAGGTTACCAATATTTATCTATAACCCACTCAGGTGTTGCTTCCAGCCCTTGGTCTTCACCAATGTCCTCTACAGGAGTTTTATCTGGTTCCTCATTAACGGATACCGAATAGCCAGACCCATCAAGTTTATATCAAGTTGGTTCATCTAGTTAGTGTCCTATGTATCCGATTTACACTAGACTACCCCCATACGGAGAACAATATGCACATTCTCCTTATCCTCCATTTTCTTGGGGCTAACCATATGTCGGTATGTCGTTGTCTTTAGGTTAGCCTGGAATGACTATCTGTCAGTGGCAGCCAACAATGCCCATTCAACCTAGGCTTGTGTATCCATCACAACCTATGTAATCTATCTCATCCATACCTACAACACCTGTTGTTACAGCTTTACCACAGTCACAAGCTCAGATTGTTGTATCTCAACCTGTGCAAGCTGGTCCTTCAACCTCAGACCCCCAAGTTTTAGGTGTACAGATCCAGCCTTCTCAGGCAGTTTTACAACAACCACTTGTGTCTGGAGTCCAACAACTTCAGGATAGTTTACCTTTAGTAGAATGACTTAGACTTACATTGGTTTAGTGTATTCACAACCTGGTCAAGCTTACATTGGTGGGAAACAACCGTTAAATCAACAACCATTGTATCAACAACAACAACAGTTTCTTCAACAACCTTGGCAGCCCCAATATCAACAGAAACAATTCTAGCAATACCAACCTCAACCTGGACTTGGTCAACAAGCCTATGCTGGGTTTGGTTAACAACAAGTTTACCCAGGTCCTAGAAAACAAGCCTATGTTCGTTTTGGACAACATCAAATGTATCCTGGTGCTCAACAACAACCTTATGCCAGATTTTCTCAACAAACTTACCCTTATCAAGGTTACTAGCAGCAGATGCCTTATGTTGGTATGCAAAGGCCTATTGCCCAGGCAATCCCATCTTACGTTGGATATTCTCAACCTAACCTCAATAGACAGTTTCCTTTCGTTGTGACACTTGAGTTACCAAATCTAAATCGGCTCACCAATGACCCAGTTCTTTATGCACCTTGGTGGCCAGTGATTCCTCATAAATTACCTTCTGATATTCTGAAATTCAATGGAAACCCTCGAGAAGACCCGTCGAACCATGTCATGACTTTTCATTTATGGTGTTCATCAAACTCCTTGAATGATGATTCAGTTAGACTACGTCTTTTCCAGAGAACGGTTACTGGTCTGACTGCGAAGTGGTATATTGAGTTACCACAAGCTTCTTTTGATAACTTCACTACCTTAGCTACTGTTAGAGCCTAGATTGACCTCAGGCTGAAGGAAGGCAGGTCTAGTGTAACATCAAACCACGCTTAACCTGGTAGCTAGCCCTACCAGGTCAGTAGAGGGCTTTATCCTTGTCAATATCAATTAGGATATTGGCAACTAGGGCTTGAGATGACTGAAATGAATGTTGATTTTAGGCTAGGTATAGTAGATTAGGGTTTCTGTTTGATTTTAGGTTTTCGTTGCTGGATCAATTGGAGAAGCCAGATTCAGTCCGGGAAATCAACTCAAGGTTACAGTCATATTCTGTGGGGCGAGGTAGACAGGAATTTATGTACTAGAAATGGATTAAGATGATAGTTTAAGACAACTTAGGAGTTCAGGAGGGCATAAAGAAACTATGAATCCTCTTCAAACAGTTGAAAACATTGAAAACCAAATGCATTCCCAAGACAAAGCACTGTAAATTAGTGTATTTTGTCCATTCACCTTGATTCATTTAGTTTAGAAGAGAGAGAGAGATGTGGATACATATAAAACATCATAAAAAAACTCATTACAAAGAAGAAACAATATATAAACTCACTGTCACAAGAATCCCACAAAAATAGTTGTGAATCTCGGTTTTATTCCTTGCCAAACTACTGATACAAATGTTCAATGAGAGCCGACACTTCTGCCAAAGTCCAACCTTTAAAAATGACAAAGAAATTACATAATATACGCAAGGAAACCACTCATGCTAGCTATCAGGGTCGAATCCATGAGAAGAGGGGTGGTTTCAACCATATCTAAACTAAGAACAGGATATAGGTAGTGGAACAGCTTGCCTCTAAAACCAAGGAAACCAATTCATTATAGCTCAAAACCACTTGGAACTTGATGTATCTACCCTATGAAGTGATATTAATCCATATTTACATCGAATTCATCATTTACCATGCTTACATTTACCAAGAAATGAGGAAAAAGTGATCTCCCAAGGAAACTAGGAAAAATCTGGAAAATTAGGTAAAATTGGCAAAATCAATTTAATGCGAAGCAGCTTGTCTAGGCCAATTTTGGAAGCCTTCCCGGAGTCCAAATTAGGTGCAAGATAGCTCGTTGGAAATCTTGTTGAATCTACTTTCTGGAACAACTTGAATTTCGGAATTTGGAGTTCATTTTCCCTTCCAAAAAGTGATTCCCCCAAGACTGCTTCTTGTGTGGCAAAAAAGTGGCAGAGAGGGCACATTTTGGGTGTTTTTTTCCCTATTGGAGACCTAGAACTTGTCCAAAATTCCTCACTATTTCTAAACTTTATTATTTTTCCATGTTGATTCCAAATATATAAGCCTTTTTGCAAAAATATGTCCCCAACAAAAGCGCAACATCGGTGGCGTTGCGCACTTATTGGAAAAGCCTGTTTTTCAATTTCTCCAAATTTCTTGAAATTTGGCATGAGGACTCCTTGTTAGGTGCTTTGATGGGCCAATGATGCTTCAGCCAAGATCTTGAGTTTATCTTGCTCTTTTTTGTTCCTCAAAGCTCTTTTTATCTTAGCTTTTTAGCCTCTTTTTCCTTGCATTACAAATCTTATTCCATTGTTCACCTACATTTGGGATGCCTATTGCTTCTGAGATAGTGATAGGTGATAATGTGAAAGAAACACCGGAAAGGGTAACCTAACCCTTTTCTAGATGAGTAACAAACAACCTGGCCAGCTCATGATGGAATTTGACCCTCTCCATCATTTCACAAAAATCATAGCAAGAGAGATGTCTAAAACATGATATGGCAAGTGGGCAAGCAAGAAACTCTGTAAGACTGATAGGTTCCTCCTGGATGATTTTTCCCCCTTTGTGTGGCTTTCTTGGCACATGTGCTTCTCTGGAAGTGTCACTGAGAGTTTCCTCTTCCCTCTCATAATCTGAATCTCTCTCCATGCTTTTGGTAATATGGATGGGTGATGAAATTTGTAGTGAAAACAGATGAGTATGAAGAGATTTTGAAATATAAAGTAAGTAATGTGTATGAGGAAGTGAATGCTTGGGGGAGTAGGAATTTGGGTTTCTTTTGGGGAATGAGGGGAGTGAATGGTGTTAAGGATGTGGAATAAGGGTTTGATAGTGAAGTGGGTGTAGTGGAATGGATTGATTTGGGAGTTAGGGTTTGGGAATAATGTAATAGGGTTAGGGTTTTGTAAATGAGAGTGGGGTTTGGGGAGTGAACTTTGATGACTAAAGGATAGGGAATGAGATTTGGAAAACTCAATATGAATGGAGTAAGAGGGAAGATCAAATGACCTTTGATAACTTGTGAGAGGTGATTTAGCAATTAGTTAGGGTTTGTGTTTAACATTTAGCTAGGGTTTGCCCTAAAGGAATCCAAACACACTCAAGCAACCAAGCATAACTCTTCTTAGTAAGGAGGAGTGATATACTTACTTGGAACAGGCATCAATTGGTTTTTTAGGAAGTTTGGAGGCAATTTGAGGCAATTCGGGCTTCTCCAACAGATGTGCAGCGCTCACTAACAGGAGCGCAGCACTAGACCAAAAATACACAACAAACCTGCCACAGGTGCGCAGTGTCAATTTAATGCACAGCGCTAGGGCAATAATGCGCATCGCCAGGAAGATGCTCCGATTTTTCCCCTATTTTTCCTTGTTTGCTCAAAATCGCAATTTTTCTCCCTTTGGCTTTTTCAATTCAACAATGAAGACATGAAACACATGAAATGGCCTTTATGCCTTTCTCCTTTAATTTTTCATTAACCAAGACCCACTCTTCTATAGTTTTGATAGCTTTTTTCAAAATGCTTTGTTTCACTTACATCTGACTTTTGCCTTTTTGTAGGTGGACTTATTAAATTGACTTTTTGTAGTGGCAGGAGTTGACTTTGTCACCAGGAGCAATTCAATTACATATTAGGACAATAAAATTACATAAAATTACATCAAGTGATTCGTTAACTACAAATTCTCAATTTCACCTCAAAACAGAGTTTTGAGGTGAAAGAGCTTTATTTAGAATAATAGAAGCAAACTTATGAGTCTATGAACCTTTTTATCCTCCTCATGTGCCTGCTAACCTCTTTATTAGAGCATGACTGACAAACCCTAAGACCTAATGGAACTAAACCCTAGGACTATTTGTTCTACATAAAATGAAACAGGATGACGGTGAATGACCCAAAAAAAATGTGTAAACAGGTCAGTAGGTGAATGTCATGATCGAAACTGACATGAAACCACTACCATCAGTTGATCCATGACCTAATGGAATGCAGATGATTGAATGAAACACCTAATATGCATGCAAAAGAGAAATTTGATCATCGATGGAAGTGTGAAGACACTGACACTAACATTGGTTCCAATGGGGATGGTAGCTCCCAGGAGGTGCCAAGAACCACAGATCTTTGGAAAAGTTGACTAGTGCCTTCATCCATTGGGCAATATGGAATCAATATCTTGGAAACAAAAACACAAGACTCAAGACTCAAAACTCATAAATGAAATGTCTAAGAACCGACTAACTCAAAACTAAAACAAGACTCTCAAAAGCTGAAACTAGACACTCAGCCAAAACTATCTTGAAACTGACTGAAACAAAAAATGACTCAAGACTAAAACACAACTGACAAATTGGAAAATATGCTCAAAATAGAGCTTATTCAATAAAACCTACTCTAACTGTTCCATTCATCACCTAATCAAGTGAAATGAAACAACCAATGCAACCAAGTAAGCATTCTGGTTGTTGTTTGAATTCTCCACAAGTGCTTGCTTATGAACAACAAGAGAGAACTACAGAAAGGCAACTCCCATGAAAACTTGTAAACAGATCCGTTGAATACTATGGATTCTCTATCCGGCTCCAAAAATACTGCATAAGGATCTTGAAATTCATGCACATTGAGACTTAGCACATCCAATGGATTACTTTTCTTCTCCTTGTACCATGAATGCAAACTTTTGTCTAAGCTTTGTGACGTGACTCCTGCTGAAAATGACAAAGAAACAGGCTGCCAGATCATGTTTGTATCAATACTTGTTTCAAGCTCACAGTTAACTAATGGATAAGGACTTTGACTGCAGACATCATCCAACATATCAACTATTGGATCGTGAAAAACTTGAAAATACTGTTGCAACCCATTTTCGATTGGTTCTAACGAGATGGCATGATTTTCTATAGGTTGCTCATCCTTTATTGAAGATATACTATGCAACTTTCCCTTCAAAACTGAAATGATTCAAAACAGAATGGTACGGAACCATCTTGCATCATTTGATCATATGTTCCAGCTTTCAATTCTTCATCTGCGACTTGACATTCAATGGCATTCGGTGGCTGCGAATCTAGATATGAGAAGCCTTGAACAAGGATTTCATTGCCCTCAAGATGGTGTAGATCAAAACTTATCGATGGTTGATTTTTGATTGCATGAAAGTTGTCTCTGATGAACTGAAACGAAGCAAAACAAAAAGGAAAAGATCCTTCACTTACTTCAAAATTTGTTGCACTTTCCTCGTCAATTCCATAGCTGATATGTAACATCTGATCACTGTACTCGAACTGCTGAAAGTGAACTTCCTCCTTCCACAAACGAGTTGTTGGTTTATCCACAAGATTAGCTTTTGTTTGGAGAACATAATTGTTATAGACAATTTTGTGCCTTACAGCAACAAGCATGAATTGTCAATAATCCAAGGGATCCAAAGTTCCCTAAACATGATGTTCCTACCCCTAGAGGAACAAGGTCAGCAAACCAACAGCTCTCAGATCAGTTCTCCACCTGAAAACACTCAAAAACAAGCAATCCTGAAATCAAAGCAGGTGCTCCACTAGGTTTCTGCGCTGAAACTCAGTTGCTCCATGGTGTACCTGCGTTGCAAAGCAAGTGGGACAAAGGCCACCTGCGCTGAGCGAAAAGGGACAAGTGGCACAGTGAGTCATTGCTTTGGAATCTTCCAAAAATGACACTTGGATCAGGTATTTCGCCTTGTGATGAGTCAGAGGCTCTGTTTCTCCAAGTGGAAGCAAAGTTCTCCAAGTGGACTCAAGAACTGAAGATCAACTAAAGATTAACTGAAGAGAGAGAGGACACAAGGCAGCTACACATCAGTTGCAAGCTGACTCATCCTTTCTCAATTCATCTATATATTGAGCTCTCTCCTATGAGCTCAAGAGGCTGGAATTTTGTGCAAAGTAATGATATGTTGTTGGTTTCACTATTGAGTTATTGGGTGATTGTTTGAGAGAGGTGAAGAAGAGCATTTTTTTTCTGCTGGGAGGTGTTGCTGGGTTGGAGCCTTCAATGGTTGTAATACTCTCAGAACCTTTATTTCTTCATTAATAAAAGCTATTGAGGTTCTTCTATGTGCTCTTGTTTCAATTATGTATTGTGATGATTGCATGCCTCTTGTAGTTTCCTTCTTTTTTATTTTGCAGGATCTCATCGTAGCTGGGCGAGCAGAAGAACAAAGAGCTAGGAGCAAGCGGCCAAAGAGAAGAGTTTGGATTCGACATTAAGCGCAAGGCAACGGTTAGTGCTTTCTCCCTTCTCTTTTGCTTTCATAAAGAAGTAAACCTTAAGTAGTTTGTTTTACAGTTGTTGCTAAGGAACTGTCACCCTTAGAGTGGGATAGGGTCATCCGAGTCGGATACTTTTCCCTACAACAAAACTGGCGACTCCGCTGGGGATCGTATCCATTTGATTGTGTTTGTAGTATTTTGCTATTCATTTCCTGAACAAAAGAGTACCAAATCGAAAAGCTTTTGACTATATCAAAAGCGAAGTAGAGGGCAGCTACTCTTGCTCATTTTCTGAGCAAATTCATGATTTGAAGAGCTGATCTACAAAGATCCTTGTAAGCTCTTAGTGATAGCTTTGCACCTTCTTAATCATCCCTTTGAGTGTGCTTGACTGATTGCTTCTGATTTGAGCAAAAACCGTGCATTTTTGAGAAAATTATGACCCGGAAACTGTGAAAACGCAATTCTCGTTTTCCAAAGCAGGTAGTACACAGGCTACCTGCTTTGCAACGCAGGTCCCGAAGGGGCTACCTGCGCTGAGAGCCAGTTTGGCTGTGCAGAGCCTGCGTTGGCCCAAATTTGCCTAGTGCATTTGGGGTTTCCTCCTTTCTCTTGCCTGTTTTTCACTTAGTTTTGCTGCTAAGTGTCAGTCTTGTGCCTGTCTTGAAACCAATATTACTTGCCATCATTCTGCCTCTGTTATATAACGGAATTGTACTTGTTCTTTGTATTTCTTACTCATTTACAATTTCCCATAACGAAAAGTAAGTTAGTCATGCTTTTGGCCTCTTAGATCTGAACCTGTGTTAGGCATTTTGCTGGTCTAAAGAGTTAGCTTGTTTGCTGTCCATAGCTGATTAGTCATTTTACTTTCGTTAGTATGGTTTGATTTCATGTATTTCCAGTGATTAAGCAAGTGAATCTTAAGGTGTCTTTTGATTTTGGACAAACTTGTTTACTGTCGCTTTAAATCGAAATCAAAGTTATATGACCACTTTCTTTTTGTAATCCATCCACATTAAGAAAGGGAAAAGAAAATACATGCATTGTGCATTTTGCATTTGAAAAAGTTTGCATGATGATTTAGGAGAAAGTGCATTAGTTTGTGTTGTATGAACTGTGTGAAAAGAATTTGCCTTTCTTCTCCCTCAGTAGTTAAGATTTTCATCAATCAAAAAGATTTGAAAAAGCTTGCTTCTCATCTTAGGCTGCATTTAGGAATTTGTCATATACATCTCGTGGTGAACCTTGAAAGGCAAACTTTAAAAAGATCAACTTAAAATATACTGAATGAACCTAACAATGCATTTGAAACATAACGCAAACATCTAGAGGTCTAGGTAGAGACGTGTTCCAGCGTCGTTAAACATAGTGACTGTCGATCTCTACGAAGGTGGGTGATTCCTCCTGAGAGTCGGTGGCACTAATACGGACTTGTGCTCCCACGTACCGTCGCGTATATATTGGGAGACCCCTATAGGCAATTATCCTTTATCCATAGGAAGCCGTGTCAGCCGCCCTACTGATCGCGATGCAGTGAACACAGCATTCACGAAGATCGACCACCCGTACCGTAAAACGTATTCTGTGGTTTCGCGAAAGGTTTGGCACACCCTCTGCCTAGATCTCCAGAGCAGTTTCTTTTGGCCTTTTTCAAACTCTATAACTGAAAAGGTCCAACCTAGCATTTGTCACTTCGGGCTCGTTAATACATCGAAGGAGACTAGAGTCATCTTTAGCTTTTTCTCGACTCTTAAAACATGAAAAAGCAAAGTTATGTTTAAAAGCGTCTAATAAAATTCATTTAAATCGGAATCACAAATTTTCCCCTTTATATTTTAGTTGATCGAGTAATCCGCAATCGTGGAAGAAAGTCAATTGAATATCCGTCGTTCTCGGAGGCTTGCGAGTCAACCGTCTTTGTCTCCAGAATCAAAAACAATCCGGACAAAGCGAGCTCGTCGAACCAGTTCAAAATCTCCTTTAAAAGTTAGAACAAGTGTTCCGACAACATCTGAGATTCTGGTTACTCCAAACATTTCCGGAAACCCTGCCTCTATAGAAGAAGTTCAACCGCCACAGAAGGACAGTAATATTGATCCTAATCTGGGGGCAAATACTTGTATAACTGAACCAGTTCCGTCTGTAACTAGTCCTGAGAGTTTTGTTCCTCAAACATTTGTCGCTGTTGATATAACCCCTTCTTCGGCACCGGAAATCTTTTACGGACCTGACGGTCTTCCTCTTCCACCTGGTCTGATTGCGATAGAGGAAATTATAGAGGAACCGCAAGTATCCACTCCAACTCATTTTGGAGTAGGGGTCACTCTATTTCCTGCTACAACAGAAGTTTGTCCATCACCAGTGGAAGTTCCTGTAGAATCACTAGGCGATCAATTGGATAGACTTAAAATGTCTGAACAACCGTCGACATCTAGGACTGTGTCAAATGACACGGCGACGGCAGAATTACCTGTTGCAAATCCAACAATGTTCGCCGGCATACCATCTGTCCCAACTAGCTCTCAATCGCTAGAAGGAGTCCACCAAGAGACTATCTCGACAGTATGGTCTGTTCCTGTTTGTTCCGGAGTAATGTCTGGTAACTCTTATGGTGAGACTCATCAAACTGACCCTTTTGGGAATCTAATTAGGCCATCCAGTCCTCCAGGACAATCAATTGCCTTGAGTTCTGGGTTGCTACCGTATGGGGGGCAGTATGCCCTTTCATTACCCCCTCCGGGAGGGTACCCATACGGGAGTTCTCAACCTTATTCAAGTTATGGCGGAATTGCAACGAGTAGTTGGGTACCTATGCTATCCCAGCCACCGAGAGTTGTATATTCTATGCAACAGTGTGTACCTGTGACAAACATCCCAACTACACCGGCTATTGTGACCGTGTCGCAAGTTCAAACAATGCCTGTTGTATGTCAACCTCAGATTTCTCAGGTTCTCATGCAACAGCCCCTTGACCCTGCGACCCAACCACAATCACCTACTGGTGGGGCAACGCAAGTACAGTTGGGTACAACTACCCCACATCTTGGTCCAATGGTTAGTGTAGCGCAACAACCCATGGTGTCGCAACCGTGGATAATGCAATACCAACAGCCGCAATTCCAACAAGTGTACCAAGGTTCTGAACAGCAAATATTTGCGAATACTGGACAACCATATATTCAAAATGGTCAAAATCAACCACTTTATAGTGGTCAAGTCCATCAACCGTATTCATCATACCAACATCAACTCCATTATGCTGGTATGCAAAGACCGACTGTTCAGGCGATTCCATCGTATCCTGGTTACGCTTCACCTAACTTGAACCAGCAGTTACCATTCGTGGCGACTTTAGAGTTGCCTGATTTACATCGGTTAACCAACGATCCAATTGCTTACGCCCCTTGGTGGCCAGTGATTCCGCACAAACTCCCATCCGACATTCCTAAATTCAATGGAAATCCAAGTGAAGACCCGTCGAATCATGTGATGACATTTCATCTATGGTGTTCGTCGAACACTTTAAATGATGATTCGATAAGGCTTCGCCTCTTTCAGAGGACATTGACAGGTCCAGCGGCAAAATGGTATATAGAATTGCCAAGAGCTTCGTTCGACAATTTTAGCTCCCTTGCCACGACATTCTTAACCCACTTTCAATTACCAATAAGGTATGAAACGGGAACAGAGATATTGACTAACTTCAAATAGACAACCGCAACTCATATATCAGATCATATACATGAGTGGCGACGTCGACGAAGAATGGTTAAAACATACGTTCCTGATCAGCTTTTAGCTGAATGGTTTATAAAGTCGTTACTTTCGGCCATAACGGAAGATGTGGCAAAGGGGGGAGTCGTAACAAAAGAGCAGGTTATTGCTTGTGCACAATATTTGGACTTAGTGTATACTCAGTCCGGCACGCTCTATGACAAAATACCAGACGCCCCTAGACCAGAGTTTTCAATCCCTCCTCCTCCTAAATCAAATAGTGACTCTCATGCCGGCGATGGCGTGATTGGCACGGCAAACACGAATCCGAAAAGGACCAATCAAAAGAAGGCCCGTAAGGATTCGAATAAAAATGCGCATGAAGAAGTTCTTGCTTCGGAAGTAAATGCTGTATCGACAGATAAAGGCAAAGAAACCAATCAACCAGGAAGCAAGAAGAACCAAAACAAAGGGAAGAAGAAGAAACAAGGAGAGACATCTCCTCGGAAAACTTCTTCAAGCCCTCCTCGAGATAGGAAACCACCTTATGGGTGTCAGATATGTGATGAAGATCACTGGACAAGAGAATGTCCATACAAAGCTGATCTAAAAAGATTCTTAAAGAGTTCGCAAACTCCAGCTGTGTTAACTGATCCGTTTCCTGACCGAGGAAAAAATCTGGTTGGTAGTGGGAATGCTTCCCCATCGCAAGTGCTTATGTTATCGATATCGAAGCAACAGAATGATGCTTTGATTTCGACAAGGAACAAAGATTACGGTAATCCACAGGTGTCGAACGATAAAGGTAAAGATCAACCTAGCAGTTTGACAACAACTTCGGCAGAAGTTGTACCCCCCATCACACATGAATTAACAATAAAGCCGCCAAAGGGAGTAGTACACAAGTCGACATTTAATCCTCGTGCCAGAGCGGCACAGCATTATAATATAGTGGAAGATTTGGCGCAATCGCCGTCTGCTATGTCGACTCTTGAAGTACTACAAAATTGCCCATCCCAAAGGCAGGAATTGTTAACAGCAATTGGTGGGGTGGATCCTAAAGATTCCAATCTTGTATCCTTTGATCACAAAGGATATGATCCTCAGTTACCATCTCAACTAGCTTTCCTCGTCCAAGTGAAAGCCCTCAACAAAACTGTTCATCGAACAATTATTGATGAGGGGGCATCAACATGTATTATGTCGATGAGTTGCTGGAAAACTTTAGGATCTCCAACCTTGTCGCGATCATCGACAACATTAAAAGCATTCGACGGAAGGACATATACCCCTTACAGTATCCTTAGTAACTTGAAAGTTGAACTAGGGGGCAAAACAGTAGAAATAGATGTTGAAGTCATCGATGGCAATCTTGACTATAACATCCTACTGGGAAGACCATGGATTTATGCCATGGAAGCTGTTGTATCGACCTATTTTAGGAAAATCGCATTCCCCTTTCAAGGAGGGATTACGATCATTGACCAACAAAATTTCCTCCCTAATGGTTCACAAGTTATAGGAAGCGTTCCTCTGATCCATGGAAGCGACCATTCGTTTCAAAATATCGGAATAAGCCTACTAAAAGATCCTACATTAATGGGAACTTTCACCCTTCCGCCAACGTTCATCGTGGGAGAAGTGGCGATAGTAGGAACCTGCAATATGATATCTTCCGCACAAAAGATGTCAGAAATCGATATCAGCATGGATCATGCAAAGGTTTTGTCCCCAAGCCCAATGGAAGTATTGTAGCAATCAATTTTCTTGGCCTGGGGGGCAACCCCAAATCAACGCTCATCAAGCGTTTGGATAGATAGGTCTAGAGAATATGGCACCCCTTTAAGTCCTTGGTCGCGAGTGCATGGAACCAACAAAGGAATAGTCCAATCAATGGTAATTGATGGGGCACCATGGAATGATTCCCACCATCGTTCCCTTCTCCCGGGTTGTGGGGAAGATACTCAAAATAACCTTTATCATCCTTCAGTTTTCGATTTTCTATCGAGTACTGTAAATACAATGGGCAATGAGGATAGTTCTTTTACTATGTCAACCTCATTAAAAAATGAAACGATCCCCTTTCCAGATCTCAATGGTAAACCTTCATTCCAACCAACAAATTTGAATGCAATGAAGGTTGGGGGGCATGCACCTCGATTTGCGTTATTATGCTGGGGGCATGCAAGCGTATCATTGAGCAGTTTTAGCAATGTTCATGCTCGTTAAAAAATAAATGCAAGAATCGAGCAGTTTTGTACAGAGTTCATGCTCGTTAAAAAATAAACACAAGTTGTGAGCAATCTTTCCCTACAGTTCAAGCTCATCCAGAAAAAATGAACCGGTAAACAACCTCGAGAAATGTAACCTTTGAAAGCCATATTAAAAGCCCTTGGTCGTGTTTATATGCCATCACCTCCATCCGTTCATTTGGCCAATCGTTCACCTCCATATGTTTGTTTACCCATTTTGAGGAACAGCTGCGAAGAGTGATTTCACTTAGCCATCCTTGTGACACTGCCGTGATTGGAGAATTCCAACCTGTACCTGGAATCTGCTGCTATCCCTGTTCATCACTCGTTCCTCAAAAGACGAGTCTTCTTTGAGCTCTTTTCACTGACTCGTAAAATATGAAAAGTTTGCCGAGTTTTGGCCTTCTAGCTCGTTAAAAGACAAGAAGAGCTATCCCTCCTCTAGATTTTAATCTTTTTGGACCTGAGGGATTATTACACAAAAAGATCGAGCGCTTGTTTTGTTTGGCTCGTTAAAGAAATCGAAAATTCATCCCTTCTGTATTGTTTTATACTTTTTCGGACTTAAGGGATTAGAAGACGAAAAAGGAATTTTGGAGTTAACTTTTCGTACCTTTTCAGACTCTCTAAAAATGAAAAGGACCGAGTTTTCTTTGTCGTTAGACTCGTTAAAATGATTAAATAGCGACAAACTTGTCTTTAGACGAGAACGAGTTTCCCTATCGCTAGGCTCGTTAAAACATAGCGATGGGCTTGCCCGAAGGGCAGGTTATAGAACAAGCATATGTTATCCTCCTCAAGCTTGACAAAAATAAAGAGGTACTGGTCAGCAATGACTGGGGAAAAATTGGGAGAACCTCACAGCATTAATGGTAGCAAGTCGCTCTTGAACATGACACTTTGTCCTCCGTATTACATCGGGTTGGGTTGTTTCATTCACCGGTCTCATAACCATGGTCTTCGCCACACCATCCACAATTGGGGTAATGCTACCAATCCATCACATCAGTGTCGTTATATGTTCAAGAGATGTGGTTCTGTAAAGAGTCAACCGTGTTCCACCCACTGCCATACATTATCCTTCATCCACTTCATGACCGCCACCCTGAATCATACATCACATTTTGTTTTCACCTCATCACAATCACTAGCTCCGTTCCGTGTCACTGATGTGGGATTCATTAAGGCCCTCCTTTGACGGATCGCTCCTTGTTGACATCAGCTCATTATCCAAGGAGTTGATCTAGGAACACCCCCCTCAGTACTTTGAAGCTTGCCTGCCTCAATGGCAAGTTTCTCACTTCCGGCGACAGGTATACATCAATGACCTTCGACCAGGAGATTTTGCATGGTGGTCGACGCCAAGTCTTTTATTCCCACCATGTGGATTGTACTGCCGTACCTTGAGGGTCATCATCCTTATCGGTGACTCCTCTCGCGCTTGTTAACGGTTTACATCATTGACCGGTAATCAAGCGATGTCTTTCCATGTTCGACTTCAAGAAATTCTCACATGGATCGACTTGTACATCGAGTGAAGATCGGAAGAGATTGAAGACCCCGGATCTAGTTTCATCCATCCGGGCTGCGATATATATTCAGGACATAAAGACATTTGATATGTACACCATTACAGCAGATGATCATCCTTCTCAAAGGATGATAATTTCAGCAGAGAATTATCAGTCTACAATCAGACGATCGTCTGTTCTATGTACCAAAATGTATTTATAAAGCTGAGCATGGGAATGCCCGCCTCAGCTAGATCATGAAAAATGTATGAAAAATAATGTATTGTATTGTATCTTATTACAGGACACTTCTCAGCAGATTGAATGAACTTCGGATCCTCTCAATAAAGCATTTCACCCGATAAACGACCTCATACTTTAGGGGGCATCTGTTATAGACAATTTTGTGCCTTACAGCAACAAGCATGAATTGTCAATAATCCAAGGGATCCAAAGTTCCCTAAACATGATGTTCCTACCCCTAGAGGAACAAGGTCAGCAAACCAACAGCTCTCAGATCAGTTCTCCACCTGAAAACACTCAAAAACAAGCAATCCTGAAATCAAAGCAGGTGCTCCACTAGGTTTCTGCGCTGAAACTCAGTTGCTCCATGGTGTACCTGCGTTGCAAAGCAAGTGGGACAAAGGCCACCTGCGCTGAGCGAAAAGGGACAAGTGGCACAGTGAGTCATTGCTTTGGAATCTTCCAAAAATGACACTTGGATCGGGTATTTCACCTTGTGATGAGTCAGAGGCTCTGGTTCTCCAAGTGGAAGCAAAGTTCTCCAAGTGGACTCAAGAACTGAAGATCAACTAAAGATTAACTGAAGAGAGAGAGGACACAAGGCAGCTACACATCAGTTTCAAGCTGACTCATCCTTTCTCAATTCATCTATATATTGAGCTCTCTCCTATGAGCTCAAGAGGCTGGAATTTTGTGCAAAGTAATGATATGCTGTTGGTTTCACTATTGAGTTATTGGGTGATTGTTTGAGAGAGGTGAAGAAGAGCATTTTTTTTCTGCTGGGAGGTGTTGCTGGGTTGGAGCCTTCAATGGTTGTAATACTCTCAGAACCTTTATTTCTTCATTAATAAAAGCTATTGAGGTTCTTCTATGTGCTCTTGTTTCAATTATGTATTGTGATGATTGCATGTTTGGTTTACACTAATCCATGAACCAGTTATGATTGCATGCCTCTTGTAGTTTCCTTCTTTGTTATTTTGCAGGATCTCATCGTAGCTGGGCGAGCAGAAGAACAAAGAGCTAGGAGCAAGCGGCCAAAGTGAAGAGTTTGGATTCGACATTAAGCGCAAGGCAACGGTTAGTGCTTTCTCCCTTCTCTTTTGCTTTCATAAAGAAGTAAACCTTAAGTAGTTTGTTTTACAGTTGTTGCTAAGGAACTGTCACCCTTAGAGTGGGATAGGGTCATCCGAGTCGGATACTTTTCCCTACAACAATAATCATCATCATACTAATCAAGCTTAGGGAATTCATCAATATAAAACACATCATCAAGCATACATGTCATATCAACAGATCTCTCTTCTCCAATATGATCTATAAAACAATCATTATCAGATCTATGATAGTTGGGATAAGAAAGAAAATGTTTTGGATCAGCCACTTGTTCTTCTTCAATCAGTGAGCCATGGTCTTGAACATCATACTCATTCCTTGTAGTGATCTTCTGCATCATCTCTTCCACTACACTTACCAAAATTTCCAGCTTTACCTCTAAAGATGTCGATTCCTCTGGATCTATGTTTTTCATCTCTTCTTCCTTCAAATTTTCCCTTTTGATCAGCAAATTAGCCTCTACATCTACTGCACTGTTCTGCATCTCTTCAAGTGTTGCAAGGTTCCTTTCCCTCAGCTGAAACTCCATTTCCGGATCAAAGGCTTCCGAGTAGTGCAAGAGAGCGGATCCTGGAGGAGGCCTTATATTAACCGGCATCGAAAAATAGACTTGGTTAAATCTAGTAGAAAATTGTTGTACTGTCTCCCCTGGCAGTCTTTTTAGCTGGTTATACTCTTCTATAATCAAGAAAGGGTTTTGTCTGACCACCCACTTGTCAAGGAAAACTTTGACGAACTGCTATAAATATGAGATGCTTGCATCAGGAAGGGTTTTGAACCAACTCTTGACTTTGCCTTGCAAAGAAAGAGCAAAAAGCCTAATACTGACATCTTCTTCATCAACTTCAAAAAGGTCAAGAAAAGACTCAAAATTCAGTACATGTCTCTTAGCAGTGATGTTGTCACAGTCACTATCAAATCTTGGTAGATATAGGTAATGATTTTTAGGGAAATCATGGAGTATAGGAGGTAAAATCAGAGGCTTATATCGATCTGGAATTCTACAAGGCATAGGAATATGTATAGAAGGTGTAGAATTAGTCTTAGTCTCTTTAGGCTCATCAGTTTGAAGACGGTCATCACAAGATTCAAAAGAAGGGTCTTGATCAAGATCAAAGGTGTGTGAATATTTGATATTCACAATCTTCAAAGGGATAGAATCAAATGCAGGTCTAGGATCTTGTCTCAAATACAGTATACTTTGTAAAGCCTTCTTGACATTCTCGGGAAAAGAGAAGAAATAATTTATAACAAAGAACATAATGTCTTGGATGAAATTCCAACTTGAATACCTGATCTTTCCATATTGTCCTTTCATGTTTCTGCTGGTCGGGTTCATCCTCCAGTGGAGTCCTTGGATATGATCTTGAAACTGATTTGGAGTCGCTAGGTGAATGATTTCAGCCTTCCTATGTCTGATCGTTTTCCACCATCAACAATCAGATCTGGACTTGATACATTTTGCTGAGGAACAAAAAACTACGTTCCCCAGTATGGTCACCACTATGTTAGAGCCTAGATTGACCTCAGGCTGAAGGAAGGCAGGTCTAGGGTAACAGCTACCACCTTTTTAACCCACCTCTAGTTACCCATACAATATGAGAATGGAATGGAACTATTAACCAAATTTAAATAGACTACTGCTACTCATATCTCTAATCATATTCATGAGTGGCATCATCGTCGTCGAATGGTTAAAACTTGTGTTCCTGATCAGCTTTTCGCTAAGTGGTTTATAAAATCCTTGCTGTCGTCTATCACTACGGATGTGGCAAAAGGTGGAGTTGTCACTGAAGAGCAAGTAATTTCTCGTACACAGTGTGGAAAGCTCTATGACAAGATCCTGAATGCACCTCGACCAGCTTTCACTGTGCCTAATCCACCATTGATTAAGGACTCTCATGCTGGTGACAGTGTTATTGGTTCTTCCAGCACACAAATGGTAGGTAGACCATCTGGTCAAACACTTTCCATTTCTAATCAAACTACAAATTCACCTGATAACTCTCTTGCTTCCGAAATCAATGCCATGTCATCTAACAAAGGCAAGAATGAAAAGCAACCAGGAAGCTAGAAGAAGGGGAAAAACAAGAAGAAACAAAATAATTCCCCTCAAGAGAAATCATCTGATTCCTCTCCTTTGGCTAGGAAACCCGTTACCCATGTTTGATCTGTAACAATGATTATGCGAGATTGTCCTCACCGCTCTGAAGTCTCAAAGGTTCTGAAGACTTCTAATACATCCGCAATATTGACTGATCCTTTTCCAAAACCGGAGACACATATGGTTGCTACAAACCATGTTCCACTTCCCAAGTGCTTATGCTATCCACCTCTAAGCCGAAAAATGATATTTTGGTGTAAACACGATGTAAATATTATGGAAATAAACCTTCATCATCAAATAACCAGGTTGATCAACCTAATCCTTTGACTTTGAGTTCGTATGATCCTATTCCACCACCTATTGCACCTGAGTTAACAATAAAACCACCTAAGAGAGTTGTGCATAAATCAACATTTAACCCTCGAGCTTGAGCTGCATAGAATTATAACATAGTAGAAGATTTGGCTCAGTCACTTTCTGCTATGTCGACGCTCGAGGTGATTCAAAACTGTCCCTCCCAAAAGCAGGCTTTGTTGTCAACAATTGGTGGAATTGATCCAACTAATTCCAATCTTGTGGTTTTCAACCATGCGAGTTATATGCCATAGTTACCAGCATAATTAGCATTCCTGATTCAAGTAAATACCTTAAATAAACTTATTCACCGAACCATTATTGACGAGGGGGCATCTACTTGTATTATGTCTATGAATTGCTGGAAAACACTTGGCTCACCACCTTTGTCACGTTCACCAACAACGTTAAAAGCTTTTGACGGTTGCACATATACGCCTTGTGGAATATTGAGTAATCTACAAATTGAACTAGGAGGCAAAACAATAACTGTTGAAGTTGAGGTTGTTGACGGACCCCTTGACTACAACATTTTTCTAGGAAGATCGTGGGTTTATGCTATGGCTATTGTGGTTTCAACATACTTTCATACGATTGCATTCCCTCATAAGGGTGGAATCACAGTTATCAACCAACTCACCTTCTTTGCCTCTAGTTCACAGGCTACTAGAAGCATTTTGTTAGTACACAGACACCCGCTATCTCTTCAAAACATTGGTGTAGGTCTCTTTAAAGATTCTTCCCTAATGGGTACTTTTTCACTACCGCCACCATCAAACTTGGTAGAAGTGGCAAAAGTTGAGACTTGCAACATGATATCTTCCACTTCATCTGACTTAAGGGAGATTACCAACAGTTCTGAAGTTGATAGTAGTAATGAAATTATGTCACTAAGCCCTATTGAGCTTGCATAGCAATCAATCTTTCTGGCTTGTGCGGCAAACCCAAATTCATCTTCGTTAATTGTATGGGTAGATCGTTCATTAGAATATGGTACTTCCTTTGATCCTTTTTCATGTATATTTTCTACTGATGAAGGAATTGTCCAATTAATGATGACTTAAAGAGAACCATGGGAAGATTATCATCATCGTTCCCATCTTCCAAATCACATAGAAAATTATTCAAATGAACTTAATCACCCTTCAGTTGTTGATTTCCTTTCGAATTCTGTTTTCATAGATACAGTAGATTCTGAGCGAAACCTGTCAAATGTCGAAGAAAATATTTCTATCAATATTTCAACCAAACCTAACATTGTAGAAAACATTCATGTTGGAAAATCTTGTTCCCATTAGAACTTGATATTTACCGTGCTCTCTTTCATGAATTCCGAGATATATTTTCATGGTCATATGAGGAGATGTTACGAATTGACTCTTGTATAGTTGAACATGAAATCAAAATGTATCTAGATGTCAAACTAGTGCGACAACACCTCCGTCCTATTCATCCAAAGAAGGCTGCTGCTATTAAAATAGAAATTGAAAAACTTTTGCATATTGGTTTCATATACCCTGTTCCTATTACTGATTAGGTTTCCAATATTTTTCTTGTCATGAATAAACAAGGGACAATACGAGTGTGAGTTGATTATAGGGATGTTAATCAGGCTTGTCCAAAAGACAATTATCCCACTCCATTTATCGACCAGATTATTGATGAATGTGCTGGATGTGAAATATTCTCATTTATGGATGGCTTTTCTAGCTATAATTAGATCAATATCCGCCCAGAGGACCAATCTAAAATAGCTTTTATTTGTCCATGGGGCTCTTTCACTTACAAGAAACGCCCTTTTGTTTTGAAGAACGCAAGGGAAACTTTTCAGAGGGCCGTGAACTATGCCTTCCATGACATCAAACATATTGTTCAACCATACCTTGATGATTTACCTGCTCATTCACAAAAGTGGACTGAACACCGGCAACATTTGAGAGCTATATTTTTACGGTTCTGACACTACAAAATACGACTCAATCCACACAAATGTGTGCTTTGTGTTGGTTCCGGTCGTTTGCTTGGATTCATAGTGTCTAAAGAGGGAATTTGACTCGATCCACTTAAGTTTTAGGCAATTCTTGACTTGCCTCCACCTTCCGATCTACTACAGTTACAGAGACTCCAAGGGAAGGCTAACTTTCTGATGAGGTTCATTCCCAATTATGCTAAAATGGATAAAGGATTTACTCGTATTTTGAAAAATGGGATACCCTTCCATTGGGATCAGGTTGTGCAAGATTCCTTTGATGCTCTTAAAGATACCTTGATTAGAGCCTCATTAATGTATTCCCCAAATTATCAAATCGACTACTTCTTGTATCTTGTCGCTGCAAATACAACCATTGGAATGGTTTTAGTCCAAGAAGAAGATGGGATTGAACATCCGATATATTATTTGAGCCGCAATCTCAATGATACAAAAGTTAAGTACTCTTATGTCAAAAAGTTAGCTCTGGTTGCTTTTCAAGTTGTACAGCTATTTCTCCACTACATCCTGCTTAGAAAGACCGCTTCCATTTTGTATTGCAACCCTATGACATATATTTTGTCGCGTCAATTGCTTGGGGGGGGGGGGGGGGGGGGGGGGGGGGGGGGGATACTCAAAATGGATCGTCATTTTGGAGGAATTTGATTTGGAATTCATCAAATCCAAATTAAAGAAATCTCTAGTCTTCGCTGAGCTTCTTTGCGACCTTCCCTCAAATACCATTGATTCAACATCAGACCCATCAATTTTGGATGAGTCTCTATTCCTGATATCGTCATCTGACCCGTGGTATGGAGATATACTAATTTATCTCCAAACCCAAAGTTTTCGGCCAGATACCTCTCGCTCACAACAGCGACGTATCTGATACCAAGCCAAATATTATCTGATCATTGGCGACACTCTTTACCGTCTTGGTATCGATACGATTTTATGAAGGTGCCTCACTCATGAGGAAGCCGAGAAAGTTTTGAATGATTGTCATTCAGGTGCTTATGGTGGACACTTATCTGGTTATGCTACCGTGCAGAGAATTCTTCGTGCTGGTTACCTCTGGCCTACCATATTCAAAGATCGCATTATTGCCATCATAGTTTGTCATGCATGTCATATATATGACCGTAAAGCTAGATTACCACATGCACCACTGCATCCTGTTGTCGTTGTTGGACCATTCGCCAAATGGGGCATTGATTTCATGACATGCAACCCCACCTCGGTCGGGGGGTGATCTAAAAATGGACTCTTAGGCTTCTTGTCTAACTTACAAGAACCTCTCCCACTTCCAAAGCTTGAATATCCCAAAATCTTTAATGATTAACCAATGCGGAATTAAGAAATGCCTGAAAATATGGGTGTATGCTTGTATTTGTTTTCAACTGATTACTTTCTTTAATTTCTATTTTTATGTTGTAAATTAGTGTGTTGATATTGATGTATTAATACATATAACAGTAAAAAAATAGCAAAGATAATGCAGCAACAAAACACACATAGAAACAACAATTTAATTTGGAGTTCACCCACAACTCTTGGGCTACGTCTCTGTGAGCTCTAGTAAACTCAACTAGGCTCTCTGGGATTATGGTATTAGTATTTTTTACAAGCTCTTGGCCCAACTCCTGTTGTTCTACACAAAAATAGTGGGTTTAGACACCATTTAATCCCCTGACTCTTGAAGCTCTGGCTCCTGGCTCTGGCTCTTGGCTCTGGCTCTTTGGCTCTTAGTTCTGGCTCTTGGCTCCGACTTTGGCTGTTTGGCTCTGGTTCTGGCTCTTGGCTCTGATTTTGGCTCTTTGGCTCTCCACTCTGGCTTCTTTCTGCCTTCTGCACCCTTCAGCTCTATGGCTTTTCACTTGAACTTCAAGTGACCCCAAAGGCTCCCTCAGCTGCTCTTTTTCTTCTGCGCTACCTCTTTGGCTTTTGCTTTGCAGTAAAACCCCAACAACAACCTTCAAAGGCAATAGAAACCTTGGCCACCTTCTTTGACATTCAACAGCCCACAGTCTTTGACATTCATGGCTTAAAAGCCAAATCGCGCTGCTTGTTCATTTCTTATTCTCGTCTCTCGGTCTCCCCAGCCTCTGTCCGCTTCGAATCCCTCTTCCAAGTGTTATACAATCATTTCTTAATGCCAAAAGGGGAGGTGGCCACCATTTCTGTAACGTAAGAGTGCCTCAGGCCTCTGTAGCTCCTGAAATAGCCGCACTCTATTTACACAATGAAAATGTATTTTAACGGAGGAAATCCGCCAAAACTCAATGTATCAGACTTCAAACTTTCATAGCTACACCCTATTCTACCATTCGCCTCAACCTTTTTTTAAGTCCTCCCTTTGGATTTTTTCGATGTGATAAAGCGGTAATCGCATATCGCAATGTTTTAAGGCCTATGGTTAAGTCCTTCCCTTTGGCACATTTGCGATGCGATATTTCCTCTTTGACCAATCAAACAGGACCACGCTAAAAATCAAAATTTTGAATATAGTTCAAAATTTAATGAAATCGCCTCCTTTTCTATGGACATTGGGAAATTTTCATTTTACAATAACTCCTTCATCCGGAGTCTGTTTTCACCAATTTAAGTTGTGTTGGATTCAGAATGAAGAGATTTCTGCAATGAGACTATTTCTAGGAGCAGCCTGTGATTTTAATTTTCCTCTGATTTACAAAGGACTTGTGCCATTTGGCACCTTTCACCTCTTGCATGAAGTCTTTTAGACTTAGATGTTTATCCAGGATCCATTTTTGGATCAGGGTGCATGGGTACATTATAGTCGCCATTGACTATTTCACAAAATGGGTCGAGATGATGCCAACATTAAACAAGAGTGGTGAGATGGCTGCACTTTTCTTTTTCAACCACGTGGTTGCCCAGTTTGGTGTACCACAGGCTATAGTTACAGATCATGGGTCGCATTTTCGCAATCACATGATGAGTGAGTTAACAGACAAGTTAGGACTTTCGCATGACAGTTCTACTCCTTATTATCTGCCTACAAATGGACAAGTTGAGGCCATCAACAAAGTCCTAAAGCGAATGCTTCAAAGAATGATAGGGGTTCATAAACAAAACTAGCATTTAATCTTGTACTCTACTTTGTGGGCATATCGAACCTCGATTAGGAATGCAACTAGATTCACGCCCTTTCAATTGGTGTATGGTTTGGAGGCAATCTTGTCAATACAATGTGAAATTTCATCTCTCAAACTCACGATTGACCTGTTACCCGACACTTCTGATGAAGAAGGTCATTTATTAGAACTCATCCATCTGGATGAAACCCATCATGAATCCGTATTGGCTAACGAAGCACATAAGAAATGAATCAAGGTGCAATACAATAGAATGTCAAGCCTCGGATTTTCTCAGAAGGAGACCTGGTCTTGCTTTATGATCAGGAAGCTGATAAACTAGGAATAGGAAAATTTGAACCACTATGGATGGGTCCTTATATTTCCAAGCGTGTTTTAGCAAAAGGTGCCTACGAGTTGGTGGATTATGATGGAATTCCATTGTCATAGCCCCGAAACGGGTTGTATCTCAAATGTTACTATGCTTACTTGAGTGTAGTAAAAATCATTGTATATATGCTTTAATGTGTGTGTGTCAGTGTGTCTTTTAGATTTTTTATGTGGTAAAGTAATCCGCTTATGATTTGTCACAAATGTCAGAATCTTTGGAACCATCTATTGGTTACGCCGATGGTGCTAGTTGTAGTACACAGAACCTGTCTTCTGCAGCATGGGCCATTTTCACTCCAAGTGGCGAGCTAGTGAGTTTTCAAGAGATTTGCATCAGCCAATCGACGAACAATATCATTGAGTATAGCACATTGATCGAACTTCTCTCTGATTCCATTTCACTTGGCATTCGCTGAATCATCATTAGGTTGGACTCACAACTCGTCGTACTACAACTAACAAACATTTATACCGTCTGAAAACTAACGATTCTTCGTATGTTCCTTAAAGTTCGTCTTTTGGAAAATCATTTTGAATACATTCAATATCAACATATTTCCAGAAACTTTAACACATTCACCGACTCATTAGCAAACTATGTGTTAAACAGACATTTGCAACACATGTAAAAGTAAATTTTCAATTCACATCATTAGTTGAATAGGATTGCACTTAACCATATATATAAAAACTCTAAAAGTAAAAACAGATAGATGTTTTAAAGTTTTTACAAAATTTGTGTCTAAGACATGTTTGGTCATCTGACCTAAAAACTCAAAATGCATGCAAAAACCATCCTAAGTAAACCTAGTGATGCTCATGATAATAGGTCACAGCCTGAGCTATCATGCGCAAGAGCCACATCCAACGGCCTGGAACACCAATAGTATGGTGTTGCAACCTCATAGGTAACTCCTCAATCCAGACATCCAAAATACCAAGGGTTAATCCCTCTACATGATCCTGCAACTCTGCCAGTGTCTCAGCCAAATCCAAATCCTGGAGAACTGCTCTCCCAACATTTCTTCATGTTGGCCCACCTACCTCCTGTTGGTGTCTCATAGGTTGAACAGTACCAACATCTGCATGCATGAAAACAATTTTAGTTTAGCCTTGGAATATCAAAACACAAAAACGTGTAGAAACTTAAAAATAAAAAAACATTTGGTTAAAAACCAATTTACCTATAGCACCCCATTGAGTGCCCACTTGTAAACTCAACTCTGGATCTCCACGAAAATCCATCCCTGCGTATGGATGTTCCTCGATGACAATATGTTGTCGATCGATCCAACTAAAGAATGCAGTATAAAATGTAATCGATGACTGACCAACATGTCTAGCCATTAATTCGACTCACCTCTACATCTGTGGATCTCTAGGACCAGCTACACCCAGTGTTATATGCTGAGGTTGCATCAATGGAATTCTCTCTAAGGTAAAATCAATTCAGAGCGATCCATAGCTGAAGTTCTTTGTCTTACCAATATTTACCTTTTTCAGTTGCTCTTTCAGTGAAGAAAGTACTGCCTCACACCAGTTGAATAAAGTTGGCTCAAGACACTCAAGTGCATATTGCATATATGATCTGTTCGCTAGATGGAGTGTCACAATGCCTGCCAAATTTGCGATGGTGAAAAGGATTGTTCTCAAAGGAAAATCATGAATATCTTTGATGATTATCTTTCTGTCCTTGCCAAGCTGTGTACCTCGCTGACAGAATTTTCGAACATAGTCCCTCAATGATTCCCCTCCACGAGAAGAACCTGAAAGTGAGATGGGGGCACCCCATCTCGATAACCCTGTAAGAAAGTAAACATCATCGATCATAATAGGAACCACTTTGTCCCTTATATGAAAAGCTTGATCCATTGGATCCCATGCATGAACAAGGAACTGTAATAGTTTTGATTATTGCCTCATTCCGGACAACCTGAAGTATTTGAGCAACCCACATTTTTTTAGGGCCTCAACTGTACCCGGATTATTTAGGGAAACTATGTCTTGTTCTTCATGATCTCTTTCTCGGTAAGTAATAGACATTCTGATCTGATGAAATCTTGAAATCAAACCATAAGCTTAGTTAGGATCCTTTTCATGCAAAAAACTGGAGAAATTTTTGGCCAAATTGGTGAAACAAGTTTGTGAAACTCGCCCACCGTAGCCCAGGCAAGGAGACAGTGCACTGCAGAAATATTCAAACCCCACGTGACCTAAAAACCCTAAAAACTTGCATGAAACAATAAAATAATGACATGAAAAGAAATAGGAGGGGTGGAACTTCTACCTGGTCCAGACGGCACGAGAAATGATCCGCAGAATCTCTCGCAATCAGCTGCTGAAGATCGAGGTAAACAACAGGGTTAGAGCACAAACTAAATGGTAAATATAAAATGGTGAAAATAACATGGTAAATTCTTGTTTTTATGTTTATTTCATGATCATTAAATGAGTAAACTTTAGTATTTACCTCTTTTTACCAATGAAACAGGTATGTTTAATCCGTTTGGTGTTGCTTTGAATAGATTTACATCTAACTTACAGAATTTGACGTGCACAAATGTTATCGGGAAAACTAATGTCCATTCAGAGCTGCTAGTCCCACTAAGACAAGTAGCTATCTTAGAAACAAATAGATTAAAGTTACTTGTGTTTGCCTTTATGAGAGATAGATGAGAGAGAAGCAGAGAGCACCAACCTCAGTCTTTCGCTAGTCTCCTTGCTTTTTTCTTCTCTCCTTTGATAGAGCTTTCGCCACTCCTTTCTCACTTGTCCCACTTCAAAGAACACCTGTAGAGGCAAGGCAGAAAAATACCATCAAGGCATAGAGATCTATAACCATAAATAATGTAGGATCAGATGTACATTAACCATATAAATGCATACATAAACAAGATTTAGAGATATACAAGCATATGGAGGAAAACTCAAATAGCTTTATTGATAGAAGTAGTAGAAGAGAGGATTACAACCAGGCTGTCTGATCCAGCATCATCCTCCCAGCATGAAATCCCTCTTCACCTCATACAAATCAAGATCACCCAACAATGTCTTCAAAGAGAAACCAACAACACTTCCTTGCAAATTACAAAATTCCAGCCTTTGGATCTCTTGGATGAGGGATCCATATATAGATGTTTTCAGGAGAGTGAGTCAGCTTCTGAGATTTTGATTAGTGTCATTTCATTGATAGTTCTTGGTTCCACTTGGATATTTCATATCTCTTACTCATCCCTGGGCGAATTCAGAGAGGCAAGTGTCATATGAGCAGTTTGTAGAAGATTCTCTGGGTTTCCACCTAGCACACTGCTTTTGCCATTTGTCTGCTCTCGCTCATCGCACCCTACAGAAGGGCTTTCTAGTATGCATCACACCCCCCGTGTGTAATAGGTGAGATGCATCACACCCTATGAATGGATCAATCTGTATGGTCCTATTTTGACCAGTTATGAGTAGTTTTTCATGGAGAACTTCTGGGAGATGATGTAATCAACTGACCTTGTTCATTTAGGGTATGAAACAACACTTTTAGGGGTTTAAAAGCCCTTAGTTTATGGACATATGTGATTGGGGTTGCAGTTCCCAAATATGTCTATAACAGTTGCTCCCTAAAGCATGAGGTCGTAACTCCTTTTGATGTCGGGTGAAATGCTTTATAATGAGGATCCGAGGTTTTTCGAACTGGAAGGTGACCTGTAATAAGATACAACACAATACGTTATCTTCACAATATTTTCATGATCTAGCTGAGGCGGGCATTCCCATGCTCAGGTTTATAAATTCATATTCATGTACATAAGACAGACAATCGTCTGTGTGGTAGACTGATGATTCTAGTAGAGCCATCATCCTTTAGTTTGGATGATTATCTGTGCAGCAATGATGTACATTTGATGTCTTTATTTTCCTGAATATATGGCAACCTGGATGGATGAAACTAGATCCAAGGTCTTCAAACTCGTTCAATCTTCGCCCAAAGTACAAGTCGATCCACATGAAAAGATGTTCTGATGTCGAACATGGAAATACATCGCCTGATTACCAGCCAATCATGTAAGCTGTTAACAAGCGCGAGAGGAATCACCGATAATGATGATGACCCTCAAGGTACTGCAGTACAATTCACGTGGTGTGAATACATGAGTTGATGTCAAACACCACGTAAAATCTTTCGGTCGAAGGCCATTGATGCAAACCTGTCGCTGGAAGTGAGAAGCTTGCCATTGAGGCATTCAAGCTTCAAAGTACTGAAAAGGTTGTCCCTAAGTCAACTTCTTAGATAATGAGCTGATGTCGACAAGAAGTGACCCGTCGTAGGAGGGCCTTAATGAATCCCACATCTACGACACGGAATGGAGCAAATGATTTTGTGGAGGTGAAAACAATCTGATGATACAAGGTTCAGGGTGGCGGTCATGAAAAATGGAGAGTGAAGATATTGCAGTGGATGAGACATTAGCTAGATTGGTGAATTCTCTGAGCAACTTCTCTTGAGCATATTGACAACACTGAGATGGATTGGTAGCATTAACCCCAAGGTGGATGGTATGGTGGACCAATGGTGATGTGACCGGTGAACGGAATAACCCAACCCGCCTCAATCATGGTGACGGAGTGAAAGTGTCATGTTCAAGAGCGACCTGCTACTAATGAAGCTATTCAAGTTTTCTTCCCTTTTTCCCCAGTCATTGTTGACCAGTACCTCTTTACTTTTGTCAAGCTTGAGGAGGATAACATATGCTTGTTCTATAATTTTCCCTTCGAGCAAATCCGTCACTATGTTTTAACGAGCCTAGCGACAGTGAAACTCGCTCTTGTCTGCATGGACAAGTTTGTCGCTATTGTTTTAATGAGTTTAACGACAAAGATAACTCGGTCCTTTTCAATTTTAGAGAGTCTAAAAGGGACGGAAAGGCAACTCCAGTGGTCCTTTTTCATAATGTAATCCCTTAAGTACGAAAAATTGTAAAATAATATGAAAGGGATGACTTTTAGATAGTTTTAACGAGCCGAACAAGACAAGCGCTCGATCTTTTTGTGTAATAATCCCTCAGGTACAAAAAGATTAAATCTAGAGGAGGGATGGCACTTCCGGTCGCTTTAACAAGCTGGAGAGGCTAATTGCTTGGCAATCTTTTCATATTTTACGAGTTAGATGAAAAGAGCTTAAAGGAGACTTGTTTTTTGAGGAACAAATGATGTTTTTGGATAGCAACTGGTTCCAGGTAAGGTTTGGAACATTCCAATCATGGCAGTGTAAATAAGGTGGCTAATAGAATCACTCATCGAAGTTGTTCCTCAAAAGGGTAAACAATCAAATGGAGGCATATGATCGGCTAAAAAGAGTGGAGGTGATGGTAAGAACATGACCAAGGTTCAAAAGCTGATAGTCATGCAATCAAAATGGTTATTTATCGGGGGTGGGGTTCAATTTTAATATGAGTTTGAACTCTATGGAAACACTTGCTCATTGCTAGGTTTATTTTTTGACGAGGTTGAACTTCACGTAAAACTACTCATGGCAAGGTTTATTTTTTAACAAGCTTGAACTTTGCGTAAAACTGCTCATGGTGAGGTTTATTTTTTAACAAGCTTGAACTTTGCGTAGAACTACTCATGATAACAGTTAGAGATGTTGATTTCACCATTAACACTATGTTCTTTTGACGGTCGTGCTGCCTGTTTGATTACTCCATCAAATTGATTAGAAATGCGAATACATGCTTGAAAATTGAATTAAACAACCATATTTTACTCGAACTACGTGAATAGTAACATAAAAATAGTTTTTACCTCCAATTTCTACCATTTCATTCAAATTTGGGATTTTGGTGCTCTGGAGGAGTTTTCCCCTTTTATTTTCACCAGCTGATTCCAAGAGATTTTGTGGACTATTTTCGGCACCATCTGGACCAGGTAGGAGCTAACCTTGAGCTCTTCAATTGCATTCTTTCCTTTTCTGATTTTGAGCATGCTTTCCTTTTCTTCTGGGCATCTAGGGTTTGAAAAATTCATTCTCTCCCCATCACACCCAATGTATATTGAAAGGTGTGATGCATATTGGGTTGGCCATTGGCCAGTCAAGATGCATCTCACCCAGTACATAGCTGGGGTGCGTACGGTGATTGCTTTGCAGATCTGTGGTTTGTTCAAATTCTTCCGCATATCCAGCATGAGGCAACAAATCAATTTGTTTCAATATTTTCTTATGCATGGGATCCTACCAACCAAGTGTTCCAAATTAGAGGTAAATACATCGCTTTGACAGTTGAGGATATCTACTTCTTGACCGGTTTATCGAGGCGTGGTGCCCCTCTCTCACTATCAGGATCCACCCGTGGAGGTGAATCTGTGAGGGATTATATTCTCTGATTCTGTAGAGATGGATCTCAACCGAGCAAGGACGGCAAGATAAGTATTTGAGATGTCACTGACCAGTCCTTGAGGACTATCTTATTCACCTTTGCTAGATTGGCTGGTAGCGCGACTCTTCATTTGGCCAACAGATCTTATATGTAGTATGCTCTGGAATGCCTTGAACCAAAGGTATTCTACTGGGGTGATGCAGTACTTCCGGTTATAAAAGAACAGCTCACCAAGGTGAAGAATGGAAGATCTAAGAACTTTGGTTATGGTTCTATTCTCACCACCTTTACCTTGGAGAATATCCCACTGATGCAGCCACAGTACATTTCACTCGGACTATCAGTACCAACGGAACCACGGATGCAAAGATGGGTCGATATTATGGCCAGACATGCTGGTCAAACACAGATTTCATTCTCTAATGCCTTCTTTGAATGGTTCGACCATCAGGAGATGGTCTTTGCTGAGTATCCATATGTTGGGATGGATTTCCGGGGTGACCCAGATTTGGTGCTACCGGGCGGCAAGCAGTGGGGCGTTATAGGTAAATTTTCTGACCATATCCCTGTTTATTGTTTTTATAATGTTCTTATGCCTTTTAAATGCTATCATTACTAATAAAACTCATATATTTATGCAGATATTGGACCCGTACGACCAGAAGTGCGCCTAAGGGTAGTAGTTGTCGTTCCAGCAGGAGAGGCTGTAGGGAGGGCTATCCTCCGCAATCTAGACATAGCCGAGACCCTTGCAGTATTGCAGGATCATATCGAGGGTCTCACCCTTGGTATCCAGGATGTGAGGACCGACGAGTTACCTCTGAGATTACAGCGCCATACTATTGGCATGTTGAGTCGATAGACTAGGCTCTTATGTATGATCGCACAGGCGGTGACTTTTTATCACTAGCACCATTAGTCTAGGGGGCTTTTTTGCATTTTTGAGTTTTTGGGTCATGTGACCAATTTTGTCTTGGACATAGAACATCTTTGATAAACTATAAACAGTTATATATATTTTTGATTTTCGGAGCTTTATTTTGGTTAAGTTATATGATCCTGATGCAAATGTTGATTGAAATGCTTTCTTTTATAAATGTTGCAAATGTCTATCTAACACATAATTTGCTAATGAATCAGTTAATGTGTTTAAGTTTCTGGAAATGTGTTGATATTGAATAGAATCAAACTGCCTTTCCAAAATCCTGACCCTTAGGAACATACGATCGATAGCTGGATTCCGAATAGAAAATATCCCAGTAAGTTGTAGGATGACAAGTTGTGAGTCTAGCCTGACAAAAAAGTTGGCGTATGCCATGTGCGATGGCATCAGAGAGAAGTTCTATTAGCACGCTATACTCAGCGATGTTGTTCGTTGATTGACCAATACATACTCCTCTAAAACTCACTAACTCGCCACTTGGATCAAAAATGGCCCAAGCCACAGAAGATAGGTTCCACATACTACGACTATCTCTGTCAGCATATCCAATGAATGATTCCAATAGGTTTGACATCTGCAAAAAAATGCAAGAATGGATTACCTAACCAAAAAAGATCACTCTTGACAAAAACAAAAATGTAACAAAAGCATATAAAGAGGTTACTACACCTAGTCAAGCGTAGTAACGCTTAAGGTACAACCAGTTTCGAGGTTGCGCCAGTGGAATTCCATCGTAATCTACTAGCTCATAGGCTCCTTTTGCTAACACTCGTTTAACAATGTAGGGACCCATCCACAAAGATTGGAACTTACCTGCTCCCAATTTATCGGATTCCTACTCGTAAAGCAAGACCAGGTCACCTTCTGTGAAGACACGGGGTTTGACATTTTTGTCAAACTGCGCCTTAACTCGTTTCTTATGGGCTTCATTAGCCAAGGCGGTGTCACGACGGGTTTCATCCAATTATATTAGTTCCAAGAAGTGAGCCTCTTCCTCTGAAGTTTTGGGGAGAAGGTCGATTGCGAGCTTGAGAGATGAAATCTCACATTGAATTGGTAAGACGGCTTCTAGGCCATACACTAGCTGAAAGGGTGTAAACTCGGTCACATTTCTTACCGAGGTTCTATACGCCCACAAGGCTGAGTACAAGGTTAGGTGCCAACTCTGTTTGTGGACTCCGATCATCCTTTGCAGCATGCGCTTTAGGACTTTTTTGATGGCCTCAACTTGTTCGTTAGCTTGCGGATAATACGGAGTAGCACTGTCGTGGGACAATCCTAGTTTGGTAGCCAATTCTACCATAATGTGATTGCAAAAATGCGATCCATGATCTGTGACTATAGCCTGTGGAACACCAAACCTAGAGACTACATGATTGAAAAAGAAAAGAGCAGTCGTTTCGCCGCTGTTCTTTAATGTAGGCATCGCCTCGGCCCATTTCGTAAAATAGTCGACTACGACTATGATCTACCCATGCCCCCCAGCCGAGGTGGGGTTACATGTCATGAAATCTATGCCCCATTTTGTGAATGGCCTAATAGCAACTACTCGTTGCAAAGGTGTGGGTGGTATTCTAGTTTTGCAGTCGAAGATTTGACAAGCATGGCAACTTCTAACTGCGGTTATGCAATATTTGAACATTGTTGGCCAGAAGTAACCTGCTCGTAAAATCTTTTGTGACGTAGCATAACTAGATTGATGCCCCTCACACGCGCCTAAATGACAATCATTCAGGACTTTTTCGGCCTCCTCATGGGTGAGGTACCTTCGCAGAACTGTATCGATACCGCAACAGTAAAGTGTATCACCGACGATCATGTAGTCTTTTTCTTGGTATTGAGTACGTCGTTGTTCAAAGCGAGAGGTATTAGACCTGTATGTTTGGGTTTGTAGATAGATGATTATATCTTCGTACCATGGATCGCTTGACGATATCATAAAAAAAGATTCATCCATGATTGTTTCTTTGGAAGTTGAATCGTTGGACGATGATGGGGAATCACATAATAACTCCGCGAAAACTAGAGATTTCTTTGATTTGGATTTTACGAATTCCAGATCAAACTCTTGCAAAATAACTATCCATTTTGAATATTTTCCCCCAAGTAATTGACATGACAGAATGTAAGTCATTAGGTTGCAATCTGATAAAATGATAGTTTTGCGAAAGAGGATATAGTGTCGAAATATTTGTACTTCTTGAACAGCTGCGAGAGCTAGCTTTTCAACATAGGAGTATTTGATTTCTGTATCATTTAAATTTTGGCTTAAATAATAGATAGGATGTTTGATTCCATTTTCTTCCTGAACTAAAACCATTGCGATGGTTATATCTGCTGCAGCTAGATACAGTTTAAAGTCTTTTTGATAATCAGGAGCGTACATTAATGATGCTTTTATTGGGGATTCCTTTAGAGCATCAAAGGAAGCTTGCGCTACCTGATCCCAGTTGAAGGGTACTTCTTTTTTCAAAAGATGCACATAAACTTTAGCAATTTCGGCATAATTTGGAATGAATCTCCTCTGAAAGTTCGCTTTCCCTTGGAGTTTCTGAATCTGAAGCAAATTTGAAGGTGGAGGCATATCGATGATTGCCTAAACCTTACATGGGTCGAGTCGAATTTCGTCCTTAGAAACTACGAAGCCAAGTAAATGACCAGAATCGACACAAAACACACACTTGTGTGGATTGAGTCGTATCTTATAGTGTCAGCAACGTAGAAATATAGCTCTCAAATGTCGCAGATGATCAGTCCGCTTTCATGAATGAGCCGGAAGATCATCGAGATATGGTTGAACGATGTTCTTGATGTCATGGAAGGCATAATTCATAGCCCTCTGAAAAGTTGCCCCTACGTTCTTTAAACCGAAAGGTAATTTGCGGTAGGCGAATGTGCCCCATGGACATATAAATGCAGTCTTCGACTGGTCCTGTGGGCGGATATTTATTTGATTATACCCGGAAAATCCATCCATAAATGAAAAGATTTTGCATTCAACGCATTCATCAATTATCTGATCAATGAAGGGTGTAGGGTAGTTTTCCTTTTGACAAGCTTGATTTACATCCCTGTAATCAATGCACACTCTAATTGTTCCGTGCTTTTTCATCACAGGAACAATATTCGATACCCAATCAGTTAGAGGAACTAGGTAAATGAAACTAGCATGTAAAAGTTTTACAACTTCTACCTTAATGGCAGCGGCTTTCTTCGGGTGCACCTGCTGAAGCCGTTGTCGTACCGGTTTGACATCTGGATACATCTTGATTTCGTGTTCAACTATGCTCGAGTCAATGCCTAGCATTTCTTCGTATGACCATGCAAAGACATCTCTAAATTCACGAAAGAGAGCGCAATATATTTCCAGTTCTGAAGAAGAACAAGATTTTCCGACATGACTATTCTCTACAACATTAGGTTTGATCGAGTTATTTATGGCGATAGTTTCTTAAATATTGGACGGATTTCACTCTAAATCCATCGTATTTATAGTATTTGATAGAAAATCAAAAACTGAAGGATGATCAAGGTCGCTAGAATAATCTTCATTGTAATCCGGAAAATGGGAATGATCGTGGTAATCTTCCCATGGTGCCTCTCCTATCATCATCAACTGAATAATTCCTCCATCTGTAGAATTCACATGCGACCAAGGATCTGAAGAGGTGCCATATTCTTTTGACCTATCTACCCAAACACTCGATGAGCGTTGATTTGGGTTTGCCACCCAGGCTGAGAAAATTGATTGCTACAAAATCTCTATTGGGCTTGGAGGCAAAACCTTTTGATGATCCATGCTAACAAAATGTTCAGAAATATTCTATATGGAAGATATCATGTTGCAGGTTCCTACTGTTGCCACTTCTGCCAGATTACTTGGAGGCGGTAGGGAAAAAGTACCCATCAAGGTAGGGTCTTTCAGTAGGCCTACTCTGACATTTTGAAGTGAATGAGAGCTTCCATGGATCATTGGAATGCTTCCTGTAACTTGTGAACTGTTGGGGAGAAAGGTTTGTTGATCAACGATTGTAATTCCTCCTTGGAAAGGAAATGCAATCTTCCTAAAGTAAGTTGATACAACAGTAGCCATGGCATAAATCTAGGGCCTTCCCAGTAAGATATTGTAATTGAGGTTTCCATCAATAACTTCGATGTCAATTTCTACTGTTTTTCCCCCCAGTTCAACTTGTAAGTTACTTAAAATCCCGTATGGGGTGTATGTTTGTCCATCGAATGCTTTTAATGTCGTTGATGATCTTGACAAGGGTGGTGATCCTAAAGTTTTCCAGCAACTCATTGACATAATGCAGGTAGATGCCCCCTCATCAATAATTGTTCGATGAACAGTTTTGTTGAGGGCTTTCACTTGGATGAGGAAAGCGAGTTGAGTTGGTAACTGAGTTTCAAATCCTTTATGGTTAAAGGCCACCAGATTGGAATCCGTTGGGTCAATCCCACCTATTGCTGATAATAGAGCCTGTTTTTGGGAGGGGCAATTTTGCAGTACTTCAAGTGTCGACATAGCGGATGGTGATTGGGCCAGATCCTCTACTATATTATAATTTTATGCTGCTCGGGCATGAGAATTAAATGTCGATTTGTGTACTACTCCCTTTGGCGGCTTTATTGTTAGCTCAGGAATGATGGGTGGCACAACTTCGATTGAATTTGTTATCGAACTACTAGATTGATCTGCAGCCTTGTTGTTTGACAGCTGTGGATTCCCGTAATCTTTATTCCTTGTCGATAAAAAAGCATCGTTTTGCTATTTCGAAATGGACAACAGAAGCACTTTGGATGGGGAAGCATTGTTGCTAGCAACCAGAGGTTTAGAAATGGGTTAGTCAATACTGCTGAAGTTCTTGAATTCTTAAATATTTTCTTAACTTCAGTTTTATATGGACAATCTCTCGTCCAATGGTCCTCATCGCATATGAGGCATGGCTGATTAGGTTTCTTTTGCCCATAAGGGTTTGCAGAAGATTTTTCAGGAGACGAATCGTCCTGTTTCTTATTTTTGCTTTTCCCCTTTTTCTTGCCCCCTGGTTGCTTCGGTTCTTTGCCTTTGTCAGTCAACACGACATTAACCTCTGAGGCAAGAAGTTCTTCATTTGCATTTTGACCAGAAACTGTACGGGCCTTCTTAGATGTAGCCTTCATGGTTTTCATGCTGGTTGTGCCTATCACGCCATCGCTGGCATGAGAGTCTTTGCTTGATTTAGGAGGAGGAGGAACGGAAAACTCTGGTCTGGGAACATCAGGAATTTTGTCATAGAGTGTGCCAAACTGAGTATAAATCAAGTCTAGATATTGCACACAAGCAATGACTTGCTCTTCAGTGACAACTCCCCCCTTAGCCACATCTTCTGTAATAGAAGGTAACAATGACTTAATAAACCATTTAGCTAGCAGCTGATCAAGAACATATGTTTTTACCATTCGACGACGATGTCGCCACTCATGAATATGATCAGATATGTGAGTGGTTGTCATCTGCTTAAAATTGGTAAGAAGATCCATTCCTATTTCGTACCTTATGGGTAACTGAAAATGGGTTAAAAAGGTTGTGGCAAAGGCACTGAAGTTATCGAATGAAGCTCTAGGCAATTCGATGTACCATTTTGCCGCTGGACCAATTAATGTTCGCTAAATTAGGCGAAGCCTAATCGAATCATTGTTGAGAGTGTTGGATGAACAACACAGATGAAAAGTCATCACATGATTCGACGGATCTTCACCCAGATTTCCATTGAATTTAGGAATATCTTATGAAAGTTTATGAGGAATCGCCAGCCACCAAGGGGCATAAGCAATTGGATCATTTGTTAGCCGATTTAGATCTAGTAATTCCAACTTTGTGATGAAGGGCAACTGTTGATTCATGTTTGGCAAAGCATACCCAGGATAAGATGGGATCGCCTGAGCAGTGGGTCTTTGCATACCAGCATAATGTATTTGATGTTGATAACTTTGATAAGGTTGATGGGCATAACCATTATGATATGATTGATGGTGACCGTTTTGAATATACGGTTGCCCATTACCCGCAAAGCGTTTTTTCTCGGGTCCTCGGTAAGCTTGCTGGAATTGCGGTTGTTGATATTGCACTAGCCATGGTTGTGAAACCATTTGCTATTTTCCAATACTAGATGTTTGACCAAGTTGAGGGCTGATAGTACCCGTTTGAGCTTGAGTCTCTTCAGTTAAGGAGCCACTAATCGGCGATTGTGGTTGAGTCGTTGAGACAAGAGGCTATTGTATTATGACCTGAGAGACTTGAGGTTGACGTACAACAGGTAGCGTTTGTACTTGCGATACCGCTACAATAGCTAGTGTAGTGGGGATATTCGACACAGGTAGATTTGGTTGCATTGAATATACAACTCTTGGTTGTTGAGGAAGTATTGGCACCCAACCACTGGATGCAATTCCAGCTTGACCCAAATTTTGTTGCGAACTCTCATATGGTTTTTCTCCTGGAGGGAACAATGAAAAGGCATATTGCCCCCCATATGGCGGAAATCCAATGTTCAAAGGAAAAATTGGTCCTTGTAGACTGGACTACCCAAATTGATACTGTTGCGGAGGATCAATTTGCTGAGACTCAACATAATAAATTCCAGATATTACTCTAGAAGAACAAACGGGAACAAACCACACTATCGAAACAATACCTGGGTGGACTCCATCTAGCGGTTGAGAGCTAGTTGGGACAGATGGTACACTAGTGAACATTGTCGGAGTAGTGGCAGGAAGTTCTGCTACTATTGTATCGGATGACACAATCCTAGATGTTGATGGTTGTTCAGACATATTGAGTCTATCCAAAAGACTTCCTAGCGATTCTATAGGAACTTGTGATGAAGTTTGACTATCTTCTGAATTAGAAGGATATAGGTGGATCCCAGTTCCAAAATGTAATGGGGCACTGGATGGAAGATCCTCCACAATCTCTTCTATCGCAATCAGTCCAGGTGGAAGAGGCAGATCGTCAGGTCCGTAAAATATTTCTGATGCCGAAGAAGGTGCACACTCTCCAGCGACAGATGTTGGAGGGTTAACACTTTCCGAATCAATCCTAGATGGAACTGGTTCATGAATAGATGTGTTTACCGTTACAGTAGGATCAGTTCTACTGCCCTCTTGTAACTGTGGAACTTCTTCTGTATATAGGTAGGGATACCAGAAATAGTTGGAATAACTGGAGTTTCTGAGGATGTCGAAACACAAGTTTCAAACAAACTAGGAGACTTTGATCCAGTTAAACGAGATCGCTTGGCCCAGAATGGTTTTGTTTCTGGAGTCAAAGACGGTTGACTCGTTAGTCTCCGCAAACGACGGGGTTTTGATTGACTTTCTTCCACGATTGCAGATTACTTGATCAACTCAAAATAAAAAGGGGAAAATGTTATTCTGAATTAAATGAATTTTATGACGCTTTGACACAACTTTCTTTTTCAATTTTTAAGAGTCGAGAAAAAGCTAAAGATGACTCTAGTCGCCTTCGATTTTTAATGAGCCTGAAGTGACAAGTGCTCAAATGGACCTTTTCTTTTAAGGAGTCTGAAAAGGAACAAAAGTGACTGCTCTGGAAATCTAGACAGAGGGATTACGAAACCAATCGCAAAATAGCAGAATACTTTTTACGGTACGCCAATCAATCTTCCCGAATGCTATGTTCAGTGCATTGCGATCGATAGGGTGGCAGACATGGCTTCCTAAGGATAAAGGATGTAGCCTATTGTGGTCTCCCAATATATACTCGACGGTACGTGGGAGCACAAGTCCGTACTGGCACTTTTCGTCTCAAAGAGGAGGAATCACCCAACCTATGATGAAAGCGATAGTTACCATGCTTTACGACACCGGAATACGTCTCTAGCCTAGACTATGTTGTGTGTTAGGTTCCAAAGCGTTTTTATGTTCATTGAAGTTTATTTTACAGTTGATATTTCTTAAGAAGTTTTCCTTTAAGTTTCACCGCGTGATGTAGATATACAATTCCTAAATATGCAATCTAAGATGATAAATAGTCATTTATTTCCTTTTTGCAATGAAATTCCTAGCTACTAAGGAAAGATAACTAGATGCACTTTTCCTAAATCAACTTCAGCATGCAGTCTTAATGCAAATGCACAAGTATGTATTTGTTTTCCACTTTCTTAATGTATGAATGACAAAAAGAATGCTAAGTACAGATCTAAACTATTCTTCTTTCAAAGCGACAGTACTAACAATTTTCTTTTCAAAAAAACGAAAGTAAAGTCAAGATGACACTTTGCGATTTTGAATTCAAAATTGCTTTCGACACTTGAAATACTAATGATTCAAATCAAATACAATGGAAAAAGTGTAATGGACTATCAAAAATAGGAAGACTCTTTTCTTTGACTGAAAACGACACTTGCGACACTTTCAAATCAGAAGACGACAGTTCGATTAAGCTACTGTTTGCACAAGAGAACTGTAAATGATGAAAAATACATAAAAACATTCACAATTATTTATCGATGGAGGCTTAATAATGCAAAGGAAGATAGTTTCAACAGAGATATACTGATCATAGACAGCAAAAGTACTGAATAAAGCTTAAGACAATGAAGAAAAAACCAAAATCTGGAGGCAGAAACTGTCTCATTTGATCATCGCACCTATAACACAGGGAAAGAGGGATGCATCTCACCTACAGCACACGGGAGGTGTGATGCATCCAGACTACCAAGAAGAGACAGTGCAATGGTCCAGGGACGAGACTGGGCTTGGTTTTGCTCACAATTTGCAGCTAAGTTCAGGGATTTAGGCTGAGCTAATGATTGTCAGTAAACACAAAGTATAGGGGCTGATCTAATGAAGTTATTTGAGCTACCACCAGGGCACTTAGGATTTTTGCAAGCTAGATGTTCAATTCATAAACCAACCTGGATATTGACTGAAGTAGCGTTGATCTACTTTGCAGTTGCGTAGCAAAAGCAATTCGAAGGCTAGCTGGCTTGACTTCAGGCTCCATCTATGGTTTATAAAGCAAACAACAGTAACAAAACAAACAAACTATTCGCTCCCCAGCGGAGTCGCCATTTTGTTATCAGGAAAACTAGTGTCCATTTAGAGCTGCTAGTCCCACTAAGACTGGTAGCTATCTTAGAAACAAATAGATTAAAGTT
Organism: Pinus tabuliformis; assembly: GCA_031772625.1. Classification (NCBI taxonomy): domain Eukaryota; kingdom Viridiplantae; phylum Streptophyta; class Pinopsida; order Pinales; family Pinaceae; genus Pinus; species Pinus tabuliformis. The sequence continues at coordinate 311,275,393 of CM062816.1, read as the reverse complement.
ACTTGTGTTTTCCTTTATGAGAGATAGATGAGAGAGAATCAGAGAGCACCAAACTCAGTCTTTCGCTAGTCTCCTTGCTTTTTTCTTCTCTCCTTTGATAGATCTTTTGCCACTCCTTTCTCACTTGTCCCACTTCAAATAACAACTATAGAGGAAAGGTAGAAAAATACCATCAAAGAATAGAGATCTATAACCATAAATAATGTACGATCAGATTTATATTAACCATATAAATGCATACATAAATAGGATTTAGAGATATACAAGAATATGGAGGAAAACTCAAATAGCTTTATTGATAGAAGTAGTAGAAGAGAGGATTACAACCAGGCTGTCTGATCCAGCATCATCCTCCAAGCATGAAAGCCCTCTTCACCTCATACAAAGCAAGATCACCCAACAATGTCTTCAAAGAGAAACCAATAGCACTTCCTTGAAAATTAAAAAATTCCAGCCTTTGAATCTCTTGGATGAGGGATCCATATATAGATGTTTTCAGGAGAGTGAGTCAGCTTATGGGATTTTGATTAGTGTCATTTCACTGATATTTCTTGTTTCCACTTGGAGATTTCAGATCTCTTACTCATCCTTGGGTGAATTCAGAGAGGCAAGTGTCATATGAGCAGTTTCTAGAAGATTCTCTGGGTTTCCACCTAGCACAATTCTTTTTCCATTTGTCTGCTCTCGCTCATCGCACCCTACAGAAGGGCTTTCCAGTATGAATTGCACCTTCCGTGTGTAATAGGAGAGATGCATCGCACCCTATGCATGGAGCAGTCTGTATGGTCCTATTTTGACCAGTTCTGAGTAGTTTTTCATGGAGAACTTTTGGGAGATGATGTAATCAGCTGACCTTGTTCCTTTAGGGTATGAGACAACACTTTTATGGGTTTATAAGCCCTTGGTTTATGGACATATGTGATTGGGGTTGCAATGCCCAAATATGTCTATAACAACAATTGTGAATTATACCTTGACCACAGAATATACTTTAATATCTTTTCAATCTCTGTTAAACATTAAAAAAGGAACCCTCTTGGAGTCCTCCTTAAGATCTTTTCAGACTCTATAAATATGAAAATATTGTTGAACACTTGTCCTTTTCAACTCGTTAACGGATTGGAAACGACATCTACTCAGTATAAGTTTAACCCTTTTCTAGACTGAGATAGATTATTTACAAAAAGAAATACGTTGATCAAACATGGTCAATAGGTTCTCTCTTGTATTGTTTTACGCTTTTTCAGACTTGAGAGAAAAATATAGGAAAAAGAACTTGTGGATTTTTTTTGTCTCTTTTCAAACTCTCTGAATATGAGAAGGATCGATTTATCATTATCGTTAAATTCGTAAAAACATCAAATAGCGACAACTTGTCCATCATGACAAGACTGAGTTTCACCTTCGCTAGACTCGTTAAAACATCACATAGCGATGGATTCACCCGAAGGGTGGAATTGTACAACAAGTATATGTTATCTTCCTCAAGCTTGATAAAAATAAAGAGGTATTAGTCAGCAATGACTAGGGAAAATGGGAAAAGGGGTAAACCACTTTATGGCAGCAGGTCGCTCTTGAACATGACACTTTCACTTCATCACTGTGACTTTTTGGGTTGGGTAATCTGCTTGATGGTCATCATACCTTGGTCTATCATACCATCCATTACTTTGGTTTTGGGTCAATGTTGCCAATCCATTCAGTGTCGCCGACATGTTCAAGAGAAGTCACTTAGTTTGAATTCATCCTTTGCAATACTCATAAACCTTCATTTTCACGACCGTCATTCCTGAACTTTGTGTCGTCAGTCACATCCCATCTCAAAAAAATCATTACACTCGTTTCGTGTCGTTGATGTGGGATACATCAAGGCCCTCCTGTGATGGGTCGCTTCTTGTTGACATCAACACATTATCCAAGAAGTTGACTTAGAAACACCCTTCCATTACCTTGAGGCTTGCATACATCAATTGCAGGTTTCTCGCTTCCAATGATAGGTTGACATCACTGGCCTTCGACTGGAAGACTTTGTATGGTGTTCGACATCAAAACATCCATCCACACCATGCAGAATGTACTTTATTACCTTGAGGCTCATTATCATTATCGGTGATTTCTCTCGCATCTGTTAACGGCTTACATCATTAGCTGGTAATCAGACGGTTTCTTCCCATGTTCGACTTGAGATCAAATATTCACATGGTTAGACTCGTACTTGAGCGAACAATTGAATGAGATAGAAGACCCCGGATCTAGCTTCATCCATCCTGGCTACGATTTCAAGAAATGTACCAAATCATCCGTACAATGGCTTTACATTGATGGTCATCCTATCATGGGTCTATATCTGTAGACGACTATCTATGTACTTGTAATGAAAGTTTATATGCTGAGAATAGGTATGACTTCCCTCAGCAAGTCATGAGAAAAAATCAAAATATCATGATATTATGTATTGTTATCGATGTAGGTCACCATCCACTTTGGAACCTCCTAATCACATCGTAAAGCATATCACTCGACATTATTATTTTCGACTTCATGATTTAGGGGGAAGTTGTTACAGATCCATTTGGGCACATCACTCCCATCATTCAAATCAATACTTTTAAGGCTCATCAAACCCTACTTCAGTTGCTACATGCCCTAGATAAGTCATCACTTTGAATGCCTCCTTCCCTGAGAGTTTCTTGGCTCGAAGCCCTCCAAAAATGCCTTCTTGAGGGACCAACATAGCCTTGGTCAGGGGTAAGTGCGCTTCAGTGCAAGTAGGCCCATGTTAGGGTGCTTTCTAGAGCACTTAGGCCCACTTTGACCTACGCTGGGCGGGATTGAGCGAAATCATCATAGGGTTCTGAGAATATTCTTATCTTCTAGAGCCATCTAGAAGATTCCCACACTTATCATCTCAGATGAGCTTGAAATTGGATAGGGAATGAGTTAAGTAACCTCCTATCCTCTCATACCTTCCTCCATGGAAACTAACTCTAAGTTTGGAAGGCCATTCAATACCCTCATTTATGACCAAACCTCCTCCATTTTCCTATAAATTGAGCACTCATCTAAGTGATCAGGGGCTGGACTTTGAGAATTTGTAAGGAGATACTATTGGTGTGAGGTTTGATATTATAAGCAAGTATTATTACGCTTTTGGATTTTTGTGCTTTTGATGTGATGTTGGTTGGAACCCAAGCTGGAAGAGTGACAATGAATCAGACTTCATGGTTGTAATTCTTCCTTCTACTTAATAAAGTTGTTTACACCTTTTCCCATATTCTTGTCTTCATGTATGATGATTATATGTGTAAATGCTTTCGATTCCATTTGCTTATAATAAATATATCTCTTTCTCTTATTGGCTTTTGTCTTCTGTTTATGACTGCAGGTACTTGTCAAGCAGATTAAGTTTGAGAAGGAGCGATGGGAGCCAAACAAATGAGACAAAGGGAAAGCGAAAGATAACAAGTAGGTCCCTTGTCTTATTTACCTTCTATAGTAAAAGGTTAAGCGCTTTAAATCTTTTGTTCTAGATGTAGCTACCCATCTAGGGAAATTGTGTTTATCCGTAGATGAAAAATTCCACATAACAGTACCCCACCATCGTGCGAGCGTAGCGTGCAGTGCCAAATCTAATGCTTTGAAGTGGTGATCCTTAGGGACTTCATGCTCAGATTTATCCAAAAACTTATCTACATCAATTAAACCATCATAATAGGGTAGTTTCCTTACCTTCGACGAGACACAGCGCAACGACTTCGTCATCATATTGCAGCGCAGTATGGATACTTCATGCAAGCGATTATGCCAATGCTCTAATTCCTCATCTGAAACAGAGGTGCAGGAACTCTCCTGATCCCATGCATTCCTCCCATCTGTCGTCAGATTGATCCAGTCCTAGTCTCGCACTGTTATTTTGTAGATTTGGTCCAGTTCATCATCACTTTCTTCATAATTACGGACTGGTTTAGTATAGTGAGCTCCTTCTGCAGGATCCAATGGTACTACAACCTGAAGTGATTTCCTTTCAAATGACATTGTCCTCTTCTTCATATTGATAAGCCCATTCATATCAATGGCCCAGTCAATTCCCAGGAGCGCGAGGTATGGATTACTATCATCAAAGATCTATATCACCTCAAAGTCAGCCATCATGCATGCACCTTCAATATCAACTGTGACTCCATATAATCATCCCATGGGGATGATTTTCTGCTGGTTCGCCATTCTAAGTTGAATCAGAGACCACTGCAGCATAGGTCTCCCCATTCTTTCCCAAGTCTTTTTAGGTAATACGTTCGCATCAGACCCCAGATCCAAAATGACCTGGTCCATTTCATAATCACCTATCTACACGGTGAGCCTCATCTCACACACCGTTCTTGCCTTATGTTGGCCGATTTTTCTGACCACTCGGTGTCCATCAGAGACCTTCTCTTTGTTGTCGTATTTGTTTATTAATTCCTGCAAGCCTTCCACAGCTTTTCTATTGCGCAACATTTTTATGCAGGTATCCAAAAATGTAGTAGCACAAAAGGATCAACCTCTATAGGCACACTATTTTCTTGCACCTTGTCATAGCTTCCTGAGGTGGAGGCCTCAACGAAGCTTTTCTTGGCTTCCATAAATTTTTCCTTGGTATGATTTAGATCAAACCCAACTTCCTTCTCTAGGGCCTTACTAACCCATCCATCCTCTTCAGGCTATTTACCTTTATCATCGCCAGTCGTTATTCCACTTCTTAGCACTATATTCATGCTTTGATCCTCTTCGTGGGGCTCAGATCTCATCATCTTTAACTTTTGTGTAGGTTGTTGAGGTTGTAGTTTCTTCTCTTGCATTTTAGCTATCAGTACCGAGCACTCTTCTATAGTATGGTCAAACTGGCTGCAGTATTGACATGACGGGCGTGTTTGATTCTGACATTCTCGCGCATAGTACCCTGGCTATCCGTAGTTGTAGCAAATAATATGACCGCGACTTCTACCAGGTCCTCCTCCTCCTCGGCCACATCCGCATCCCTAATAACCTCCACGCGCTCCTCCGGCGTCCTACTCTGGAGGCCTAGTTTCTGCTTGCATACAATATGTAGGTGTTCTTTCCATCATCAACTCATAGCTATGATAGTGGTGCTCATCGTGGCCCACAGATTTGCAAAAGTTACAGAACAATTGTTGGGGCGTCCGGATGAAATTTTAAAGTGAATGACAATTATCCATCACATGTTTTCCAACAACCTGACAAATAGCACACCATAGCGCAATCCCCACGCTCGACCCTGCGTGGGTTTCTGGCTTCAGGGGAATTGGTCCCCCTCCGGTTATATAATTCGAGTACACGAGACAGTGGTCTTTATCATGCCCCTAGCTCTTGCACTTCAGACACCAGACTTTCACACGCACTTTTGGTTTAGTCTCTTTATCTTTCTTCAAACTCTGTAAGTCTAGGTGCAGGCTCTATAACTGGGAGTGGATCTCTTGTTCCCCCAAGGTGGCATCCTGAATAGGTAGTGCATGTAACCTCATTGTGATTTCCAAGGCTTCCACCTGTGTTCCTATCTTCTGTTGTGATGGAGAAATTCTCAGGTAGGGAAGAAGCGAAGCTATAAACCATTCGTGATGTTGGCTATCTATGAGCTACATGTTAGCTTCTCAAATAAGACACTTCAAACTTTGATCTAATTCCTAAGGCGTCTCATCGACCCTTGTCATGATTTCTTTGAATCCAATTACTGATTGTGAGTCAGACTTAGGCTTACTAAACTCCTTGTTTAAAGTTTCCCTAGTCTCTACTAGCGATGCAAGAGGATTAATAGAACAATACTTGATATACCAAGTTAGCATGAAATCCTATAGAGCGGTAACCAATTGTGCATTTTTTATATTGTATTAGTAATATGTTGCGTTGTCCAAATAGCATTTGCAACAAACCAAAACTGCTATGTATCTTCACTTCCTATTCCTTTGAAAATCAACATCTTCATTGTGTTCGCCATTTTGAACGGTGGTGGAGGAGGTGGAGGTGTGGGTGAAGGTGTATGTGGTGGAGGTGGAGGTGGAGGCAGAGTGGATGGATGACGTGTTTGTGAAAAAACCTGTGTTATCAGCTAGACAACACTTCACGGTGAAGCTTGCACCGCTCCTTCGTCGTCGCTTGAAGGAGGTCTGATTAACAAACTATATTTTGGACCTGATCTCTCTTGATCTCTAAAGAGTCTTCTGCTTCGCATAGCTCTGAACATCAAGTCAATGGTATCACCCATTTTTCACATAGCAACATTTTAATCCAAGTATTCAATGATCTTAAATACTTACCTCGCAGTCCTTTGAAAAATCTCCACTCTGCTTCGCAATAGCTGACCGAGGTATCAACTGCAAATTTTGTAACAAATCCTCCTAGAATCTGATCAATCCAATAATCAAAAATGCATGCAATCTTGTTTTCATAAGCTTCTAATCGTTGCACTAATTCTGGAGTCCACACTATAGTACTATCAAGCTTCCACCTTCCTTAGCTATCTGTCAATTTATCCAACCACTCATACAGTTCAATGGGGAAGGTGCAGAAGAAGATCTCATGTATCTCTATATATAGATACATGTTCAACCACTCTTCCTTTGACAGGCGCGGATTCCTATTTTCTTGCGCCATGAACTCGTGAATCTTCCGATCCAACCACTTTTCAATCTATTTCTTGGTCAGATTCCAATGATGTGACATCACACATCTCTTTCAAGCAGATCCCGGTCCCAACAACAGAACCATTTGTTGGCTTAGGGGGTCCTGACCCAGGTTCAGAGTTAGTTGCACCAACCAACAAAACCCTACACTACTAGCCCTTTCGGCAACAACCTGTGTAGCGCATGTTGCAGTCTCACCGGAAGTAGTATGGGGGGATGCAAGAACCAAGTTTCTTCCTCCAAAGACAAGTGTGATGTCTTTTAGCACCTCAGATTTGACTTTGCATAGATCAATACACTCATAGGACATGTTACTACAATTTTGTTAAAACAATCACAGTCAATTTATCCACTTACATGCATTAGAGAACAACCCTAAATTAGTGTTCGCACAGATCTACTTAAGTTATTAGTAAACATAATAGAATTCGTTAGAGTCTTCGCAAAAGTACTTAAACATGCATTGCGTACATTATTAATACTTATTCAAGAGAATCACGTAACATTTGATCAATATTCCATAAAACAAATTATTCATCGACATCATATAGCATTAACAGAAATACGCAAGAATTCTTCAGTAATTGTCTTTATTGATCTTCAATTCAAGGTTACATACTCAAAACTACCTTGCGCACTCAGCTGCAGGAGTCTGTGCACTCAGTTGCAAACTCTACCTAGGCCTTTGTGCACTCAGTTACAGAGCCTTTTCTCTTCTATCTAACCCACTTCTCTTCGTTATCACTTCTCAGCCATCATCAATTACTATCATAACCTGCCTTAGACTCTCTAAGACACACCTATTTATAGCCTTTTTCATACAATCCCATGGTCCGCGGACCATGGGTGAATCTCAAAACCAACTCGAACTTTACATAAAACAAGGGGATAAACCCCTTCGACTCCTACTCATATGTGCGCTCTACATCCACAAATAGTGGAGACTTTACATTATTTACACAAAATGTACCAAAACTTGGGTTATCTTAACCCCAAAACTGACCCAGGGGACCCCATCCCAACATTTGGCATGCATGGTATTGCATGTCACTCCTTGTTGTTATTCCGTGGGATTTGATAGGTGTGACGGTGTTTTTAGCCTAGCCTTTCCATTTTTGCATAGCCATGGTGTGATGGGGTTCTCATTTTTTGGTTGATCTAGATTGTCGAATGGATTCAAAGTTGACTGAGGTGGATCTCTAAAAGAAAGAACACGTGGCCTAGTGATCCCTAAACCAGACTGTGGATTGTGGTAAATCCACTAGCATAGTGACCCCTAAACTAGACAATGGGTTGTAGTAAATCCAGGTATTGTGTGCCTCGATGGGCAAAGAATCCTCAACCGGTTAATGGTGGGATATACGATAAAGCTTAGAGGTGGTTTCCCTTGATTAAGCCTAGGAATCATTGTTGGGGAATGGCGGGATATATGGTAAACCCTTGGGGGTGGCATATTGGTTTAGGGCCTAGTGATCCCTGGATTGTATTATGGAATGCGGTAAAGCCTGAGAGACTAGGAGACAAGAAAATTCCTCACGTGTAGGTGGAGAAATCCAGTGGCATTCATACTTATTTTGGCCTAGTGATCTGGTGGAGATCATGGTTAAGCCTGTTATTACATGTTTTGATTTGTAAATGAATGAATAATGTATCTATGACCTAATAGATGATAATGCAACTAATGATATAAGAGAAAAATTCTTCTTAGAAATTCTCAGATTAATATGAGACCCCATGCTCATATTTGTGACATGTTTGACAAAATGCCTCTCATGGCTAGTAGGGGTCCAATCTAGACCTTCTCCTTGTTTTTGCAAATGCATCATTGTTATGTTGTGTAAATTCATTTTCGAAAGTGTCAATGAGTTCTAGGTAGTGACCTAGGCTCTGGACCTTAAAAAGTGGCTCAAATCCTAGAGACATAGCCATAGCACTCGGTAGAAACGTCCCTGGATGCATGCATACCGATATTGTGGGAGTGTCCAAAGCCTCTTAGACGCATGCTTGTCCATATCAAGGGAGCATATAGGGGTTTAATGGTTTAAAACTTCAGTTGGTCTCAGGCGTTGGTTACCTTATTGGTTGGGATGGCTCCTAGGATTTCTGTTGCTGATGTGGAAGGTTTGTATGGTGTGTTTTCGTCGATTCCACCTCCTTAAGGTCACCTAGGAGGTTGAATCCCATTATAGTGGCCTCTCGTTGCATATTTACCTCAGTTGGCTGGTTACTTGGGTAGATTGGTTGACCTGGATTGCCAGATGGATTCAAAGCTAAGTGAGGTGGATCTCTGAAAGAAAGAACACATGGCTTAGTGATCCTTGAACCAGACTGTGGATTATGGTAAATCCATGGGCCCAGTGACCCCTGAATCAAATTATGGTTTATGGTAAATCTAGATATTGTGTGCCTCATGTTAGTGTTGAATAGTATCCATGATCAAATTTACTCTTTCATATTGATGACAAATTTTTTTGTCAAATTATAATACTTTCATATTAAATTTGACACTTCTCATGGACCCATGATTGTGGTTTTTTCCCTTTTCCAACCTTAATTTCATTCTACCTTCATATTTCCAAACTCTATCCATTTTCTATTTTCCCATTATTTTCCATTTAACTCTAGCCATATCCCACATTATTTCATTTATTATAATCCACTTTTGTTAAAGAATCCAACTCTAGTCGTTCCCCATATCATTAAACATGGTCGCAAAGTCTTTTGTAATACATTACACTGTAATGTACATAATACATTATATATAAGCCCCCACCTCTTAAGCACTAAATGGGCCCACAGGTCATGTGGCGCCTTAAACGCAAGTCTCATACCCCATTGCACTCCCATAGCCTCTCCCTTTTCTGATTGCGATCGCGCGATCACAATCGCAGATTTCTCACGGTAGTCCCACAATGGCAAAGCTCATCGTATTGTTGCGACATAGGCAGACCCAACAAGATTATCTACTTAATTTGAAAGATTTCAAGTCCGGGAGTGGTATTCCTATATGCTCCCCCTCCACAATGCGATTGCGACCAGCATTTCGGATGTGATATTTTTATAAGGATGGTTTTGAAGGTTTTTCAAGTTCGTTCCCATGTTTTAATGTAAAAAAGGCCTCATTTACTGTCATAACATTATGATAAGTCTCGCTCACCGATATAGAAAAGTTCCTTCCCCCTCTACTGGTATCTACTTCTCCTCCACTCGCCGAATGTGATAAGACCCGATCACCAATTATGATAAAGTCCCACATGTCGATTGCGATATCGCAAGTTCCGTCCCCTCACTGATTGTAATAATTCCTTTCCTACCGAATGCAATATCACAATCAGGGATCGCATGAGTCTTAGGTCCCTCCTCCACCATCCCCTCTCTGATTACGATGCGATAAAGCAAACAGACGTGATATTTTATATATTGCGGTTTTTGATGTTTCGGGTCCAGCCCGTCGGCAAAAAAGGAAAAATCATGGTAAAAGGCCCCTCTGCAATGCGATTGCGATAATAATATGGCCCAGATTTAATCGGCTCAAATTAGCAGTCCTAGATCAACGGATTATAATCCTCTCATTACCCTCTCTTGGATCGTCAAATCAATTCATTTTGTGTGCTCCTTGTCACGATTTCTTGTCGTTTTCATGTTACTTCCTTATTGAATGATCACGCCCTCCTTTCATAGAGCACCAAATCATCCATTATGCCTCCATGCAAACAGAATGTAGAAAAACAAGGATAGGAGCACAGTTTGTCAGCAACCAGGACTAACAGCAATGTCTATTCGAGACCTAAGTTACCACCAGAATGCCCAGAACAACACCAGAAACTCAGTCGACTGATATTATTAGCAGCATTGATCTATTTTTATAATTTTTGTAACAAATATTGAATTCTATTTCAGTATATTCATTTTATAAATAATTATATAAATACTTCAGATTTCGAAGTATTGTAGGTTGGATGTTTGTGAATCATATCTTGGAGCTAGTGTACATTTTGTAATAATATAATAGGCAGTTACAGTTATTATCTTGGGATTCTTGTGGTATGTTTCTATGACAGTGTTTTCTCTAATATTTCTTTTTCCTACAATCTTTATGCTTTCTTGTGATCATCTCATGAGTTTTAAATAGAATTCATAAGTTATATGCTTTGTTTTGATGATATTTTCATGCTAGTGTTCTTTCTTCTTGATGAATGAATTCATGGTTACATGCTCATTCTAATGCTCTACCTTTTCATCTCTGCACCACCTCGACAAACTATTTTTGTCACTGATCATACCTCCCTTGCCCCATTATATCTCCAAAATTGATCATTAGAAACCTTAGCCTAGTCCTAGATCTATGACCTTCATCCAACAAACCCTTAAAACAAACACCATTGAGCTTAATATCTAGCCTAACATCTAAATTCCTTCTCCAGTCACTTCATTGGCTGTGAGATCCATGGGAGAGCCCTCTCTAATTTGGTAGGGTTAGCTTCCAGATCTAAATATTGGTTTGAGGTTATCTCCTTGGCTTACTTTCTCAGTCTTGGGACACTGGGGAGTGCTAACAACTTGGTGGGTCTAGGAATGCTCGACCAGTTAATGACGGGATATACGGTAAATCCTAGAGGTGGTTTCCCTTGATTAGGCTTAGGAATCCTTTTCAGTGAATGGCATGATATACGATATAGCCTAGAGGGTGGAGTCTCAATTTAGGGCCTAGTGATCCCTGGTTTAGACTATGGATTGTTGTAAAGCCTAAGAGACTAGGAGACACGAAAATTCCTCATGGTGTAGGTGGAGAAATCTAGTGGCATCCATGTTTTTTTGGCCTAGTGATCTATTGGAGATCATGGTAAAGCCTTTATTACATGTTTATTGTGTTGGCCTAGTGATCCAATGTGGATTATGGTAAATCTTCGTTTCTATTAATGAGGGTGAGGTGGTTTAGCCTTGAAATTCCCTAGTTGGTTCTTTTGGTTTGAGTCCCACATTCATGCTTGAAATATGGCACGAGGGTGAATGGCTAAATAGATAATTGGCTCACCCATTCTATGGTCAGGTGGAATGTGGTAGTCCCATCCCAGGTTGGCTTTTTCATTCATAAATAAGAGGTTCTTTCCTTGGTATCTTATGTGTAATTGTACTGGTTTATATGTGGATTTTATGGTTGATGTATCCTTGGTATTTCTGGTGTTATTATATTGGTTATGAATATGTATTATGATAGTGATGATGTATGGATCTCCTCATGTTTTGATTTTTAAATGAATGGATAATGTATCTATGACTTAATAGATGATGATGCAGCTAATGATATAAGGGAACAACGCTTCTTAGTGATTATCAAATAAATATTAGACCCCTATGCTTAGATTTGTTGTTCACACCTATAGATTACATATTTATGACATGTTTGAATAAATGCCTGTCATGGCTAGTAGGGGTCCAGTATATACTTTTTCCTTGTTTTTGAAAATGCATCATTGTTATGTTGTGTAAATTCATTTCTGAAAGTATCAATGAGTTTCGGGCAGTGACCTAGGCTCTGGGCCTGAAAAAGTGGCTCAAATCTCGAAGACTTAGGCACAAAGCTAGGCAAAAATGTCCCTGGACGCATGCATACCCATGTTGTGGGAGTGTCCAAAGCCTCCTAAACGCATGCTTTTCCATATCAAGGGAACGTCCAGGGGTTTAATGGTCTAAAACTTTAGCTGGTCTCAGGGGCTAGTTACCTGAGTGGTTGAGATGGCTCCTAGGAGTTTTGTTACTGATGTGGAAGGTATGTATGGTGTGTTTCCATTGATTCAAGTTCCTTAAGGTCACCTAGGAGGTTGAATCTCATTATAGTGGCCTCTCGTCACATATCTACCCCGGTTGGTCAGTTATTTGTGTAGATGTGGGATGAGGGTGTTACAAAGTGGTCTCAGAGCAGGTTTCATTCTATTTTTGGGGTGTCTGGTTTCCATTATTTTGGGTGATATCTAATGCCACAAAGTGGTATTAGAGCATGGTTCACCCCTTAGATTGGATGGGTTGTGTGCTAGTCATGCATTCATGTCGGTTGCATATGTGTTTCTTGTATTGTAAGACCATATCCTTGTTGCATTTGCATGGTGTTGATCATGGTTGTAGTGGTGTCACCATGTGAAGTTTGATGGTGTTGTTGTGGGATGTGTCATCACGAGTATATGGTTGTATATGCATTTTCTATGCATGTAGGTGTCTATATTTTGTTATGCATGCATTTTCATGGTGAAGGTTATTGTGCATAAGGTCATTGTATGCAATTAGGTCATGATGATGATGTTGGTATGTTATGATGCTAACATGTTGGCTAAGATAGAGCAGGATATGAAGATCATTAAATTGAAGTTGCATCGTTGGACCTCGAGGCAATATCATGTCATCATATAGGTTTGTATGTTAGGCATGCAGGTATGTATGTTAAGGATTGGTATATGCATTATGGTTATGTGTATGCCTTTCATTCTATTGATGTTATGGTTACATATATGATAGATTCTAGATGATTAGTGTAGTCATATGCACATGTCAGATAGTCGTGAATGATAGTAACATGTGGTTGTATGCATTGTTATATGTTGTTGATGAGTATTTTATAGGTTAACTTCTTGTTTTTATATGATAGTTAGCTTGATGATTAGGTTATATGTTGTTGATGAGCATGACATATAACTTGTTGTTACATGCTAGTAACTTGATGATTAGGGTTATTAAATTAAGATCTGGATGTTAAATGTATCATACTAATTTGGATTGGTCTATGTAAATGGTTAGGGTTATGACATTAAGGTATGATTTAATATGTGGTGATATTATGTTATACTAATCTAGACTGACTGTACAGATGTGATTATTATGTATGAATGACAATTGTTTATGAGTTTATGATGTGAACATGTTAGCTAGTTATTGTTATGGATATCATGACCTTATTTATGTTTGAATTGATATATTGTGAAGTTATATCGTGCTAATCTAGATTGATTTTGCAAAGAAGATATCCTCCCCTGAAATACATTAAGGTATGCGTTTTCTTATGTCATCTATTTGGTGTTTGAATGTTTGACTATGCCGTTTATTTGGTGTTTGAGTGTTTGGTGTCTATTATGTCGTCTATTTGTTGTCTGAATGTTTGATTACTTGAATGATATGAGTATGTGTCTATAATATTTCTTGCCGAAATGATATTGTTTTAAGATGGTTGTACTAATACATATGTGTTGAGACAATGGATATGTACTTGAGTGTAATAAGGTGATAGTGGTAGCATTATGTATTATGAATGATGAATATGAGTTGATTGTTGACTATGACATGGTTGTTAGAATTGGTAAAGGTTGATTTCAAATTAATATACATGGTGTCTTGATCTTTGGAACGTGAGACTAACATGTGTGAGCAGTTACAAGGAAACATGTTTGGTATTAGCTTGAAAAGGTAAGCTAACTAGTATGTTGTTATGTTTATATATGCACTGATAGTTGTCTGTTTATAGAAATATGATGCATGGGATTGCATGGCAAAGAGACTGCCATGAAATTGTAAAGAAGGCTCAGGTTGATCTTTCCTCTGGAAGCACTGGGAACCATGGGGATTGAGTCATGGTGTTTCTTTCCAATCTTCTACTTTTGGTATTTTGTGATTTGTTGAACTTGATTTGTGGATTTGTCTATGTCTAGTGTATGGCCATACCACTTTGTTCGTAGTGTTATATTGTTATTGGTTTTCATGGTTTTCTTCTTATTTGCTTTTTTTCTTGCCTTTTATGTCTTAAGGGTCTTGGGAATTGGTTGGGAAAGAAGAAAGTTGATGGAACTCTAGGAGATTTGTGTGGAACCCAATAGGTGATGAAAGACGTGGTGAAGTTGCCGCATGTGTAAGGGTAGCTAAAGGTAAGAATATGATAGTCAGCTAAGTTGGTTGGGTCCATTATTGTAAATGGATGGTGGCAGGACAATCATGAGAAAGTGTTAGGTCCCTATAATAATAGTGTATTCCCCTGTTGTTATTGTTAATGTAGCCCCCATATTGTTATTGTTGTGCCCATGTATTCCCCATATTGTTATTATTGTGCCCCATAGAAGCCCATTATTGTTATTATTGTTCCCTTACATTATTATTGTTATGTCGGCTCTGATTATATTGTGACCCCTTAGACTCCTATATATAGAAAGGAGGTTTTTTCATTTGAATCATCCAAGAATTGTTCATTTATGTAATGTAAAGGAGGTTTCCCCCTCTAAGAGGCTAATTTTGAATTTGTTGATCTATCTCTTCTTCTATTTTGTGAGTTGGTTGCATAACATTTAGTATCAGAGCTTTGGATTCTAGGTTTTTACTTCTTCAAATAGGTCATCTTGGACTTTTAGCTATAATTGTTTTTATACGAGGCTTCAGAAGCTTAAATTTTTACCACGTTGAGTCGAAATCTCAGAGAACTTCGTCTAAAAATTTCATATCTTGGTTCTGATCCAAATTTAAACAGGAACACGAAAAATTACACAAATAACCGTAAATACAGAGATACAACAAAAATAATACTTCATTTCATTAATGTAAAATATTGAAATATGCTTACAAATAGAAATGTAAATAAACTAGCTCAGGCGATGGTAGCTTATCTCTGAGGAGAGATGTTGTAGCTACATGCCTTTGAATTGTCTTACAATGAGGTTCGAAGGCCTATTTATTGTTGAGAAACAATGGAAAACCCTAAACATCCAAAACCCTGACCCTAGGAGATGAAGCGCCAAACTATGGGCCCCATTTTGGGTAAATTGGTACATCAACTACCCGGGGTCATAACTTTGGCATACGATCTTCGTTTGACGTGCACAATACCTCGTTAGAAAGATCTATCTGAGGAATACAACTTTGGGAAGAGAAACATTGGTCTATGGACCCATGTTGCTCCCATTTTTCCCAAAAGACATCGTTTAGGGCCTCAAAACGGCTCTGAATGTTCAAGACCTGAAAAACTGCCAAAAATAGTAAATTTTTCTACAAATAAGGAAACTGAAAAACTGAAAGAAACAATGGTGGGGGTCCAAGTGGAATTGGAGGGTGGCCACCAATATCCACTTGGATCATTCCTCCCCCAGTAAGCAATGGTCCCCATTGCGTTGAGTTCCTCCATGGGATGAGGAAACTTTTGTTGAACTTGGTCCTTGGTGAGCCACTTGCCCTGGTCTTTCGCTCCTCCCTTGGTGACTTGACTCAAGGGCCAAGTGATATGAGAAAATCCCAACACGAACTTGTCGTAGAAGTTGGCAAGAACCAGAAAGCTGCAGAGCTCTGTCAGAGTGGTTGGAGATGGCCAATCCCAAATGACTTGGATCTTGGCTGGATCCACATGCACCCCCTGTTCATCAATAATGTATCCCAGATACTGAACTTGGGTCATGCCAAAAGTGCATTTCTCCAAATTGGCACATAACTTGTGTTGCCGCAGTGTTTGGAGAACCTGTCGGATGTGGTGGAGGTTCTCTTCCCAACTCTGGCTGAAGATCAGGATGTCATCCAAGTATACCACTACAAATGAGTTCATGAATGTCCGCAAGATGTCATCCATTAGCCAAATGAAGGTTGCAGGAGCATTCGTCAACCCAAAAGGCATAACCAACCATTCGAAAAGGCCCTTCTTAGCTTTGAAGGCAGTTTCCACACATCAGAGGCTTCAATTGGTACCTGGTAATATCCTAACTTCAAATTGATCTTGTTGAAATATTTTACCCCCTTCAGTTGGTCCAGAAGGTCATCAATCCGTGGGATCGGGTACCTATTCCAGACAGTGATCTTGTTTAGCGCCCGATAGTCAATACAGAGTCTCCAAGTCCCATCCTTCTTCTGTACCAACACGATCGGGCTCCCACAAGGCAATGAACTCTGTTAGATGTGACCTTTCTACAGCAACTCCTGAATCTGCCTTTTGATTTCATCGTTCTCAAGAACGCAGCACCGATAGATTGGTTCATTGGGCAGCGGCGTAACTAGGGTCAGATCGATGGAGTGCTTGACCTGACAGTGCAAAGGAACCCCTACGAAGGAGGTGAAGATGTCCTCGTACTCCTCCACGACCTTGTCCATCTATAGTTTTCGTGCGGAGGGACCCTATCTGGAGGTCGTGGCCACCGTCTTCGTCTTTCCTTGAGAGTGTATCATCAAGAAAAGAAATTTCCCGGTTTTGGAAATGAGCTTACTACATTGTTTTGCAGTAACCAAAGAGATGGTGGTAGGTGGTGCTACATCTGGTATCTAGTGCAGCTTATTTCCCAAAGTAACAATAAGAGCATGATCCTTGACTCATATACAACATTTCGCTTCCACAAGTATGGTTGGCCTAATAATACATCAAGGGAGCAACGTCACACAATACCTCATCCGTGAAGGGCTTGATGTTGTATGTAAGGTGACACTGTTGGCTCACGCGAAGATCCCATCCTTGGTGAAGCCACTCGATGGTGTATGGTTGTGGATGTGATGTGGTCAGTAAGCCCAACCGCTTCACAACCTCTGCCGAAATGAGGTTCTTTTGGCTCCCACTATCGACAATGAACTGTAGCAGGGAACCCTTTACCCACATCTAGGAGTGGAAGAGGTGCTCCTCCTCCTCTGGATTTTTGGGTTCCTCCTTCTGGATCTTCGTGGTGGCAAAGGTGACGTTGTGCTCTGCATCGATAATCTCCTTCCCTTTTTCATTCCCCTTATCAGGTTCTGACTCAGAGTCTGAACATGCATCTGATTCTGAATACTTTTGCTCAACCACCAGTGACTTCTTGGCCCGACACTCACTTGTGTTGTCAGTGGAGCTCTTATGGAACTCACACCACTTTCCCGTGTCCTTCTTCAGCTTCGCGGTGTTGTTCTTTGCTTGCAGCTTTAGCAGGTTGTCCTGGGCCACCCCACCTTAGCTTTGTCCTTTGTTCAGTGGTTTGGGGGCGCCTTTCCTTTGCTTCGTATTTGCAGATCCAAAGTCTTGCTTCTTCTGTTTAAACTTATGCTCGATCTTGACAGTGTATCACTACACTGTGTCGAGCGAGGAGATGTCCAGGAACTCCATATCATCTTGGATGTACCTGTGTAGGCAGCCGCGGTATTTGAGTACCAAATGCAGCTCAGAATCCTTGATAGCCAACTTTGTGCGAAGGGTATGAAAAATATTGACTCTGGCACGTCTTGGTCCCTTCCCTGCCGCGGCGTGGTCCACTTTATGTATTTATCCTCATAGTTTTTGACAGGGTAGTGTTGCTCCTTGATGGCATTCCAGAATGAATTCCAAGTGGGTGCGGCTGAAAAAAGTGAGGTTGTACTTTCATCCTTCTGCTCACAGTAGGTTTCCCACCAATCCTTGACATGGGGGGCAGCTTTGAGAAGAGCGAAAGTAATCTTTTCCCAGCCAGAAAAATCATGAACAGAAAAATACCCTTCTAGCAGATTTAACCATTTATCTACAACGGCTGCATCTATCTAACCCTCAAATATGGGAATGTCAAAGTTAACATGTACCTTAAAGGGTGTGGCGCTTCCAAAGTAGCTACTAGAAGTAGATGTGTCGCCCCTGGGTAGTCGTTGAAGGATTTGGGCAAAGTTGTCCATCATCATGTTCCTTTGTCGCTCGAGGGCCTCTTCGAGCAAGATTTTGATAGGATCTCCTGCTCCCTCATCTTTTTTTTGATCCACCATGGGAGGTTGTCGGGATTTGCAAGGCTGGTCTTGCAAAGGTTCGACCAGTTCAAGCCTTAACTCCTTATATTCCAACCTCGTTGGGGACATGCAAAGAAAAACAGAGAAAGAGTAGACCGCTCTGATACCACTGATCCAGATTTAAACAGGAATGCAACAATCTAAATAGATAACCATAAATACAGAGATACAACAGAAACAATACTTCATTTCATTAATGTAAACTATTGAAATATGCTTACAAACAGAAATGGAAATAAACTAGCTCGGGCGACGGTTGCTTATCTCTGAGGAGAGATGTGGTGGCTACATGCCTCTGAATTGTCTTACAATGAGGCTTGAAGGCCTATTTATTGTTGAGAAACAATGGAAAACCCTAACCCTAGGAGATGAAGTGCCAAACTATGGGCCCCGTTTTGGGTAAATTGGTACATCAACTTCCCGAGATCGTCACTTTGGCATACGATCTTTGTTTGACGTGCAAAATACCTCGTTAGAAAGATCTATCTGAGGACTACAACTTTTGGAAGAGAAACATGGGTCCATGGACCCATGGACCCATGTTTCTCCTATTTTTCCAAAAAAACGTCGTTTAGGCCCTCAAAACGACTCTCGGAGTTCAGGACCCGAAAAACTGCCAAAAAATAGTAAATTGTGCTACAAATAAGGAAACTGAAAAACTGAAAGAAAAAATAGTGGGGGTCCAAGTGGAATTGGCAGGTGGCCACCAATATCCACCTGGATCAGGTTCACTATTTTTCGGAGATATGTTTTGAGGAAGTTAGGGTTTTTGCAGGTTCCAAAATTTTGTCTCAAACAGGTGACCTAGGGAAAATAATCATAAATTTCATTTCAAGCATCGGATTTGATTTCTATAAAAAGTGGTTGAAAGTGAATGGACTGTAGTTTGTATGTACCACATTCAGGGCTGAAGGTTGAAACAATGACACATGGCACTCTGTACAACTTCGTTGTACTAAACTAGTCCATAATCAGGTCATCATGGGAGATTTGGCATAACTCTTTCTTGAAGAATCCAATATTGGTCTGACTTGTGGGGTTGGAAAGAAGATTCTTAGGGCTACCACAAGACAAAATTTCAGACCTTGGAGATCCAAAATTACATATATACAATAGATTCAATATCAAGCTCCTACAAAGCGAAAAAAAAAAAAAAGGTGTGTAATTTTTAAAATTTGCATAAGTTTTGTTTGAAAAAGTTAGTTTGAAGTGATTCAATAGGAATTGTTGGGTGCAGGAATTATGGTTAAGAAGACTCCTTCAACACTTAATTATCAACTTGAGGGTTTCGTAAACTTAGAGGCGAAGCATAGGAAATGTCAGAATGATACGAACTTTTCCTAACTCTATTCCTACTTCCTTAATTACAATCTTGCATAATTAAAAAGAAAATATCACCCTACAATTTACACAAAAGATATTCTAGTGTTGGAATATGAAAGAAAGTAATTTTGTGAAGAAATAAATAAAAGGAACTTTCAAACTCTTGTAAGTAATCATGATTAATTGAAATGGAAATCTATGTCTATCTTTAGTATAGTTGTATTTCAGATTAATAATTGGACCGTTGAAGATATCTGAGTTCTTTATAGATCTTTCTCCCTGCATTGAGTTGTTATTTCTATACTCCTGCAATCTTCTTGAACCGGTATCGGAACAAATTTTATATGTTGGAAGTATATTCTACACTTGTACTGAAGATTTCTATCCTCATGCAGGAGCTCTATGTCTTAGGACTAGAGCACTCTGTACCTGTATCAGGATATTGATTGTTGTACCGGAACAAAGATTCCTGCACCAAGTTTTCAAATTTCTTTCATAAAAGAATAAAGAGTGTTTTATCTTAAGAAACGAATTTTCAAACGTTAACAAAACTTTGAAATAGTTTTCACAAACAGAAAGATGCTTCAACCCAACTTAACTTCAAAATAAGAATTAAATTTGAAATTCAAAGCACACTTTTCTTCAATCAAGGAACTCTTTCATGCAACTAAAGAAATCATTTAATTGTGACAGCATGCTTTATCCCTGTAATAATTATTCACATAAATCTGATCTGCCTTTTTAATCTTTTTAATTCAGAAAGGTTCACTTTGAATAATTAGATGTGAATTTCGATCCTTTCCTTAAAAGTGTAAAGTGCATGTATAGATTAATGCGTTATAACAGCGTTCATTCCTTAATTACCAAATCATATTCAATCCAGAATATCAAGAATACTTCTAAAATATGAAAGCTCACTTGCAGAAATGCATCAAGATCCTTATGACAGAAAAGAACGAAAGACTTTGTTGTAATGAACCAAAGAAATCAAAATGCAGAATTGTAAATGCACTAATGCAGGAATAACGTGCTTGCACGATCTGGGTAGAAATAATAATAAAATTGGAAAAGAAAAATTACAAAAATGTAAGATCAAACTTAGCTAAGCATGCACACCATGGATCTGTCACACAATGGCTATAAATGAAATTGACCTTGATCTTTTTGAAAGAATAGAAGCATCTACTTAATTCACACCTTGCATTAATACGAAAACAACACGCCTTTAACGAGAAAGAAGAATGCGAGGGAGAACGAGCTGGGTTGGCTGGGCCCTAGCCAACCAGCTCATTTCCTTGTTTAAGAAGCTTGGAAACTCAGCTCTCAGCAACGCATCAACATAGAATTAAAACACAGGATTGAAATAACATGGCACAGTCCCTTTATATTAAATTTCAAAATCATCAAATGTACATGATGAAATTGAATCCAACCCCGAATGAAGGCGATGCCAGCAAAATTAAAAAATACCACAGTTACAGTAGCATTGATATCGCTCCCATTTCCTACCTGAATCCTACATTATATACATCCCTTTAGGCCTACGACCGTAACAAAATTACATTTAGCATTACGATCTAAGCCTTTCAGCTATAACGAAATAACAACAACATTACATTTTAAGCCTTTTGGTTGTAACAAAACACTAAACTTAAGCATTCGGTCGGCGACCTAATCTCTATCATATCCCTGACTTATCTCTGCTCTGAGCCCAACTCGAGATGACCGATTCTGAATGAGATGTCCGCGTTAGGTAGTGAGCTGTCACGGAAGTTTAGGATTCAACAGCAGTGCAGGAATCTTACCTACACTCGACCATGCTAAAGAAATGATTAATATGTTTCTTACCAAATACTTTTATGAAAGAAGATATTAGTTGCAAATAATATTAAAGGTATAAAATCTATAAAAATAAA
Organism: Pinus tabuliformis; assembly: GCA_031772625.1. Taxonomy (NCBI): domain Eukaryota; kingdom Viridiplantae; phylum Streptophyta; class Pinopsida; order Pinales; family Pinaceae; genus Pinus; species Pinus tabuliformis. Next base: position 311,253,759 of record CM062816.1, on the reverse strand, counting down.
TAATTAATTACATTTATAACCCTTAAATATGAAATATAAAGCTAGTGCGGGAAAAGGCACGATTCTTGGAATAGTGCAGGAATAAAGAGGTTGCGAGGTAGGTCTAAGGTTATGAATTTGAAGTAGGAAAGGGGTTAAAAATAAAGAAATTTAGCCTACCAACATCCTCCCCTCCCTATGTTGTTGTGTGTCCTCACACAACCTTTACCTGCTGCAAAAAAAACCAAAACAAAGGAGGCTCCCTTCAATCTTGAACTTGTAGGATGATCCCTGCTTTCACCATCTTTGCCTTCTTGCCTCGATCCTTCTTGAGTTGCTTGGTAATCTTTTTAAGATTTTTATATAAATTTGAGGCCCGGAATTTCCATATCTTGACTTGTCTTTTCTTATCTTTCACTTCTCCTACCAACTTTGCATTTATCTGCTTCTGCACTGTATACTGCTATTTCATGGCTTGGTTTAATATATCCAAGTCGTAAACATTCTGATTGAGCTCTTCTATCTGACTGTTCAGAAAGAGGGTGGATTTTTCTACTCCCAATTCCTCCGGTGTAGATTTCTCGGCAATTGATTCCAAACATGTGTCGACATCATCAGGGTCAAGGTTATCTTGGCTACCCAATTCCTACATTTCAACATCGTCAAGGGTTTCAATACCCAGAATTTCAATGTCACTAAGGGTCTTAGTACCCGGAACTTCAATGCTATCAAGGGCCTTAGTACCCTGCACATTCACCTTATCAGGGGTTCCAATATCCGGAACTTCAAAATTATCCAGGGCTTCAGTGCGCCCCATCATCCATCTGACCCTCCACGAGATCTTTGCTTACACTCGTATCATTTTTTCTTCTTCATCTTACCAAAGAGGACTAACAAGGGTGTGTCATCTTCCTTCTCCGCATAGCCTTCATTGACCACTGTATGGGTCTCCACCTCAGCAAGGACAGAGAGGTTATTGTTACCTGGTGAATCAGGTGGTGAGTCGGCTAATGGTATCAAGGAGGTCGACTGAACATGACCCGCGCTTGAAGAGGCAGTTCTTTTCCTAATCTCAGTAGGATGTGGGGTCAAGGTTTCTGATTTTCCTTCCTTTCTTTCCCTCTTCTTCTTGGACGACTTCCCTGCACCTCATCCTTGAAACTCCTTCAGAAATTCTTTCCAAGTCACCTTTTTAACCTCCAGTTCCTTCTTGATTAAAATTGTGATCAGCCCATGGTGGTACAGGAAGGTCAGTGAATAACGACCGTCGCAGGTGAGAAAATTCTATAATACGTAAATGAGTTCCTTCCATTTCCTAAGCATAGCGCTACATTGGAGACCATTCTTCTAGTCCACCTTTTGCTTCGGGTCGACCATGAATCGGCGCCACAACTTCTTCTCAATCTTCTCCTTCCTAAACCATTGTTCTCCCACTGCTGCTAAACCTGTAGCCTGAGATATGGACTCCTCGATGACCGCAAATTCTAGCGAACCCACCTTGGCTCGACTTCCATCAAAATTCTGGGCAAATGCTAGCGCCACAGATGAGTCAAATCCATCAATTTTTTGCAGAAACGAGAAGAACTCAAATTACTGCAATGTTGCAATATTGTTTCTATACTCAGTCGTTTGCTCCATCTCCTTCACGAACCATGGTTCAATCCTTGTAGGCACCATTTCTCTATTTGAATTCACCTAATCTCTGTCTAAAACTTTGGAAGAGTATTACAAATGATGAACTCAAAGATTTGTTGAGGGATTTATGATGGTCGAGCTATACATCTTCCCCCATATTGTCCACCTTCCAAATGGTCATGCTCCATAATTAAGATTACATGCGTGGGATGGATGTGAATACGAATTGGTTCAAGTACAAGCAGGTGATGATGATTGGGAAAGGTGACAGTTTAGATAATGATTCGATGTAATGATCATGCGAGGTAAGATATGAGGTAAGGTCATCATTGACAGGTGATGAGTCTTTTCAAGAAGAGGTAAGTATTGGATTTTGGGATAATCATACCATCCCACATTCATTTCATGATCTCCATAAGGTGTACTCATACTCATTAAAAAGATGAGATTTCTTAACCTAAAATATCTTTGTACTTAAACGATTTCTTCCTAATTTAGTAAATGATAAAACAAAGTGTTAACCATAATACAAATTATTGAATTCCATGATCTACAGGTGGTGCAATCATTATGCCTGTACAAAAAAATTACGAAACAAAGATAAGCTTTTCAATACACATTTTTGCACCAGGTGTTCCTGCACTGTATTTGCATTGAGACCATTGTTCCTGCACCAGAACATGTGTTTTCATAATTGGGCATGCTCAGTGATGCAGATTCTTGTACTGAACGTGCCTACATTGAACATGCTTGCACTTAAACATGCATGCACTGAACATGGTTGCATTTGAACTTGTCTGCACTGAACATTCTTGCACACGAACACACATTCTTGCACCAGGGATATTTGTAGCATATCTGGAAAGAGAAAGGGAACCAAAAAAATTATGATAGGATATAATTCATAGGCTGGATTTGAAAAAATTGTTGGATATACAAGGGAGGTTTTATTCACCAATCTTTGGTGTTGATATATGCCTTTTGATCTGACTTGTGAGTTCACATTAGATCCTGCAATCAATCCATGAGGGAAAAAAATAAGGGGGGAAAGGGTAAATTTTAGAATGGGAGGGAAATTACGACACAGAATTCAAGAGCGAGACCACCAAGAGGGACAAATCGAAAAGGGATTTTGGGGAAAAAATTTCAAGGGGAAAAGAGGGAAATACGAAATCAGATAGGGAAAGTTTCTCTAAAGAAAGGGAAGGTAAACTTCATGGGATAAAAGAAGGAAATAAAGGGGATTTTTTTACGAAAATGGGAATAGAAGAAGGGTAGAATTTCACCTGAAATCTGCCTGTATAGCGCTGATCCGAAAAGTAAATATAGCAGGAATTGAGTGTTACTTGGATAAAAAATTTATGTGCCAGCTATCCCAAACTTGGATAAGGGCTCGGTTCCTGCACTTGAACCTACTTCTTCTTGGTGACAGTCAACACATCTAAAAATCAAGCAACATTCCCATTTTATTAGAATTTGATCTTCCTACCAACAAGCTAGTTTTCAGGTTGATCCTTCTGCAATCATGTCAGTAAAACTGATTTTTACAATCACAGGAAAATATTTTTTCTTAAACTTTTTAATATTATTATTATTATATTTTGGATTTTCTTTAAACTTTATTTCAAGAGAGAAGAAATAAGATCACAATAGGTCGGCATAGCCACCTACCAACTGAATTTCACACTATTGTTGCTCTAGCTGCATGAAATCTTCCTTTGTGAGGGGCTAAAAATATGCTTTAAGCCTATGCGCATTCACAAGGAAAACTGAATTTTTCCCATCGATAGTTTTGACTTCTACAGCCCCATTGTCGAAAACTTGAATTACCTCATACGGTCCCATCCAACGAGTATGGAACTTCCCTTTAAAATGTTTAAATCTAGAGTCATAGAGAAGTACCTAATCAGTTGGTTGGAATTGTTTCTTATTGATAAAATTGTCATGTCGTTTCTTGTGTTGTTGCTGCACAAAAATATTTTGTTGAACAACATCCCTCCGAAATTCATCCAACCCGTTTAACTACAATAGGCACTGAGTTTGTGCTTTCGAGATATCCAAACCCAATTGAACTACAGTTCTGAAAGTCTTTATCTAAATTTCAATTGGCAAAAGGACTTGTTTTCCGTACACCATCTCATATGGTGTATGCCCCATGTTATTCCTCGAAGTGGTTGGATAAGCCCATAAGGCTTCAGGAAATCGGTTGGCCCAATCTTTCCTGTGCATGTTTATTGTTTTGATGAGGATGGATTCGATCACCTTATTTGTAGATTCCACCTAGCCATTTGCTTGCGGGTGGTACGGTGTATATTTCTTGTACCGAATATTATATTGATTTATGACTTTCTATACCAAGTTAGAAACAAACTTCGGTCCATTGTTAGAAACAATTTATCTAGGAACACCGAATCTAGTAAAAATTTCATTAAATAGAAAATCAACAACAACTTTCTCAGTGGCAAAAGAAACAGCTTTAGCCTCTACCCATTTAGTAACAAAATCAGTACAAACCAAGATATGCTTTTTATTTAAAGATGTGGGGTTTATGGGTCCTACGAAATCAATAGCCCATTTTTCAAAGGGCTCAATCATAACTTGAGGACATAAAGGCATTTCATTGGCTTGAACAGGTTGACCCATCCGTTGACAACTATCACAACGCCTAACATATTGCTTGGCATCCTTAAACAAAGAAGGCAAAAAATAGCCAATGCGTAAAATTTTATATGCAATTCGTTTATCAGCGAAGTGGCCACCGCAAGGTTCATCATGGGCATATTTTAAGATATCAAACATTTCTTCCTCTCTCACACATCTATGAATAACAAAATTTGGTCCAGTGTAAAAGAGGTGTCCCTGTATCCAAGAATACGAAGCACTTTTCTAAATGATATTCTGCTTTTCACGAGCAGATATGTGAGGTGGTGTTTTTCCGGTGACTAAATAGTTAGTTATGTCGACAAACAATGGGGTTTTTTCTGACATATAAAAAAGATTTTCGTCAAGGAAATGATCATCAACAGGAATTACTTCACCAAGATTATTTAATCTTGAAATACAATTAGCTACAATATTAGACTTTCCTAGTCTATCAATAAATGTAACATTGAATTCATGTAATAAAAGAAACCACCGAGTCACTCTACCAATAGTTAAAGGTTTATTCATTAAATATTTATAGTAGAATGATCAGTATGCACATAAACTTCATATCCTGTAATCTACTGTCTAAATTTATTAATAGCAAAAATAACGGCTAAAACTTCTTTCTCAGTCACTATATAGTTAAATTTGGCAGGTGAAAATTTTTTACTGCTGTAATAAATAGAATATGATTGTTTATTCTCCTCTTGTCCTAAAGCTACACCAATGGCAGTGTCTGAGGCATCGGGGGAAATGTGAAATGGCAGGGACCAATTTGGTCCTCTCAAAACTGGTGCCTATGATCATTTTTCCTTCAATGTCTCAAATGACTGTTGACAAGTTGTGGACCAGAAGAATTCACTATCCTTAGCTAATAATTGAAAAAGGGGGGTAGAAATATGTTGGCATTATGATTCAAGTGTTGTCCTTGATGGCAACTCACTCAGAGGTTGGTACAGATACTCAGAAGTTGGTTCAGGTGATGGCAACTTACTCAGAAGACAGATCCTAGTACAGCTTGCCAAGGAAGTTCATACACGCAGGTTTGTTAAGCCCAAGTCGCGTGTACACGCAGGTTGGCTTCAGAAAAAGCGCGTGTATGTGGAAAAGCACCTTTGGTCCATGGCGGTTAGTCCTTGGAAGTTGTGCCTATGGTTTCGGACCATTGTATCTCGACGGGCGTGTCGATCCCTAGTTTTGAAGTTGATGGTATTGTGTTTCTATGGTTTTGGCTCTTGGTATTGAACAAGGCCTAAGGCTATATAAGGAGAAGATCACTAGGCAAAGAGTAAGTGTGTGTGGGTGTCTGACGCAGTGAGAGGATCTGGTATTGCTGGTTATCTGTTCGGGACGCTTGGCAAGGGTCGGATCTGACAGCAAAGGCAGAAGTAATCATTTCTAGATCTGCACGCGGGTTGCCTTTGGAGAAAGCGCGTATACACGCGGTTTTGGTACAGTGAAGTAGCGTATGCATGATAAGGGTTGATATTTCAGGTTGTTGCTGATTCTGGTGGTTGTTGCAGAGTTCTAGATTCTGGTTTGGGTTCTGTGTTCTTGATGACAGGGTTTCAGTGATTCGGTATTGGGTTGTTTAATGAATTATGATGCAAGTATAAGTTGATGATTGTATTGCGGTAATGTTTGCTTTGTACTCTTGGATCCAGTCTGAAAATTGATGAAACGTGGTCCCTAAAGGTTGTAGGGTCAGCACCTACGTACTAGTAAATGGATCAGCTAGTACAAGAGCTGAGGGGGTTGTAGCTCCCTTCCAAAAGTAGTTGGAAAACGAGAGAGAGGGTTGTAGCCCTCTGCAGGTTGTAGCCTGCATACTGGTAAAGGACTGCACCAGTATATTGTAAAAGAAGTTTCTCATTAAAGAAGAAAGAGACGAATTGCAGCAGGTGGTTTTCACCCACATTGGGTTTCCACCTTATATCATGGTGTTCATGTGTGTGGCTCTTGTGTGATGTTCTGTTCTGTTATACTGCACCTGTTTACTGCTAAATTGCTTAATAATGTTCTGATGCATTTACTGAAGATAAGATTAACTGAATCATAAGATATCTGCATATACGCTAGTTGCTTTAGACACAGTCGCGTGTACACGCGGGTTCACTTAACTGAAGTCGCGTATATGTTTCTGAGTATGAAATTGAAAAGGTTTTATTGATCTGATAATACTGATTCACCCCCCCTCTCAGTATTATTTCCAACAATTGGTATCAGAGCCGGTCCTTCAGAGGAAGCTTGATCGCTTGAAGGAAAAGATCCATCAAAATGGCTAATCCAGAAAGAGAGGCACACATCAGGCCACCAGTCTTTGACGGGAACAATTTTACTCACTGGAAGATAAGAACCACTGCATATCTACAGTCTCTTGGAGCAGAAGTTTGGGGACTCATAGAAGGAGGATACAAATTCCCATCAGCAACTCCTACAGATCCAGCAGAGAAAAAGCAATATGAGCTCAATGCCAAAGTAGTTAATGTCCTATTGAGTACTTTGACTCAATCAGAATTTATGAAGATCATGCATCTCAAATCAGCTAAGGAAATATGGGACAAAATCATTACAAGCTACGAAGGAGATGATCAGGTAAAAATAGCGAAGCTTCAAACTCTCAGAATCCGGTATGAAACTCTTAAGATGCGAAGTAATGAAAGCGTAGCTAATTATTTCCTGCGTATGGATGAGATTGTGAATTGTATGAGGGATCTGGGTGAAGAATTTGAGGAAGTTGTCTTAGTTCAAAAGGTTTTGAGATCTCTGTCTACTAAATTTGATTCTAAAGTATCTGCCATAGAAGAAAAGGAGAATGTGCGAAAAATTACCATGTCACAGCTTCACGGGATCTTAACTGCTTTTGAAATGCGACTAGAGGTACCACCAGAGGCCGCATTCGAAGTGTCAGAGGAAGAAGATGAGGTAAATTTTGTCAAGAATCTTGAACGGGGAACTGGACGGTTCAAAGATAAGCTGCCTTTCAAATGTTTTCTATGTGGTAGAGTTGGTCACTATGCTGCTAGATGTCCTCATAACAAAGAAAGGATATATGAAGAAGATGGTAGAAGCTATTATTCCCATATTAAAAGTTCATTTAATGATAGTGAAGATATTAGAAGTCTCATGGCGCACAAGAAGAAGAATGCTTCATCCAATGATAGCGAGGATATTAAAAGTCTCATGGCACATGAAGAGAAGAATGCAGAAACTGAAGAAGCTGCCAAATTAAAAGAACTATTGGAAACAGAAACCAGGGTAAGGGAGAAATTACAGGATATAGCAAAAGATCAGAGCACAACTATTCAGAGACTTGAATCAAAGATCCTCTCTCTAAAAGAAGATCTTGAAGATCAAGAACATGAAGTGATCAAACTAAAGCGACAAGTAGAAGAAGGGAGAAAAGTTGAAGAAGACCTAAGGAAGCAGTATCTGAAAAAGGAAGAACAACATCAAGTTGAGGTAAATATCTTGAAAGGTAAACTAGAAGAAAAGGATAAGCTTTTACGATTTCAAGATAGTTCTAAAGTCTTGGATGACATTCTTAATAGTCAAAGATCTCCTGCTATCAAGACTGGTCTTGGTTTTCATGAATATGTTGAAGGTGAATCTAGTTCACAAGGTGAGACAAGAAACTCTAATGAGAAATCTGAAATGCTCAAGGAACAACCAAGAAAAGAAATTCCTCAAGGAAGATCCTTTACTCCTAACTATGGACGTGATAGACGATTATTTCCTCCGCTGAATAAAGTTGAATGTTATGTATGTCATAATCTTGGACATGTTGCAGCCAGATGCAGAAGTAGAATGGTTCAAGAAAGATCATCTCATCCCAGGTATTTCAGAGGGTATTGCTTTGCCTGTAATGCATATGGACACAAAGCAATTGATTGTGATAGAAGGAACATGAAAAATATAAGGTGTTATACATGCAACAACTATGGGCATAAAGCAAGGGAATGCAGAAGCAGATTTCAAAATTCAAGACAAGGGGACCATACATCATCACAGTTGCAGGAATTGAAGAAGACAGAGACAGAAAGGTGTGGGACAACTCAGACAGCTGACATAACAGACACAGGGGAATCTGAAAGTGATGAAATTCAGTATTCCATCCTGCATACGCTGATAGACTGAAGACAAGTCGCGTATATACGCGAGTTACAGGCTGCAAAGTCGCGTATATGAAGAAAGGGCAGCAGAACAGACCCAGGTTCAGTCATGGTTGGCTCAGGCTCAGGGGGAGCAGAACAGACTCAGGAAATGGTTCAGACATGGTTGGCTTACACTCAGGGGGAGAATATTCTTCGAATAATGCATTGTTGGCATTATGGTTAGAAGGTGTTGATAAAGTCTATGAAGCTAAATGATACATCTTACTGTTTAGGAATGGTATTGCAGGCTGATGGTACAGATCATGATGCTGTTGGTGGCTTTCATAAGTCTTGGTCTAGATATTTCATCACTATGTCATGTATCTCTTTTATGATGTCAAGGTCATGTAACGGCCTATGTTGGTTTCCCCACTATGCCTGGGATGAATGATGAAATGTTCATGTATTATCATGTATCTTCACATGGTTAGGTGAATGAGTCAATATTGGGATATCCCCACTAGGTTGGGTGATGAATGTATGTTGAGTCTTTTGGTGATTGGAAGGTCTTCTATGATGTATAAGTCTTTGTTCTTCTTGTAGAACATCTTTTACAGATCTTGCCTACAGTCAAGGGGAGCATGAACAGCACATTTCAGCAAGAGCAGGATGGATAGATTGGTACACTTTGGCATACACAAAGGGGGAGCACATTTGGAGATTTCAGCATATACTCAGGGGGAGTATGGATAGCAGTATGGTCAGCAGAAGGTATACCAAGGAAGAGAATATCTTGGTCCACCCTTTGCCCTTGATGTCAAAGGGGGAGAGTGACTTGGTGTGGTGGTTGCCATCAAGTCCAAAGGGGGAGATTGTTGGCATTATGATTCAAGTGTTGTCCTTGATGGCAACTCACTCAGAGGTTGGTACAGATACTCAGAAGTTGGTTCAGGTGATGGCAACTTACTCAGAAGACAGATCCTAGTACAGCTTGCCAAGGAAGTTCATACACGCAGGTTTGTTAAGCCCAAGTCGCGTGTACACGCAGGTTGGCTTCAGAAAAAGCGCGTGTATGTGGAAAAGCACCTTTGGTCCATGGCGGTTAGTCCTTGGAAGTTGTGCCTATGGTTTCGGACCATTGTATCTCGACGGGCGTGTCGATCCCTAGTTTTGAAGTTGATGGTATTGTGTTTCTATGGTTTTGGCTCTTGGTATTGAACAAGGCCTAAGGCTATATAAGGAGAAGATCACTAGGCACTGAGTAAGTGTGTGTGGGTGTCTGACGCAGTGAGAGGATCTGGTATTGCTGGTTATCTGTTCGGGACGCTTGGCAAGGGTCGGATCTGACAGCAAAGGCAGAAGTAATCATTTCTAGATCTGCACGCGGGTTGCCTTTGGAGAAAGCGCGTATACACGCGGTTTTGGTACAGTGAAGTAGCGTATGCATGATAAGGGTTGATATTTCAGGTTGTTGCTGATTCTGGTGGTTGTTGCAGAGTTCTAGATTCTGGTTTGGGTTCTGTGTTCTTGATGACAGGGTTTCAGTGATTCGGTATTGGGTTGTTTAATGAATTATGATGCAAGTATAAGTTGATGATTGTATTGCGGTAATGTTTGCTTTGTACTCTTGGATCCAGTCTGAAAATTGATGAAACGTGGTCCCTGAAGGTTGTAGGGTCAGCACCTACGTACTAGTAAATGGATCAGCTAGTACAAGAGCTGAGGGGGTTGTAGCTCCCTTCCAAAAGTAGTTGGAAAACGAGAGAGAGGGTTGTAGCCCTCTGCAGGTTGTAGCCTGCATACTGGTAAAGGACTGCACCAGTATATTGTAAAAGAAGTTTCTCATTAAAGAAGAAAGAGACGAATTGCAGCAGGTGGTTTTCACCCACATTGGGTTTCCACCTTATATCATGGTGTTCATGTGTGTGGCTCTTGTGTGATGTTCTGTTCTGTTATACTGCACCTGTTTACTGCTAAATTGCTTAATAATGTTCTGATGCATTTACTGAAGATAAGATTAACTGAATCATAAGATATCTGCATATACGCTAGTTGCTTTAGACACAGTGGCGTGTACACGCGGGTTCACTTAACTGAAGTCGCGTATATGTTTCTGAGTATGAAATTGAAAAGGTTTTATTGATCTGATAATACTGATTCACCCCCCCTCTCAGTATTATTTCCAACAAAATATTGGAAAAATTCTCAATGAATCTCCAGTAATAACTAGCATGTCCGAGGAAGCCTCTCACTTCCCTTTGTGTTTTGGGTGCAGGAAGATGAAGAATAACTTCAACTTTAGCAGGGTCTACCTGGATACGTCAGAAACCAAATGACCAAGAACCATTCCTGATTTGCACATTAATCTACATTTTTTTATCACTCAAAGCAAGATGAGACTCTTGGCAACATAAAAACACTTTTTCTAGATTTTTAAGAGCTTTAACGAATGAGTTACCAAACACAGAAAAAACATCCATATAAATCTCAACACATTCAAGATCAGCAAAAATAGCCAGCACAACCCTCTGAAAGGAAGCGGGTGCATTACACAACTCGAAAGGAAGCACTCGATAAGCAAATGTACCACAAGGACATGTAAAGGTAGTTTTGTCTTGATTTGAGGGTGTGATCTGGATTTGGTTATACCCACTAAAGCCATCCAAAAATGAAAAGTACTTTTTACCAACAAGGGTGTGTAGCACCTGATCGATGAAAGGAAGGGGAAAGTAATCCTTGAGAGTGGATTTGTTTAATTCTCAGTAATCAATGCAAATATGCCATCTCCCATCTTTCTTAGGGACTATTACTAATGGAGAGACCCACTGACTATCAGAAATGGGATAGATGAAATTAGCGTCTAAGAGTTTTTGTAATTTCTCTTTAACAATATCTCGTAGCGCGAGATTCATTCATCTCTGGGGTTGTCAGACAGGTTGGGCTCCCTCCTTAACATAGATATGATGAGTACAAGTCTCACGAGGAATTTCATTCATGTCTTCGTAACTCCAATCGAATGCATCCAAGTGATCTCGCAACAAGGTAACAAGCTGCTCTTGCTGAGATGAATCCAGGTCTAAGCTAATGTGTAGATATTTTCCTAGACTAATTTCAAAAAGAGTGGTCTTGGGCTCAAGATTATAGGAAGATGATGCTACAATGTGGGATGAGGAAGGCTAGGAATCAGAATTTTCTTGAAAATCCAGACTAAAGATCTAATGAAGTGTGTCAAAGTTAGGCATAGTGTCTAAATTGTTCAAGAAACCTCGTAATTCACCTTCCTGGGTAGACTCGGTATGATGATGAATCAAAGAAAAATATCGGGTCTCCTCATCACTGTTGTCATAATCTAACCATAAAGTGTCCTTAAGTTCCCGAATAGATCTAGTAGGTGGATATAAGGTGACCTTTTTCCTAGAGTCTCCATGTAAAATGTACATATCAACAAAGTGACATCCAATATAAGCAGCAGTCGTGGTAAGCCATAATCATCCTAAAATCAAAGGATGTCCTCCCACTGGATTCTTTGGTTGAAGTACAATGAAATCCGCAGGGTATTCCCATGAATCTATAGAGACAACCACATCATCCAATACTTCATGAAGCTTGATTTTAAATTTGTCTACAAGTTCAAGCACAGTCGGTGTAGGACGAATATGGTCCAACCCAAATTGTTCAATGGTTTGCCTAGTCATAACATTGATGGCCACCCCCAGGTCTATTAATACATTAGAGATAAGGATATCACCTATCTGGACAAAAACAATTGGGTTTCCAGGATCTGTATATTTATGGATTGATACACATCCTGTCATTAACTCAGTTTCTCTACCAACAAACTAAACAGTCTGAGGTTCTACTCTCTTCCTCCCTCGCTTTTTAAGACATAACTCCCTAATGATCTTTGTGCATATGGGAATTTCTCTAATATCCTGAAGTAAAGGAACCTTATGCAAAGATTCCTTAACTTGAAAGCCAGAGTGGACTTAGGGTCACTCTTGTCCATAACCAACCTCTCTGGATAGGGAGATTAGTTTGAAGAAGATGGTGAATCTGAAGGTATGGGAATGGGCTGAACGGTGATATTGTTTTTCGAATGATCAAAATGGGTTGTTTTTGTTTTTCTGGTTTAACTACCCTTCCCGATCTCAATTGAAGCTCATTTATCTCAACCGGAAAGGTTTGATAGGTAGGAGAATGGGACGGTCCAACCGAATGAATCAGTTGTACCACCTTATTATTAGGATTTAGTACCGGTTGAGCAGGTAGTTGAGGTGGTCTAAATGGTGGTGGAAAAGGAAATGGTGGCATTGGTTGACTCTGTTGAGGTAGAGAGGGAAAATATGGTTGTGACATATGGTGCGGTGCATATGAAGGAGGATATGATGGCATCTAAGCAGGATAGGAATGATATGAATGGTTTGGCCCTCTCCATCCTTGTTGCCAAGGTTGAGAGGACTGTCCATGGTGAAAATGGTTTCTGTGCTACCAATGTTGAGAGTGATTATTATTATTATTATAGGAATATGGAGGTGCATTATAACCATAAAAATGTGGTTCAGGAACCATACCTACACTTACTTGTGGCCAGTTCCTTTGTGCTCCCATGGCATGTAATGGCTCAAGTTCAGAACGCTCTCCTTTAAATGCAGCTTTCTATCTATGTATGGAGGGTCATTCCTTGGTGGCATGGTTCTTTGCACAGATCATGCATTTATTAGCACTCTTTATATCAGCAGGAGACTCTCTTAAAGGATGATTTTTCCTACATTTTGGACAAAAAATAGACAATGAATCTTGTTCGTTTTCTAGTTTTTGCTGAAATTTCAAAGAGTCTATTTGTTTGCTAACAATATTAATTATTTCAATTTTCATATTGTCCATGTTATTCTCCAATCCAATAATCATAGCATCTGTAGATCCTAGTTTGTTAGTTCTTCTTTGACCTCCTCTAGTGGATCTAGATTGATTTCGTGAGAACTTCCAGCACAAGTCACAAATTTGTTCAAATTTTTTTGAGCAATATCTCCTTGTCCTAACAAATTCAAATTATGTCTATAATCCTCAGTAAGCCCTCGTAGGAACAAGGTTTAAATGGTACTTAAATCAAATTTGTGTTTGGACCTTTGGAGTATATACAAAAATCTCTCTAAGTAGTCCTCCAAAGTCTCATCATCACCTTGTACAATGGTGAAGATCTCATCCTGTATTGCTTTAGTTTTACAATATTCTTGATATTTATTCAGAAACACTCTCTTCATTTGCTCCCAAGAACTTATAGTGTTTCCTCCTAGTCCCATGAACCAGCACAAGGTTGAATCCTTGAGAGTTGTAGGAAACAATTTTAATTTCTGGGCATCTGAAGAATAATCATAACTCCTACATAGTATATCAAACTCAAAAAGGAATGAATATGGGTCTTCGTGCACCTTACCATGAAAATGTGGAAGAGTTGAGGGTGAAATATTCTTCATTTTCACATTCGCTTCAGAATTCACTATTGGAAATCCAAAAGTGGACTGCTCTTCATTTACCTGATTCTCGCCAGTCCCCTCTGCATGGTCTTCATGATCAGCCATTGTTGTGCCTCCAATCAAACCACTTCCAAAAGATAAAGGTTGACTATTGCTGAATTGGACTTTCCGATCACCGTTAGTCTCCTTCTTCCCCATCTTGGGTAGTGTCACACCTGAATCACTATTTCCAGAATCCAAGTAGACCGTTCCGACATAATGAGACTGGGTCTGCTTGGACTTTATACCTACAAAATAAGGTCCAATATAAGAAGATTTTTTCATATTTTTTAGTGTTTCGTCGACCCTTATTGGGCTTCGGACCACTACCTTTATTAGGCATTCATTTTAAAAATCAAACCCAAAAAAACAAAATTCAAATGTTGTAGAGAAAATAATCTATCAATTGCTGCAAAGAACAAAAAAACGGCACTCGTAAAATCCTTAAAACAATAGAAGCATACTGCAGAAAAAATAATAGCAGACTTACCCCTATTGCAAAAAAAGGAAAGTTCAAACCAATTTCAAATCGCCTCCCCGACACCAACACCAAAATGTTCAGTGCAGGAATTGTGGTTAAGCAGACTCCTTCAACACGTAATTGTCAACCCGGGGGTTTCCTAAACTTAGAGGCGAAGCACGAGAAATGCTAGAAATGATATGAACTTTTCCTAACTCTATTACTACTTCCTCAATTGCAATCTTGCATAATCGAAAAGAAAATATCACCCGAAAATTTACACCAAAGAAATTCTAGTGCTGGAATATGAAAGAAAGTACTTTTGTGAAGAAATAAATAAAAGGAACTTTCAAACCCTTGTAAGAAATCTTGATTAATTGAAATGGAAATATATGTCTATCTTCAGTATAGTTGTATGTCAGATTAATAATTGGACCCATGAAGATATCTGACTACTTTATAGATATTTCTCCCTGCACTAAGTTGTTATTCATGTACTCCTACAATATTCTTGCACCAATACCAGAAAAAAGTTTATATGATGGAAATATATTCTACACTTGTACTGAATATTTATGTCCTCATGAAGGGGCTCTATGTATTAGGACTAGAGCACTTTGTTCTTGTATTAGGATATTGATTCTTGTATTGGAGTAGAGATTCCTGCACCAAGTTTTCAAATTTCTTTCACAAAAGAATAAAGAGTGTGTTAACTTAAGAAACAAATTTGCAAAGGTGAACAAAACTTTGAAATAGATTTCACAAACAAAAATATGCTTCAACCCAACTTAACTTTAAAATAAGAATTAACTTCGAAATTCAAATCACACTTTTCTTGAATCAAGGAACTCTTTTGTGCAACTAAAGAAATCATCTAATTGTGGCAGCAGGCTTTATCCCTGTAATAGTTATTCACATAAATCTGATGTTCCTTTTCAATATTTTTAATTTATAAAGGTTCACTTTGAATAATTAGATGTGAAGTCTGATCCTTTCCTTAAAAGTGTAAAGTGAAGGTACAGATTAATGCGTTATAACATTGTTCATTCCTTAATTACCAAAGCATATTCAATCCAGAATATCAAGAATACTTCTAAAAGATGAACACTCACTTGCAGAAACGCATCAAGATCCTTATGATAGAAAAGAATGAAAGACTTCGTTGTAATGAACCAAAGAAATCAAATTGTAGAACTGTAAATGCACTAGTGCAGGAATAACGTGCTTGCATGATCCAGGTAGAAATAATACTAAGCTTCGAAAAGAAAAATTACAAAAAGGTAAGATCAAACTTAGTTAAGCATGCACACCATGGATCCGTCACACAATGGTTATAAATGAAATCAAACTTGAACTTTGTGAAAGAATAAAAGCATCTACTTAATTCACGCCTTGCATTAAAATGAAATCAACACACCTTTAACGAGAAAGAAGAATGCGAGGGAGAACGAGCTGGGTTGGTTGGGCCCTAGCCAACCAGCTCGTTTCCCTATTTAAGAAACTTGGAAACTCAGCTCTCAGCAATGCATCAACATAGAATTAAAACACAAGATTGAAATAACATGGCGCAGTCCCTTTATATTAAATTTCAGAATCAACAAATGTACATGATGAAATCGAATCCAGCCCAGAACGAGGGCAATACCAGCAAAATTACAAAATACCACAGTTACAGTGGCATTGCTATCGCTCCCATTTCCTACCTGAATCCTACATTATATACATCCCTTTAGCCCTACGGCTGTAACAAAATTACATTTAGTGTTACGATCTAAACCTTTCAGTTGTGACGAAATAACAACAACATTAAATTCTAAGCCTTTCCGCTATAACAAAACACTAAACTTAAGCATTCGGCCGATGACCTGATCTCTATCATATCCCTCACTTATCTCCGCTCCAAGCCCAACTCGAGATGACCGATTTTGAACGAGATGTCCACGGTAGGTAGTGAGTTGTCACGAAAGTTTAGGATTCGTCAACGGTGTCGGAATCCTACCTGCACTCGACCATGCTAAAGAAATGATTATATGTTGCTTACCAAATACTTTTAGGAAAGAATATATTAGTTGCAAAGACTATTAAAGGTATAAAATCTATAAAAATAATTAATTAAGTACATTTTTTACCCTTAAATATGAAAAGGCACGATTCTTGGAATAGTGCAGGAATAAGGAGGTTGTGTGGATAAAATCGAGGTCTAAGGTTATGAATTTGAAGTAGGAAAGGGGTTAAAAATGAAGCAATTTAGCCTACCAACAGGAATAATGAAGCATAATTATCATTAATTTATTCCCTAAAGAAAGAAAATGGATATACATAGTAAGAAACCTGAAATCTCTACTATGACACATGAAGAAGAGGAAGAAATGCAACATGATATATCAAAATTACGAGACCAAGTGCAACAAATTTCGCTTTCACAAAGAGTAACCAAAAATGAAATGGTAGGTAAGATGGATGGTTTGAAGAGTAGTTTAGAATCAGACATAGAACGTTTGAAGGATGACATAGAAGCAAAAACGAAAGGCGACATGGAAGATTTGAAGAATGGTTTAAAAGTAGACATGGAAGGTTTGAAGGAAGGTTTGACAAAGTTGCTGCAATAAATGCTTCCTAATGGCACAAATATAGTAGAGGAAACTCATGATGAGAACAAAAGAAATGTTAATCATAGACTATAACATTGGATTGAAGACCCATCATATTCCAAAGATCGATATGAGGAAGTTTGATAACAAGGATCCTGTAACATGGATACTACAGATGGAGCAATATTTTGATCTCCATACTGTGAAAAACACACAAAAGGTACGCATTGCAACTTTATATTTAGAACCAAATCAGTTTGTATGGTATCGATGGCTTTGTTGTCATAAAAAAAATTTCACTTAGTCAATTTTTACAGAGGAAATGATAGCACATTATGAGGATATAAAGAGCAGCACCTTCTTTATCCAATTGATAAATCTCAAACAATTCAATGGTGGAGCACATTGAGGACTTCCAAAAATTGAATATAAGGGTAAATGATATTCCAGAGAAGCATAATATTGATGTCTTCATATGAAATTTAAAGGATAACATCCAACATGAGGTTCGCCTTTGGGAACCTAATCCATTGGAGAATTCATTCAGGTTGGAAAGAAAAATTGAAAGCAAAATTATGGAAACAAGGAATCCTACCACCCATAACTATAAAGATGGAAGCGTTGTTGCTCCTAGCCTTCCAAAACCTACAAGGTTGACACCACAACAATTGGAAGAAAAAAGAGCAAAAGGGCTTTGTTACAGTTGTGATAGAAAATACACAAAAGGTCATAAGTGTGCTGAGAAGAAATTAATTTAGATAGACTATGAAGAGGAGGAAGAAAAGGAACAAGAAATGTCAAAAGATATACACCAGGAACCAAACCCAGAGAAAGAATAAATGAATCCAACCATATTTGGTAATGCATTGGCATGAATTACCACTCCTCAAACTCTCAACATAGAAGGACATATCAAGAAGAAAAAGGTAATAGTGTTGATTGATTCCGGTAGTACCCATAATTTTATTCATTGTAAGATAGCCAAGGAATTGAATTTATTCCTATATCCAAAACCAGAGTTTCAAGTAATGGTTGCAAATGGAGGAACCATAGATTGCTATGGAAAGTGCCATAATATTAAGTTATCCATGGGAGAATATGTATTGAATAGTCCAATGCTTTCTATTCCAATGGGTGGTGCTGATGTTGTACTAGGAGTACAATGGTTACATTCTTTGGGTACGATATCTTTTAATTTTCAAGAACTTTTCTTGAAAAAAAAATTTGGAAGGAAAGGAAGTTGAATTAAGGGGTATCTCATGGAAACCAAGAATGATAATCAGCTCTAATTCCATGAAAAAACTTCTAAATAACGAACAACAAGCGTAATTTCACAATTATGTTCACTAGAGGTTCAAACATCGAAATCATCTATTTCTCCATATCTCCAAAAAGCCTTGGACAATCATTCCAAGGCATTTGTGATTCACAAAGGCCTCCCACCTATTTGTGATCATGATCATGCTATTCAATTGATTCCGATAAGTGTTCCTCCAAACATGAAGCCTTACAGATATCCCTATGCCCAAAAGAGTGAAATTTGAACATATGGTTGTAGAAATGTTAGAGGTTGGTATAATTCAACCTAGTGAAAGTTATTTCTCTGATCTAGTAGTATTGATGCACAATAAGGATGGATCATGACGCATGTGTTTGGATTATAGGGAGCTCAACAAGCTCTCTATTAAAGATAAATTTCCCATTCCTGTGATTGATGAATTGTTGGGTGAATTACATAGAGCAATTTACTTCACCAAGTTGGATCTTCATTTAGGATATGATCCACCGTCCATCACATCATATTTAAGAGAAAATTCTAAGGTTCAAGGAGTGGAGGATCACATCGAGCATCAACAACAAGTTCTCAAACTTTAAAGGATAACCTCACTTTGGCGCATAATAGAATGAAACAACACGGAAATCAACATCACAATGAAAGAAGTTTTTATGTGGGTGACTAGGTATTTTTACGGCTACAACCATACAAACAAATGTCCTTCAAGCAAGCTAAGAAGGATAATAAATTATCACCAAATTATTATGGTCCTTACATGGTGTTGCAAAAAGATTGGTACTATGGCATATAAATTGTAGCTTCCTACGTCTTCCCGAGTGCACCTAGTTTTCCATCTTTCATGCTTAAAGAAGGTTATAGGTGACATGCTCCTAGTTCAAAAAATATTGCCAGAACTTGACGAGGAAGAAAAAATCATATTGGAACCTAAAGAATCCATGGAAACAATAACTAGATAGCTATGAAATCAATCAATTTCATAGTATCACATCAAGTGGAAGAAATTACCCGTTGAAGATTCCACATGGGAGGATGAAATTTTTATAGAAGCATCCAAAACTACTCAAGCGTTGAGGAAAATGATTTTTTGAAGGAGAGGAGCATGTTAGGTCCCTATAATACTAGTGTATTCCCCCATTGTTATTGTTAGTGTAGCCCCCTTATTGTTATTGTTGTGCCCATATAGGCCCCATATTGTTATTATTGTACCCCATAGAAGCCCACTATTGTTATTGTTTTGCCCTTATATTATTATTGTTATGTCGGCTCTGATTATATTGTGACCCCTTAGACTCCTATATATAGAAAGGAGGTTTTTTCATTTGAATCATCCAAGAATTTTTCATTTGTCTAAAGTAAAGGAGGTTTCCCCCTCGAAGAGGATAATTTTGAAGTTGTTGATCTATCTCTTCTTCTATTTTGTGAGTTGGTTGCATAACAGAAAGCTAACAGGAAAGGTAAAGTGAATGGATGTGAACATTTGATTCCTTGGTTATGTTGGGAATGATTGTTCTCAATGTTGTGCATGTTGTGCATGGATAAAGGGAGTTCTCTTAACCTTGACCTTATGATATTTGGTAATTATGTTGTGATCATGTTTATGCTAATGTTTATATATTTGAATTTATATATGTATGTATCCATGTCTTTGTCTGACAGGATCATGATTGTTTTATGTTGATGTATGTATATATATATACCATTGTATGACAAGGTCATTAGGAATCATTCTTGTGGAGGAATGATTGCTTATGCAGGTGAGTGGCATGAAGAGATTCTTGGTTCATGGGGAATCAAGTGGGAAGAGTATCCTAACAGATCTTTGAGGTCAGTATCATGTGGATATGAATTGATATTGTATGCTTGTATTATTCTTTTATGTTATGACAGGCAACTCTGAGGGATACATCAGTTGAATCTGCGGCATGCTAGGATAAACATGGATGGGGAGAGACATAGAAGCAAGGTTTCCTTGTAGAGACAATGTGGTTTTGGATGTGCAGTACTATTGTTGTCTATATGTTGCGCATGTTGTATATTTAGTGATTGTACCTACGGTGATGTGTACATCTAATATATGCAGTATTGTGTACATATGATGCTATGTGCCTATTGTATGTATGGTGTTGTGTGTACATTACAGATGCAGTGCTAGATATAGATGGTGTTATGTACATGTTGTATATGTAATGTTGTGTACATAGGGTGTTATGTACATGTTTCATATGCAATGCTATGTACATATGGTGTTGTGTGCATGTTGTACATGTGGTGTTGTGTACATATGTTGTTGTGTGCATGATTGTACAAGTGGTGTTGTGAGCATGTGGTGTCGTGTACATGTTGTACATGTGGTGTTGTGTACATGTGGATGTGGTGTTGTGTACGTCTGCCATTGTGTACACATTTTACAGGTGGTACGATGTACATGTGGCGTTGTGTACATGTTGTGAAGGTGGTGCCGTGTACATCCGATGTTGTGCACACATTATGTAGGTGGTGCTTTGTACAGGTGGTATTGTGTACATGTTGTACATATGGTACTGGTGTACATGTGGTATTGTGTTCATATCGTACATGATGTGTTGCGGGCATGCGGTACTATGTATGTGTATTGTGTAGTTGTGGTATCATGACGTGTACTCATTGTGTTGTACTCTGTGTACTACATGTATTAGGTTGTGTTGTACGTTAGGTGCTAGGTAGATGCATTGTGTGGTGTCGCACATTGTGTGTGGATGTATGTGTTGTGATGTACATTGTGTATGTGTACATGATTAAATAAAAGAAAAGGCACTAGGTGTTCATGGGTGTGGCAACCGATCAGGTGTGTATTCAAAAAGAACAAAGGAAGAAGTAATGATCAATGAAGGATAAGTATCGGTATTATATTTTCAGTTTTATTATCCATGTGTTCTATGATTCTATCTGGCGATGGTTACATGTGATTTATGATTATGGTTTATGATGATTTCATGCGATTCATGATTTTAATTTATGACGGTTGACTTTGAGCTAACCGGATGTGATATGCTTATTCATGATGACTTGATCAAACATTTAGTTTGACTTGTTGTGACAGGAAGTAAACAAGATTGCAAGTGTACCTTATTGACAAGTTACCAATGAGGTATAATGTGAATTTATTTCAATTTATTTTAAATATAATGGAATTTATGTGCTTGGTACAGGAAGCACGAAAATATTAGTAGGGTGGTTGAAATTGACTACAATAATTAGCAACATCAGTGAAAGGAATTGGAACATGCAATAGTATGTTGGTAAAGCAACTTCAGGAGTACGGCCATTGTGGGACATTGGCACCCAATAGTGTCTGTTGATTTCCATGAGCATGTTATGACCAGTATGATGGTTTTGAGGCAGGTATATTCCTTGGTTGTTTGACCTTCTGATGAGAGAAAGCATTTACAAGGGATGGATCACCCAGGATAGGGGATGTCGAAGAACTTGGAAGGTGTTAACGGTGTTGGACCCGCCAACATGTCAGGGGATCTCCCTGGTAAGAAGTCCAAATTATACCTCAGACTGTTTTGTGTAGAGTCCCAACAGTGAGTCGTACGGTATCGCCTTGACCACAGTTTCGCCTAGAGGCAAGTTAGATGTCCCTATGGTAGCAAGGGTGTGACAGCTACAGTGAGTCAAGGAAGGTGCATGAATGGTTCTAACACACGAAAAGTGGGGTGAGTGCACCCCTTGGAAACCTATGATAGCCTGTGGCTTGGAAGGGAATACATGAGCGAAGATGCATCACAAACTGGAAAGAAAGTTAGCTAACAATCCAAAGTGATGGTTAAACCAATCAACACATTTCAGTAAGATTCATATGTACTTATACAGAATAATCCATACATGCATGCATAAGCAAACAGATACATATATCATTTAGAGTAACCAAGATAGCTGGAATATAATACGACATATGCATGAAACGTTATGGCTATGTTATATTAAGAAGTGTAAGTTACAGTCATACAATACATCCATTTCCAACCACTAGTTCTGATACCAGAACGTTGCAGTCACAACCGCCTGCTCCAAAGAGATATACTAGCTCTGGATAGTGGAGAAGTCAAGGCTCGTTACAATACTTCCCAAGCTCTAAGATACTCCTATCGGAATCTTGGCTGACCAAAATCCTATACAATGAGTTATGAGGGACTATCTATAGAAAAGGGCGGGGTGACCCTTGACATTTCCCTTTGTGACCATTCATCTACCCTCATGACTCTTCAACTACTCTATGACTGTTACATTCAACTATCGACACTTGAACTTCCACTTGACAAGACGTTACATACAATCTGCACATGTACCCATGTGAGAAAAATGGCTTGAGCAAGCCATGAAAGACATCACTAACGCTTGGACTGTTGTGTTGAGATCAACTCTTTGACATCCTTGTGATGGTCGATGGTGGTGAACTGATGCCAAGCTTGGTCGGGCGTGATGGTGTCTGTGTGCTCAATGGTGACATCATGTTGAAAGTGAACTCTTACCTCCATTGCATCCGGGTATACTAATATGGCTCATCTGTCCAACTCGTCTGATAGCATGCACATGGTTGTCTTGAGTGTAGCTGGACCAGCAATATACTATGCATAGTGTCTGTGCTGATCTCCAAGTGTGTGTTGGAGACCATGCACATCAACTTGTCAAAATACATGTTAAGCTCCAGTCGGACTTTCTTCTTGTGTTCGCCTTGGTGAGTGTTCCAAATGGGTGGGATCACATGCGTGCACACAATTGACATGCATGTTGTTGAATTCCCTTGCATGCAATCAATGACATTGCTCACCTTTTCTGCTACATTCCAGCTGTTGGGATGGATCTATAACTTGTATGGGCACAATTTCATCCGTCTGTGCATGTTGCGCCCCCTATTGTACCTGTTCCTGTTGCAACTCATTCTCTCGCCTGTGCAGCTCCTGTTCTTCCTTGAGTTGCTGCTTCAGCACATGCAACTCCTTCTTTGTTTCTCTCTCTACCTTTGTGTGATATTCGTCTTGTCACGCCATCACCTCATAGCCTCAACCTCCAAAGCTTTTTTCGTCATGAGTGGATCTACTTTGAACTTGCAGCTTCTCTTTGCCTCTATGTTGTCAACAACCTTACTCTTGCACTAGCCGCATGCAGGTGTGCTGCCTTTTGCTGTTGCTGATGGTGCTACTCGATGTGATGTTGCTGCCATATTATCTTGATGTCCTTGTCTATGAACAACCCGATGTCTTCATAGGTAGGCAAGCTCATAGACACTTGCTTGGCTACAACCCTCGTTGTGCTCCCAAAGGTGTCCTTTGACTCTGGTCTCCTGAAGGCCATTGTACTTATGTTGCTGAGAGATAGACGAATCCCTGTTGTTACAGGGAAAAGTGTCTATATAGAACTGCTCTATCCCACTAAGGTGTGACAGCTACCTTAGAAACAAACAAAGAAAAGCTACTTTCATTTTTCCTGTATGAATTATAGATAGAGAGGAACAGAAAGACCAACCTCTGTCTTGCGCTAATCTCCTGATTTGATTCCTCTCTTCTTTGATAGTCTTCAGCTACCTGCTCCCTTGCACACCCAGCTTCACAAAGTACCTGTAAGATCACAGAAGCATAGCACTATACAAATACATGGATCTATAATCATAAACAATCTAGGATCAGATGTAAATTGACCATACAAATGTAGCAAGCATCAATGACACAAAAGCATGGAAGAAAACTTGAATAGATTTTATTGATAAACAAGAAAGAGCCAAGAGGAGTTACAACCAGTTGTTCTGACCCAGCATCAACCTCCCAGCAAAGAAGCCCCTCTTCACCTCAAACAAAGCTTAGATCACCCAACAATCTAATGTTTGTCTCAAGAAACCAACAGCAATTCCTTACAATATGCAAAATCCCAGCCTCTGGATCTCTGGGATGAGGGATCCATATATAGATGTCTGTAATGGAGATGAGTCAGCTCATGATTTGATTAGTGTCTTCCCTCTGATAGTTCTTGCTTCCACTTGGAGATTGATGGTCTCTTACTCATCCTTGGTCGAATTCAGTGAGGCAAGTGTCACAGGAGAAGTTTCTGGAAGCTTCCATTGCCTCTCCACCTCGCGGAATGACACTGCCATTTGTCATTTCTCGCCCATTGCACCCCACAGAAGGGATTTTTGAAATACAACGTGCCCACACAGTGTATTTAGGTGAGATGCAACACACTTAGCTAGTGGAGCAGCTGAAATGATCCTGTTTTGACCAATTTTGAGCAGTTTTTTCATGGAGAACTTCTGGGAGAAGTTGTAATCTGTTGACCTTATTCCTTTAGGGGTTAGAACAACAATTTTAGGGACTTAGGAGCCCTTGGTTTATGGACATTTTATGCTTGGGGTTGTAGGGCCCAAAAATGTCTATAACAGTTGCCCCCTAAAGCATGAGGTCGTTAATCTTTTGATGTCGGGTGAAATGCTTTATTATGAGGATCCGAAGTTCTTTCAATGCTGGGAGGAGACCTGTAATAAGATACAATACAATACATTATCTTCATAATATTTTCATGATCTAGCTGAGGCGGGCATTCCCATGCTCAGCCTTATAAATTCATTTTCATGTACATAGGACAGACAATCGTCTGAGTGTAGACCGATGATTCTGATAGAGCCATCATCCTTTTGATTGGATGATTATCTGTGCAGCAATGATGTACATTTGATGTCTTTATTTCCCTAAATATATATCGCAGCCCGGATGGATGAAACTAGATCCGAGGTCTTCAATCTCATTCGATCTTCACTCGAAGTACAAGTCGATCCATGTGAAAGCTGTTCTGGAGTCGAACATGGAAAGACATCGCCTGATTACCAGCCAATGATGTAAGCTGTTAACAAGCACGAGAGGAGTCACCGATAATGATAATGACCCTCAAGGTACTGCAGTACAATTCACGTGGTGTGAATAAAGGACTTGGTGTTGAACACCACGCAAAATCTTTCGGTTGAAGGCCATTGATGTAAACCTGTCGCCGGAAGTGAGAAACTTGCCATTGAGGCATGCAAGCTTCAAAGCACTGAATGGGGTGTTCCTAGATCAACTTCTTGGATAATGAGCTGATGTTGACAAGAAGCGATCCATCACAGGAGGGCCTTAATGAATCCCACATCAATGACACGGAACGGAGTAAATGATTTTAATGGAGGTGAAAACGATCTGGTGATATACGGTTCAGGGTGGCGGTCATGAAAGAATGGAGTATAAATGTATGGTAGTGGGTGAGACACAGGTGAATTCTCTGAATGACTTCTCTTGAACATATCGGCGACACTGATGTGATGGATTGGTAGCATTAACCCCAAATGTGGATGGTATGGTGGGACCATGGTGATGTGACCGGTGAATGAAACAACCCAACTCGACTCGAACACGGAGTGGAAGTGTCATGTTCAAGAGCGACTTGCTACCGACAAAGTTTCTTCAAGTTTTCTTCCCAATTTTCCCCTGTCATTGCTGACCAGTACCTCTTTATTTTTGTCAAGCTTGAGGAGGATAACATATGCTTGTTCTATAATTTTCCCTTCGGGCAAACCCATCGCTATGTTTTAACGAGCCTAGCGATAGTGAAACTCGTTCTCATCTATAGACAAGTTTGTCACTATTACACTTTTAACGAGTTTAACGACAAAGATAACTCGGTCCTTTTCAATTTTAGAGAGTCTGAAAAGGAACGTAAAGGTAACTCCAAAATTCCTTTTTCGTCATCTAATCCCTTAAGTCCGAAAAAGTATAAAACAATACAGAAGGGATGAATTTTCGATACTTTTAACGAGCCGAACAAAACAAGTGCTCGATCTTTTTGTGTAATAATCCCTCAAGTCCAAAAAGATTAAAATTTAGAGGAGGGATAGCACTTCCTGCCCCTTTAACGAGCCGAAGAGGCCAATGGCTCAGCAATCTTTTCATATTTTACGAGTCAGTTGAAAAGATCTTAAAGGAGACTCGTCTTTTGAGGAACAAGTGATAAAATGGGTAGCAGCTGATTCCAGGTAAGGTTTGGAATTTTCCAATCACGGCAGTGTTACAAGGATGGCTAGTGAAATCACTCTTCGCAGTTGTTCCTCAAAATGGGTAAACAATCAAATGGGGGTGAATGATCGGCCAATGCAAAAGTGGAGGTGATGGTGCAAACACGACCAAGGCATTAATGGCTGAAGTACTACATTCACGATGGTTATTTACCGGGGAATAGTTCATTTTTTAACGAGCTTAAACGCGGGGGGGAAACATTTGCTCATGGCTTATGTTTATTTTTTAACGAGCTTGAACTATGTGCTAAAACTGCTCGATGCGGGTTTATTTTTTAACGAGCTTGAACCTTGCGGTAACACTGCTCGATCGAATGGTCTCTTTTTGACTTTACCATAAATAACTTTGTTCTTTCAAAGATTGTACTGTATTTTCAAATGCTTCATCAAACTAGTCATAAATGAACAATATATGCTTGAGAAACGAGTTAGAACACTAATATTTTACTTTGAACTATGTAAAAAGTAATGAAAAAGTGTTTTTACCTCTCATTTTACCATTTCATTTGAACTTTGGTTTGTTGGAGCTTTGGAGGTGCTTTCCCCCTTTGATTTTCATCAGCTGATTTCGGGAGATTCTGTGGATGATTCTCGGTGCCGTCTGGACCAGGTAGGAGCTAAACTTGAGCTCTTTCATTTCATGTTTTCCATTTTACATTCTGAGCTTGATTCCTGGTTTTTCTGAGCCTCTGTGGTTTGAAAAACGCGTTCTGCCTTCAGCACACCCTCTGTGTATCAAAAGGTGCGTTGAATGTTGGCCTGTCTAAAGGCCATCTGACATGCAACGCACCCAGAGCACTACTGTAGGTGCGATGGGCACAGAGAAGGAATTCTGTGCACAATTTTTGATGGAAATTTTGCCTGTTTCTTACCAAAATCAGGATCTAACTCTTCTCTTGTTTGTTTTTCAGAGATCTTTGGAGTAAGATGACCATTACATGGCAAGAACGTGAGCATGAAGAAGAGGACATGCTTGCCCTACATGATCCGGTTACAGTAAACGCACTGCGAAACTGTGGCTTGCTGAAGTTTTTCCGCATTTCTAGCATGAGACAACAGATCAACTTACTGCAGTATTTGCTCGATGCTTGGGATCCTACCAACTAGGTTTTCCAGATCAGGGGAAAATCTATCCCCTTGACTGTAGTAGACATCTATTTCTTGACTGGCTTGTCGAGGCGGGGTGCCCCCATCTCTTTATCAGGTTCGGCCCGAGGAGGTGACTCTGTGAGAGATTGTGTTCACCGGTACTGCAGAGAGGGATCTCAGCCGAGTAAAGACGGTAAGATCATCATCTGTGATGTCACTGACAGGTCCCTCAGGACTATTCTGTTTACTTTTGGTAGGATGGCTGGTGGTGCGGCTCTTCATGTAGCCAACTGATCTTATATGCAGTATGCCTTGGAATGCCTCCAACCGAATGTGTTCAACTGGTGCGACGCAGTACTTCTTGTGATGAAAGAACAGTTGACCAAGATAAAGAGCGGGAGGTTGAAGAACTTTGGGTATGGTTCTATTTTGACCGCCTTTGCCTTGGAGAAGATACCACTGATGTAGCCGCAGTATATTGCACTCGATTTACCTTCACCTATTGAACCACGTATGCAGAGATGGGTTGACCATATGTCTAGGCATGCTGGTCAGTCTCAGATTTCATTTTCTGATACCTTCTTCAGGTGGTTTGATCGTCAGGAGATGGTTTATTCCGAGTATCCATATGCTGGCATGGACTTCCGGGGTGATCCAGATTTAGTACTGCCGGATGGCGAACAGTGGGGCACCATTGGTAAATTCTTTGACCATATTCATGTTTATCGTTTTTCATTTATAATGTCCTTGTGCTTTATTCTAGCAAGACTTTAATCAAACTCATGTGTACATGCAGATGTTGGTCCTGTTCGTCCAGTAGTTTGCCTGAGAGTACCTGCTGCTGCCCCAGCAGGAGAGGCTGTGGGGAGGACTATCCTTCGCAACCTTGATGTGGCCGAGACTCTCACAGCATTACAGGAGCAGGTTGAGGGCCTCACTCTTGGTATTCCAGATGTGAGGACTGACGAGCTACCTTTGAGGTTACAGCGGCATACTACTGGTGTGCCAAGACGATGGACTCGTCTCTTACGCATGATCGCACAGGCTGTGACTTGCTATCACGAGCATCATTAGACTAGGGTGCCCCCTAGCATTTTGAGTTTTTGGGTCATTTGACCGATTTT
The DNA here is from genome assembly GCA_031772625.1 of Pinus tabuliformis. Lineage (NCBI taxonomy): Eukaryota > Viridiplantae > Streptophyta > Pinopsida > Pinales > Pinaceae > Pinus > Pinus tabuliformis. Next base: position 311,225,257 of record CM062816.1, on the reverse strand, counting down.
GTCTTGGTTACAGAACATTATGTGTAAACCACAAACAGTTATATATTTTTTTGATTTTCGGAGTTCTATTTTGGTTAAGTTACATGATCCAAATGCAAACATTGATGGTATGTTTCTTTTTATAAATGTTGAAAATGTCTATCTAACACATAATTTGCCAATGAGTCAGTTAATATGTTTAAGTTTCTGGAAATATGTTGATATTGAATAAAATCAAATTGTCTTTCCAAAATCTTAACCCTTAGGAACATGCGATAAATAGCTGGATTTCGGACAGAGTAGATACCAGTGAGTTGTAGTATGACGAGTTGTGAGTCTAGCCTGACGATCAGTCAGCGTATACCATGTGTGATGGCATCAGAGAGAAGTTCTATCAACGCGCTATATTCAGCGATGTTATTTGTTGATCGACCAATACATACCCCTCTGAAACTTACTAACTCGCCGCTTGGATCAAAAATGGCCCAGGCCGCGGAAGATAGGTTTCGCGAACTACGACTCGCTCCGTCGGCATATCCAACACATGACTCCAATAGGTTTGACATCTGCAATAAATGTAGAAAGTGGATTACTTGACCAAAATAAACACTTTAGCGAAAACAAAAACATAACAAAAGCATACAGGTTACCATTACGCATAGTAACGCTTGAGGTACAACCCATTACGAGGTTGCGCCAGTGGAATTCCGTCATAATCCATTAACTCGTAGGCTCCTTTTGCTAACACTCGTTTAACAATATAGGGGCCCATCCATAAAGATTTAAATTTACCTGCTCCCAATTTATCGGATTCTTGGTCGTAAAGCAAGACCAAGTCACCTTCTGAGAAGACACGGGGTTTGACATTTTTGTCAAACTGCGCCTTGACTCGTTTCTTATGGGCTTCGTTAGCCAAAGCGGCATCACGGCGGGTTTCATCCAATTGGATTAATTCCAATAAACGAGCTTCTTCTTCTGAAGTTCTGGGGAGGAGATCAATTGTGAGTTTGAGAGACGAGATTTCGCACTGTATTGGTAAGACTGCTTCCAGGCCATATACCAGTTGGAAAGGTGTAAACCCAGTTGCATTCCTTACCGATGTTCGATAAGCCCACAAAGCTGAGTACAGGATTAGGTGCCATCTTCTCTTGTGAACTCCAATCATCCTTTGCAGCATGCGCTTCAGGACTTTATTGATTGCTTCAACTTGTCCGTTGGCTTGCGGATAATATGGAGTCGAGCTGTCGTGAGACAACCCTAGTTTGGTAGCTAATTCCACCATCATGTGATTGCGAAAATGCGATCCATGATCTGTGACTATAGCTTGTGGTACGCCGAATCTGGCGACTACATGATTGAAAAAGAAGAGGGCAGCTATTTCACCAGTATTATCTAATGCAGGCATCGCCTCGGCTCATTTGGTAAAATAGTCAACTGCGACTATGATATACCCATGCCCCCCGGTCGAGGTGGGGTGTCATGAAATCGATGCCCCATTTGGCGAATGGCCCAACAACAACTATTGGCTGTAGAGGTGCGGGTGGTTTTCTGGTTTTGCTATCGAAAATTTGACAAGCATGGCAACTTCTGACTGCGGTTATGCAATCTTTGAACATTGTTGGCCAGAAGTATCCTGCTCGTAAGATTTTTTGCGCTGTAGCATAACCGGATTGATGCCCCCCACACGCGCCTGAATGACAATCATTCAAGACTTTTTCGGCCTCCTCATGGGTGAGGCACCTTCAGAACTGTATCGATACCGCGACGGTAAAGTGTATCACCGACGATCATGTAGTCTTTTGCTTGGTATCAAATACGTTTTTGTTCAGAGCGGGAGGTGTTTGGCCTATATTTTTGGGTTTGGAGATAAATGATTATATCCCCATACCACTCATTGCTTGAAGATATCAGAAACAAAGTTTCGTCCACAATTGTTTCATCGGATGTTTCATCGTTGGACGACAATGGGAGATCGCATAATAATTCTGCGAAAACTAAAGCTTTCTTTGACTTGGATTTTACAAATTCCAGATCAAACTCTTGCAGGATTGCTATCCATTTTGAATATTTTCCCCCCAGCAACTGTCGCGACAATATATAAGTCATGGGGTTGCAATCTGACAGAATGGTAGTTTTTCGAAAGAGGACATAGTGTCGAAATCTCTGTATCGCTTGAACAGCTGCGAGTGCTAGCTTTTCAACGTAAGAATATTTTCTTTCTGGATCATTTAAGTTTTTACTTAAATAATATATAGGATGTTTAGTTCCATTGACTTCTTGAACTAAAACCATTGCGATGTGCAGCAGATACAAGTTAAAATCTTTTTGATAATCAGGAGCGTACATTAATGATGCTTTCATTAGAGATTCTTTTTAAAGCATCAAAGGAAGCTTGCGCAACCTGGTCCCAGACAAAGGGTACTTCTTTTTTCAAAAGACGTGTATAACCTTTAGCAAGTTCGGCGTAATTTGGAATGAACCTCCTTAGAAAGTTCGCTTTCCCTTGGAGTTTCTGAATCTGAAGCAAATTCGAAGGTGGAGGCAAATTTATGATTGCCTGGACCTTACATGGGTCGAGACGAATCCCGTCCTTTGAGACTACAAAGCCAAGCAAATGACCAGAACTGACGCAAAATACACATTTGTGTGGATTGAGTCGTATCTTGTAGTGTCAGCAATGTAGAAATATCGCTCTTAAATGCTGCGGGTGATCAGTCCGCTTTCGCGAATGAGCCGAAAGGTCGTCGAGGTATGGTTGAACGATGTTTTTGATGTCATGGAAGGCATAATTCATTGCCCTCTGAAACGTCGCCCCTGCGTTCTTTAAACCAAAGGGTAATTTTCAATACGCGAATGTGCCCCATGGACAAATAAATGCAGTCTTTGACTGGTCCTGTGGGCGGATATTTATTTGATTATACCCAGAGAATCCATCCATGAATGAAAATATTTCGCATCCGGCGCATTCATCAATTATCTAGTCGATGAAGGGTGTAGGGTAGTTGTCTTTTGGACAAGCTTGATTTACATCCCTATAATCGACGCACACTCTAATTGTTCCTTGTTTTTTCATAACAGGGACAATATTCGATACCCAATCGGTCAGAGGAACCGGGTAGATGAAACCAGCATGGATAAGTTTCTCAACTTTTGCCTTAATGGCAGCAGCTTTCTTGGGGTGCACCTACCGTAGCCGTTGTCATACTGGTTTGACATCTGGATACATCTTAATTTCGTGTTCAATGATACTCGAGTCAATGCCTGGCATTTCACTATATGACCAAGCAAAGACATCTCTGAATTCGCGAAAAAGAGCGTCGTATATTTCAAGTTCTGAAGGAGAACAACATTTGCCAACATAAATATTCTCTACAACATCTATTTTGGTCGAGATATTTATGGCGATAGTCTCTTCAATGTTGGACAAGTTTCGCTCGGAATCCACCATGTTTACAGTATTTGATAGAAAATCAAAAACTGAAGGATGATAAAGGTCATCAGGAGTATCTTCTCCACAATCCGGAAGAAGGGAACGATGGTGGGAATCATTCCATGGTGCCCCTTCAATTACCATTGATTGGACAATTCCTTCGTCGCTGACATGCACTCGCGACCAAGGATCTGAAGGGGTACCATATTCTTTAGACCTATCTATCCAAACGCTTGACGAGCGTTGATTTGGGTTTGCCTCCCATGCTAGGAACATTGATTGCTACAATATTTCCGTTGGGCTTGGAGGCAAAACCATTGCATGATCCATGTCGATATCATTTTCTGAGATCTTTTTAGAAGATATCATATTGCAGGTCCCTATCGATGCTACTTCCGCTAGATTGATTGGAGGTGGAAGGGCGAAAGTTCCCATTAATATAGGATCTTTTAGTAGGCCTACTCCGATATTTTTAAGCGAATGAGGGCTTCCATGGATCATAGGAATGCTTCCTGTAACTTGAGAACCATTGGGTAGGAAGTTTTGTTGATCGACGATTGTAATCCCTCCTTGAAAGGGAAATGAAATCTTCCTAAAATAGGTCGACACAACAGCAGCCATAGCATATATCCATGGTCTTCCTAGTAGGATGTTGTAATCAAGATTTCCATCTATTACTTCAACATCTATTTCTATTGTTTTCCCTCCTAGTTCAACTTTCAAGTTACATAGATTACCATATGGGGTATATGTCCTTCCGTCGAATGCTTTTAATGTCGTCGAAGATCGCAACAAGGTTGGAGATCCTAAAGTTTTCCAGCAACTCATCGACATAATTAATGTAGATGCCCCCTCATCAATAATTGTTCGATGAACAGTTTTGTTGAGGGCTTTCACTTGAACAAGGAAAGCTAGTTGAGCTGGTAATTGAGGATCGTATCCTTTATGATCGAAGGATACAAGATTGGAATCCTTTGGGTCTATCCCACCAATGGCTGATAATAAAGCCTGCCTTTGGGATGGGCAATTCTGTAGTACTTCAAGAATCGACATAGCGGATGCCGATTGGGCCAAATCTTCCACTATATTATAATGTTGTGCCGCTCTAGGGCGGGGATTAAATGTCGACTTGTGTACTACTCCCTTTGGCGGTTTTATTGTCAATTCAGGAATGATGGGCGGCGTAACTTCTGTCGAAGTTGTTGTCGAACTACTAGGTTGATCTTTATCCTTGTTGTTCGACAGCTGTGGATTCCCATAATCTTTGTTCCTTGTCGATATCAAAGCATCATTTTGTTGTTTTGAAACTGACAACATCAGCACTTGAGACGGGGAAGCATTTCCACTTTCAACCAGATTTGTTCCTGGATTTGGAAACGGATCAGTTAACACTGCAGAGGTTTTTGAATTCTTGAAGAATTTTTTAAGCTCAGCTCTGTGTGGACAATTTGCGGTCCGATGATCCTCATCGCATATCATGCATGGAAATTTTAGTTTCCTATCTCCAGGAGGGTTTGCAAAAGATTTTTCAGGTGATGATTCTTCTTGTTTCTTCTTCTTCCCTTTTCCTTTCTTTTTGCCCCCTGGTTGTTTGGTTTCTTTGCCTTTATCTGTCGATACAGCATTTACTTCCGAGGCAAGAAGTTCATCTTTTGCATTTTGACCTGAAATCTTACGGGCCTTTTTGGATGTAGCCTTTGTCGATTTCATGTCTGTTGTGCCAATCACGCCATCGCCAGCATGAGAGTCATTGTTTAATTTAGGAGGAGGAGGAATTGAGAATTCCGGTCTAGGGGCGTCAGGTATTTTATCGTAGAGCGTGCCGGACTGAGTGTAAATCAAGTCCAAATATTGCGCACGAGCGATAACTTTCTCTTTTGTTACGACCCCCCCTTTTGCCACATCTTCCGTGATGGAAGGTAGTAATGACTTGATAAACCATTCAGCTAAGAGCTGATCGGGAACATACGTTTTTACCATTCTACGACGACGTCGCCACTCATGTATATGATCAGATATGTGAGTGGCCGTCGTCTGTTTGAAGTTTGTAAGGAGTTATGTTCCCGTTTCGTACCTTATTGGTAATTGAAAATGGGTTAAAAAGGTTGTGGCTAAGGTACTGAAGTTGTCGAACGAAGCTCTAGGCAATTCGATGTACCATTTTGTCACTGGACCTGTTAACATCCTCTGAAAGAGGCGAAGTCTTATCGAATCATCATTTAGGGTGTTTGATGAACACCATAGATGAAAGGTCATCACATGATTCGATGGATCTTCACCCAGATTTCCATTAAATTTAGGAATATCTGATGGAAGTTTATGCGGAATCGCTGGCCACCAAGGGGCGTAAGCGATTGGATCATTTGTTAACCGATTTAAATCAGGTAACTCTAAAGTTGCCACGAAGGGTAACTGCTGATTCAGGTTAGGTGAAGCATACCCAGGATAAGATGGGATTGCCTGAGCAGTTGGTCTTTGCATACCGGCATAATGCATTTGATGCTGGTAACTTTGGTAAGGTTGGTGGGCATGACCATTGTAAAATGGTTGATTTTGACCATTTTGAATATACGGCTATCCACTATTTGCAAAGATTTGTTGCTCAGAACCTTGGTATACTTGTTGGAATTGTGGTTGTTGGTATTGTACTAGCCATGGTTGTGAAGCCATGTGCTGTTGCCCGATACTAACAGTTTGACCAAGATGAGGGGTAATTGTACCCGTCTGAACCTGTGTCATTCCACCAGTCGGCGATTGTGGTTGAGTCGCAGGGTCAAGGGGCTGTTGCATTACAACCTGAGAAACCTGAGGTTGGCATACAACAGGCAGTGCTTGAACTTGCGACACCGTCACAATAGCTGGCGTAGTTGGTATATTTGACATAGGTAAGCATTGTTGCATCAAATATACAACTCTTGGTTGTTGAGGTAGTATCGGTACCCAACCGCTTGAGGTAATTCCAGTATAACCCGAATGTTGTTGTGAACTCCCGTATGGATATCCTCCCGTAGGGGATAATGAAAGGGTATACTACCCCCCATACGGTGGTAATCCAGAACTCAAGGGAATGGTTTGCCCCTGAGGGCCAAACTGCCCAAATTGACCTCCAGATGGATCAATTTGTTGAGACTCAACATAAGAGTTTCTGGATATTATTCCGGATGAACAAACAGGAATAGACCATACTGTCGAAATGGCCCCTGAGTGGGCTCCTTCTAGCGGTTGAGAGCTAGTCGGGACAGATGGTACATCGGCGAACATTGTTGGAGTGATAACAGGGAGTTCTGTCGTCGCTGTGTCAGATGACATAGTCCTAAATGTTGACGGTTGTTCAGACATTTCTAGTCTATCCAAAAGATTACCTAGCGATTCTACAGGAGCTTCCGCTGGTGGTAGACTAACTTCTGATGAAGAAGGATATAGAGCGATCCCGACTCCAAATTGCGATGGAGTACTAGTTGGAGGATCTTCCACAATCTCTTCTATGGCAATCAGACCAGGTGGAAGGGGAAGACCGTCAGGTCCATAGAATATTTTTGGTGCCGAAGAAGGTATGGAATCGGCAGCGACAGATGTTTGAAGAGCAAGACTCTCCGAATCGGTTGTAGATGGAACTGTTTCGGTAACGCAAGTGTTTACTCTCAGACTAGGATCAGTACTACTGTCCTTCTGTGGCTGCTGAACTTCTTCTGTAGAGGCAGGGATTCCATAAATGTTTGGAGTAACCGGAGTCTCTGATGTTGTTGGAACACTTGTTCTGACTTTAACAGGAGATTTGGAACCGGTTAAACGAGTTCGCTTTGTCCGTACTAGCTTCGATTCCGGAGACAAAGACGGTTGACTCGTAAGCCTCCGCAAACGACGGGGTTTCAATTGACTTTCTTCCACGATTGCGGATTACTCGATCAACTAAAATAAAGGGGAAGTATGTTTCCGAATTAAATGAATTTTAGACGCTTTGACACAACTTGTTTTTTCAGTTTTAAAGAGTCGAGAAAAAACAAAAGATGACTCTAGTCTCGTTCGATTTTTAATGAGCCTGAAGTGACAAGTGCTCAGATGGACCTTTTCTGTTAAGGAGTTTGAAAAGGAACGAAAGCGATTGCTCTGGAAATCTAGGTAGAGGGATTACCAAACCAATCGCAAAACTGCAGAATACTTTTTACGGTATGGCAGTCAATCTTCCTGAATGCTGTGTTCAGTGCATTGTGATCGATAGGGCGGCAGACACGGCTTCCTATGGATAAAGGATTAAGCCTATTGGGGTCTCCCAAAATATACTCGACGGTACGTGGGAGCACAAGTCCGTACTGGCACTTATCATCTCAAAGTGGAGGAATCACCCAACCATCAGTGAGAACAACAGTTACCAGGCTTTATGACGTCGGAATACGTCTCTAGCCTAGACTTCTAATGTTGTGCATTAGGTTGCAAAGCGTTGTTAGATTCATTGAATTTATTTTAAGTTGATCTTGTTTATGAAGTTTGCCTTTCAGGTTCACCGCGAGATGTAGATGTAATTCCTAAAATGCAATCTAAGATGATAAACAAACTTTTTATCTTCTTTGTGCAATGAAAATCCTAGCTACTAAGGAAAAGAAAGAAAGAATCTTTTCACAAAGAGCGAAGAGCACACTCTAAATGCACTTTCCTAAATCAAGCCAATCAGACTGTCTATATGCAAATGCACATGCATGTATTTGTTTTTGACTTTCTTAGTATATGAATGCTAAAAAGAAAGTTGATGCACAAATCTGAATTTCTTTTCAAGCGACAAATATCAACAAGTTTCTTTTCGAAATCAAAAATGGAGACAATCACAACACCTTATGATTTTGAAATGAATACTTGTTCTTGACACTAGAAAATTACAAATTCAGACCAAAAGCAATAGTAACAGGATAATCGACCATCAACAGCAATCAAACTCTTTCCTACGATTGAAATCAACACTTGCGACAGTTTCAAATCAAAGGACGACAGTACGATTATGCTACTTTTGCAAAGGAGAACTGTAAATGACTCAACAAACACACAAAAAACATCTACAGTTCTTTTGTACAAAGGAGGTGAAACAACAGCAAGGAAAAGGGGTTTCAAACAGACATATACTGATCACAGGCAGCAAAATTCAGGAATAGAACTGGAAAGAATGAGTCACAGAAACTAAAACTGCACAGAGCCTAGTCTGATCAGCGCACCTGTAACACAGAAAATTTGAAATGCAGCGCAGCTTGTCCACTCGGGAAGTGTGCTGAAGTTCAAATTCTCTGAACAGTACCTGCGCTGGGCCAGAAACGAGACTCTGTTTGGATTCTGGGTCACAGTTTGCAGTTCAGTTCTTGGGTTTTGGCCGAGCAAAAAGCAATCAGTAATGCAACAATCACGGGGTAGATCTAAGGAGGATCTAAGAGCTATCACAAGGGCAATTAGATAGTTTGTGAATCAGTTGTTTAAATCATAAATAGATCCAGTAGATGGATTGAAGTAGCAGTTATCTATTTTTCATTTGTTATGGAAAATGCAGTTCGAATGCTACCTGTAAGTTTATGAAACAAACAACAAAGAATGATAAACAAACAACCTAATTCGTCCCCAGTGGAGTCGCCATTTTGTTACAGGGAAAAGTGTCTATATAGAACTGCTCTATCCCACTAAGGTGTGACAGCTACCTTAGAAACAAACAGAGAAAAGCTACTTTCATTTTTCCTTTATGAATTATAGATGGAGAGGAACAGAAAGACCAACCTCTGTCTTGCGCCAATCTCCTGATTTGATTCCTCTCTTCTTTGATAGTCTTCAGCTACCTGCTCCCTTGCACGCCCAGCTTCACAAAGTACCTGTAAGATCACAGAATCATAGCACTATACAAAGACATGGATCTATAATCATAAACAATCTAGGATCAGATGTAAATTGACCATACAAATGCAGCAAGCATCAATGACACAAAAGCATGGAGGAAAACTTGAATAGCTTTTATTGATAAACAAGAAAGAGCCAAGAGGAGTTACAACCAGTTGTTCTGACCCAGCATCAACCTCCCAGCAAAGAAGCCCCTCTTCACCTCAAACAAAGCTTAGATCACCCAACAATCTGATGTTTGTCTCAAGAAACCAACAGCAATTCCTTACAATATGAAAAATTCCAGCCTCTGGATCTCTGGGATGAGGGATCCATATATAGATGTCTGTAATGGAGATGAGTCAGCTCATGATTTGATTAGTGTCTTCCCTCTGATAGTTCTTGCTTCCACTTGGAGATTGATGGTCTCTTACTCATCCTTGGTTGAATTCAGTGAGGCAAGTGTCACAGGAGAAGTTTCTGGAAGCTTCCATTGCCTCTCCACCTCGCGGAATGACACTGCCATTTGTCATTTCTCGCCCATCGCACCCCACAGAAGGGATTTTTGAAATTCAACACACCCACACAGTGTATTTAGGTGAGATGCAACGCACTTAGCCAGTGGAGCAGCTGAAATGATCCTGTTTTGACCAATTCTGAGCAGTTTTTTCATGGAGAACTTCTGGGAGAAGCTGTAATCTGTTGACCTTGTTCCTTTAGGGGTTAGAACAACAATTTTAGGGACTTAGGAGCCCTTGGTTTATGGACATTTCATGCTTGGGGTTGTAGGGCCCAAAAATGTCTATAACACCTGTGATGCCTAGAGACATAGTAGCACTCATGGTAACCAATCTGTCAATCAAAAACAAAACAAACTTGAGGACTAACTTGCAACATACTTGTGTGATTGATCATGAAGGTTGCACAATTTCCGTTGGGAGGTCGGCAGACGGACTGCCAAAACTACACAAGGCATAGTCAGGGTTGTCAGGAGGCTGACTGACTACTAGAACTATGCAATGCATAGTCCAGCCTAGCCTACTAAGGACTGAAACTGCGCAATGCGCAATTTTAGTTAGCAGTGACATGCAACCAGCAAACTACATTGCGCATTTTATGGGGCTAGTAGGACACTACTAAGAATTGCGCAATGCAAGCCTGGAGTTCAGTGTTGGGCTAGAGTTGCACAATTTCTGGAGGGAAGGTAGAGCCTTCACTTCCAGAAATGCGCACTACTAGCCGGGCAAGGCACGGTCTGGCCCAAGGTAGCCCAGATCGGCCGACAGGCGATTAAAAACATGAGAATTTTGAATGCATGATGAGATGATTGAAAACAAGAATGAATGATCATACATGCAAACAACAAGTGCAGGATTCAGAAAATAGGAAAGCATGCATTTGTGCAAAGAAAGTCGCCGCAACGACGACTGTTCAGGTAAAAACAGTGTCATGCATGTGACAACAGTGAGATGTGAACGAAAACTGAAACAGTGCTTCTACAAGCTAACATACATCAAAACGACAGCAAGCGCTCACTGAAATCAAGCAGACAGCACTCACACTAAGTGAAACACAAAAAGCGACAAAAACACAGTGCGAGGCATGAGAAGAGGGCTTACCCCGAAATAGTTGACTTGAATGTGCTGACGACTCCTTCATGAAATGTGGGATGTTAGAGCTTCAAGGTCAATGTGATGAATGAGCTCTGCAACATCCGATTGATGAGTTTTGATCAAATCGAGGTGGTGACATGCATGCCATAAATCTAGGAAAAACGACACTGGCGGGAGGTTTCAGAAATGATCCTTGCATGTAACCTCCAGCTGCTAAAAGCATATCCATGAATCAAGGGATTCCTTTGCATGCTTCCTTGGGAAAAGTAGTCCATGCATGCGAATTAGTTTTGCTTAGTCCCGGAGGGAACCGGTCAACCTGAAGGCACATACATTGGTCTGCAAGCCTGGTATGAAAATCTGCGATTTTTCTAGGTTGAGCAGAGATGGTTGTCCCAAGGGATTGCACAATTTCAAGGAGGAACGGGTGATTGTCTCCTAGGATTGCACAATTTCTAAGCTGAGCAGCTGTCCTAGGTTAGACCTCGCAATTTTCTCAAGGAAGCATGTCTGACTATATCTCACAATTTCTGAGCTGAGCAGCTGTCTTGGGTCAGACCTCACCTCAAGGAATCTTATCTGAATATATTGCAAAATTTTTGCTAGCTGTTGGGTTGGTTCTCCCAGAGGGATTACGCAACTTCTGGGAGTAGCAGGTGACTGCTACCCAGAATTTCACAATTTATGGGCTAAGCAGTTGTCCTGGGATGAATTGCACAATTTTTTAGAGGAAGACTGACAGGAAGAATTGCACAATTCTGGAGCCCAGCTAGGTGTCCAGCTGGGTTTGCGCAATTTCTGGAGGGAAGGCTGGTTCCCCTCCAAAATTACGCAATTCCCAGAGGGAGCTACTCAACCAGCAACTGATACTAAGTCCGGAAATCAGCCTGTGAAGGAGGTGGAACAAACTTTCATGCACACGCTGACAAGACTCTATGAAACAATTAAATCTTATAAGCTTGACAATGCAAGACATGTTGCTAAGTATGGTTGGTAGGGAGGCTCCAAAATGAAGTTAAGGAAAAAATTTGGAGGGTTGTTGTAGCCGCTACAACACTTGGCGACACACTGGTGGAACTCCATCTCTCTGAATGGACCTTGTTCGTGAAAAGAAATTCTAACACCTCTGGAAGTATTGTTCAGTTCTCTAGTCATCTTGGTTTTCACACTTGCTTGACTGTAAGATGTAGCATCTTCTAGGCTCTTTGTCGGTCGACACACATTCCAAGCCAAGCCAACATAGTTGTTTCGATTGGGGATGAGCGGTATATTGGTGCACAAGCAATATTGTCATCAGAGTTTTAGTTTCATCTCTAGTGTTTCTCTGCTGCCAACAGACCTGGAAAGTACCCCGACAAAGTCACGTAGGAACACAATCATCGCTCCACTTCCAGGGAGCCTGGTCAGTACCTAGGCGGAGTTACTTGTATCACCTCCCTGTGCAAGAAGCCTTTCTCTTCTTTCGCCTTATTCATTTTGAAATTTTGAAATTTTTCACTTTTCATTTTTTTCATTTTTCATAACTGTGCATAGCACTTATTCATTTCAGAGGCAAAAGAGGGATCCCAACTTATTGAGAGAAAAAGAGGTTTTTCCTTCATAGAAGTAGTTTATATGTACCTCTGACGTGCTTGTTAAGGTTTTCCCCCTCACCTTACTCTACTTGACTGAGCTGCCAAGGGTTAACCCAAAAACAACCGACTAGAGTAGGTGACACTAGTTAGCGCGCAAGCGTTGTGTTTTCACCAAGGTTCACTTCGAACAGTATGTATTTTCCATCGACGTATCATAGACTGAAGACAACAAGTTCTTCATACAGAGGCAAGATGATAGATAACCAAGTATTGATAACTGCACAAGTCCTCTTGTACTTTACCCAGCTTGTTTCAAGAGTCGCATACAGTCCATGCAAAACTAACCTATGGACATAAACAAGCAAACAAGCCAAAAATAAAAGCAAGAAGCAGATGCAAATGTGTAAGCAAAGAGAATGAGCAAACAAACAAGCAAGCAAACAAACACACAAATAAATAAGCAAACATGCATGCAAGTAAACAACTCAAAAAGAAAACACTACTCCTACTCCTAAGATAACCGTGCATGGGTCGTCTTACGTGAAGTGATACTTCCAATGTAGACACCGACACATTGGTTGATCCATGTTGGTGAAGGCATGGTTTTCGAACAAATAAAGTGTAAACCAGTAGATGTGAAAGATACAACAGTGAAGACAGACACACTCCAAGATTAAATGTGTCCACAGAACAAAAACCAGTGAAAGTGCCTGACATGCAGTCCGTGGGCATACCATGATGTTGTGTGACACTACATGCAGATGTTAAGCACATGGATACTCTTGACTATGACATGCAAGCACACGTGAGGAATGTAGACCACTTACGTTGTGCAAGTGTGCTTGCTGAGTAAGATTCCTCCAATGCATGAGTGATGGGATCGTGTAGTTCGAGTGGAGGAAGTGAAATCTGAGTGTTGGATTGTTCTTCAGTGCATACAGATGAGTGATGAGGAGCCTTGGGTGTTTGAACAATTTCATGATCAGAAGTGAAACCAACCTGAGGACAATGAGGGCCTGACATAACCATCAGCTCGGGCTAAACTGCCTCGACACTCTGTGGGGTTTTGACTTTGTCTACATATAGATCATCGTAGACCAGTGCCTTAGAGGAATTAACAATAGTTGAATCAATATCGTGATTAGATGAAGAAGTAGAGAGATCACGACAACCAAGATTAGAAAATTTGGGATGTTTGTCAGTATCCTCATGATTCGATTAATCGCATAGAGGGGTAGATGAGAAGCAAGAATGTTCATCCTCTGTGTTTCTGGAAAAGATAGATGAAAAATCAAGTGGATGTTCAAAGAATGATTGGTCCTCTCCGTTGTCGGATGATGGACTAACATCCAGTGTGTCCTGCGAATGATCAACAATGGGTGCGTCCGTGGATGGAGATACACATGAAAAATCCGGGATGGCAAGATCACCAAGGAGGTCAAGAAAAAATGGAGGAGGTACAAACAGACAGGGATGGTCCTCTACTACCAGTGGATGTTCAATCTCCCAGTCATACTCTTCGTGAATGACAATGCATGTTGGTTGTGAAACACCAACTCCATCGATAGATCGATCCTCGTTCAAAACAGGTGTAGAGTCCGGAATGGAAGAACACAAGATAGTGCAATCCGGAGGATGATCAGAATACGAGGATAGAGGTGGAGGTACGAAATACATGTGATAACCCATGGGATTCCCAACCAAGCTTACCCGAAAATCAGAAGGAGCGATGTCGGGAGGATGTAACAGTTGAACAGATGTGTGTGCATTCTCTCCCACATCACTCTACGATGGTGGAGTTGTTTGATGAGGGAACAACGGACAATCACTTGTGATAGCGACCGAGCCCATCTATGATTTCGCAACTCCATCACTGAAGTATGCTGAGCGGTTTTTGAGCTTGAACTTCTTCTTGGGATTCATAGATTGGATAAGGCAATATTCAAATCTATCCATGAGATACTGAAATTTCATCTGACTTTTTGGGGCTTCAAACATGAATAGACGGAAGCGCACTGAAAACTCCATAGGTGATTCATGCGGGGCCCTCCATTGTTTTAAAAGAAATTATCAAGTACTTCAGGATCAAAATGGTGGAAAACAAATTCAATTAGATTGTTGAACTACTCGAATGAGTGCATAGATTTATGAGGGAGTGTACCACACCATTGTGATGGGTGGTCGCGAAGTGTGTGTGCGAGCATCGAACAGACCTTTGTTTCATTAAAATCTTCCATGCCCTCCATGAGCACATGAAAGTCATTTAACTGCTTAGGCCAGGCCACTTTGCCTTCACCATCATACTTGATTTGTGACAATGATCCCAGAACTCCCTCTCGATGTGAAAGATATATCCGTTGGACAAACATTTCGGAGGGCGAACTATAACAAGCTCCATGATAGATGTGTGAAGACTCAAAATAGATGATGAGGACTCAACTTGTCAGCTGGCCCTCCTTCTAGCGCTAGAAATGTTGACGGTGTTGGACCTGCCAAAATGTCAGGGGATCTCCCTGGTAATAAGTCCCAATTAGACCTCGGACCGTTTGGTGTAGGATTCCCAACAGTGGGTCATACGGTATTGCCTTGACCTCAATTTAGCACAGAGGCAAGTAATATGTCCATGTTGGTAGCAAGGGTGTGACAGTTTCAATGAGTCAAGGAAGGTGCATGAACGGTTCTAACACATGGAAAGTGGGGTGAGTGCGCCCCTTGGAAACCTGTGATAGCACGTGGCTTGGAAGGGAGCACACGAGCGAAGATGCATCACAAATTGGAAAGCAAGTTAGCTAACAATCCAAAGTGATAGTTAAACCAATCAACACATTTCAGTAAGATTCATACATACTTATAAAAAATAGTCCATACATGCATGTGTAAGTAAACAGATACATATATCATTTAGAGTAAACAAGATAGTTGGAATACAATATGACATATGCATGAAATGTGATGGCTCTGTTATAATAAGAAGTGTAAGTTCCAGTCATACAATACATCCATGTCCAACCACTAGTTCCGATAGCAAAACGTTACAGTCACAACCGCCTGCTCCTCCAAAGAGATATACTAGCTCTGCACAGTGGAGAAGCCAAGGCTCGTTACAATGCTATCCAAGGTCTCTCTAGGATACTCCTATCAGAAGCTTGCCTGACCAAAATCTTGTACAATGAGTTATGAGGGACTATTTATAGCAAAGGGAGGGGTGACCCTTGACATTCCCCTTTGTGACTGTTCATCTACCCTAATAACTCTTCAACTACTCTATGACTATTACATTCAACTATCAACACTTGAACTTCCACTTGACAAGACATGTACCCATATGAGACAAAATGTCTTGAGCAAGCCATGTAAGACATCACTAAAACTCGGACCATTGTGGTGAGACCAACTCTTTGACATCCTTGTGATGGTCGATGGTGGCGAACGGATGCCAAGCTTGGTTGTCTATGATGGTGTCTGTGCGCTCAATGGTGACATCCTGCTAAAAGCGAACTCTTGCCTCCATTGCATTCGGGTACACTAATATGGCTCCTCTATCCAACTTGTTTGATAGCATGTGCATGGTTGTCTTGAGTGCAGCTGGACCAGCAACATACTGATGCATAGTGTCTGTGCTAATCTCCAAGTGTGTGTTGGCGATCATGCCCATCAACTTGTCGAAATACATGTTCAGCTCCAACCGGAATTGCTTCTTGTCTTCACCTCGGTGAGTGTGCCAAATGGGTGGGATCACATGTGTGTGCACAATTGACATGCATGTTGTTGAATTCCCTTGCATGCAATCAAAAACACTGCTCACCTTGTCTGCTCCATGCCAGCTGTTGAGTTGGATCTATAACTTGTATGGGTGCAGTTTCATCCGTATGTGCATGTCGCACCCCCTGCCATACCTATTTTTGTTGCAACTCATTCTCTCATTTGTGCAGCTCCTGTTCTTCCTTGAGTTTTTGCTTCAACACATGCAACTCCTTCTCTGTTTCTCTCTATGCCTTCACACAATCTTCATCTTGTCACGTCGTCACCTCATAGCCTCAATCTCCAAAGCTGCTTTCGTCATGAGTGGATCTACTTTGAAATTGCGGGCGTGCTACCTTATCTTACTGCTGATGGTGTTGCTCGATGTGATGTTGTTGCCATATTATCTTGATGTCCTTATCTACGAACAACCCAATGTCTTCATAGGTAGGCAAGCTCATAGATACTTGCTTAGCTGCAACCCTCGTTGTGCTCTCAAATGTGTCCTTTGACTCTTCTCTCCTGAAGGCCATTGTACTTGTGCTGCTGAGAGACAAACGAACACCTGTGATGCCTGGACACATAACAACACTCATCACAAGAAATCTATCAGTCGAAAACCAAAACAAACTTGAGGACTGACTTGCAACATACCTGTGTGACTAATCGTGAAGGTTGCGCAATTTCCATCGGGAGGTCAGGAGACTGACTACCAAAATTGCAAGGCACACTCCGGGATGTCAGGAGGCTAACTGACTACTGGAACTGCACAAAGCACAGTCCAGCCTGGCCTGCTGAGGACTGAAACTGCACAATGTGCAATTTTAGTCAGCAGTGACATGCAACCAGCAAACTGCATTGCACAGTTTCTGGGGCCAGTAGGACACTACCTCTAAGAATTGCACAATGCAAGCCTGGAGGTTAGTTCTAGGCCATACTTGTGCGATTTATGGAGGGAAGGCGGAGCCTTCACTTTCGAAAATGCGCAGTGCTAGACGAGCAAGGCACGGTCTAGGTTAAGGCAACCCAGACCGACCGATGGGCGACTGAAAACATGAGAAGTCTGAATGCATGATGAGATGAGTAAAAACAAGAGTGAATGATCATACATGCAAACAGCAAGTGTAGGATTCAGAAAATGGGAAAGCATGCATGTGTGTGAAGTGAGTCGCTGCAACAATGATCGTTTGTGCAAAAACAATGTCATGCACGCGATAGTAGTGAGATGCAAAAAAAATTGAAACGATGCTTCTACAAGCTAACATACATCAAAACGATAGCAAGCACTCATTGAAATCAAGCAGACAACACCCACACGAAGCGAAACACAAAAAGTGACAGAAACACAGTGCGAGGCATGAGAAGCGGGCTTACCCCGAAATAGTTGAGTTGAAGGTACCGACAACTCATAGATGCAATGTAGGATTTCAGAGCTACAAGTTTGATGTGAGGAATGAGCTCTTCAGTGTTCGATTGATGATTTTTGATAAAATCGAGGTTGTGATGCGCATGCCACAAAACTAGGAAAAGATACACTTAGCGAGAGGTTTCTGAAATGATCCTTGCATGTAACCTCTAATTGCTAAAAATAGATTCATGAATCAAGGGATGCCTTTGCATGTTTCCTTAGGAAAGGCAGTCCATGCATGCAAATCAGTTTTGCTCGGTCCCGGAGGGAACCGGTTAACCTAAAGGCACATGAATCGATCTGTGAGCCCGGGATGAAAATCTGCACAGTCTCTGGGCTGAGCAGAGATGGTTTTCCCTGAGTGATTGCACAATTTCTCGGAGGAACATGTGACTATCTCCTAGGATTATGCAACTTTTGAGTTGAACAGCTGTCCTAGGTCCAACCTCACAATTTTCTCAAGGAAGCTTGTCTGACTGTATCTCGCAATTTCTAAGCTGAGCAGTTGTCGTGGGTCAGACCTCGCAAGTTTCTCAAGGGAACCTGTCTAACTGTATTGCACAATTTTTTCTATTTTTTGGGTTGGTTGTCCCAGAGGGATTGCGCAATTTCTAGGAGCAGTGAGTGACTGCTACCCAAAATTGCACAATTTTTGGGAAGAGCTGTTGTCTTGGGATGAATTGCGCAATTTTTTAGAGGAATACTAACAGGAAGAATTGCGCAATTATAGATCCCAGTTGGGTGTCCAGTTGGGTTTTCGCAATTTCTGGAGGGAAGGGTAGTTTCCCTCCAGAATTGCGCAATTCCTAGAGGGAGCTTCTCAACCAGCAACTGGCACTAATTCCAGAAATTAGGATGTGAAGGACGTGGAACAAAATTTCATGCACAGGAT
The DNA here is from genome assembly GCA_031772625.1 of Pinus tabuliformis. NCBI lineage: Eukaryota > Viridiplantae > Streptophyta > Pinopsida > Pinales > Pinaceae > Pinus > Pinus tabuliformis. Next base: position 311,206,776 of record CM062816.1, on the reverse strand, counting down.
GACAAGACTCTATGAAATAGTTGAAGCTGATGTGCTTGATAGTGCAATACATGTTGATGAGGATGGTTGGTAGGGAGGATCCAAAACGAAGACAAGGAAAAATTTTGGAGGGTGGTTGTAACCACTATAACAGAAGGTGAGTGACTGCACGGAAGGGGTGACCGGATTGCCCAAGGGAATGTGTAGCAGAGAAGGGAAGTTCGATGATGGATTTGTTTTGGTCATTAGCATTGATAGATGGAATCAGATGCACATTGGGAGTACGCCCCGAAAGAATGAGTCGGTAACTGTTCACTGAGAGGACAAGTGGCGTGGGATTGTAGCGTTAGGCAATGGATGAAACTTTGACTTTGAAAATGGATTTTTTACTTCCTAGGAAGGAGGTGAATCTTGGTACTACTTTGAGGGTGGAGGTGTGAGCCTCTAGATTCCCTTGTTGCGGATGTAGGCATCGTAACCTTTTATTGGCCAGTTGAGCAAATGTGCATATGTGTATATGTGTGTATTATTGTAAATACTATATCGAGATGGATTTAAAAAGCTCCATAGATAGTATGATTATTTTTTAGGTGAAGCAAATGTGTATGCATGTATATGTGGTTATTATTGTAAATACTGTAATGACGTGTTATAAAGCTCTAGTAAACAGTATGATTGTCATATAGTCAGCATTGATCATTGTAAATACTGCAGCGAGTTGTGTTATAAATCTCCATGGGCAGTATGTTTTGTTTTCATTCGTCTTGCTAGTTATAGGTGCCATTGAACACCGAGGACGGTGTTCCCCCAAGGGGGGAGGGTTTTGTAACAACCGTGGTTAAAAATCCATGTACTAAAAATATAAGATCACTGTCATGGGACGCGTATTCCAAGTTGAATGTTGGGAAAAACATCCTAGTGGGTGTTCATTTCAGTTAGTATGGCTAATGACATTGGAAAAGGCTTTGGAAAGGAAAAATGGCATTTTTGGCACATTTATTTATGAAAATAATGGAAATTAGGAGAAAAGGAAGGTGAAAGGTCACAGGTTGCATGTGAAGAGTAAAATAATGGAAAATGAAGAAAATAGAGGCCTCATTGATAAAAAGGCTTCTAAGGATCAGTTGGCAAGATTTTGCTCGAGTTTTTGCTCAGAGTTTTCTTGGATCACTTTGGCATTGGATCAAGAAAGGAAAAAAGGCAAGAGGAAGGAAGGATCAAGCAAGGAAGAGCGGGATCAAGTAGCTACAATAGGATTCTTTGCCGGTATTAATTTGCATGTGTTTTTTCCTTGCTATATTTGGCATGCATGTTATTTCATGTGGTTCCTTGTTGTCATAGCATGGGTTTTGCCAAGTGTGACAATGTTTTTAGACTAGCCTTTCCATTTCCAAATAGCCATGGTGTGATGCGTTTCTCATGTTTTGGTTGATATGGATTGTCGGATGGATTTGAAGTTGAGTGAGGTGGATCTCCAAAAGAAAGAACACATGGCCTAGTGATCCCTGAATAAGGCATGGATTGCGATAAAGACAATGGCCTAGTGACCCCTAAACTAGAATGTGGGTTGCGGTAAAGCCAGGTATTGTGTGCCTCAATGGGCCTAAGAATACTTGACCATTTAATGGCAGGATATATGGTAAATATTAGAGGTGGTTGCCCTTTATCAGGCCTAGGAATCCTTACCAGTGAATGGTGGGATACACGGTAAATCCTAGAGGGTGGAGTCTCGGTTTAGGGCCTAGTGATCCCTGGATCAGACTATGGATTGAGGTAAAGCCTGAGAGACTAGGAGACAGGAAAATTCCTCATGGTTTAGGTGGAGAAATCCGATGGCATCCATGCTTGTTTAGCCCAGCGATCTGGTGGAGATCATGGTAAATCTTGTTATTACATGTTTATTGTGTTGGCCTAGTGATCCGGTGTGGATTATGGTAAATCTTGGTTTATATTGATGAGGGTGAGGTGGTTTAACCCCGGAATTCCATGGTTATTCTTTTGGTTTGAGTCCCACATTCATGCCTGGAATATGGCATGGGAGTGAATGGTTGAAGAGAGAATTGGCTCATCCATTCTATGGTTAGGTGGAATATGGTATTCTCATCCTGGGTTGGCTTTTGCATTCATTAATAAGAGGTTCTTTCCTCAGTATATTATGTTAATTGTACTGGTTTATATGTGGATTCTATAGTTGATGTATACTTGGTATTTATGTTGTTATTATATTAGTTATGAATATGTATAATGACAGTGATGATGTATGGCTTTCCTCATGTTTTGATTTGTAAATGAATGGATAAGGTATCTATGACCTAATATATGATAATGCAACTAATGATATAAGGGAACAATTATTCTTAGTGATTCTCATATAAATATGAGACCCCTATGCGCACATCTGTTGTTTACACCTGTAGATTACATAGTTTTGACATGTTCGATGAAATGTCTGTCGTGGCTAATAGGGGTCTAGTCTAGACCTTGTCCTTGTTTTTCCAAATGCGTCATTATTATGTTGTGTAAATTCATTTCTGAAAGTGTCATTGAGTTATGGGCAGTGCCCTGGGCTCTCAACCTAAAAAAGTGGCTCAAATCCATAGACACAAGCACAGCACTAGGTAGAAAATTCCCTAGACACATGCTTTTCCATATCAAGGGAGTTACTTGAGTCGTTGGGATGAATCCTAGGAGTTCTGTTGCTAATGTGGAAAGTTTGTATGGTGTGTTTCCATCGATTCCACTTCCTTAAGGTCACCTAGGAGGTTGAATCCCATTATAGTGCCCTCTCATCACATATTTATCCCGGTTGTCCAGTTACTTGTGTAGATGTGGGATGAGGGTAAATAAGTGGGGTAAATAACTGGCCAAACGAGGTAAATATGCAACGAGAGACCAGTATAATGTGATTCAACCTCCTAGGTGCGTTAAGGAAGTGGAATCGATGGAAACACACCATATAGACCTTCCACATCAGCAAAAAATCTCCGAGGATCCATCCCAACCACTCAGGTAACCAGCCCCAGACCCACTGAAGTTTTAGACCATCAAACGCCTAGATGCTCCATTTATATGGACAAGCATGTGTCTAGGAGGCTATGGACGATCCCACAACATGGGTATGCATGCGTCCAGTGACTTTTCTACCCAGTGTTGTGCCTGCATCTTCGGAATTGTAGAATTTTCTCTACAAATCAGCTAGCTCACTGATATCGTGTAGAAATTTCACATGCAGATCCAACTGATATATGCAATGTACTAAAGCATAATACTAGATCTACATCTACCATAAACTTAGTGGAAGATTAATTGAACATGAGTAACATCAAGCATGAACAGATATAACTGAGAATGAGAAGTAATCAACCATAACACAGAAAATATAACCTGGGGAAAGCACCAACCTAAAACCCCATCTCTGTATTATCAATCAAGTGGAAATCCTCAACAACATACAAAAATAATCAGCTCAAAAGCTATCATGCTCTCTCTGTACTCTGATGATGTAGCTCATGGACTATCTAGGCCTGTATATATAGGCTCCACAAGTCCTCCAAGCTCCTATTTCCTTGCGCAATTTTGATTGGGGTCCAATGTCATAACATGTGTGAATTGGCCACATCATACCTGCTATAACCTCAGGTCCAACTATGCAATCCATAAGGAATAATATTCCTTCTGCATGCAATGAATATTCACAAAGGAATACCCTAGCAAGTGATAGTACATTGTCCCTCCATCTAATCTCAACTGAGTCTCTGTCTGAACTGACATGCATGACTTATCCATGAGTGAATACTCAGTTATCTGAAACACAGTAGTTACATGCATGCAAGCATTAACTAACCGAACTCTCATTAATTTTACAAACTGTTAAATTAATCTAACTAGACTTGACTCAATTAATTGAGCCAACTAATTACAACTCATCCTCATCCTTTAACTGATGGTTAAATCCCTCAATCAAAGGAGAAACTGTTGCATGTCCTCACATAGACTTCAAGTTCATAATTCCTTAACTAATTAACTCAAACTGAATTAATTAATTAATTTACAAATTGCTATTAATATCAAATTCGAATTCTACTTCCTATTTCTAGTCCAGGGACTGACTAAAATAGGAATCCACACTGAACTGCTAAAAATAAAACTTCTATTTTTAGCACTTCCATTTTTCATTCCCTATTGCCCAATCCAGCACTGATACCCAAACTACTATTTCTAACAGTGTTATTTTTAGCACTTCTATTTTTAGCAATTTCTTGTTGCCATTTTTCAACAGGAATTTTAACCACGTTTTCAGGCCCAGAGCCTAGGTCACTACCCATAACTCAATGACACTTTCGGAAATGAATTTACACAACATAACAATGATGCATTTCTAAAAACAAGGACAAGGTCTAGACTGGACTCCTACTAGTGATGACAGGAGTTTCGGCAAACATGTCACAAATATGTAATCTACAAGTGTAAACAATAGATCTAAGCATAGGGGTCTCATACTTATCTGAGAATCGCTAAGAAGCATTGTTCCCTTATATCATTAGCTACATTGTCATATTTTCGGTCATAGATACATTAATATTCATTCATTTACAAATAAAAACATGAGGATAGCCATACATCATAACTATCATAAAACATGCTTATAACCAGCATAATAACAACAAAAATATCAAGGATACATCAACAATAGAATCCACATATACAACAATAAATTTACACATAATATATCAAGGAAAGAACATCTTATTAATGAATGCAAAATCCAACCCGAGATGGGACTACCATGTTCCACCTGACCATAGAATCGTTGAGCCAATTCTATCTTCAGCCATTCACCCCTATGCCATATTCCATGCATGAATGTGGGACTAAAACCAAAGAACCAACTAGGGAATTCTGAGGCTAAATCACCTTACCCTCATCAATAGAAACCAGGTTTTACTATAATCCACACTGGATCACTAGGCCAACACAATAAACATGTAATAATAGGCTTTACCATGATCTCCACCAAATCACTAGGCCAGAACAAGCATGGATGATACCGGATTTCTCCACCTACACTGTGAGGAATTTTCCTATATCCTAGTCTCTTAGGATTTACCGCAATCCATAGTCTGATCCAAGGATCACTAGGACCTAAACCAAGACTCCACCCTCAAGGCTTTATTATATATGCCGCCATTCATCGGTAAAGATTCCTATGCCTAATCAAGGGTAACCACCTCTACGATTTACCATATATCCCACCATTAACTAGTTGAGGATTCCTAGGCCCATTGAGGCACACAATACATGGATTTACCACAACCCACAGTCTGGTTCAGGGGTCACTAGGGCAGTGGCTTTACCACAATCCACATTCTGGTTTAGGGATGACTATGCCATGTGATATTTCTTTCATAGATCCACCTCACTAAGATTCGAATCCATCTAGCAATCCAACTCAACAAAAACATGAGAACCCCATCACACCATGGCTATCTGGAAATGGAAAGGCTAGGCTGAAAACAGTGTCACACTTGGAAAAGCCCATGCCATGATAGCAAAGAACCACATGCAATACCATGCATGCCAAATCTAGCAAGGAAAACACACATGCAAATTGATACCTATAAAGAATCTTGATGTAGATGTTTGATCCTACTCTTCCTTGCTCACTCCTTCCTTCCTCTTGCCTTCTTTTCCTTTCTTGATCAAATTCCAAAGTGCTCCAAGAAAACTCTAAGTGTCCAAGAGTGACAGACAAAGAGAATAATGAGAGTCCAAAATTGAATTGACAAAACTTACCAACTAATCCTTAGAATCCTTTTTATCAATTAGGCCTCTATTTTCTTCATTTTCCATTATTTTCCTTCATTTTCCTCCTCACATGCAACCTGTGACCTTTCACCTTCCTTTTCTCCTAATTTCCATTATTTTCATAAATAAATGTGCCAAAAATGCAATTTTTCCTTTCCAAAGCCTTATCCATTTCCTTTGCCAATTTCCTTAGCCATAATAAAGCAAATGAACACCCACACTAGGATGTCTTGCCCAACATTCATCTTGGAATAAGTGTCCCATCAACTGTGGTTATTATTTTTTCCTTTATTAACTTTTGTTACATGGAATTTTCACCAGGGATGTTACAAAACCCTCCCCCAAGGTGGACACCGTCCTCAGTGTTCAACCACACCTATACCTCAACAAAACCGTTGAAGATAAAACATACTGCCCATGGAGCTTTATAACATATCTCGATGGAGTATTTACAATGATAACACTACTGAGACAAACCAACATGACAACTATGATGACATGACACCCATACCACTTATTACAGATTTATAACATAGCTCATGGCGATATTTACATCCATATACATATGTACATATATCTAAACATCATACCAAAACATATTCCAAAACATATACCAAATACATATACCAAAACATCCGCCCAACCAACGAATAAGGAAGGATACATAGCCCGCATCTGATCCGCCATCTCCCATGTAGCTTCATCGAGCCCAAAGTGCTTCCACTGCACTTTAACCTGCTCGATTGCTCGGTTCTGGAGCATGAGAACCTTTTTCTGCAATATACACTAAGGCTCCGGCTGGAATTCTCCATCTGGTTCCACCTGCAATATAGACCAATCAATCACATGATCAACATATTTAACATACTTCTTAAGTAATGACACACGGAAAACATCATGGAACCTCACTGTCGGAGGTAGTGCAAGTTGATAGTCTACTGGCCCAATCCTCTCAATAATCCTGAAAGGTCCTCAAAACCGAGGGGCCATCTTGGCACATGATCCAATATGCAAGGAGCTCTTCTTTGGTTTGATGTGCAAGTACACATGTTCCCCAACCTGTAACTCCTTAAACAACCTATTTTGATATGCATAACTATTTTTCCTATCTTGTGCTACTTTCAAATTCTTCTTGATTACCTTCATTTCCCTCTCCATGTCTACCAACATGTTCGGTCTAATCAACACCCTATTTACTGGGTCACTCCAACTGATGGGAGTATTATAACTCCACCCATACAATTCCTCAAACAAACTCATCTTCAAATATTCTTGATACCCATTGTTGTAAGCGAAATCTACATGTGGAAGATACTCTTCCCACTTTCACTACCAATGCATCACGTACATCGTCAACATGTCCTCCAATATCACGTTGACCCTCTCAATCTATCCATCTGTTTGTGGATGATAAGTTGTACTGAAGGCAAACTCTGTGCCCAAACCTACAAACAATTCCTTCCAAAACTTGGAAGTGAACTGCGCATCCCTGTCTAACACAATCTTCTTTGGGACACCATGAAATCTAACCACATCTCTAATGAACACTTATGTTACATTGCTAGATGAAAATGTAGACTTCACTGGAATGAAGTGTGAACCCTTTGTCAACCTTTCCACAACAACCATGATGGCATCATGTTGTCTCACTGTCCTCAGAAATCCTGTGATAAAGTCCATTGAAATGACCTCCCATTTCCACTCTGGATGCCTACATTATTCCTTTACCTGCTGACAATCTAAACACCTAGCCACAAACTCTGCTACATCCTTCTTAAATTTTGGCCAATAGTAGAATTTATTCATTGTTTTCAGTGCCTTCTAATAACCTGGGTGACCTGAATATAGTTTCACATGAAACTCCCTCAAGATCGCCTTCTTGATCTCATTGTTATTTTGCACATATACTCTAAACCTAACCAATCCATCCATTGTGAGACAATATTCCACACCCTATGCACCTGCACCTGTACCACTACCTGTATCTGTACCACTACCTATACATGCACATGTATTTTTGTTGGTTTTGATTTGGGCTGACCCAAGTTCGATTTGTACTATGCACTAACAAAACCCTAAATCACTAGCCCTTTTGGCAATGACCTGCAAGAAAATTGTAGTCTCACCCGAAGTGACTATGGGAGGATATAAAACTAGGTTTCTATGGCCTTTAAGGAAGATGTGATGTGGTGTTTTATATTATCTTTTATTCTTAACATTCATAAATATATTCCCCACATTCATATAATCACATAAACATGTCATATAAACCCATTAATCATCATCATGATGTAATAAAATGCAGTTGTAATAAATTGCTACAATAGATAATAAGAAAATATACACATGAAGACACATATTTTACCGTGGTTCATCCCAATGTGGGACTACGTCCACAAGAAATTTTTCTTATAATAATAATTCTTGTACAAAAAATAGTTCTTGACCTGTGCACTCAGCTGCAGGTTGTTTGTGCACTCAGTTGCAGTCTCGGACCTCTGCGCACTCAGCTGCAAAGCCTTGCCTTCTCTCCCCAAACCACAGATCACAAAGATACAACCATAACACAAATCTAGATCAATTCGATATGTCTCTTCTTTATTACTCGACCCTATATATACTATTACATCGAGGGATTCTCCCTATCCTGAAGCCCTTATACCGCGCGGTATATCCAAAACTACTTCATTGTGCGGTCCACTTTGCTACATTCTTCACTGCGTGGTCCACTTCACTACATTCTTCACTGCGCACTCTGCTCCACAAAATGCGGAGTCTTCACCAAAAACTAGGTCAATTTGGGTTGTGACCAAAAGGCCCCCAACACTCACATGTGACTTGTCCTGAGTCACTTAGTTGGTTTGACTCTAATTTTTGATGTGATGTTGTTGTATGTGCTGTTGAACTGCTACAAAATTTTTGTGACCTTCCTTTCTTTCTCGCGCACCTCCTCTAAGTGCTTCTATGACATGTTTTGTAGCTTTTTGCATCATCATTGTCTCCCTCTGTCAAAGCTCCTATTTCGAAGCTCCTATGTACTTCGACATAATCCAGACTATAGAGAAGTAATTCCTTACATCAAAGCTTTCTGCAGTGTAGTTTATAGTCTAGCTCCCACTTTCAACGGGAGGTGGCACTAAGCATTTTCTCCTTTCTTCTTTAGATTAAGGCTGTAGGGATAGGGTTGTCCTTGTACAACTTTAACCTACTTCCATTTACTCTTCCCTGAATCAATTCTCCACTTAACTTCTCTAATTGAACTACGCGTCCATCAGTTATATGCTTAATAATATATGGGCCTAACCAATGCATCTTGAATTTCCTTGGAAATTTCATAAACTTACTGTCATATAGGAGAACAAGGTCTCCTACCTGAAACTTCTCTTACTTAATATGTTTGTCATGCCAAGATTTTTCTCTCACTTTCTGTACCCGCTGATGAAATCCTGCTATGAGTCTATCTTCCTCCAAAGCAATCAATTGTGCCATTATTTCGTTCATTACATCACGATCTACCATATATGTAAAAGATGCAATCCTCAAGCTAGGGACGATGTATTCCATGGGAATCACAACTTCTTGCCCATAAACTAACCTGAATGGTGTCTGACTTGTCAATTTTTTACATGTCATCCTATAAGCCCATAATACTATTGGAATCCTGAGGTCCTAGTCATCTCTATTCACATTGCATACCTTAGTTAGTGCATTCTCCAAAATCTTGTTAAATTCTTCTACTGTTCCATTGGGCTGAGGGTGATAAGGGGTACTCTTTTGATGATAAACTTGGAATTCCTCAGTCAATGCTTCAATAGTTTTATTCAGGAAGTGGGAACCTTGGTCGCTCATTAAAATATTCAAGCATCCAAATCTAGACAATATGTACTCAAAAATAAAGTTGTCCTTGTACAACTTTAAACTGCTGCCATTTACTCTTCCCTTAATCAATTCTCCATTTAACTTCGCTAATTGAACTATGCCTCCATCAGTTATATGATTAATAATATATTGGCCTAACCAATGCACCTTGAATTTCCTTGGAAATTTCACAAACTTACTGTCATATAGGAGAGCAAGGTCTCCTACCTGAAACTTCTCTTACTTAATATGTCTGTCATGCCAAGATTTTTCTCTTGTTTTCTGTACCTGTTGATGAAATTCTTCTATGAGTCTATATTCCTCCAAAGTAATCAATTGTGCCATTATTTCCTTCATTATATCAGGATCTGCCATATATGTAGAAGATGCAATTCTCAAGCTGTGGACGATGTATTCCATGGGAATCACAACTTTTTGCCCATAAACTAACCTAAATGGTGTCTGACCTGTCAATTTTTTACATGTAGTCCTATAAGCCCATAATATTGTTGGAATCCTGGGGTCCTAGTCATCTCTATTCACACTGCATACCTTAGTGCATTCTCCAAAATCTTGTTAAATTCTTCTACTGTTCCATTAGGATGAGGGTGATAAGGGGTACTCTTTTGATGATAAACTTGGAATTCCTCAGTCAATGCTTCAATAGTTTTATTCAGGAAGTGGGAACCTTGGTCACTCATCAAAATCTTTAGGCAACCAAATATAGACAATATGTACTCTACGCTACAGTCCCTTACTAGTTGTGCTTTGGCCCATCTTGTCAAATATCCGGTCGTTATGATTATGTACCTCGACCCTGACCTTTTTCCAGGTGGGTTGATGGGTCCAAAAAAATCAATAACCCACTTATCAAAAGCCTATAATGTAACTTGTGGTACTACTAACATTTCATCTCTTCGTGAAGGCTTTCTTGTTCTTCGACATACATCACATGCTCGACAGTATTCCTTTACATCTTTATGTAATGTATGCCACCACAATCGTTCTCTCAAAATCTTATGCACAATATCTTTTCCTACATAGTGTCCACCAAAAGCACCCTCATGAGCCTCTGCTAGAATCAACTGTCTTTCATGTTCACATACATACCTGTACAGTATCTCATATGGTCCCATCTTATATAACTGTCCTGCTATCAATGAGAAGTCAGTTGCCTTGACCACTAATTATTTCTTCTGTTGCGTAGTATATTCTGAAGGAGCCATTCCTGTGTTCAAAAACTGGATGATGTCTGCAAAATGGTCATTTGCAATTCTGATTGCAAATAACTGCGCATCAGAGAGATTATTCTTTATATTAGTTGGTTCTTCCCCTATTTCCAACCTTGAGAAATGGTCAGGTCCTGCATTTAGTATTCTTGGTTTAACAATGATCTCAAAGTCATATTCTTGAAATAATAGTAACCATATGCAAATATTTCCTCCTAAAACAGGTTTATTAACCAAATACTTTAGTGCAGAATGATATGTGAGCATTTTAAAGTGTGATCCCAGCAAATAATGTCTAAATTTCTGCAAAGCATACACCATAGCCAATCCTTCCCTTTCTGTAGTGGTGTAATTCTTTTATGCTTTAGATAATTTCCTACTTGCAAAAGCTACAAAGTGATCAATCTCTCCTGCACCAAGTTGTGCCAGTACTACTCCCAAAGCTATACAAGTGGCATCCACATGGACATGGAATTCCTTATTCCAAACAAGGAACACTGGTATTGGTGCAATTACCATTCTTTCTTTCAATATGTCGAGGATTTTCTGATAGTCTTTATTCCACTGGAAAGTTACATCCTTCTTCAACAATTTCTCCATAGGTGCAGTAATCTGAGCATACCACTTAATGAACTTCCTGTAATATCCAATATGTCCCAATGTAGTGTGAAGTTTTCTTACTGTCTTAGGTGAAGGCAAGCTCACAATGATAGAAATCTTAGCAAGGTCCACCATTAATCCTTGCTTACAAACAATATGTTCCAACAATATGCCAAAAGGTACACAAAATATGAACTTCTTTAGGTTCAAAGAGATCTGATATTGTTTGCATGTGTCAAACATGTCTTAAACTTCCTATATGTTTGCTTAGCAACCCAAATACTGTCTAATCATCAAAATATACCTCCAAAAACTTGTGGATGTATTCCTTAAAAGCAGCGGCCAACACCCTAGAAAATAAAGCAAGGGCATTTTTCAGTCCAAAAGGCATCACTATGTATTGATATGAGCCCCATTCTGTATCAAATGTGGTCTTATGACGATATTCAAGTGTAATTCTAATCTGATGGTAACTTGAGAATCCATCTGTAATTGAGTAAGCTTCTTGACCTCCTACATTGTCTAACACTTCATCTGTGAAATGGGTAGGGAATGGATGATGTAAATATGAATCATTCAACTTTCTCAAATCAACACAGATCCTAATTTCTCCTTGAGTTTTCTTTTCTTGCACCACAGACTCACCCATTACAACTCTTCCACTGGTTCAATAATTTCTGTTGCTATCATCTTATCAAGCTTTACCTTCACTTTCTCCTTATACTTTTTGTTCAATCTGTAAGGTCTTTGCTCGACTGGATTCGCATCAAGTTTAAGGGGAATCTTCATAACTCCTAGATCTCCTACTATACTTTGTGAGAAACAGTTCTTGATATTCATGAATTAACTATGTAACTTTACTGACTGTCTCTTCATCCCAATAATCTCCTATTGTTGCAAACTTGGGCTCCTTCTTTGATCCTATATTCACCTTCTTGGTCTTTAGTGGCTTCATTATATCTGGTATCTCTAACTCAGGCCCATTTACTTCGCAGTATCCTTCTGATTCTGCTATGTCGATGTTGCGAGGATCTTCTTCTTCTTCTGCAGTAAGGTTATAACATTCTAATGCATTTTATATTTGCGCAGCCCAATTAGGTTGTTGCCATGTTAGTGGAGTTACATTCTCAAAGACCCTCTTCTTAACTGTCTGAAGGGATAAATCTATGTATGGACAATCATATTCAAAGATGAATGTTAATATGAAACCATCAACCATGTCTGACCAATCCACGGTACCATGTCGAAGCTCTGTTTTTAGGTACAGTTCTTAAGGATTGTTTCTAATGTATGAATAAATCCATGTACCCATTCTTGATGTGGAATCTCCTTCCATGTTGTAGTGCATAGCTGGATATGCTTCCTAGGATTAGTTTCACCATCATATTTTATCTCTATTTCTATATCTATCTATCCAAACCTTATCCACATCAATCTTTGACATTCTTTCCAGCCTTCTATATTCTTCTTGTGTGCACCCCACCATCTAGCAGGGGTAGCTTTTAGGGCTATATCCAAGGCTAACAACATTTGATTCTTCCAAACTTGTTCTTCATAATCATCAAGAAAAGTATTTATATCACCCAAGCCATCATAAGAAGGCAGGTTACATACCTCATATGTCATACAACGAACTAATTTGGTAATTCTTGCGCAACACCTTGTAGATACTCCATGTAACCTATTCTGCCAGTTCTCCAATTATTCTTTTGAGTCTGAGGTACAAGAACTATCATGCTCCCAAGTCAACTTTCATTTTGCAGTAGGGTTAACAAAATCATGTTCATGTTCTGTCATTTGATATATATTATCTATATCAGCTGCACAATACTCTTATTTGACTGGTTCTGTATATCTTACTCCTTCTAATGGATCCAAGGGAACAATTAGTCTCATATTTCTTCCTTCAAATATCATTTGTCTCTTCTTCAAATTAATTATGGCCATATTATCAAATTCCCAGTCAAGTCCAAGCAATGCAAGATAAGGGTTACTATCATCAATGATCTCTATTACTTCAAATTCAACAGTAGTGCGAACTCCTTCAATATTCACTGTTACACCTGGTAGTCTTCCTAAGGGGAAGATATTTTTTTGATTTTCCATCCTTAATTGAATAGGCAACCACTGTAGCTTCAACTTACCCATTAATTCCCATGTCTTCTTTGTCAAAACATTAGCATCAGATCCCATATCTAGAATAACTTGATCCATCTCATATTCTCCTATCTGCGCACTAAGCCTCATTTCTCTTCCAATTCTCTTCTATCGATGAAAATTATTCACTGCACACATCTCACCTCGCGGTGTTTCTTTTGATGCACAATAATCTATCAACTGCTGAGGCCCTTCTACAACTTTTTTATCTCTTAATAATTTCATACAAGTTTTCATAAAAGACTTTAAAGTACCTCCTTGATTTGTTGAATCCTGGTCTTTTGTCAGGGCTTGATCCTGTGTCAAAGCTTGGTTCTACGTTGAATCTTGATTCTGTGTTGAAACCTGATTCTATGACGAAGCTTGATTTTGCGTCAAGGTTGATGACACGTTGCAGTGAGTTCTCTACTTTGGTTGTGCACTGGATGTCAAAGATCCATCATCCATAAAGCTTCGCTTTGCTTCCATAAATACTTATTTTTCCTTCTGAATATAAAAAACAGGAGCTTTCTCAACATTTTTTCTAACCCGTGTACTTTCATATTCTTTCTTCTCATCCACTTTATCACTTTCGATTGCACCACTTCTAGTGACAATGCTAATTCGAGGTGCATCAGTCCTCCTTTCAGCAGTCATCATTTGAATATTCTGTGTCGACTGATGATTTATTTTTTCTTGCATCTTTGCCATAAGTACAGGGCATTATTTAATTAAATGGTCAAAGGATTTACAGTACTTACATGTCGTTGTTGGGTTTTAACAATCTCTTGCAAAATGACCTGCTTGGCCGTAGTTATAACAAATGATCTATCCACGTGGTCCACGACTAGCTCCAACACCTCGACCTCTTCCTTGGTATACACATCGACCACTACGTTCATGTCCATGTTCTTATGCTTGCATTCTATAAGTGTCAGCATTGTGCTCCATCATTAGTTCATAAGCTTGACAATTATTCTCATCATGTCCTACTGATTTACAAAATTTACAATATAGGTTCCTTGGAGTCTGCACATGTTTCTGTAATAGGTAACAGTCTTCTGAACAATCTTGGTCTCTAGCTTTACATATCTTGTACCACAGGCTAGATCCCGCATTTAAGGGATTCGGTGCCCAACTAATCATGTAATCCCTAAAGATAGGACATTTTTCTTTAGAATGGTCCTTTGATTTGCACTTTGTACACCATACTTCTTCTCTGACTTCTTTGCTTTTCTTGATATATTGTATCTGTAGGGTTAGGTTTGCCAACTGACTCTGAATCTGTTGCATTCCTACATTAGTATATCCTATAGGTGAAGCTTCCAACTTCATCGTAATCTATAGATTTTCGGCTTGACTTGTTATCTTTTGTTGCATCAATGGTAATCTAATATGTGGTAACATCGTAGTTATCAACCATTCTTGATGTTGTTAAGGAGCTATTTAGAAGCTCACTTGATCCAACAATTCCTTAAATCTCTTATCAAATTCCCAAACAGACTTAGTAGGTTTCTGTTTAATTTCTTTTAACTCATTGATGCACTATGACTCAAACTTCGGCGTCTTAAATTCTCTTATCAGCGTTGCTTTAATATCTGCAAATGCTCTAATCTGATTATTTGAATAATTCATATACCATGTCAATGCTCTATCTTGAAGCATCGTAATGAGTTGTGCTTTCTTTATATTTTCATTGTTGATCTCCTTCGCAGTCCATACAACTTCACATAAAAACCAAAATTGCTCTAGATCTTCTAATCCAGTTCCTTTGAAAACATGTAGCTTAATATCATCAACCATATTTCTTCTTGGAGGGGAAGGGGGAGGCAGAGGGGGAGAGTCAAAAATACCCTGGCTCTTGCTGGATTCTAGCTTCTGTGAACTCTCAGGCTTGGAAGGTGAATACTGCGAAGCTACCTGTCAAGGTGGCTATCTTCCCTTTTACTTTCAAATTCACTCAACAGAGGACTATATTCAATTTCTACAAAGGTCTTTGGGTCTTGTCCACGAGCTCTTTTTTTGGTATCTACTTTGTATATATTTTTCCACTTCACGTTACTATGATGTCTAACTCATCTTTAATCTCTCTTCTTCCAAACATAAGTAAACTAACAATCTGGTTGCACTTGTAAAACTCATTTTTCACATATAAGCATCTTAATTAAGAGTTTCAAATATTTCAAATATTTACCTTGCAGTCCTTTGAAGAATCATCATTATGCTTCATTGTAGGACACAATATGGTCTACTACAAACTTAGTAATGAATCCTCCCAAGATGTTATCAATCCAGAAATCGGCAACCCTTGAAATCCCATTATCAGTGCTCTTGAGTTGTATTATTCAGGAGTCCACGTCGTAGGTTCTATGCCTTTAAAACAAGTCTTTCTTTCTATCAACCTCGATATCCACTCGTATATTTCGACAGGAAATGATGTGAAGAAAATTTCGTATTGATCTGTGAAAATATATCTCTGTAACCAAGCTTCAGACTTTAGACGAGGTTTTTTGTTCTCTTGATCTGCAAATTCTCTCTCCTTCGATTCTAGGCAATCTTGAATCTCCTTCTCTGATGGGTGCCACATAAACATATCCCTCAAACAGATCTCAGTCTCGACAATAGAACCATTTTTTGGTTTCGATTTGGGCTTACCTAGGTTCAATCTATATTGTGCCCCAACAAAACCCTGAATCATTGGCCCTTTTGGTAACAACTTGCAAGCAGATTGAAGTCTCAATTGAAGTGACTATGGGAAGATACAGAACCAGGTTTCTGCAGCCTTGAGGGATGATGAGATGTGGTGTTTTATATTATCTTTTATTCTTAACATTTATAAATCTCTTCTCTGCATTCATTTAATCACATAAACATGTCATATAAACCCATAAATCATCATTGCACTGTAATAAAATGCAATTGTAATAAACTGCTACTCTACAACATATAATAAGCAAATATACACATGAAGACACAAATTTTACCATGGATCATCCCAATGTGGGACTAGATCCACAAGAACCGTTATTTATAATAATAATTCTTGTACAACAAACAGTTCTTGACCTACGCACTCAGTTGCAGGTCGTATGTGCACTCAGTTGCAGACTCAAGCCTCTGTGCACTCAGTTTCAGAATCAGGCCTCTATGCACTCAACTACATAGCCTTACCTTCTCTCCTCAAACCATAGATCATAAAGATACAACAATAACATAGATCTTGATCAATTCGATATGTCTCTTCTTTATTACTTGACCTTATATATACTATAACATCGAGGGTACATCATTACAATACCATGGTCCACATACCATGGACTCCCTAATACAAGAAACTATGGTCTGAAAACCATTGATATTTTACAACATTACAAAAGGAAGGGCTTTGCCCTATCCTGAAGCCCTTATACCATGTGGTATATACAAAACTTCTCCACTATGTGGTCCACTTTACACTCTGCTACATTACTGTGCACTCTGCTCCACAAAATGTGGAGTCTTCACCAAAAAACTAGGCCAAGTTGGGTTGCACCCAACAACTCTACTCCAACCTATGCACAATAATTAATTAATTTATTTATTATTATTATAATTTTTTTTATTTTTTTATTTTTGGCGTAGCCAAGTTATATATATTATTAGTATTGTTTATATATATATATTATTAGATAATTTATTTTATTTATTTGTCTATTAACGAATACATATTATTATTATTATTATTTTTCGAAACTAATTTTTATATATTGTTATTATTTTATATAGTTATTAACGAATATATATTAGTATTATTATCATTTTTATGTATTTTACTATTTCTTTCGTAACTAATTTATATATTATTATTACTATATATTTTAATTTTTTTATCTTTTACCTAACTTTTATCTTAATAACGGAATAGTATTACTTTTATATATATATATATATATATATATATATATATATATATATTATTAATAAATAATTTAAATAAATAAATTAAATTTAAGTTTTTTTTTTTTTTTTTTACTAACCATTAAAAGTATTTTATTTATCTATATATTTTACCTAATTTAACTTATTTCCATAAATAACAATAATATTAATATTAATATTAATAAATATTAAATTAATAATAATATTTTGACTACTAATATTAATAATATATTAATATCAAGACTATATTAATTAGATTTAATAAATAACTTAATTAAACAAAAAATTACTTATATTATTAATATATAATAACAAATAATTTAATTAAATTAAATTAATTACTTTTTCTAACTAACCATTTAAATTATTTTATTGATATTTTTAACCTTAACTATATGATTTTAATTGAAATATATATATATATATATATATATATATATATATATATTATTAATATATATGTTTTATATTAATAATAATTAGTGAATATTTTAAATAAATAAGTGAATTATTTTCTTAAACTAATCACTAATAGTATTTTATTTATTTTTAATCCTAACTTTTATATTAATAACCTAATATTATAACTTTAATATATATAGATAGATATAGATATATATATATTAAGAAATAAATTAATTAATTTTTAAAACTGACCATTAAAAATATTTTATGTATTAATATGAAAAATAATAATAATATTAAATTACTGAATAGTAATTTGACCTAGGTCCGTAGGTCAAAATTAGTCGTTGGTCGATTTAGTAGTTGGAGTCCCTGCTCAGACTATTTAACATGCTAAGCTGGATCTGTTTCTTCAACTTGTCCTGACGATGAACCACACTGGTTGGTTCGAAACGCGTCGACAAATGTCTCTCTTTATGTGATTTACGCCGAAGCTCTACGTATTAACCTAACATCTTGCTGACTTGTCTGCAAGATCCTATTTTGTATATCTGTCCCATAGGAACTCATAGCTATTATATGATTTACCTATAAACGTCTGCTAAGAGCATCTGCGACCCTATTCTCCTTTCCTTTGATATACCTGATATTAAAGTAAAACTCATTAATCGTGGCCAACCATCTAGCCTGCATGGCATTCAAATTTAGTTGTTCAAACAAGTATCTAAACCCACTGTGATCACTCATCAGTACAAACCTCCTACCTATAAAATAGTGCCTCCACATCTTCAATGCATGTATGATCGCTGCTAGTTCAAGATCATGTGTCAGATAGTTCTTCTCATGTTCATTTGATTTCTGTGACTCATAGCATACCACCTATCCCTCTGGCATAAGGACTCCACCAAGTCCTCTCTTGTAAGCATCTGTACATACTACAAACTCTTTGTACATATATGCAATCTTTAACACTAGTGCATGTGTCAACTTCTTTAGCTACTCAAAATTGGCCTCACATTCCTCTGTCAATTCAAAATTCTTACCTTTCCTTTGCAATGATGTAATAGGATAATCAATATGTGAGAAGTTCCTAATAAACCTCTTGTAATAACCTACCAATCCCATGAAGGATCTCACCTCGTCTACATTTCTAAGAGTTGCCCACTCCATGGTAACTCTTACATTTTTTGGATCCACTACTATGCCCTCCTTGGAGACAACATGTCCCAAGTAATGTACTTCAGTCTGAAAGAAACTATGTTTGTTGAGCTTAGCATACAACTGATGCTCTCTCAACAACCTGAAAACTACGACCAAATTATCGGCATGCTCTTCCTCATTTTTAGAATATACCAATATGTCATCAATGAACATAATAACAAACTTGTCCAAATAGAGACGCAACACACTATTCATCAAACACATAAAGGTAGCTGGAGCATTAGTCAAACCAAATGGAACTACAAAAAGCTCATAATGCCCATACCTGGTCCGAAAAGTTTTCTTGTAAATTTCCTCCTCTTTAATGCGTACCTGATGATATCCGAATCTCATATCATTATTCGATAACACTACTGCCCCCTTAATCTGATCAAACAAGTCATCAATCCTCGACAACATATACTTGTTCTTAATGATCACTTTGTTCAACTGCCTGTAGTCAATGCATAATCTGAGAGTATCATCCTTCTTCTTCACAAACAATATCAGTGTGCCCCAAGGTGATACTCTTGGCCTAATGTATCATTTGTCAAGCATTTCCTTTAACTGCAACTTCAACTCTACCAACTCTGGAGTGCTCATATTGTATGGTGTTTTTGATGTTGGAGCTGCCCCTGGCACCAACTCAATAGAAAATTCTACTTCCCTGTGAGGTGGAAACTTTGAAATATATGCGGGAAATACATCTTGAAACTATTGCAGAACTAGGTACCTTCTTAAAACATTTTCATCCTCAACTTCCTTATCTTTGTTGCTAGAAATATGCCACTATATATAACACACACCCTTTCCTGCAACTATGTTTGACCTGCATAGCTGTCACCATCCTAACTGATGTGGATTTATTCTTTCCCTGTAAGACTCTTGGTTCTCCATTGTCATTCAAACACTCAATGGCTTTGTCATAACAATCCACCTTGGTCCTATGAAGGTATAGCTAGTTCATACCCAATAGCATACTATATGATCCCAATGGCAATACGTTCAAGTGCGTTGTTGTGTACATGCCATTCAAATCAAATGCACAAACTCTTACCCAATGATGCACTCTTTTCTTTGTACTTGTATCCAACTACACAAACCAAGATTTTGCATGCACTTCTTTATTCAAACCACACTTATCCACCAATTCAGGACTAACATAACTATAACTAGATCCAGGGTCAATAAAAAAAAAGAAACAAATTTCTCAAGCTTACCATCCATCTCAATGATAGATTCTTGATGGTTTTCATGTTTGTTGTCCAGTGTTGCATAGATACAAGGAACACTCTGACCAACATCTCCAATAGCATGCGCCTCCTGTGCACTATAGATCTGCCTCCCACCCTGATTCTATGGACAATCTCTCTTAAGGTGCTCCTTACCACATGTCCAACATTCCATTCATCCAGTAGCATCACCTCTATGTTGTTGTTGTGATCCATGTCCCTTTCTAGCTACATTGAACTTCTTTTGTAGTGCCACATTTTCTTTCTCTTCTGCATTTTGAGGCCTTGTGCTTTTCGGTTTCCATTTACCCTTACCTTTATCCTTATTCTTCCCTTTCCATCCTTGTTGAGATTCATTCTTACGCTTTTATTGTTAATAGAAATGCTTCAATTTCCCAATAACTTCCTCAAGTGAACGAGGCTCATCATACTCAATCCGATCTCTAAATGCTAATGGAAAACCACCAACAAATTGACGAACTTTAACCTTCTCATCTTTAAAATACAGTACATACCTCAATAGCCCCAGGAACTTAGTCATGTACTCTTCGTCTGTCATTGATCCCATCTTTAGCTCATAGAATTATTTAGCCTTACTTTCATACTACCTTTCTAACAAGTACTTCTTCCTGAAAATCCCCTTGAACTCATGCCAACTCAAGTCCTCTGTCTTGATGTCTCTGACCCGCTTCACATTTTCCCACCATATATCTACTTTAACTTTCAGGGTAAAGATAAAAATTATGGCCTTCATGTTTTCTATGTATTCATGCAACTCAAAGAAATTGTTCATCCCAAGTATCCAAGCCTTTGCATCTTCATGATGCCTGTAGAACCATAACTAGAATAATACTTGTATCCATCACCTCTCATATCTGAAGTATCCAACAAACTGCCATCTCTAACCGTGAATTTGTTGTATGCGTTGTTGCTGAAGTGATTTTGGTTTTGTTAATTTTCAAGTATTTGGATGATTCATTAGTTTGCTTCCATTTTTGGATAGTTATATCAGTGGTATCATAGTGACATAAAACACTCCATAAAAGTTGGTGATAATGGCTATCACCTCATCTCCCTTATGGGATCATGACTTGAGGGTTCCATTCATACAACCCAAAATAGATTTATTGCTTTACTGCATGATCTAGGGTTTCTTGATGAGTAGGTCATTGTCTTTGAATGATTTACAATTGTCATTTTTTATCTCTTAAGTTTTGCATTGGTTTCAAAGCACTTCCATTCATGAACTTAGCCACTAGATAGTAATAACTTTGTTTTCTTCCATTTAATAAATCTTTTCCATGTGTAGATGAATTTGTGCATAAATGAAGACAAGAATGTATGTTGTTGCAGGAGCTTCTAATTTTCAGGGAGACCTCATCTCAGTTGCCTCATCCAAGCCTTATCCACCCATGTTTCCAAAGTCCACTAAACCCTAAATCTGAATTCTTGTTTTGTAAGAAAAATTTCCATTTCCATTGAGCAAATCCAACCATATTGAAGCATCTGACTGAGCCTTGGATAGTGTTCACCCCCTCCATGCCTTATTTCTCCATCAAATACCTTTCCCACACTTCATTCTACCTTCCCTACCATCTCCTAAGCTTTCGGCCTATTTCCTGTAGTAAAACAGGGCATCCTGTAGTAGAACTAGGACATCCTGTAGTAGTACTACAGGAAACCCTATAGTAACTTGTTTTAAGCCCAAATTTAGAAAAATTGTCATATGAACTTGGATTAAGCCTCTCCTTGGCTTCCATACCCTTGAGACTAGTCCATACCTCTTCCTCCATACCTGTCTCCCCTGCCAAAGAACAAGTGAAGATTAGCATTTGCATTCATAAAATTAAAACATAAAAAAAAAGTATTTTTCTACAATTCCTAAATTAGCACATGCATGCAGCAGTCATAATACTTCTTAGATCAGATTCCATGCTCAGTTAGTCTAGATCATCACAGGTCATAAACAAGGTTAAGCTAGGTTTCTTTTGCAAGCAAAATGTGTCAATGAGTAGCTAAAGGATTTCATGTCACTTTACAAGCATCTTCCAATTCAGTCTTTCATTCCTTAAAGTAGGCAACATTCCTTTTCTTTCATTAAGGATAATTTTCCCTTCTCCATTTGGTAGTCAGACTTCTTCTAGTCAATAGAAGACTGGTTTGAGAAACCCTAGTGGTTTATCGCCCCAATTGAAAAGTGACAAGAGTAGACCATTACATATATTGTGCATACAACACTGTCATCTCCAAGTTTTTACGAACCTAGGGTTGATGAAGTAAAGCTGGTAACCCCAGGAGTTGCAGCGTTCTTGCTGCAATATTGGCGCTCATCACTTTTTGGCGTCGTTGTCGGGGAGGTGTCTTAGTAGATGTGGTTTTGGCTTTCTTTCTTTCCTTATTTATTTCTTATTCTGCAAATAGTTCCATTCAGTAGATAGTTGCAATCTAATTTTGCTTTCTTTCCAATTATGCAAATAGTTCCATTAAATAAGTAGTTGCAATTTGGTTTTGCTTTCTTTCCATTCTGCAAGAAGTTCTAAAAAACCCTAAAGAGAAAAAAAAAAAAAAAAAAACTCCTTTCATGCCTCATAGGAGTAGAGACAACTTAGGGAAATTTTTTCCAAATACCCCCATCGCATCAAACAGCCAACCTTCCCTCTTCTTCAGTGGTTGTGAGCTAGAGGACCCATTAGGTGAACAACCATAGATTTTTGAAGAGCCTATCGGGGAAGAAGAAGAGACCATTCCACCAACATACACCATGGCTAAAAATAGAAATGGGATTGGAGACAGAGAAGGAGCTAAGAATATAGTTGAGGCTGCGTTTCCCATCAGAGAAACTAATGGGGATGCTAGGATGAAAAACATAAGCCCCTCTAATCTTCACACTTCCATGGCCTGACCTTAGAATACCCGAATACCTTTTTGTTTGAGTTTGTTGTCATATCCAGAACTTATGATTACACCTCTAATGATCAGAAGTTGAACTTGTTCCCATCCACTCTCAAAGATGTAGCCTTGCGCTGGTTCATGGGTTTACTTGGGGACAGTATCACCACCTGGGCTCAGATGCAACAAGCCTTCAACAATAAGTATAGGGACTACTGCAAGTCCAAAGATACCAAAGAGAAAATTTTTAGAATGACCTTGGAACATGATGAATCTTTAGAGGATTATGAGAAAATATTCCTACTTAGCTACAAAAGGGCCAGGTGCACCCTTGATCCCAAATCGCTTAAGCTAGTCCTTCTTAGGGGGATTAGGGAAGATCTCCTAGAAACCCTAAACCTGTTGTTGAGAGGGGATATCTATCAGTTACCCTATGATGATATCAAGACAGTTTTTAGGAATCATTCTAGGGAAGCTAGAAAGAAGGGTAGGGCTAGTCAAGCTTTGGCTAATTCGTCCTCCTCCAACACATCCATAAAAAGTGAAATTGGGAACATGTTGGAAGACTTTAAGAGTGAAATGTTGCATACCCTTGCTTTGCAAATGGACACCATGCAGATCAAGAGAAAGTATGAGGAAGCAGAGAGAGACTTAGTTGTCTTCTAACCTAGATGCGCTAGGAGGCACCCTAGGAATGAATGTCCATTAAATCATATAAAAATCTACTTAGTCTGTGAGGAAAACCACTCCACGGATAAGTGCCCTTCTTTGCCTGGATTAAAATTTGTGTATCAGGGAACTGAAGGGGTGATTGAACAACTCTGCTACGTCAACCAAAGGAGACATCAAGGACCTCAACCATACCAGCAAGGCATGAAAGGGGCATTATATTCATATTACAATCCTAACCAGAATACAACCATTCCCCTTTAGTGCCCTCCTGCTCATCCTTCGTGTTCCACATCTTCTTCTTGGTCTTTTGCACCTCAATACCATTCCCAACTTGCCAACCAACCATTTCAGCCATATGCTCCTCCACAACCTCAGTGGAATACACCATCCCAAGGGTGGAGGCCCCCATACAACCAAGCTCTAGCTTTACTGCCTCCACCTCCATCTCAACCATGGCTCCTACACCCTACTCCACCTAAGCAACCTCAAATGCCTGCCCAACCAGATCTGAACCCGAACAATAGATAGGCACAATAGGTCTACAGTGGAGAAACATCCTACCCTGCCCATGTTGTGGAAATTCAAGAAGTTAACCTCAGGTCTAGAAGAGTGCTTCTGGATAATCAAATTCCATCTCCACCTAAGGAGCGTGAAGAAAAAAATGAGGAAAGTGTCCCTCAAGCAAATCTACCTCCCTTTCCTAAGAGATTAACCCATCCTGTCCAGCACACCCTAGAAGAGACTGAACTTCTGGGTGAACTGAAAAACCTGTGTTAAAATCCTGCTTCTCCAAGCTATCAAGAATGTCCCCATCTACAACACGGTAGTCAAGGAGAATTGTTTCAAACATCCGCGAAGGTGAAATAAAGACACCCCTACCATTAATGTCATTGGACAACTATCTGACTTAATGTTGGGGCGGGTGATTTGCCCAAAGTATCTAGATCCTAGAAGTCCTGTAGTAGATGTACACATCGATGGCATCATTGTCCCCCATACCTTGATCGATATTGGGGCTGTCATCAATGTGATGACTAAGGAGACTATGCTTAAACTAAATCTCTAGGGATCATTAAGAAATACCACAATAGTCTTGCAGCTTGTAGACAGGTCCACAGTAGCTCCTGAGGGAGTTATTGAGGATGTGATGGTCTCCATTGTTTCCTAGGAATACCCTGCTAACTTCTTAGTTCTCCAACCTAAGACCAAGTTCAATGGTTCTCCTCTCATCCTTGCGAGGCCATGGTCAGCCACTATCTATGCTTACATAAGTTGCAGGGATGGGAATATGACCATTAAAAATGGGCATCTATCCAAACAATTGGTCTTGTACCCTCTTGCTCAACCATCTCTGGAGCATGATTTACCTTTACGGTTAGAAGAGGAGGAAGAAAATGAAGTCTACTCTTCCTAAATCTGTGCCCTGGATGCTACTATAGGAGGGGGGAACCTGATGAAGATGACTTGATTGAGAAAATCCTCCAAAACCATGTCTCTTGAGGAGTTAACGAAGGAAGCCAAAGATAACCCTTAGACTGATCTATGCTTAGCTTACTCAAGCCCTACTCATGTCAAGATGATAGAATTTGGCCCAGAAAGAACATTGAGAATTATCCCCTTTCCCTTTGTACATCAGGAAGAGGAGTTATGTGACATACTGAGAAAGCATATGGGTGCCTTTGCATGGAGTTACAAGGAAATGAAGGGAGTGCACCCTTCGGTGTGTACTCACCACATTTACATCAAGGAAGGCTACAAGCCAGTCCGCCAACCTCAGAGGAGAATGAACCCAGCCCTCAAGGATATAATCAAAGAAGAACTGCAGAAGTTGTTGGATGCAGGGTTCATTTACCCCATCTCAGATAGTGAGTGGGTGTCTCCTCTAGTTCTGGTTCCAAAGAAAAATTGAAAGTGGAGGATTTGTGTGGATTACTGAGAGTTAAACAAAGCCATAAAAAAGGACCATTTCCTTCTACCTTTCATTGACCAAGTATTAGATGGTCTGGCAGGAAAGAAGTTCTTCTCTTTCTTGGATGGATTCAGTGGTTACAATCAAATCCATATCAGCCCAGAGGACCAGGATAAAACCACCTTCACATGTCCCTAGTGTACCTTTGCTTATAGGGTCCTTCCTTTTGGTTTATGCAATGCCCCTGCCACTTTCTAGAGGGTAGTCTTGAGCATCTTTGCAGAGCTAGTCCATGATTCTGTGGAAATTTATATGGATGATTTCACCCCCTATGGGTGTGATTTCCTGGAGGCTCTCTCTAACTTGGGAAAGGTATTAAACAAATGCATTGAAATGAAGCTATCCCTTAGTCCTGATAAGTGTGAGTTCTTCTGTTCTAGGTCACTTAATATCCCAGGAAGGACTGCAAGTAGACCCAAACAAGATAGCTATCATAAAGAGTGCCTACTCCTCAGAAGCAGAGGGATGTCAGAAGTTTCTTAGGCTTAGTTGGATACTATAGGAGATTCATAAAATACTTCAGTAAGGTAGCCTCGCCTTTGTTTGGACTATTGTCCAAGGACTCCGAATTTTTATGGTCAGAAAGCTGCCAAGAGGCCCTAGAAACCCTAAAGGACAAGTTGACTACTGCACCTATACTCTGAGGCCCAAATTGGGCTCTTTCTTTTCACATACATGTTGATGCCTCTGACAAAGCTATAGCAGCAGCTATGGGCCAAATAGATGACAAACTACCTTATTCCATTTACTTCATCATCAAAAATTTGTCCAAATCTCAGTTGAACTAGATAGTGACTGAAAAGGAGCTCCTAGCTGTTATCCATTCCTTGAATAAATTCAGACATTACATTACTGGTTACCAGACCTTTGTACATACCGACCATGCTTCCATTAAATATTTGATAAACAAACCTGATTTGCATGCCTGAATTATTAGATGGTTACTTTTGCTACAACAGTTTGATCTAACTATTATTGATAAGCTTGTCAGAGAAAATTTAGTTTCATATTTTTTGTCCAAATTGGCTTTTCCTACAGGTGAGGAAGGAATGGTCAATGACCAACTACCAGATGAGAATTTATTCGCCATTCCAGTTTTCTCTATGTGGTTTGCTGACATAGCTAAATACTTAGTAGCTACAAAGTTCCCTCCAAATTTGTCCTCCAAGGAAAAGAGAGAATTATAAGGAAAAGTGCCCCATTCACTTGGATTGGGGGCAATCTATTCAAGTTGGGCCCAGACCAAATTCTTAGAAGATGTGTCAGGGAGGAGGAAGTTTTTGACATCCTTGTGGCCTGTCATGATGGGCCTTCTAGAGGTCACTTTGCAGCAAAAAGGACAACCTTCAAGGTACTACGAGCTGGCTATTACTGGCCCACTCTCCACCAAGATGCAAGAAGGTAGACCAGCTGTTAACGGGAAAGGTGTCTATTCAGAACGACCCTATCCCACTGAGGTGTGACAGTGACCTCAGAAACAAACAGGGAAAACTACTCTTGTATTCTCCTTTATGAACTATAAACAAAGAGGAATAGGATGAACCAACCTGTGTCTTGCGCTAGTCCTTTGATCCAATCTCTCTCCTCTTTGACAGCTTCCAGCTACCTGCTCCCTTACTTGCCCAATGTCACCAAGTTCCTGCAAGATCACAGAAGAAGGAAACTACACAAAGACATGGATTTATATTCATAAATAGCTTAGGATCAGATTTAAGCTAAACATATAAATGTAACAAACATCAATGATACACAAGCATGTAGGAGAAACTCAAATAGTTTTATTGATAAAACAAGAAGATCCAGGAGGAGTTACAACCGATGATTCCTCATCCAGCATCAACCTCCCAGCATAGAATCCCCTCTTCACCTCCAACAAAGCATAAATCACCCAATACTCTGATATCTATCTCAAAACCAACAGCAATTCTCTGCAATGTACAAAATTCCAGCCTCTGTATCTCTTGGTGAGGGATCCATATATAGATGTATGCAAAGAGGATGAGTCAGCTCATGAATTGATTAGTGGCCTCTCTCTGTCAGTTCTTGCTTCCACTTGGAGACTGAGAGCCTCTTACTCATCACTGGTCGAATTCAGTGAGGCAAGTGTCATTGGAGAAGATTCTGGAAGCTTCCATTGTCTCTCCACCTCGTGGAATGACTCTGCCACTTGTCATTTCCCGCTCAACGCACCCTGGTAGTGCATTCAAGTGCGTTGCAACGCACCTAGCCAGTGTATTTGGGTGCTTTGCAACGCAGCTAGCTAGTGGAGCAGCTGAAATGATCCTGATTTGACTAGTTCTGAGCAGTTTCTGGTGGAGAACATCTGGGAGAAGCTGTAATTTGTTGACCTTGTTTCTTTAGGAGCTGGAACAACACCTTTAGGGACTTAGGATCCCTTGGTTTATGGACATTTCATGCTTAGAGCTATAAGGCACAAAAATGTCTATAACAGTTGCCCCCTAAAGTATGAGGCCGTTTATCGGGTGAAATGCTTTATTAGGAGGATCCGAAGTTCTTTCAATGCTGGGAGGAGACCTGTAATAAGATACAATACAATACATTATCTTCATACTGTTTTCATGATCTAGCTGAGGCGGGCATTCCCATGCTCAGCTTTATAAATTCATTTTCATGTACATAGGACAGACAATCGTCTGATGGTAGACTGATGATTCTGATGAAGTCATCATCCTTTTGGTAGGATGATTATCTATGCTACAATGTTGTACATTTCAATGTCTTTATTTTTCCTGAATATATATCGCAGCCCGGATGGATGAAACTAGATCCGGGGTCTTCAATCTCGTCTGATCTTCACTCGAAGTACAAGTCAATCCATGTGAGAAATGTTTTAAAGTCGAACATGGAACGACATCGCTTGATTACCAGTCAATGATGTAAACTGTTAACAAGCGCGAGAGGAATCACCGATAATGATAATGACCCTCAAGGTACTGCAGTACAATTCACGTGGTGTGAATAAAGGACTTGGCGTCGAACACCACGCAAAATCTTTCGGTCGAAGGTCATTGATGTATACCTGTCGCCGGAAGTGAGAAACTTGCCATTGAGGCATGCAAGCTTCAAAGTACTGAATGGGGTGTTCCTAGATCAACTTCTTGGATGATGAGCTGATGTCGACAAGAAGTGATCCGTCAAAGGAGGGCCTTAATGAATCCCACATCAATGACACGGAACGGAGCAAATGATTTTGATGGAGGTGAAAACGATCTGGTGATATATGGTTCAGGGTGGCGGTCATGAAAGAATGAAGTATAATGTATGGTAGTGGATGGGACACGGGTGACTTCTCTGGATGACTTCTCTTGAACATGTCGGCGACACTTATGTGATGGATTGGTAGCATTTACCCCAAATGTGGATGGTATGGCATGACCATGGTGATGTGATCGGTGAATGAAACAACCCAACCCGACTCAGGCACGGAGTGGAAGTGTCATGTTCAAGAGCGACTTGCTACCAATAAAGTTTCTTTGAGTTTTCTTCCCAATTTTTCCCCAGTCATTGCTGACCAGTACCTCTTTATTTTTGTCAAGCTTGAGGAGGATAACATATGCTTGTTCTATAATTTTCCCTTCGGGCAAACCCATCGCTATGTTTTAACGAGCCTAGCAATAGGGAAACTCGTTCTCGCCTAAAGACAAGTTTGTCGCTATTAATCTTTTTTAACGAGTCTAACAACAAAGATAACTCGGTCCTTTTCATTTTTAGAGAGTCTGAAAAGGTACGTAAAGGTAACTCCGAAATTCCTTTTTCGTCATCTAATCCCTTAAGTCTGAAAAAGTATAAAACAATACAGAAGGGATGAATTTTCGATAGTTTTAACGAGCCGAACAAAAAAGCGCTCGATCTTTTTGTGCAATAATCCCTCAGGTCCAAAAAGATTAAAATCTAGAGGAGGGATAGCACTTCCTGTCGCTTTAACGAGCTGGAAGGCCAAAACTCGGCAATCTTTTCATATTTTACGAGTCAGATGAAAAGAGCTTAAAGAAGACTCGTCTTTTGAGGAACGAGTGATAAAAATGGGTAGCAGCTGATTCCAGGTAAGGGTCGGAATTTTCCAATCACGGCAGTGTCACAAGGATGGCTAGTGAAATCACTCTTCGCAGCTGTTCCTCAAAATGGGTAAACAATCAAATGGAGGTGAATGATCGACCAATGGAAAAGTGGAGGTGACGGTGCAAACACGACCAAGGCTTTAATGGCTGGAAATGCTTCATTCACGATGGTTATTTACCGGGGAATAGTTCATTTTTTAACGAGCTTAAACGTGGGTGGAAACATTTGCTCGGTCTTATGTTTATTTTTTAACGAGCTTGAACTATGTGCTAAAACTCTTCGATTAATCCAGTCATATGATAAGAATGTCTCATATAAAAAACGGCAATCTTTCGAGTGTTGCCCCACATCCTTTCTTTATGCAAGTTAGGAAACGACCAATCCTACAAGTTTAAAGGGTTAGAGGTCCTATAAATTTTAAAAAAATAAATAGTCGCTCTTCGCTTGCATTCCAAAAGGTTCGCATGCCCCCAGGTATAAAACAGAGTTTCAAGGTTACCCCTCAATTTGCAGACAAAACATTTGTTCTATCAGGAGAGGCCTACCTCTTACAGGTTACCCAAAGATTGTTCTATTTACGGTGTAAACGAAACACTTCTTCGGCGATATTGCTCGAAATAAACAAAGGTGAGTGACGATGCCCGCCAACTCACATAACTTTGACAAGAGAATCCTATTCTAGAATAACCCCTCTTCCACTGACGGACGGGGTACAGACTAGTCATATTCTCCCGCGGAAACCTACTCTATACTCGAAGTTTTCCTGCCGAAGCAGACCAGGACGCATGCCCCCTGGGTTTCAGTCATATCCCTCCGAATTACTCGCGCTCATCGGGAGGACGGACTAGGGATTGAGACATTTCTTGCGTGAAAAGACCATTTAGGGACGGTATATGACTATTTGCTATGCGTGATCCGGGAAATGAAAGCTGGTCCACGAGCTTGACCACTCTTCCTTCGTGCGGAAAACACATTACTCTAAAGAGTGAGGACACGATGGCTCCCATGCAATAAATATAGTCTCGTCCAAGGAGTAGGTTATAATCCAAGGGTCCTTGAACTACCATGACGTTCATTCGAACTGTCTTCCCCCTCAATGTTATGGGCACATCGGGAAGGATCCCTAAAGGTCGATTGGTTCCTTTATCAAAGCCTGTCAGATTTCTCATCTCAGGCAACAGCGATGGTGAACCAAGCGCTTTCCAAGAAATAGAGGAAAGGATACTCACAGAAGCCCCCTCATCTATGATGGTACCAGCCATGAACATTCTATATATTTGAACGATAATTCGTAATGGTACACTTGCTGGTAGGCGGGGTCTTCCTAGTTGATTCCAATCGAAGGAGACAACTAGGTTGCTTGGAGGTGGGACCGAGTAGACGACCGGGTATGGCTTTGACAAACTTCCTTCCTGCGGTAAAGGAATGGGTGGATTGCCCCCATGTTCGTCGGAATCTGTGTTGATGAAGAGAATTTGGACGGTGTCATCCTTGTTCTCTTCAGTGACTGTATCATCCGAAGATAAAACCTCTGAAGGAAAGACCGGGTCAACTGCCGCTTCGACCTTTTGACTTTCGTCTGGTATGGATTCAGTTGGTTTATCTTCAATGATAGGCGCTTCAGCCGACCACTTGAGCGGGCCAGCTGGGTTCTCAACTAGTGACGGACTCGGCAAGAGTTTTTTATATCCAGGAGGAAGTCATAACGGTGAAACCGGACGATCATCCAAAACTCTTTTAGCCTCGTCTAAGAAGGGACAACGGTGGAGGGCATGGTCGCCTTCGCACAGTTTACAAGGAAATCTAGCTTTCCTTCTTTGTCCTGGGGCTTCACTTTCACTAGTTGACGGTGTGCTTTCAACATGTTCTCCAGAGGTTGATGACACCGGATTGTGCAAACGAGGAGACCAGTCCCTTAGTATCCGGGGGATGCAAGGACAATCTCTGTGAAAGTGGTCTCCTCTGCAAATGACACATGGCGATTTAGGCCTGGTCGGTGCTGTGTGTGGATTTTCACTAGACGACACTCGTTTTCCCCCATTCGCCTTTGGCACCTTCTTCTTTTTCCCTTTCTTCTTCTTTTCCTTCTTTAGGAACTTGGCTTTTAGCTTTACCAGTCCCATCAAGCGAAGAGGAAGGAGGAGAGGAAGAATTAGAGGAAGTAGAAGGCTGGTGGGTAACTCTGGACTCGTCTAATTGCTGATTCGATTGTTCAGGAATAGTGGTGTTCTGAACAACATTGGTTGAGAAGAGCCATACTGGCAAGCCAATTGTCAGTCCTGGAAGCGACAATGTGGCCATATGGGGCGCACCAACATCTCCCCAAGAGGAGAAGGGACTAGGATTTCCACCAAGGGGAATTCCTTGGTTGGTAGGCTCCATTTTCTCAACCCAAAGATCAACGTAGGAAAATGGGATGAATATTCCGTTTAAAATAAATTTTAACACGCTTTGACACAACTTGTTTTTTCAGTTTTAAAGAGTCGAGAAAAAACAAAAGATGACTCTAGTCTCCTTCGATTTTTAATGAGCCTGAAGTGACAAGTGCTCAGATGGACCTTTTCCGTTAAGGATTCTGAAAAGGAACGAAAGGGACTGTTCTGGAGGTCTAGGTAGAGGGAGTACCAAACCAATCGCAAAACTGCAGAATACTTTTTACAATACGGCAGTCAATCTTCCCGAATGTTGTGTTCGGTGCATTGCGATCAGTAGGGCGGCCGACACGGCTTCCTATGGATAAAGGTTTTATGCCTATAGGGGTCTCCCAATATATACTCGACGGTACGTGGGAGCACAAGTCCGTACTGGCACTTATCGTCTCAAAGTGGAGGAATCACCCAACCATCAGTGAGGACAACAGTTACCAGGCTTTACGACGCCGGAATACGTCTCTAGCCTAGACCTCTAAATGTTGTGCGTTAAGTTACAAAGCGTTGTTAAGTTCATTGAATTTATTTTAGGTTGATCTTTCTTATGAAGTTTGCCTTTTTGGTTCACCACGAGATGTAGATGTAATTCCTAAAATGCAATCTAAAGATGATAAGCAAGCTTTTATCTCTTTTCAGCAATGAAAATCCTAGCTACAAGGGGAAAAGAAAGACACAATATTTTCTCAAAGAGCAAAGAGCACACTGTAAATGCACTTTTCCTAAATCAAGCCAAACAGACTGTCAATATGCAAATGCACATGTGCATGTATTTGTTTTTCACTTTCTTAATATTGATGCCTAAAAAGAAAGTTGTTGTACAAATTTGAATTCGTTTTCAAGTGAAAAACACAAACAAGCTTCTTTTCGAAATCAAAAGGTAGAGATGATTACGACACTTTATGATTTTGAAATAAACACTTGTTTCGACACTAGAAATTCACAAATTCAAGCCAAAGGCAAAAGTAAAAGCATAATCAACTGTCAACAGCAAATAAACTTTCTCCTAAGATCAAAATCGACACTTACGACAGATCTAAATCAAAGGACGACAGTATGACTATTCTACTTTTGCAATGGGAAACTGTAAATGACACAACAAACACACAAAAACAAATACAGTTTCTTTTATACAACTGAGGCGGAATTAAGGCAAAGAAAAGGGGCTTTTAAACAGACACACGCACTGATCACAGGCTGCAAAAATCAGAGGCAAAAACTGAAAAAAATGAGCAAAGAACCTCAGCTGCACAGGGCTAAGCTGATCAACGCACCTGGTACACAGAGAAACTGGATTGCAACGCAGGTTTCCCTCTCGGGAACTGCGCTGAAATGCAGGAACTCTTCACAGCACCTGCGCTGGGGCAGAAACGAGAATTCTATCTGGGTTCTGGGTCACGGTTTGCAGTTTAATCTATGGTTTTTGGCCGAGTAAAAGCAATCAGTAATGCACAATCAGAGGGTTGATTTAAAAGAGGTTTAAGAGCTATCACAAAGGGTAATCAGATCACTTGTGAATCAGCTGTTCAAATCATAAACAGATCCAGTGAATGGATTGAAGTAGCAGATGTCTACTTTGCATTTGTTAATGGCAAATTCAGTTCGATTCGCTACTTCTATGTTTATGAAACAAACAACAAGAGAAACACAAACAAACTAACTAGACACGATCCCTAGTGGAGTCGCCATTTTGTTAACGGGAAAAGTGTCTATTCAGAACGACCCTATCCCACTGAGGTGTGACAGTGACCTCAGAAACAAACAGGGAAAACTACTCTTGTATTCTCCTTTATGAACTATAAACGAAGAGGAATAGGATGAACCAACCTGTGTCTTGCGCTAGTCCTTTGATCCAATCTCTCTCCTCTTTGACAGCTTCCAGCTACCTGCTCCCTTACTTGCCCAGCGTCACCAAGTTCCTGCAAGATCACAGAAGAAGGAAACTACACAAAGACATGGATTTATATTCATAAATAGCTTAGGATCAGATTTAAGCTAAACATATAAATGTAACAAACATCAATGATACACAAGCATGTAGGAGAAACTCAAATAGTTTTATTGATAAAACAAGAAGATCCAGGAGGAGTTACAACCGATGATTCCTCATCCAGCATCAACCTCCCAGCATAGAATCTCCTCTTCACCTCCAACAAAGCATAAATCACCCAATACTCTGATATCTATCTCAAAACCAACAGCAATTCTCTGCAATGTACAAAATTCCAGCCTCTGGATCTCTTGGTGAGGGATCCATATATAGATGTATGCAAAGAGGATGAGTCAGCTCATGAATTGATTAGTGGCCTCTCTCTGTCAGTTCTTGCTTCCACTTGGAGACTGAGAGCCTCTTACTCATCACTGGTCGAATTCAGTGAGGCAAGTGTCATTGGAGAAGATTCTGGAAGCTTCCATTGTCTCTCCACCTCGTGGAATGACTCTGCCACTTGTCATTTCCCGCTCAACGCACCCTGGTAGTGCATTCAAGTGCATTGCAACGCACCTAGCCAGTGTATTTGGGTGCTTTGCAACGCAGCTAGCTAGTGGAGCAGCTGAAATGATCCTGATTTGACTAGTTCTGAGCAGTTTCTGGTGGAGAACTTCTGTGAGAAGCTGTAATTTGTTGACCTTGTTTCTTTAGGAGCTGGAACAACACCTTTAGGGACTTAGGATCCCTTGGTTTATGGACATTTCATGCTTCGAGCTGT
The DNA here is from genome assembly GCA_031772625.1 of Pinus tabuliformis. Taxonomy (NCBI): domain Eukaryota; kingdom Viridiplantae; phylum Streptophyta; class Pinopsida; order Pinales; family Pinaceae; genus Pinus; species Pinus tabuliformis. The sequence continues at coordinate 311,171,670 of CM062816.1, read as the reverse complement.
AAGGCACAAAAATGTCTATAACACCAGCCAGTGTGGTCGATGCCAAAGAATGGGGAAACTTGCTCCCAGGGATGAAATTCCTTTGCAACCTCAAGTGACTTTTGAGCCATTTGACAAGTGCGTCATGTATTTCATTGGGCCCATTGATCCTCCATCAGGACAGAAAAAGTACATCATTGTGTGCACTGAATACTTAACAAAGTGGGTTGAAACCAAAGCTGTTAAGGTAACCACATAAGAGAAAGTGGCTGACCAAAATATCAAAGACAAATTCTTTCAAGAAGGCGATTGGGCTCTGCTGTATGACCAGATGGTTGAGCCCATATGTAATAGAAAAGTGCCATGACAATGGGGTTGTTTAGATAAGAACCATTGATGAAGAAGGTATCCCTTTTCTTGTCAATGGGTATAGGTTGAAAGTCTACAAAAAGCCTTTGTCAAAGAAGGAGTTCATCAGTAGTATCAGTAAGGCAATAATGGTGATTGAAGGAGTCTTGGCTTCCACCTCACCAAGTTCTTGAGGACTGTTGAATCTTTGAAAAAAAAAATAGACAATAAGAGACCCAGGTGAAAACCTCCATGAGGCACCTAAGGCCCACTCTTAGGTTGAAAACCTCCTTGAGGTAGCCCAAGAGTTAAAAAAAAAGGAGAGGAAAAAGAGAAAAATAAAAGACCCCTGGGTGAAAACCTCCTTTGAGGCACCCAAGGCAAGCAACTGGGATGAAAACTGCCTTTGAGGCAACCTAGTTGTCTTTCAAAAAAGAGATAGAGAGAGAGAGAGAAAGCACAAAAATAATGGCAGGGACCTCAAACCTGCCCACTCATAACAATTTTGGTTTTTGCAGGTTTTCAAGAAGATAATGGACACAGAGATCAGAGGGCAGCAAGCCATGCAAAACCCCATGTTTTTCTTCATCCATTTCATCTCCTCCATGACCCCCTTTTTCATAACCCCTCAAAAATCTTGTGATTGCAACCTCTATCTCATCTCTCTCATGGGAGGATGAATGGAAGAATCTATAATCACGGTCCAAAAATGTTATGTTTATGATTTCTTGGAAGAAGTTCTATGTTAGTCATCTTGTTTTTCATATGCTTTTTGTAGCTTAGAAGTGGATTTATTGACTATATCTGAATTCTTGGCATAGATTAGATGGTATTTAAATTCAACTCATATTTTCCACCATTGGTTATTTTATTTTATCAATAATAAAAGAGTATGTGCATGTGATGTTACAGGGTTGTTTGGATCTGTAGGCAAGGGGCCTTTCACCATCTCCATCCAAGACTTCTTCACCCTCTTTGATGAATCCCAAAATTCCGTTCTTGAGCTCATTCCCTTAGGTCACAGTGAGCAACGCTCTTAGTTCAAAACATGCCTTCCTGAGGTGTTGAGATTGTCTAGGGGTTCTGGCCACCTTTCGTCCATCTACCACAACCTCTATCCACCTTTACATCCCTTGATCTCATCATTCCTACCTCCTAAACCTTCTCGGCAGCCTTCCTGTAGCATTACAGGCCTTCCTGTAGCAATACAGGGCACCTGTAGCAGCTTCCTGTAGCATGCCTCTAGCAGCCTGTTTCACCCTCTGTTTTGACCTGTGACTTAGTTTAGGATTAGGTTGAACCCCAACTGCAACTCCATGATCAAGGGAAGCACTTAGGCCATTCCCACCATCATTTTCCTTCACTACAATATAGAATAGCATTAGTTTATTTATCACGGATTTAGCACAAATAGAACCTTGACTTATATGCAAGTATGAGCTAGATAGATGATGCATGAAATCTTGAGTTATGATTTGGTATGGTAGTTTCCTGTCTGCAAGTGGATTTGGTAGCTAGATGGCTAATTGCAAGATAGTGTAGTTCCCTTTCTGCAAGTAGTGTAGTTCTTGTTTTTTTCATGAATTGATTCAGTAGCATTTACAAGTTAATAAAATCTACAAGTTGAGGTCTAAAAAGAATTTTCCTTTTTTGTCATTAGAGCTAGCTTTTGAATTGCACCTTCAGTATTTAATTTCCTTCTAATTCAGTAGAAAGAATGGTATTGGAGCACTATGTATCAAATGTCCTAGATGAGGATGGCATGAGTAGAATCCCATCTACTGTGTATATAGCACTGTCACCTCGAAGTTTGTACGAATCCCGAGTTGATAAATAAAGTTGAAGAGACCTTAGGAGTTGTAGCACTCTTGGTGCAATACCAGGGCTTACCAAATATCATTATGGGTGTTTCAGAATTTTTATAAGAACGGAAATGGGAGCATAGATGGTTAGAGATAGAATACCGACAACCATATAATCCAGTCATATACATATCATATATTCCTAATTTATTCAAAAGTGCGTTACACTAAATTGAAGTTTTTTTTGTGCCTTAAATTAAGCCATGACTGTTGGAAAGCAAAGAGCATTTTGATGCTACATTAATGAACAAATGAAATTAATGACTTTAGAAAAATTGTAATCATTTTTGGCCAGTGATGGAATTAGAGGGCAGCATTAATGCCACTGTAGACAACCCCTTGTATTGTAATGATTGGAATGATGTTACCCTACAATATGTATTAAATAACATCTTTGGAAAGCGTTACCATAGCATTAAATTAATGGTACACAACATTGATATTATTTGAAGACAATATTGAGATATTGATGGCAACATTGATACATTAAAGGCAACGTTCTGAAGGTAGCCTTGGGATTATTTGATATTGTTGAATAAAGGCAACATCTTATATTATTTGTGGTGGCATATTACTTTGATACCAACATTTTCTTTCTCCCGACAACAATGCATTTTCTATGGACAAGCAATTTGTATTTACAAATGAAATGGTTTTTAAGGTTTTATGCCCTAATCTGGGCAATATTATGTATATTAAATGCTCAATGTTATCAATGGACAACGTTCTCATAGCTCCAGTTTTTTTTATGGTGCCATGATATTTTTCTCACAGCTACAGTTGTAACAACATATGAATTTATGGAGCGTTAGCCTTGTATGAATATTGGTACTATGTTATGAATTTATGCAGCGTTAGCCTTGTATGAATATTGGTACTATCTTCCTAAAAGCAGCATGGAATGATAATGGATTTATTTCTCTGGAATGATAATCTCTCTCTTCAGTTCAAGCGGAGAAGGTTCTCACTTCCCGGCAGGACCTCTCTAGATGAGGATCTTAGCATTGCAAAGCTAAAACGCTTCACTGATTGTGGCGACAAGATCGGTAGGAGATTGGGTGATCATTAGAGATATTAATGCCAGCATACAACAATGCCCAGCCTACAACAAATGCAGTGTTCATCATTATTCTGTGCAGCCTACAACAAATGGAGTGCTCATCATTATTCATTTAGTGTTTGGTACTATATACTCTAGCCTCCAATGCAAGTACTTGCCTCCAATGTATTTGCTCCAAATTCCTCCAGTGTTAACATACTCCAATTCTACAAACTTTCCATCCAGCGTATTACTACTTGCTCCAGCGTATTCATTGATGCTCTAGCCTGCTGCATTGATGTATTAATACAAATGTATTGATTCTCTAGCAACTCCACTAATTGATGGAGCTACTCTTTTCATGATGCTCAGCATACTTGCCTCCAATGTATTTGCTCCAAATTCCTCCAGTGTTAACATACTAATTCCTTCAACGTACTACATGCATGCTGCAATGTTTAATACAAATGCTGCAACACTAATATGGAGCCTCTTTTCATGTCCATAACTTGCAGCATTTTGGTATTGTAAACAAAGTTGGATAGCGTGGTTGAGTTGATTTCGCTAAGAGTGCTTAGTTGGAATCACAAGCAGCCTTAGATATAGGAGAAGCCTTGGTATTACAATATATTACAAGCAACATTAATACTAAGGTTCAATATTATGAAGCAACCTATTATTTATTTATTATAGAGCAACCTATTTATTTGGAGCAATATATTATCTCTCTTGCCACAAGTTTATTTGGAGCAGTTTATTATTTTTCTTAGTTATTATTTGCAGCAATATTATTCATACATTAGACAACAGTGGCATCCCTATTGGGGAGCAGCAAGAAATATGGCGACATTTTCAATATATTGCATTTGAACCCCTACAATTTGGAGCAGCATCCACAATTGGGAGAAGCGTCCACATTCACAATGCATTAATACTTGGCACTAATATTGGATATACTTTTATGGATTGAGTGCTATTATGAACTATCATTGTCAGTCTTAAAACCCCTACCATTGATGTCAAGGGGGAGGTAACAGAGGTATATTTTTTATTTTTTTTAGAAACAGAGGTGTTTTGTGTTGCCATCAATGCCAAAGGGGGAGAATGTTGGTAATGTTGGCATTGATGTCATTGATCCCGTGAATGTGGAATTGGGGATAATTTATGTTTGAATGAAAAAGGTTGAAAGTGATGTGCAGTGCAAAGTCTGGAAATTAAATGTGAAGTGCAAAGGTTGAATGTGAATGTTGAACATTGTTAAAATGGGACATTACAAAAGCATAAATATGTGTGTCTGTGTTTCACTGAACAGAAAATGTAGACAATAAAGTAAAATCTAATCTGTCTCTTGTAACCATTACTAATTGAGCTGTTTTAATTCAACTGTATTTTAGATTACAAATTATTTTTTTGAGAACTGAAAGTGAAGAGACAATCTTGTGAGCAGTTTTTGGAAGTCCAAGAGACAATGATTCATTTCATATTCTTGCAAATAATACAAACAACCAAGATGGCTTGCTTATAAAATATACATTGTGGAATGGAAAATGTAGCTTTTTTTTTGGAAGGGGAGGAATCTGCATCAAAGAGTTGATGAGCAGTAACAGAAGAGAAAAAGAGTGAAAAGAAGAAGCAGTTCAACAGTGAACTAGAAAGCATAATTGTATATGAGGTAACCAGCGTTTGTGACTTGATGTTGTGATTGAGAAATTTTTGTTCCCTTCTATGTTGCAACTTGAAAAAGAACATGTTGTAGCCTGTTGAGGTAGGAGCCTCATGTGGGTTGTAGCCTGCAGAAAACTTGTGGGAGTTGGAGCTTCCTTTAAGGTAGGAGCCTCTTATAGGTTGGAGCCTACAAAAATCCAATGTAATAAGGAGTAGAAGCTTGCCTTCACATCACTTTCAACCTAAAATTTGTGGTTTTCTCCCTTCGGGGTTTCCACTTATATCTAGTGTCTTCATGTGTTTTTTCTTGAATGTTCTGTGAATGTTTTAAATTCTTGATAAATAAATCTATAAATTTCTCTCTTTGACACCTCCAAAAGGAATTCAATAATGATTAAGCACAAACATAAACCATTAACTGCATAAGAAGAAAATTAAGTTGAGCAAAAGTAAAGAAGTTGAATTACTGATTCACCCCCCACTCTCAGTAATTACCAATCATAAATATCATTTACCTCTCAAAGTGGAGCCTCAAAAGGAGCCTCAAGAAGCTGTGGAGTAGCCACAAAAGCAGAGGCAGAAAGGAGGTAGAGTGGAGACATCTACTAAACTAAAGACCTCTAGTGGAGGGAAACTTCGAGTTAAGTGGGCAGAGGGAGCACATGCAGCCATACCTCCAAGTGTGAGGTGGGGTGATGTGAAGCCTTAGTCTCATAATTGCGTAAATTTGGGCAGGGTCCATTGAGGTGTTCTCTACATGGATCATTACCTTGCTATAGGGGCCCACAGTATTTAGTAACAGGAGGATCAGTGTCAGTCGGATACTTAGGAGTATAGAGGAGTGTTGAAAACAAAGCAAGAGGCTCAATAGCAGAGTCAACAACAAAACAATTTTCCTAGTAGACAGTTGTAGACACAGTTGATTCAATGTTTTTTTTTCTTCTAGATGTTTTTCAGTTGTAGGTGTTACAATAGAAGCAACAATAGTGAGACGTGTTGCATGTAGTACATTTCACAGGTGCAAGACAGGGTCGTTTATAATCCCTTTCTTGCTGAGAGGGAGCTTGAAAAATGCAACAAAAAATTCTCAATTTGATTTTGCCTTAATTAAATTGAGAAAATTTGAAATTCTACATCAGCAGACAACTTGGAGGAGTTAACTGAGGTGACATGGCTCTTGTCACTCAGTTAGCTCAGTTTATTCGAGTTAGGGGCATGAAGTTCAGTTGTATATAGTGATTCCTAAATTTTAGGAGCCTATGTTGAGTTAATTTCAGTTGTAATCAATTAAACTAGTTCTAATTGTTAATAAAACTAGTTGGTGGTCAATTAAGTAGTGAGGCATCAGTCTAACTCAGAGATCATCTATTTAACTGATCAATCAGCTAATAATGAGCTCATGCATACAAAGAATTCGAATTACCCAGTTGTGGTGGAGTTTCCAAGGAAGTTAACCAACATTTGTAATCTAGTTGAGTGTATAGGTCTTGCATGAGGTCAGGTGGACCATCCTTGGGAATTGTGTAATCAATTTGAGGAATTTCCTAATTATTAGGGGCTCAATTCCTCAAGGAACAACGCAAGGAAATAGGAGCTCAAGCCAAGTCATAAATTGACTAAGTCTGGGTCAGAGGCCTTCAATGATTAGAGCGATAGGTTATGCACTTGCAGGGTGTGCTCAACTGAGCAAAGAAATTTTAATACATCTCTATTCATTTGATTAATGCAAGAGGCATTAGGGTTTTTAGCATATTGCTTTCCCTAGATAAAAATTCTTGTTGCATGTGTGTTATTTCTTCTTGCATGTCTCAGAATTTTTGTTCTAAATTGTGAATTAATGTCCGCGGAGAAATAAAGTAGGTTTGTGTATTGTGATTTTGATTAAAACTTCATGAGAAATTGCAAATCTACAACATAATTTCTACAGAAAAGACGATAAAGTAATAGAAAGTCAAGGTAATTTGACTTTGAATGGAAACTATAGTTCAAGATACTGAAAGCATTAAATTAGAAAGTATTAATAGTCCTATTTAAAAGTAATGAGTATAAATTTTATTAAGTCTATGCCTGGTCACAACAAATACTCGGGAAATTTTACAATCTGATCTTCTTCTTGAGAGTCAGCATGACTGCTATTGTGTATTAGCATTCTTAAAGAGCTACATATTATGAGAATATTCAATACATTCTTGTAGGTATAAACTCTACAAAAACTACCTATCAAAAATCAAAATTTACAAGAAGACAAGCTTCAACTAACATTGTCTATCTCCTTTGCAAGTGGTGGATTAAGATCTAAATAATAAATTAGAAAGTATTAAATTAAAAGTGAGTATATTCTAAATATTTATGTTTTGGTTATTTTTAACATGTTTTTCTATTAATTTTATTTAAAATCTAAATAAAAATTATTAAAATTGCAAATTTAAATGGTTCACTATGTATAATTTAAATGTCCCACATTATTTTACAAAACAAAATATATTTTTATTGAAACAAGTGATATAATTATAATTGTAATGGGTGATTATCCCATTGGGCTTTGGATTGACGGTGAATGGGTGCACTGTTAAGGCACTCCTTGCGATAGGTCACTGGTTCAAATCCTCAGTGGGTGCTTACCTACCAAAAAAAAAAATTGTAATGGGTGTATATAGGCATAGTTTTTTTCATCGGAATCCGATGATATAATTTCAAGCAAGAATGTGATTTTTTGTTGTTTAAAATACATTTTTGAATGCATAAATGGATTCAACACCCTGAAAAACCCTCGAGCACTCAAATTTTACATATCAAACAACTTAAACTCAAGTTTTTAAAAATCTCTGTGGGATTTTGATTAAAATTAACTAGAAAAAATGTCAACTCTCTCTCTCTCTCTCTCTCTCTCTCTCTCTCTCTCTCTATATATATATATATATAATCACTAATTACAATTATAATTATATCAATTTTTTCAATTAAAAAACATCAAAATGTATAATTTACAAGCAGATATTAAGAAAGAAAAAGGTTGATTTCATGGTTTCAAAGAGGGAAGAACTAATATTCCATGGAAAAATAACCCCAAATTATTTTTGAAGGAGCTCCAACGAAGAAATATGCAAACGGAAAATAGTAAACTTCTAAATGGTTTGACTATGCAAGACAACTTTATGAGTAGGATCCCAAGGTTGACCTTCCTCCCTTGGTCAACACTTGTTGGAAAATCCGAAAGGCAGAAACATTTTCTTTATCTTGATAATTACTTTTGATATTCTTATGTCCTTGGTAACTTTCTTGAATTCTTCTTTTATCTTAGTTCATTGAGAAATCACCAAAATCATAGCACGAAGATCAAAGACACCAGATGTAGGTGGACAACCAGGGGAAAACCCCTATCTAAGGGAAAACCCAATCAACTACTATTCCTTCAATAATTTCACGTGATAATCCAAGACTCTTTGACCTAAACACATACTTCCTCCAATCACCAATTCAACCCTTCCCTTTTTTTGCAGATGACAACCCTCCAGCAACAACTTCGACCTAGAACTTTGATCTTGCAACAACATAACTTCGACCTAGTAGCAACAAATATTTGACTTATAAGCAACAACAAAATCTCAACCTAGAAGCAGCAACACTTCGACCTGTGAGTAGCAGCAAAACTTCGACCTTGATGCAACAGCAACTTAGACCTTCATGCAACAACAACTTTGACCTTGATGCAACAACAACTTCGACCTTGATGCAATAGCATAAAAACTTCAATCTTCAAGCAGTAGCCTAGTAACTTCATACGAGTGAGAGAGATGACCCATAAACTTCGATCTTCTCCTTTTATGCAATTTTTTTCCTTCTTGGCACTTTTCTACTTCCTCTCCTTGGATATCGAACTCGTGTGTGTGATATCGTCCAAATGAATCAAACTACTCTTTATATATAGACTCTTCTGTGGGTCGAATTACCCTAATGTAGGCCGACTTAATTAGGTAAGGGTCGACTTGGTGTGGAGGTGACAAATGACTTATTTGACTCAATAAAAAATATTTTTACATGATTCAAAAGCCCAAGAAGGATCTCATAAAATAGACAATGACTCAATATAAAACCTAAAAGTCCCAAATGGGGATTTTTACCTTAAAGTGATGACCCAAACATTAAACCCATGCTTTAATACGTCATAATAATAATAATAATAAACTCTTTTCCTTTTTTTTGATAAATACATTTCATTATGACTCAAATATAATTATGAATATTGAACCTAGTTACATTCTTCAACACTCACTCTTAACTAGGGAGGTATTCATAATTACACACATAAGTACAAGGAAGATCTCAAAACACATGAACCATCAAGAGTTTAGGCACTCACGGTGCCACAAACTAGATTCCTGACCAGGGAAATATATCCGGGTGGGACTAAGATAAACTAAAGCTTTCAACCACTCTAGGTACCATCAAGCTTACCTGTTAACCATGAACCCAAGGAACTAGGTGTGTAATGCAAGGTCATAGATATATGACCAATGCCACCCTTCCTTCTTCGAAAGTATACATCAACACACAGGTCGACCAGATGTCCTCACAGGAATTACATAATTCCTCAACACTCTCGACTATTCAAATCGGTAACAAATCTCTCTCGATCAAACATATTAGTAACCTTAAACATGTAAAACATGTTTTCCAAAACTCTGAGATATTTACTTGTACAAACATAATCCCAATTAGTAGCAACCTTTCAAATACACATAAGTAAACACAAACCTTCAAGGTCTTCAAAAATCTTTATGATGCTTCAAAATGTTATCACAGTAGGACTTAGAGGCTTCTGACAAAAGTTTCCTCAACCATACAACTTCCTTTCCTACTTCACATGAAACAACATATTTTACAACAGGATCTTGCTTTCCATCTTTTAGCAACACCTCAATATACATTCTCCAATTTTCTTCTTCAAGGTATCCATCATGACTATAATATGCCCTCCCTCTTGTTGGGTAAGGTCCCCCTAGGTCAAAGTTTTGTAAAGAGCCCGCATTTCAAGGAGCAGAACATGTTTCGGGCAGAGTTTTAGGAGTCATAGGGGCTTTAGGGTGGGTCAAAACCCCTTATTTTGTAAAAGGATGGGCTCAATTCGTATGTTTTGAGCTTCGCCCATGGTTTGCGAACCATGGTATTGTAAAAGAAAAATATATATGAAGGGGTGTCTTAGTAAGTGAAAGGTCACTCAATATTATGATGGATATGTTTTGACGTTTTGAGTCTGTAATTTTTGTGTTATAACGTAGGGGAAGGCTCCTGCAGCTGTGTGCGCAAGGTAAGAAGGACTTTAATTGTGAAGATTTTAAGGCAATAGAGAAGATTTTGAAGGAAAATCTGTGTACTTTACTTTATGAAATTACTATTTACTTTTGTGCTGAGCTATAAAAGATAAGAACATAATTAATATTTGAATGTTGTTATAGTTAATTACAGTTAAGATCCATTGATTTATGCACAATAGATAGAGTTTAGATCTGCGAAATAGTATTTTTGTATGAATAGATCAGATTCGGTATAATATTAAGTAAGATCGCGTAGCGCAATAATAGATTTGTAGGTGAGTCAGATTAAGTCAAGATCCACACTCCATATCCTTCTAGATGCAGAAACCTAGTTCTAGCATCCCCCAATATCGCCTCAGGTGATACTGCGTTCTACGCGAGCAGATCATTGCCGAAAGGGCCGTGATAGAGGGTTTTGTTGGTTAGCACAGATAACTCTGAACCTGGATCTGAGCCCCTCAAGCCAACACCTCTCAACTTCGGGAGATTTCTTTTATCCAAACTCCCTCTTAACTTAGGGAGATCAACTTATTTCCATAACATCAGAGAATGTCTTCATTCCTTCTTATCGAAATCATTTCAAATAGCTTCCTTCAACATGCTTACCAATCAAGTCAACGTTACTTATGAATATCTTCAACATTTTAAGATTATGTACCTACACAACTTAAACAATAAGTACAACCAAATACATATATAGAAGCATGAAGTTAACTATATCAGAATCATATAATAATGGAAGCAATAGACTTTAGACATAAAATACCTAAACTTAGTTAGGTTCATAATCAACAAGAGACTATACTTCTATACTTCAACTTCTTGCTCTTGTTTTTTTTACAAACCCTAGATCACATCATTTAAAGTAACTCAATCAAGATATTAATCTTATTATATCTAGGGCCTCGATATTTCTTTTAGAGATGGGACAGATTCTTTTATGACATAAAAAACCCTATAAGCAATCCAGACAAGTACAATTCTACAATGCATCTAACAAATTTCAGAATTTATATGTTATACTTCTACTAGGATTTAATGAAAACCTTAGATTCCATCCTTAAGACACCTAGCCTTAGATATCAACAACCAAAATCAATCACATCACAATCTAAGGTTTCAACAATATGACCAACTTCTACTAGGGTTTGTAGTGAACCCTAGATTCATCATCATAATAGAAGTATTATCACCATATCCTAGAACATCAAACTTTTACTAGGGTTTAGTTACAAAACCATAGAATTCACAAACTATGATCAACAACAATTAGGTTGGCACATATACGTATCTAGGATTTCATAATCATGCACAAGCATATCACAACAACATATATCAAGCAAACCCAGATGTATTAAAGTTAGACATATAACAATTTTGATCAGGTTAGGGTTTTAATCAGACAAACAAACATACACCTAGGGTTTCATTCCTATGAGCTTAATCTAGATATATAAGGGTTTTGCTCATAAACCCTAATTTACCAAAACCTTAAAGGTATGAGATTTCAATACACGTGAAACCCTAAAGGACTAGGGTTTCTATAATAATACCAAAACTTCAAACATGACATTACCATCAAAACCTCAAACACACCCTTAGGTTAGGGTTTTACTAAGAACCTTTTTAGGGTTCCACAAGAATGATCAAATTCATAAAGAGGGTAGATTAAATCTAATGATTAATCGCCCAAATAAGAATCTTAAGGTTCAAAAGCCTTAGACATAACACTTGTTACTAATGTAAAGCAAATTTAAAAAATAAAAATAAATAAATAATGAATATACCTTTATCACGAAGAGAACAAAGCTTATGGTCTAAGACATATCTTTGAGTTGTTTTCTAGACAAACCTTGAAAGACATCAATTCCAATAGAACTTCTATCATGCTTTGTATTGTGAGGTCTTCTTCATAACCTTTGAGCATATCAACAAGCTTTTCCTAAACATGTAAAATATGAAAAGAGATGATGTTAGCATCTAATACAAACATATCTAGATAAGAGATAGAAATCAAATATAAAAAGATAATATAAGGAGAAATATACTTATCTTTGGAAAAATTGTGAGGCCTCCCACTCAATCCAATCTTGAGGGATACCTATAACTTTATCAAAAATAAATAAAAAAATATAAAGCATGTTAGACCTATAAATACTAGAAATAAATGCATAAAGGAAAATGATTCAAAACTTAGAATAGAAGGATATGTAAGGGATAGAGTCCCTAAGAGTCCCTGGAAAATAGCTCTTTGAATTTGGATCCTTCCATCTTGTTCTAATTTGGAAAACCTTCTTCGACAAAGTTTGCTTGATCCTTGTTTCTCTTTTTATTCCTAGGATTGTTAGGGCAATCATTTCTATAGTGACCCATATTGTGACAATTGTAGCATTCAATCTTGGATAGTTCTACCTCGTTTATTGGCCCTTTAGACTTCTTGAACGTTCCTTTATTCTTGTGATGAGCAGAATAGGCATTTGAAAAAATTTCCTCTTCATTCTCTTTGTTGTTTACTAATGAAATTTTGACTTCTTCTTGACTACTTGCATTCCATAATTGCTCAAATGTAGGAGATTCCTTCCAATTGTTGATCCCTGAAGCAAAGGCACTCCAAGAGGGTGGAGATCCTAGAAGTGCAGTGATCACAAGCTCCCTTTCTGGTACTGTCTCATATATAGCTTTGAGATCTTCTCCAATTCTAGATATCTTTACAAAGAAGGAATCCACAATGTCATCCTTTGTCATCTTCATAGTTTTTAGTTCATCCTTAATACTTGCAACTTGACCAAGATTCTTGATTGTGAACAACTTGGATAATGACTCATACATCTCTTAAGTGGAATCTATGTTAGAAATGTATGCGATGAGGTCATCCTTTATTCCATATACATTAGGCTCATGGCCAATATCTCTGTCTCTCTAAACTTTTCTTTATTTGCATCACTCGATTCATTTGTAGGCTTCTTCACTTTTCCTTTGACTAGATCCATGACTTTATTCTTCTTGAGGATGAGATCTATCCTCTTTTTCCATGCCCTGTAATTTGAACCTCCTTCTAATTTGTTTTCTCCCTTTATTGAGTTAGACATTGTTCTTGAAGATAGTAGGCTTCTCCCCTTATATGATATCCTTTGATGACCCTTATTCAATCTTCTTGAAATTTCCTTATTCTCCTTTCAATATATATTCAAGCTACCTTTTTCCTTGTTCTTCACCTTAGCTCTGAAACCGTGTTGGAAAATCAGAAAGGCATAAATATTTTCTTTATCTTGATAATTACTTGTGATATTCTTATGCTCTTATTAACTTTCTTGAATTCTTCTTTTATCTTAGTTCATCAAGCAATTACCAAAACCATATCTTGAAGATCAAAGCCACCAGATGTAGGTGGACAACTAGGGAAAAACCCCTATATAGGGGAAAACCCAATCAACAACTCTTCCTTCAATAGTTTCATGAGATAATCCAAGACTCTTTTACCTAGACACAAACTTCCTCCAATAACCAAGTCAACCCTTCCCTTCTTCTGCAGATGATAACCCTCTAGCAACAACTTTGATCTAGAACTTTGATCTTGCAGCAATAGAACTTCGACCTAATAGCAACAAATATTCAACCCAGAAGCAGTAGCAAAATATCAACCTTGAAGCAACAACACTTCGACCTAGAAGCAGTAGCAGAACTTCGACCTTGATCAACAGTGTTATGCAACCAACTCACAAATAGATAGATCAAAGAATTAAAAATGGTCCTCTTCAAGGGGAAACATCCTTTACATTACATAACTTAACAATTCTTGGATGCTTCAATTGACGAAACCTCATTTCTATATATAGGAGGCTAAGGGGTCATAATATAATTAGAGCCTACATAACAATAATAATGTAAGGGCACAACAATAACAATTAGGGGGTTGTTGGGCGTAGCCCAACTTGGCAGATTTTAGGCAAGGAATACGAATTTTGTGGGTAGAGCATGCATTAGAAAGGATGTCGCAGAGTGCGAAGTGGACCGTGCAACAGAGCAATGGAGCAAAATGAGGACCGCACAACAAACTCATCGCACAGTATAGGGTCTTTGCGGTGAAGCCCCTCCCTTTTTGTAAAAGCGTATAATATTGTAAAAGTTGAATGGTTTTGGACCATAATCCCTTGTATTTTGGAAATCATGGTATTGGGTCCATGGTAATGTAGCGATGTAATCCCTCAATGTAATAATATATATAGGGATGAATAATAAAGAAGGAAGGCATAAATTAGATTCAGATCTATGTTTATGGTTGTAATTTTGTGATTGGTACTTCGGAAAAAGGGGCAAGGCTCTGCAACTGAGTGCGCAGAGGCCTGGGTCTGCAACTTAGTGCGCAGACCGTCTGCAGCTTAGTGCGCAGACCATCTGTAGCTTAGTGCGTAGACAACCTGTAGCTGTGTGCGCAGGTGAAGAACTGTTTGTTGTACCAAATTCTCTATTATAAGCAATAGTTCTTGTGGACGTAGTCCCACATTGGGATGAACCACGGTAAAATATGTGTCTTCATGTGTTTATTTGCTTATTATCTACACTTTATTTCAGTACTGTGAAGTTTATGGATGTTTATAATATGTTTAAGTGATGAATGTAATTATGTGAAGTAATATATAAGTGCGAAGTAGTTCATGAATGCGAAGTAGTTTATAAGTGTTAAAGCATAAGAAAATACCACATTACCACATCGCAGTATCCCTCAAGGCTGCAGAAACCTGGTTCTGCAACCTCCCATAATCACTTCGGGTGAGACTGCGACTTGCTTGCAGGTCATTGCTGAAAGGGCCAATGATTGAGGGTTTTGTTGGTGTGCAGTAAAGAATCGAACCTAGGTCAGCCCAACCTAAGCCAACAAATGGTTCTATTGTCGGGACCATGATTTATTTGAGGGATATGTTTATGTGGCATCCGTCGAAGAAAGAAATTCAAGATTGAGTAGAACATAAGGAACACAATTTGTAGAAAAAGAAAATAGAATCCCTCATCTGTCCACTGAAAGGTGATTGGAGAAGTATACTTTTGAAGATCAATATGAAATCTTCTTTGGTTCATTCCATGTGGAGCTATACGAATGGATATCAAGGTTAACTAAGAAACATGATTGTTTAAAAGGAGACGAACCTAAGGAGTGGACTCCTAAACTAAGTTACTAATACAACAACTCAAGAACACTAACAATAGGATCTCAAGAGTTGTTGATTTCTGGATCGATAACATCTTGGGAGAATCCATTACTGAGTTCGCGGTAGACTCGATTGTGTCCTATGGCGAAGAAGAACGGAAAATTTTCAAAGGACAGCGAGGTAAGTTCTTGAGGTCTCTAAAACTTTGGATTAAGATGCTTTTGTGCAAAAAGGGAATTTTACGCATGCAGTCATATTATTAGTTACTTATGTTTGGGAGAAGATCCGAAGAATAAACTGGAACAATGCGAAGTGGAAAAATATATAGAATAGACACTAGAAAGAGATTGTGTGGCCGAGATCCAAAGACTTTTATAGAAACTAACTATAGCCCTCTTTAAATTGAGTCTGAAAGTGAAGAAACCCACCCTGAGAACCCTGAAGTAACACCGCAGTATTCACCCTTTCAACCTGAAAGTTCACTGAAGCAAAAATCAAGTAGTAATCAGGGTGCTTTTGGTTTTCTCCATCCCCCTACCCCCCCTGCCCCCATCCCCCTCTCCACCCCCTCCTCCCCCCAGAGAAGAACTATGGTTGATGATATTAAGCTACTTATCTTTAAAGGGACTAGATTAGAGGATCAAGAGCAGTTATGGTTCTTATGTGAAGCAGTATAGACAGCAAAGTAGGTCCATGATGAAAATATAAAGAAAGTGGAGCTTGTCACTAAATTCCGAGATAGAACATTGACGTGGTACATGAAGTATTCAAGAAATCAAATCAGATCATTTGCAGACATTAAAACAACGTTGGTAAAATAATTTAAGAAACCAAAGTCTGAGTCGCAGTGTATCACAGAGTTAAAAGAAATCAAATAGAGGCCATTTGAGTCTGTTTGGGAATTTGATCAAAGATTCAAGATATTATTGGATCAGGTAAGAACATCAATGGTCTCATTTTTTGGTGGTAGAAGGAAAGAGATTCTGAGCGATGGCGAAGGCGATGTGTAGGGTTTTGAACAGCGGTCTGGGTGCTGCCGCAACGAGGGCCGAGAGCGCTGCAGGGGATGGGGCTTCACGTTGGCGAACGGTTACCATTGCAGAGTGGAAAGAAGAGGAGTTTCTGCTCATGCGAAGGTATGAGGCCACAGTCTGCGGCCCTGAACAAAGAAGTATGCTTAGCGTTTGGCGTTTAGAGGCTAGGATCTGTCCAACCTTTGTTTTTAGCAGTCAAGCGCCTCAACCCTGTTCAGATCTGTGCAAATATGTACCTGTGGGGGACGCAGTCATAAGGATCCAAGCGATCTTGGAGCGGGGGCGAGGAAAAGGATACCAGCGAGGCCGTGAGGCGAAGGAGGAAGGCCCCTTCTCTGCGTGGATATACGTGGAGGGATCTCTCTCGCGAAAGGAAGAGATCTTGAACTGCGCACTCGAACAAAGGAGACTTTGGGGCGTATGGCGCTTAGAGAATAGGCCCCGGCAATTCAAGAACGCTCAGAGGAACGGCAGAAGGGGACTGATCGATGCAGATCCGCTCTCCCCTTTATTGCATGGATCCAGATATTGCAGTATTGGCTCAGATCTACACGATCTAGCCTATACTCGAGTCCAGTTTGACCCCAGGCCTCAGATCGAAGGAAAAAACCATAGATCGTGCAGAGTTTCTGCAGATCTGGACATGACAGGGCCAGATCGGGATGTATGCTTGCAGCCAGAGCAGGTAAAATCTAACTGTTTTCAGATTCTGATAAAACCCCCTGAGGGGAAATCTCGTCTAGTGTGGGTTCATGCAGGAATCACCTCCATGCAGTTGAAACATCAAATTTGGGCCGAAATGGGATACCCTGTTCAGTTTCAACATCTGGTCAGTGGTAGGCGGTCTCTCCAGGATTGCAGATCGATGGGAAGCTATGAGATCGGACCAGGCTCAACCATTATCCTAAATCTCAGACTAAGAGGAGGGGCTCTGCCTCAGGGACAGACAAGCTCCTCAGGGGGAGAGAAAGGGAAAAAAGCTGCAGCCCAGCACCAACCAAAGGGATCATACAAAAACATTTTACAGGGCAACAGAAATTCAGGTTTCCCTCCAGATCAAGGTGGACACTTACCCAAGCCATACATAGTAGATCAGGCAGAGAAAACCCCAGCTTTAAATCTAGATTCTTCAGGGCTTGATGATTTCGTCAAGTCCTATGAAACGAAAGCCTTAATATGTCGTTTCAACAGCTTTTGGCCAAAACCCATGGATCTTTTCCACTGGATCTTCACCAGCTGGACCATGGAATGTGATGTTCATTTATGTTCAAAAGGGTTCTTCATAGTAAGATTTACATCCGAGGAAGTTAGAGATACAGTCATCAGTGCCGGGCCATGGTTTTGGGGAACATCGGGGTTGTTTGTGACCCCATGGTTCCCAGATTTTGACCCAAATAAAATGACTGTAACCAAAATGCCTGTCTGGGTTAGACTACACAATCTTCCTCTGCATTTTTGGGATGACCGAGTGCTGGAAGGCATTGGGAACAGCATAGGGAAATACATCAAAACAGATCTGGATAGGGTCGATGAAAGGATCTACACCTTCGCACGTATCTGCGTGGAAGTAGATTTAAGCAAAGGGCTGCCGGAAAATATAAGGTTGATCTACAAACAACAGAACTGGATGCAGGTACTGGATTATGAAAACACTGCTTTCAGATGTAGGATCTGTAGGCAGACAGGACACTTACAAAGCTCATGCCCAGAAGTCAAGAATAAAAAGAAGCAGCAAGGGAAGCAGAGGAAAGGGTGGCACTTTCCCCCTCCAGATTCAGATGACGAAGAATCAGAAGAAGCAGAGGAAGAGCCCACAGCAGAGGAAACTGAGGCAGCTCAAGAGAGGGAGAATCAGAAAGGAAGTTCATCAGACAACAAGACAGCAGGAATAAGCACGGTTCCTAGTACGGGAGGCAACAAACGGCAACACCATTCAGACACCTCAGATTCAGACAAAGAACCTGGTCCACAGAATACAGAGACACAGTTAGTCATCGCTTCGATCGAGCCCTCTCAAGGAGAGTGGCGTAAGGTCGAAAAGAAAAAGGGGAGGAAAACCTGAGGCGTGAGTCCTACTCACTGCCAGATCTCAGTTTTTTCTCCTATCTCTCCCTCTCTCTTCTCTTCTGTTTTTTCTTATTCTTTGTGCGCGTTAGTTCCCTAACGTTGCGTGGGGTGCGAAAGCACTCGGGCCCTTGGGGCAGCATACGGAATGCTTCATTGCATCTGCTAGTGTAACTTTTCATTATCTTTTTAATAAAAAGTTACCGTTTTTTTCTTTGGAAAAAAAAATTATTGGATCAGGTAAGTTTCAAAATAGCTCAGAAGCAACATAAATAATGGTTTATAGTTGCACTACTTCCACATATAATATTTCCCTTGTCGCAACTGAAGATAGAAACTCAAGTTCGAAGCTTTAGAACTTGTGATGAAATTAGAAGTTTCGCCTATGGGGGATACCAATGCAGGTATGTAGCAGATCCAGAATTAGCTGGCCAATTTGACTCTGCATATACACGATATGAAGAAAAGTAAGGAATTAAGAGAGGAAGTGTGGTGTACAAAGTGTAAAGCAGAAATCCATTCTAGAGAACAATGCCCTCTCTTCAGAAACTACATGGCTAGTGGAGCACCGAATCCTTTGAATCTCATATCCAACTTATGGTGCGAGATATCTAAAACTAGAGGCGAACATCGAGCATAAGATTGTTATTTATTACAAAAATATGTGCATACCCACAGTAACCTGTACTACAAGTTCTACAAATCAATGGGACATGATGAAAATAATTGTTGAGCTTATGAACTGTGATGGAGCGAAGTGTCGATGCATATAGAATGCAAGATAAAGAACATGGACATGAGGAACATGGATAGCACAATGGTTGAGGTGGTTATCAATACTAACGTCGAGGTGTTGGTCGAAGTCATGGAGCTGATCAAGGACAAGGATAGATTATTTTCTATAACTGCGACCAGGCAGGTCATTTTGCAAGAGATTGTCATAATCCTACCACGACATGTAAGTATTGAAAAGCTTTTGATAATGTAATTGAATATTGTCCTATACTTATAGAAAAGATGCAAGAAAAAAGGAACCAACAGCCAACACAAAACATTCAGATGATGACTATTGAAAGAAGAATTGATGAACCTTGCATAAGTATTGTTACGAGAAGCAGAGCAGCGACTAGAAATGATAAAGAAGATGGAAAGAAAGAAACTGAGCATGCATGGGTTAGAAAGACTATTGAAAAAGCCCCTTGTGTTTGATATTCAAAAGGAAAAAGAAGTCTTTATGGAAGCAAAGGGAAGCTTTATGGATGCAGAAACTTCGACATCTAGCATGTAATAGAATCAGAAGAATAACTGCGGTGTATCATCTTCGACACAAGTCCAAGCTCTGACAATACAGGAACAAGACATATCATACAAGGTAGATACTTTAAAATCTTTTCTTCAAACTTGTATGAAGTTGTTACGAGACCAAAGAGCAATAAAAGGACTTCAGGAATTGATAAATTCCTGCACATCTAAAGAAGTACCATGGAGTGAGATGCGCGAAGTTAACAATTTACATAGACATAAGAGAACTGGAAAGGAAATGAGGCTTAGTGCACAAATAGGAGAATATGACATGGACCAAGTTATTTTATATCTGGGATCTAAAGCTAATGTCTTGACAAAGCAAACATGGGAGTTAATGGGTAAACCAAAGTTTCAATGGTCACCTATTCAGCTAAGAATGGTGAATCAACAAAATATTGTTCGTTTAGGAAGATTATTAGGCATTACAGTGGACATTGAACGGGTGCCCACTACCACTAATTTTGAAGTAATAGAAATTATGGATGATAGTAACCCCTATCCTGCATTACTTGGACTAGATTGGGAATTTTCCAACATGGCTATAATCAACTTAAAGAAGAGGCAAATGATATTTGAAAGCAACAATATGAGAGTGATCGTTCCCTTGGATCCATTAGAAGGAGCAAGGTATACTGAACCAGTTAAAGAGGAGTACAACGCAACTGATATAGATAACATCTATCAGATGACAACAAAAGAACAAGATTGTGTTAACCCTACTGAAGGCAAGTTGAGTTGGGAGCATGACAGTTTGTGTGCTTCAGATTCAGAAGAAGAATTGGAAAATTGGCAAAACATGTTACATGAAGTATCTACGAGGCGATGTGCAAGAGTTACTAAAGCAGTTCGTTGTATGACAGTTGAGGTATGTGACTTACCTTTTTATGATGGTTTGGGTGATATAAATACTTTTCTTGAAGAATATGAAGAACAAGTACCAGAGTGTCAAAGATTGTTAGCTCTGGATATATCCCTAAGAGCTACTCCTACTAGATGGTGGGGTACACATAAGAAGAATATAGGAACTTGGCAAGAATGTCAAAGGTTGATATGGATAAGGTTTGGTCAGGTAGAAACAGAGCTGGAAGATAAATATGATTGTCAAGTTGATCCTGTTGGCATTATGATACATATGTTGTACTTAATGGCAACCCACTCATCTCAGATAATAAATTATAATGTAGAGAAAAGTTCACGCACTTATATGCAGAGAAAAGTTTATTTCATGTAGAGAAAAGTTCACGCACTTTTATGCAGAGAAAAGTTTATTTCATGTAGAGAAAAGTTCACGCACTTTTATGCAGAGAAAAGTTTATTTCATGTAGAGAAAAGTTCACGCACTTTTATGCAGAGAAAAGTTTATTTCATGTAGAGAAAAAGTTCACGCACTTTCATGCAAGGAAAAGCGCGTATATGTTGGAGAACTTACCTTTGGTCCATGGTAGTTAGTCCTTGGTATTTGAACCTATGGTTTTGGACCATGGTACCTCGTCAGAAGTGTTGATCCCAAGTATTGGGTTCGTGGTATTGGTTTATTATGGTTTTGGTCCGTGGTATTGCATCCAAAAGTGTTGATCTCACGCACTTTCATGGTTGGTTCATGGTATTAGTCCAACAGTTTTTTGATCCTATGGTTTTGGACCGTGGTATTGTGGAAGGCCTAAGACTATAAAAGAGGAAGGAGATCATTTGGCAAAGCATTATCGAATGAATTGAATATCTAATAAGTGCTAGATCTGAAATATTTGTGATTGGGTTATGGTGCAGATCTGGATCTGAATGAAGGAGGAACCTTAGCGCATAAAGAAGGATAAGTTCTATTGATGGGTCATAATATTTATGCTTGAATAATAATATCTTTGTATGATTTTGATCTGTTATATGAGGCGCATGCTTGATCTATAAATCTGACAACCTGGGTAAATTAGTGTCTGAATATTTGAAAGAAGGAATTATCCTTTATAGATCTGCACGCAGGTTTCAGGTTGTTGAAGTAGCGTATATTTTTAAATTATGATCTAGCTGCCTCTGTCTATTGCTGCAATATTCTGGGTTCAGAATTTGGTGTGTGGTTACTATTACTGTGTTCTGGGTACAGCTGTCAGAGAAGTGTTTACTTGATTCAGTGCTAATTGGGAAAAGGAGATTGTTTGATGCAGATATACTTGATGATTGATTGATGTTCATGGATCCAGTTTGAAAATTTATGAAAAGTGGTCCTTGAAAGAAAAGAAGTAGGGGGTTGTAACTCCCTTCCAGGAGAGAGAGTTGTAGCTCTCTGCAGGTTGCAGCTTGTGTACTGGTAAAGGACTGCACCAGTACAAAATCATTGTAAAAGGAATTTCTAATTGAAAGAAGATAGAGACATATTGCAGCAGGTGGTTTTCACCCACATTGGGTTTCCACCTTATATCTGGTGTTCTTTGGTGTGACTATCTGTTTTTCTTGTTCATGCTCATTATTTTATGGTACTGACATACAATAATTCAAAGTATAAATATATTGAAAAAGAATTAGATAATATTGATTCACCCCCCCTCTCAGTATTATTTCCAACAATTGGTATCAGAGCAGGTCCTTCTGAAGAAGCTTGATCGCTTGAAGGAAGATCTAACATCATGACCAACTACGAGAGGGAAGCATCAATCAGGCCACCGATTTTTGATGGAACAAACTTCGCATATTGGAAGGTAAGAGTTACTGCCTATCTTCAATCTTTGGGTACAAAAGTATGGGACATTATAGAAACAGGGTATACTTTTCCATCAGCTACTCCTACAGATTCAGCTGAGAAGAAGAAATATGAAACAAATGCAAAGGCGGTTAATACTCTTCTAGGATGTCTATCTCAATCTGAATTCGTGAAGGTTATGCAATATAAATCCACAAAAGAAATATGGGACAAGATTGTTTTGAGCTACGAAGGAGATGAACAGGTAAAACGTGCAAAACTTCAAACCCTCGGGATTCAGTATGAGAATCTCAAAATGTATAATGATGAAAGTGTGGCTAACTATTTCCTTCGGGTAGATGAGATTGTTAATTGTAGGAAAAACTTGGGTGAAGAAATAAAAGAGGCTGTTGTGGTTGAAAAAGTCCTAAGATCATTGTCCCCCAAGTTTGAATCTAAAGTGTCTACAATAGAAGAAAAGGAAAATCTACGAACTCTTACTATGTCTCAGCTACACGGAATTCTAACTGCTTATGAAATGAGAAAAGGAGGTCCATCAGACAGGAGAGAAGCTTCTTTTAAGGCTTCAGGCAAAGGAGACTACTATGAATCAAGTCACGTGCCAGAAGAAGAAGAAGAATCAAATTTTGTCAGAAATCTTCAACGGGGTACTGGAAGGTTCAGAGGTAAGCTACCTTTTAAATGTTTTGCTTGTGGAAGAGTAGGTCATTATGCTACCAAATGTCCTCATAAGGATAAGATTGACAAAGGAAAGGAACCTCCCAGATGGAACAAGAAACAGAATGCAAATAAGAAAAGCTACTACACTCATGAAGACAGTGATGGTCTATCAAATAGTGATGAAGATGAACGAGGTAATGACTATAAACTTTTAATGGCATTTGAAGATGATGATTACATGGATGCTATAGATGTGGATAGTTTTTATGAAGAGATTTCTAGACTTAAGACATGTATAGAAGAAAAGAATATGATCATTGATACTCTACAATTTCAAATTGATGAAAAAGAAAAATATCTTGAAAAGTTAGAAGGTGAAATTGTTGGCCTTAGAAAAGAAATTGAGAAAACAAAGGCTATTAATCTTAAGTTTGTCAAAGGATCTGAAACTCTGGATGAGATCATCAATGTACAGCATTCTCCGTTAAACAAGACAGGTCTGGGGTATAATGGAGAAACATCTCAAGCATCCACCTCAAAGAGTTATCTTGATGCAGCAAGAAGGAATGAGCAAAAGCACAGTGGAGATCACCAGGTAAAGCAGGGACGAATTACATCAAGAACTAACAAAGACTACCAGGTAAACCAGGGGCAATCTGTCTTAAGGGTGAACAAAAGCTACAACCAGCCACAGGTAAAATCTTCTCAATTTGCTTCAAGAATGGATGACAATAAGAATTACAATCATTTGGGTGGTAGATTTGATAACCGCAGAAGTTTCTTCAATGGCCAATGTTTCTCTTACCATAACTTTGGTCACAAAGCAGTTTAATGTGTTGCATATAAAACAATCATGACTAGAGAAGCTCAAAAACAAAGAAGTATGATTGGGATTACAAAAAGGACCTATAACAACTTTTCGGCTCTTGAAAATGAAATTGAATGTTCTATTTGTAATAACTTCGGTCATGAAGATTCTGAATGCAGGAGCAGATTTCAGCAGACAAAGGAACAAGCCTCAAGCACCAAAACATGGAGAATAAAGGAACCACAATCAGAAAGATGTGGGATAGCCTTTTATGCAGAGGGACGGGAAAATCTATGGTACATCGACAGTGGATGTTCGAAGCATATGACAGGTGATAAAGAAAAACTTGAATCATATTCTGCTTTAGAAAAGGGAAAGAAAGTTTCTTTTGGAAATGATACTCCAGCAACTATAAAAGGAAAAGGCACAGCTCAGTTAAAAGAAAAGGTCAAAGTTGGAAATGTTTTGTATGTTGATGGCTTGAAGCATAACCTTCTGAGTGTCAGTCAGATGTGCGATCAAGGAACCGAGGTAATATTTCGATCAAATGGATGTAGCGTTCGTGATCTTGATACAAGGAAAACAGTGATCAAAGGTAGAAGAACTCCAAATAATCTATACATATTTGAAGAAGGACAACAACAATGTTATTTGAGCAAGGATGATGAACATTGGTTATGGCACCGGAGGTTGGGGCATCTAAGCTTTTCACAACTAAGGAAGGCATGCAAATATCAGGCAGTTCGTGGTCTTCCAGATATCAAAATTCCAGACAACACTATATGCAAATCATGTCAGTTTGGTAAGCAAACCAGAACCAACTTCCCGAGAAGGAAGGATCAGCCAGCAGGCCTCTTGAACTAGTCCATACAGATGTATGTGGTCCTTTCAGGACGAGGTCACCTCGAGGAGAAGAATACTTGATATTATTCATTGACGATTTCTCCAGGTTTGTTTGGTTAGGACTTTTGAAGCACAAAGACGAAGCATTCGAAAAATTCAAATCCTTCAAAGCCTTGGTTGAAAATGAATCAGGTTACAAAATTAAGTGCCTCAGGTCCGACAGAGGTGGGGAGTTTACCTCAAATGAATTTTTCGATTTCTGTGAAGAACATGGGATAAGAAGGGAATTCTCTACAGCTAGAACTCCTCAGCAAAATGGAGGGGTGGAAAGGATGAAAAGAACAGTCCAACAAATGGCCCGTGCTATGCTTGATGAGTCCGGAACTCCCGCAACTTTCTGGGGTGAAGCTGCATATGCTGCGGTTGTTATTCTCAATAAAAAAAATGTCCGAGTGAACAGCACTCAAACTCCTCATGAACTCTGGTATGGTGAGACTCCTTCGGTAAAACACTTCAAAATCTTTGGGAGCAAATGCTATATTAAGAATACTGATGAACAACTTGGAAAACTTGAACCTAGAGCAGATGAAGGCATTCTTCTTGGTTATTCTCCACACAGCAAAGCATATAAGTGCTACAATAAAAGACTTGGAAGAATTTTTGACAGCATTGATGTAGTGGTTGATGAAAAAGGATACATTCCTAGGCAAGTAAATCATGAAAATATCGAAGAAGATGAAGACTACCCTCAAAGACAGAATGATGAAGAAGAAGAACCTCAAGAAGCACCAAAGGAACAGATAAGGGTAGAAGAGAAGACTCCATCCAGGTACGTTCAGAAGAATCATCCAGAATCTCCGATTTTGGGGCAAAAAGAAGCAGGTGTACAAACAAGAAGAACAATTGCAGAAGCTTCAAGCTATTTGGCATTACTCTCATCCACTGAACCACAAAATGTAAAAGAGGCATGCAAAGATGAATGTTGGGTCAAAGCAATGGATGATGAACTTGAGCAGATCGAAAAGAAAAACACTTGGGAGTTGGTTCCTAGACCAAAGGATAAGAATGTTATAGGGACAAAATGGGTCTTCAAAAATAAGTTGAATGAAAATGGGGAAGTAATTAGAAACAAGGCCAGACTTGTTTGTAAAGGGTATGCGCAGCAAGAAGGAATAGATTTTGAAGAAACTTTTGCTCCTGTTGCAAGACTTGAGGCCATCCTAATGTTCCTTGCTCTCTCAAGCTTTCAAAAGTTCAAAGTATTTCAAATGGACGTGAAATCAGCCTTTTTGAATGGAGACTTAGAAGAAGAAGTATACATTGAGCAGCCAGATGGTTTCATTCTTGGAAATGATCCAAATCTTGTATGCATATTGAAAAAGGCTCTCTATGGTCTTAAACAAGCTCCAAGGGCTTGGTACTATCGTTTGGACAAATATCTTCATCAACAACGTTTTTCAAAAGGATCAGCAGATAGTAATCTTTATATAAAAATTGAAAATGACAAATTGCTAATACTTGTTGTGTATGTAGATGACATTATCTTTGGCAGCAATGAAGAATCTATGAGTCAAAGCTTTGCCTTGGTGATGCAGAAAGAATTCGAAATGTCCTTGCTTGGAGAATTGACATATTTTCTTGGTTTGCAAATCCAACAAAATGAAGGAGGGATCTTCTTGTCTCAAACCAAGTATCTCAAGCAGATTTTGAAGAAATATGGTATGGAAGAAGCAAAACCAGTATGTACACCCATGGTCACAGGATGTAACCTCAGTGCAAATGATGAATCAGCAGCAGTGCATCAACCAACTTACAGATCTATGATTGGAAGTCTACTTTATTTGACAGGTACCCGACCAGACATCATGCATGCAGTGGGAATAGTTGGAAGATTTCAGGCAAATCCAAAGGAAACTCATCTTCAGGCAGTGAAGAGAATCTTCAAATATCTTCAAGGGACTCAAAACTATGGCTTATGGTATCCTAGAGATACAGATCTCACACTTCATGCTTATACAGATGTAGATTGGGCCGGAAGCGTGGATGACAGGAAGAGCACAAGTGGTGGTGCATTCTTTATGGGTTCCAGATTAGTATCTTGGTTCAGCAAGAAACAGAATTCGATTGCCTTGTCTACAGCTGAAGCAGAATATGTTGCTGCTGCATCTTGTTGCACTCAACTCCTTTGGATGATGCAGACCTTGCAGGATTTTCAAATCACTTGTACACCACCCATCTCCATCTTATGTGATAATACAAGTGCAATCATCATTTCAAAGAACCCAGTGATGCATTCAAAAACCAAGCACATACCAATCAAGTATCACTTTCTCTGGGAACAAGTGCTTGAACAAAAGGTCAAGTTGGAGTATGTTCCTTCTAAGGAACAGGTTGCTGATATACTCACCAAACCATTGCCTAGGGAGACCTTTGAATACCTCAGGCAAAAGCTGGGGGTTGTTGATGCATCATCTTGTTGTTGAATCTCTTCTGATTGTTGGTTGTACGCAAGGTTCATCTGAAGTATATGCGTACATGTCCTGGGTTGCGGATTGGTCAAAGATCAAATGGCACAGGTTCAGGGGGAGCATATCATGCATTGTTGGCATTATGGAGGAAGTACAGAAGGAGATCATGCATGTTGGTCTGAATATTGCTGCAATAAGTCTCTATCTCTTTCATGGTCATGGATTATGGTTCTTCTTTGCAGATCTGGTTTATAGTCAGGGGGAGCATGTTCTTAGGGGGAGCATAACCCTTTGCCCTTGATGTCAAAGGGGGAGAGTGATTGGTTGTTGTTGCCATAAAGTCCAAAGGGGGAGATTGTTGGCATTATGATACATATGTTGTACTTGATGGCAACCACTCATCTCAGATAATAAATTATAATGTAGAGAAAAGTTCACGCACTTATATGCAGAGAAAAGTTTATTTCATGTAGAGAAAAGTTCACGCACTTTTATGCAGAGAAAATTTTATTTCATGTAGAGAAAAGTTCACGCACTTTTATGCAGAGAAAAGTTTATTTCATGTAGAGAAAAGTTCACGCACTTTTATGCAGAGAAAAGTTTATTTCATGTAGAGAAAAAGTTCACGCACTTTCATGCAAGGAAAAGCGCGTATATGTTAGAGAACTTACCTTTGGTCCATGGTAGTTAGTCCTTGGTATTTGAACCTATGGTTTTGGACCATGGTACCTCGTCAGAAGTGTTGATCCCAAGTATTGGGTTCGTGGTATTGGTTTATTATGGTTTTGGTCCGTGGTATTGCATCCAAAAGTGTTGATCTCACGCACTT
Organism: Pinus tabuliformis; assembly: GCA_031772625.1. NCBI lineage: Eukaryota > Viridiplantae > Streptophyta > Pinopsida > Pinales > Pinaceae > Pinus > Pinus tabuliformis. The sequence continues at coordinate 311,143,612 of CM062816.1, read as the reverse complement.
TCATGGTTGGTTCATGGTATTAGTCCAACAGTTTTTTGATCCTATGGTTTTGGACCGTGGTATTGTGGAAGGCCTAAGACTATAAAAGAGGAAGGAGATCATTTGGCAAAGCATTATCGAATGAATTGAATATCTAATAAGTGCTAGATCTGAAATATTTGTGATTGGGTTATGGTGCAGATCTGGATCTGAATGAAGGAGGAACCTTAGCGCATAAAGAAGGATAAGTTCTATTGATGGGTCATAATCTTTATGCTTGAATAATAGTATCTTTGTATGATTTTGATCTGTTATATGAGGCGCATGCTTGATCTATAAATCTGACAACCTGGGTAAATTAGTGTTTGAATATTTGAAAGAAGGAATTATCCTTTATAGATCTGCACGCAGGTTTCAGGTTGTTGAAGTAGCGTATATCTTTAAATTATGATCTAGCTGCCTCTGTCTATTGCTGCAGTATTCTGGGTTCAGAATTTGGTGTGTGGTTACTGTTACTGTGTTCTGGGTACAGCTGTCAGAGAAGTGTTTACTTGATTCAGTGCTAATTGGGAAAAGGAGATTGTTTGATGCAGATATACTTGATGATTGATTGATGTTCATGGATCCAGTTTGAAAATTTATGAAAAGTGGTCCTTGAAAGAAAAGAAGTAGGGGGTTGTAACTCCCTTCCAGGAGAGAGAGTTGTAGCTCTCTGCAGGTTGCAGCCTGCGTACTGGTAAAGGACTGCACCAGTACAAAATCATTGTAAAAGGAATTTCTAATTGAAAGAAGATAGAGACATATTGCAGCAGGTGGTTTTCACCCACATTGGGTTTCCACCTTATATCTGGTGTTCTTTGGTGTGACTATCTGTTTTTCTTGTTCATGCTCATTATTTTATGGTACTGACATACAATAATTCAAAGTATAAATATATTGAAAAAGAATTAGATAATATTGATTCACCCCCCCTCTTAGTATTATTTCCAACAGATCCTAGAGAGCACATCCAGTTTTGCATGACAACATGGAAGGAGATTCCACGAGAAGAATGGGTGCATGGGTTCATCCATACATTGGAGACAATTCCTCAAAACTGGTACCTGGAAACAGAACTTCGACATGGTACTATGAACTGGGCAGAGATGGTTGATGGGTTTATATTGACATTTAGCTTTGAAGATGATTGTCCATATATAGATTCAACCCTTCAGATAGTTAAAAATAAGATTTTTGAGAATGAAATTCCACTCACTTGGCAGCCTGATTGGGTTGTGCAGCTACAAAATGTACTGGAATGCTACAACATCACTGCAGAAGAAGATGAAGACCCTCGCAATATTGACATAGCAGAATCTGAAGGCTACCACAAAGTGAATGGACCTGAGTTAGAAATGCATGATATAACAAAGCCATTGAAGAAAAAGAAGGTGAATATAGGATCAGAAGAGGAGCTGAAGTTTACAACGATAGGAGATTATTGGGATGAAGAAACAATCAACAAAGTGACAAATCTTTTGCATGAATACCAGGAGTTATTTCCCAATAAGTTTTCATATATGAAGGGCATAGTAGGAGATTTAGGAGTTATGAATATTCCTCTAAATCTTGATTTGAAGCCAATCAAGCAAAGGCCTTATAGACTGAATCCCAAGTACAAAGAAAAAGTGAAGAGGGAACTTGACAAAATGATAGTTGTTGGAATCATTGAACATGTGGATGAATCAAAGTGGGTAAGCCCTATGGTGGTACAAGAAAATAAAACACAAGGAGAAATCAGGATTTGTGTTGACTTAAGGAAGTTAAATGATGCATGTCTACATGACCCATTCCCTACTCCTTTCACTGATGAAGTATTGGACAATGTAGGAGGTGAGGAAGCCTATTCATTTACAGATGGGTTTTCAAGATACCATTGTATTAGAATTTCACCAGAGGATCGACATAAGACCAACTTCGCTACATAATGGGATTCATATCAATATATAGTGATGCCTTTTGGACTGAAGAATGCCCCTGCCATATTTTCAAGAGTGGTGGTTGCAGCTTTCAAAGAATATATTCACAAGTTTTTAGAAGTATACTTCGATGATTGGACAGTATTTGGGTTATTGAAGAAACATGTTGTGAGCTTAAGACTGATGCTCGACACATGCAGGTAGTATCAGATTTCTCTGAATATCAAGAAGTGCATATTCTGTGTACCTTTTGGTATATTGCAGTGACATATTGTTTGCAAGCAAGGATTGATGGTGGATCCCACGAAGATTGCTATTATTGTGAATTTACTTCCATCAGAGACAGTGAGACATCTTCGCACCACATTGGGACATACAAGATATTACAAAAAAAATATCAAAGGATATGCACAGATCACTGCACCTATGGAAAAACTTTTGAAGAAGGATGTAACATTCCTATGGAATGAATAATTCTAAAAGAGCCTCGACACACTAAAATAAAATATGGTAACTTATCCTATACTGGTATTCCCATATTGGAATAAGGAATTTCATGTTCATGTGGATGCTTCATGCATAGATTTAGGAGTGGTATTGGCACAACCTGGTGCAGGAGAAATCGATCACCCTATAGATTTTGCAAGCAGGAAACTGTCTAAAGCAGAGAAGAACTATACAACTACAGAAAGGGAAGGACTGGCTATGGTATATGCTTTACAGAATTTTAGACATTATTTGTTGGGATCACATTTCAAGATGTTTACAAATCACTCTGCACTAAAGTATTTGGTCAATAAGCTTGTTTTAGGAGGAAAATTTTGTAGATGGCTATTATTATTTTAGGAGTATGACTTTGAAGTTGTTTTTAATCTAGGAAGACTAAATGTTGGACCTAATCATTTGTCAAGGTTGGAAATAGGGGAAGAACCAATGGATATAGAGGATAATATTCATGATGCACAATTGTTTGCGATTAGAGTAGCAGATGATCACTTCATTGATATTATTCACTTCTTAACCACAGGGATGGCCCCTTCAGAATACACTATGCAACAGAAGAAAGAATTGGTGGTTAAGGCAACATATTTTTCACTAATAGCAGGACATTTGTATAAGATGGGACCAGATGAAATACTGCACAGGTATGTTCCTGAGCACAAAAGATAGATAATTTAATAGAAGCTCATAGTGGCGCAGCTGGTGGACATTATGCAGGGAAAGCTACTGCGCATAAAATTTTAAGAGTATGATTATGGTGGCCTACACTACAAAAAGATGCAAAGGAGTATTGTCGAGCTTGTGATGTCTGCCAAAGAACAAGAAAACCTTCAAGAAGAGATGAAATGCCACTAGTGCCACAAGTAACATTGCAGGCTTTTGATAAATGGGCTATTGATTTTGTTGGACCTATCAATCCACCAGGAAAAAGGACTGGTGTGAGGTATATAATCATTGCGACTGATTATTTGACAAGGTGGACCGCAACACAACCAGTGAAGGATTACAGCGCAAAAACTGCTACGAAGTTCATCTTTGAATACATACTGTCCAGATTTGGGTGTCCATTGAAAGATATTGATAAGTGACCAAGGGTCATATTTATTGAATAAGAACATTGAATCATTAACTAAGGAATTTCAAGTTTACCACCAAAATAACACTCCTTATCATCCTCAGGCGAATGGAACTGTGGAAGCATTCAATAAAATTTTAGAGAATGCACTGACCAAGGTATGTAATGTAAACAGGAATGATTGGGATCTTAGGATTCCAACAATATTATGGGATTATAGGACTACATGCAAAAATTTGACAGGTCAGACACCCTTTAGGTTGGTTTATGGGCAAGAAGTTGTGATGCCCATGGAATACATTGTCCCTAGCCTAAGAATTGCAGCTTTTACAAATATGGCAGACCCCGACATAATGGAAGAAAGGATGTTGCAGTTACTTTCTCTGGAAGAAGACAGGTTTATAGCAAGATTTCATCAACAAGTACAAAAAGCGAGAGAAAAGGCTTGGCATGACAAACACATTAAGCAAAAGAAGTTTTAGGTAGGAGACCTTGTTCTCCTCTATGATAGTAAGTTTGTGAAATTTCCAAGGAAATTCAAAACACATTGGTTAAGCCCATATGTTATTAAGTATATTACTAATGGAGGCGTAGTGTAGTTAGCGAAGTTAAATGGAGAATTAATTCAAGGAAAAGTAAATGGCAGTAGGTTGAAGTTGTACAGGGAAAACCCTGCCCCTACAACTTCATCCTAAAGAAGAAAGAAGGAAAGTCTTAGTGTCACATGCAATTGAAAGTGGGCACTGGACTATAAACTACACTGCAGAGAGAGCTTCGACGAAGAAAGTACTTCACTACAGTCGAGAATATGTCGAAGTTCGCAGGAAGTCGCGACGTAAGACAAAGGTGCGCTACAATAGGGAACATGTCGAAGTTCGTCAGGAAAGTAGAAATATGACCGTTAAAAGGGAAAAGACATGTGCAAAGTTGCATTTAAGACGATAGATTGGCAAAATTTAAGGATAGATATGCATTTAATGACGAAATTTGAACAAAATTGGGACAAAATAAAATCTAATGATGAGGTTTGAAGGCCAGAATTGTTATAAATAGCCGACTCCCGCTCAGATTAATAACTTTGCTGAATCAAGAGCTCGAGTGATTAATAATGTGAAGAAGTTGCAGGAGACTTCATTGTGTATGTCATCTAAGCGATCTTGGGAGGAGATTGTGCAGAAATTTCATAAGAAGGGATTGTCTAGAGTCATGGAAACCATTTATATGTTCGTGCCAGTAGTTGAAACACCCATAGTGTCATCACCCACAGTAGCAGCACGGTCACCACAAAAGCAATGGAAATCACCAAGGAAGAAGAAAACTAAGGAAGAAAGAACCAAGAAAAAGCAAGACAAGAAGCCTACCAAACCTATGAAACCTCATAAGCAACCTGAGCAGGTTAATATGGGTGAAGAATAAGTGGAGGAAATAATGAAGGAGGAAGGTGGTGTAATGTTCATCTCGCTTCTTCCCTCATACATCACTCCAAGGAAGCCAAGTGCCAAACCAATAAAGGATTCCAAAGATGTGAAGTATGGGATATTTACACCACTATTGCTCGAAGTTGTGCAATTTTCAAGAGAGATTTTAGGGAAACTTTTGCAGCTCAAATTTACAGATTATGATTTTAATGACCGAAAAGTACCCTTAGTTCACACCAGACTAGTACTTAAAGCATGTTCACTACCCAAAGAGCGGAGTGACAAGATTGGAACCACAATAGTGGGTGAATGGGTTGGCACAGTCAGGACTGCTCAATATGTTGAATGTGTCATACTTCGACAGAAGTTCAACAAACACAGCGTGTGTGCAACAATTGTTGGTATTAATACATGATGGACACCCGTGCATGGGAAATAAGATCCCCATAGACCAAAGTTTGATCTGGAGGATCACAAGATTACCATACTAAGGGTGGAACCCTGCGAAGGAGTTCATGGGAAAGTATCAGGATTGCACTTTAGCGGATAATATGAAGAAGAAGTATGGGCTGATCAAAGGAAAAAGGGGGTATGGCATAAACTCGATCGACGACCAAGCAATCCACTTCACAACACACATTTTGGCCTAAAATATTATGAGAAAGTGTTGCGCAAATGAAGTTCATGTTTCGGTGGTGTCTTTAGTTGCACAGTGTGCAAATGGAGTCCAGTATAACTAGGCTGGATACTTATGCAAGGAATTCCTGTACGAATGCCACAAGGTCCCAGAGAAAGGTACATAATTCCACTACGCCTAGTTAATCTTGATCATTGCTATGTTAGCATGCAAAGAGCCAGAGGATACACAGTTCCCTTCAATGCCTTTAGATGTATGTGAGGTCAAGAGTTATGCTTTGTTGTGACATACCACTCAAGCATCACGAGCACATGAGAATATAATATTTTTCATATTATATCAAATGGATCTACACATGTTAGTAAACCAGCATCTGCGCCTTTCATCGATTTTGCACAAATAGTACAACTTTGTGGTGAGGTTCAAGGCAAATTTTGATAAATTGTACATACAGGCGCGCAGAGACATGAAGAAGAAATGACATGCCTTGCCATATATTTTCAAAGAGGATGATCTGGTAGAATTAGCACAGGCATGGCCCACAAAATGGATGACTCCCCTAGAGGAAGCAAGAGACATCATGATAGAAGAAGAGTTGGACACTTTGTAGCATGGCGAAGCCAGTGGAAAAGACAAGGAGAAAGAATTAGAGGAAGAAGAGCTGGGCACTTCGTAGCATGGCAAAGCCAGTGGAAAAGAAAAGGAGAAAGAATCAGAGGAAGAAGAACATGATGAGGAGGGCCCTCAAAGAGGCGAGGATATGACTAAGTAGACAGAAAAAGAAGAAACAGAGAAAATTGTTGCAGAGAAAAGAAAGGTCCAAGGCGAAGCTACCATTAAGAGCAGAAAGAAGCATAAGGCAAATAATAATAAAAAAATCACACCAATGGTTCTCACTGAGGGTGACTTGGATCAAATCAAAGACAAGGTTCAAAAGATAACAATGGAATCCTAAAATAGGGTGGAAGATCGTTATAATGAGCTTATCACAGGTGTGCAGGAGAGGATTGTGGAGTTAAATATTTTGGCATTATTAGTTAGACAACCTACACAAATATAGGAAAGGTTTACAGAAGGAAGGTCGATAGAGCCTACCCTTGCAGCGAGGTTGACACAGATACCTACAAGGGCTCTACAATTTGAATCAGGAGAAATCCAGCAGCAGGCCAAGGAGTGGACGCATATCAACATGAACATCGCAGCAGTGTTGCTGCTAAGATTACACAAGCTACGCGAGGAGATTATAGAAGAACTAAAGCTAAGGGAAAAACAAACATTTCATCTTAGTATACAAGAGGAAAAGGAGCGAGCTGCGTTGTGACAGAAGCTTGAGCAGACAATACACGAAAAAGAGTAGATAGAAAAAGAGTATCAGAAGCTCAAGGACGTAGTGGAAACAACATGTAAGGGAATTATGGACCTTTATATCCGCAAAGAAGAGCCAATAGGAGACAAGGTCGCGAAGCTCGACCTTGTAGTCAAGGAGCAGAAGGATAAAATTGTCGTAGTACAATTCAAGTATGAGATGCAGATCAGTGAGCTAAAAATGAAGTTGTAGCCAACTACACTGCAGGAGGTAAGAGACCAAAGGGAGATTGACTTAAATATTGGGATGGAAAGCATCTCCAAAACATTGGAAAACTGTGGAAAATTGTTGGATGAGAGCATGAAAATTTGGACTTCATTGCAGGAAGATCTAAATGTTCAAAAAATGCAGGAGGAAATGCAGAAAAATCAGCATCAATTGGAGGAGAGATAGGCAACTGTGAAGACCTTGAGAATCTCTCAGAGGATCGCAAAATTTAATGAGTCAAAGGAGCTACAAAAGAAAATCGAAGAGTTGAAGAAGGAGGAGAAAAGTTTGATAGAAAGGACTCAGCCTTGGCAGGATGAGGCCCTCCAGCTATCACATGTAGTGGATGAGAAGCTTCAGTAGCTTCAACAAAGGGAGATATAATTGGAAAAGAAGGTTGTATAACATGTCACAGAAGCATTATTAGAAGAAGTGCGCAGCAAGGAAAAGCAGTTGGTAGAGATTCTGCAACAATTGAACAAGACATATAACAACATTGTAGACAAGATCAGAGGCAAAGTAGCTGAGTGACTCGGGACGAGTCACATGTGAGTGTTAGGGGCCTGTTGGGTGCAACCCAACTTGGCCAAATTTGGGCAAGGAATTCAAATTTTGTGGGTAGAGCGCGTAGTAGAAAGGATGTCGTGGAGTGCGAAGTGGACCGCGCAGCGGAGCACAACGAGGACCGCACAACATACTCACTGTGCGGTATAGGGGCTTCGTGGCAAAGCCCCTCCCTTTTTGTAAAAGAATATAATATTATAAAATTTGAATGGTTTTGGACCATAGTCCCTTGTATTTTGGAAACCATAGTATTGGGTCCATGGTAATGTAGCGATGTAATCCCTTAGTGTAATAGTATATATAAGGATGAATAATAAAGAAGGAAGGCATAAATTAGATCCAGATCTATGTTTATGTTTATGTTTATATTTTTGTGATCAGTACTTCAGAGAAAGGGGAAAGGCTCTGCAACTGAGTGCGCAGAGGCCTAATTCTGTAGCTTAGTGCGCAGAGGCCTAAGTCTGTAGCTTAGTGCGCAGACCGTCTGCAGCTTAGTGCGCAGACAACCTACAACTGTGTGCGCAAGTGAAGAACTGTTTGTTGTACCAAATTATCTATTATAAGCATCAGTTCTTGTGGATGTAGTCCGACATTAGGATGAACCATGGTAAAATTTGTGTCTTCATGTGTTGATTTTCTTATTATCTGCACTTTCTTTTAGTGCTATGAAGTTTATGGATGTTTATAACATGTTTCAGTGATGAATGTAATATTGCGAAGTAATATATAAGTGCGAATTAGTTCATGAATGAGAAGTAGTTTATAAGTGTTAAAGCATAAGAAAATACCACATTACCACATCAAATTATCCCTCAAGGTTGCAGAAACCTGGTTTTGCAACCTCCCATAGTCACTTCGGGTGAGACCGCGACTTGATTGCAAGTCATTTCCGAAAGGGCCAGTGATTGAGGGTTTTGTTGGTGTGCAGTAAAGAATCGAACTTGGGTCAACCCAACCTAAGCCAATAGGGGATACACTTGTATTATAGGGACCTAACATGCTTGAGTAGTTCTAGATGCTTCTGCATAAAATTCTCATCCTCCCATGTGGAATATTCAGCGGCTAAGTTCTTCCACTCGATGAGATACTCTGAAATTGATAGATTTCGTAGATGTCGAATTCTTGTTTCCGTGAATGCTTTAGGTTCCAATATGATTTTTCCTTCCTTGTCAAGTTCTAGAAATATTGTTTGAACTGGGAGCTTGTCACCTATAACCTTCTTTAAGCATGAAACATGGAAAATAGGGTGCACTCGAGAAGATGTCGGAAGCTCTAATTTGTATGCCATAGTACCAATCTTTTGTATCACCTTATAAGGACCATAGTACTTTGGTGATAATTTATTATCCTTCTTAGCTTGCTTGAGGGACATTTGTTTGTATGGTTGTAGTCGTAAAAATACCCAATCACCTACATCAAAACTTCTTTCACTGGAATGTTGATCTGCCTGTTGTTTCATTCGATTCTATGCTAAAGTGAGGTTATCCTTTAAGAGTTGGAGAACTTGATGTTGATGCTCGATGTGATCTTCCACTGCTTGAACCTTAGAATTTTCTCTTAAATTTGATGTGATGGACGGTGGATGATATCCATAAAGTGACATAAATGGCGTCATTTTTGCCGCAATATGGAAGGAAGTGTTATAACACCATTCATCTAGAGGTAACCACTAGACCCATTGTGTTTTCTTATCATATACAAAACAACGAAGATATCGTTCCAAACATTTGTTCACTATCTCAGTTTTCCCATCAGATTGAGGATGATAAGATGAGCTATGAGCTAATTGAGTATCTAGGAAAGAAAATAATTCCGTCCAAAAATTTCCAGTGAAAATAGGATCTTTGTCACTTACAATAATCTTTGGGTTTCCATGTAGCTTTTGAATTGTTTCCATAAATGCAATAGCAATTGTATTGGCTTTAAATGGATAAGATAATGCATAAAAGTGTGCATACTTGGTAAGTCTATCAATTACCACCACGATGGCACTCAATCCTTCAGACTTGGGTAAACATGTGATAAAATCCATTGAAACCTCCTCCTAACGTTGACTTGGAATGGATAAAGGTCGTAATAGACCTAGGGTCTTAATTGTCTCAACTTTATTTTTTTGGCAAACCAAACATTCCTCCACAAACTTTTGAATATCAGATTTAAGGCCATCCTAAAAATATTCATTCTTGACCATGTGGTAAGTTTTTAAAAATCTTGAGTGCCCCCATAAGGGAGAAGTGTGCAATTCCAAAAGAATATTTTGTTTGATTTGAGAATTCTTACAGAGACATGAGCGATCTTTTTACCATAATGAATCATTTTTCTAGCTGAATGTATCAAATGTATTGGGATCTTGCTGCAACTTTTGAATGAGTGTCCACACTTCTTCGTCATTCTTACATTCATCCCTTGCTTAGGTTATCCAATCTAGTTGGATAATATAAATAGCACAAAACAATGCTTCCACATCCTCATCCTTTCTTGATAGTGAGTTTGCAACAACATTTTGCTTCCCTTTTTTGTAGATGATTTCAAAGTCATAACCCAACATTTTTCTAACCCATTTTTACTGCTGTTCTGAAGATAATATTTGTTCCAAAAAGTATTTAAGACTATCATGATCTGTTTTTACCTTGAAGTGTCTTCCCATTAGGTAAGTTCACCATTGTTTTAATGCATGTAGTATTGCTAACATTTCCTTCTCATAAATAGATTTGTGTAAATACTTTCCTTTGATTAGACAAATTTCAAAAGCAATGGGTCTTCCTTCTTGCATTAAAACAACACCAATTCCATTTCCTGAGGCATCACATTCCACAATAAAAGTTTTTGTGAAGTCTGGCGTAACTAAGACCGGTGCTTGGCACATTGCCTCTTTAATATGTTCAAAGGCCTTAGTTACTTCTAGAGTCCAAGAAAATGCATATTTCTTTAGTAATTTTGTTAGAGGTGCTGTTATTTTCCCATAATTCTTAACAAACTTGCGATAATACCTTGTCTACCTGAGAAATCCTTGTAGATGCTTTATAGTTGTGGAGGTTTTCCATTCCTTAATGGATTAATTTTGTTAGGGTCTACCTTAACACCCTCATGAGAAAAAATATGACCCAGATATTCCACCTCCTGTACTCCAAAGAAACATTTTGAGGTTTTTTCATATAATTGTTTCTCCTCCAATAGTTTGAGCACGTTGTCAACATGTTGAACATGATCCTTCCAAGACTTGCTATAGATTAGTATATCTTCAAAAATACTAACACAAATTTTCTAAGGAAGGGTTTGATAATGGAATTCATCAAACCTTGAAATGTAGAAGGTGCATTGGTAAGGCCAAAAGGCAAGACCAAAAATTCATAATGACCCTCATGAGTTCTAAATGTTGTTTTCAAAATGTCTTCAGCCTTCATTCTAATTTGATGATATCCTGAATGAAGATCCAACTTGGTGAAGTAAATTTCTCCATGTAATTCATCCAATAATTCATCAATGTCAGGAATGAGAATTTTTTTAATAATGAGATTTTTAATCTCCCTATAATTCAAACACATGTGCCATGATCCATCCTTCTTGTGCACCAATACTACCAGAGCCGAAAAATAACTTTGACTAGGTTGAATTATACCGACCTCTAGCATTTCTGCAACCATATGTTCAATTTCACTCTTTTGGGCATAAGGATATTTGTAAGGTCTAATGCTTGGAGGAACACTACCTGGAATCAAATGAATAGCATGATCATGATCATGAATAGGTGGGATTCCTTTGGAAGTCTCAAATACTTTGGAATGATTGTCCAAGACTTTTTGGAGATCTGGAGAAATAGATGATTTCAATGTTTGAACATCTAGTGAGCATAATTGTGCAATTACGCCCCATTTTTCTTTCTTTATAAGATTCGTCATGCCATTATAACTAATTATCTTTCCTGGTTTCCTTGCGATACCCCTTAATTCAACTTCATTTCCTTCCCAAAAAAATTTCAAGAAAAGTTTTTGAAAATTAAAAGCTATCGTACCCAAAGATTGTTTCCATTGGACTCCTAGTACAACATCAGCACCACCCATTGGAATAGAGAGAATTGGATTATTCAATACATATTCTCAAATGTTTAGCTTGATATTATGGCACTTTCCAGAGCAATTTATAGTTCCTCCATTTGCAACCATCACTTGACACTATGGTGTTGGGTATAGGAAGCGATTCAATTCCTTGGCTATCTTACAATGAACAAAATTATGGGTACTACCTGAATCAATCAGCATTATTACCTTTTTCTTCTGGATATGTCCTTCTATCTTGAGAGTTTAAGGAGTGGTAATTCCTGACAATATGCATTACAAGATATGGTCGGACTCATGTCTTCTTTCTCTAGGGTTGGTTCCTGGTGTATATCCTCTTTTTTTGAAGTTTCTTGTTCCTTTTCTTCCTCCTCTTCACAATCCATGTAAAATAATTTATTCTCAGCACACCTATGGCCTTTAGTGTATTTGCTATCACAACTATAGCAAATCCCTTTTGCTCTTTTTTCTTCCAATTGTTGTGTTGTCAACCTTGTAGGTTGTGAAAGGCTAGAAGCAAAAACATTTCCATATTCATAATTGTGAGTGGTAGGCTTCCTTGTTGCCATAGTTTTGCTCTCAATTTTTCTTGCCAACCTGATTGCCTTCTCCAATGAATCAGGTTCCCAAAGGAGAACCTCATGTTGGATGTTATCCTTTAAATTCCCTATGAAGACATCAATCATATGCTCCTCTGGAATATCATTTACCCTTATATTCAATATTTTGAAGTCCTCAGTGTGCTCCACCATTGAACCCTTTTGTTTTAGATTTATCATTTGGCTAAAGAAGGTGTTGCTCTTTGTATCCTCATAATGTGTTATCATTTCCTCTGTAAAAATTGACCAAGTGACAAGTGGTTTACGAGAACAAAGTCATCGATACCATACAAACTGATTGGGTTTTAAATATAAAGTTTCAATGTGTACCTTTTGCATGTGTTGCACATTATGGGGATCAAAATATTGTTCCATCTGTAGTATCCATGTTACCGGATCCTTGCCATAAAAATTCCTCATATCAATCTTTGGAATATGGTGGGTCTTTAATCCAACGCCAAAGTCTATGAAATCATGATTAACATTTCTTTTTTCTCATCATGAGTTTCATCTAATATCTTTTGACTATTAGGAAGCATTTCTTGTAGCAACTTTGTCAAACCTTCCATGTCTTCTTTTAAACCATTCTTCAAAGCTTCCATGTTTCATTTCATTTTTGCTTCTATACCATCCATATTAGATTTCATACCATCCTTCAAACCTTCCATGTCTTATTTTAAACTATTCTTCAAACCATCCATCCTAGATTCCATTTCATTTTTGGTTACTCTTTGTGAGAGCGAAATTTGTTGCACTTGATCTCGCAATTTTGATATATCATGCTACATTTCTTCCTCGTCTTCATGTGTCTTATAAGAGCATTATAGTTGCTTATTAGGTGTGTCAAATTTTTTTTCAAGGAATGTTGAAATCTAAAAATGATATCTATGCTTCACTTTTCCCTTTGAATCACTTCAAACTGATTTTTCAAACAAAAGCTATGCAAAATTTAAAAAATACACACACCTTTTTCTTGCTTTCTAGGAGCTAGATATTGTATATGTTGTATCTCTGTAATTGCGAATCTTCAAGACTTTAAATTCATTCATGTAGTAGCCACATGAGTCTTCTTTCCAACCCAACAAGTCATACCAATATTGGATTCTTCAAGAAAGCGTTATGCCCAATCTCCCACAATGGCCTGATTATAGATTGGTTCAGTAAAGTGAACTTGTACAAAGTGCCACGTGTCATTGTTTCAACCTTCAGACTTGAAAATGATACCCAAAAACTACACTTCGTTCTCTTTTTGTCACTTATAACAAAATTCAAATATGATTCTCAGAGGGAAAGTTATGATGATTTTCCCTAGGTCACCTGTTTGAGATGGAATTATGGAGCTTGCAAAAACCCTAACTTCCTCGGATCATATCTCCGAAAATATAGCGATATAGGATCTGAAATTTGCAGACGAAGTTCACCAAGATTTAGACTCCATGTGATTGCAATTTCAGCTTCTGAATCTTTGTAGAAAAAATATTTATAGTGAAAATTCCATGATGTCCTATTTTTTATACCACGAAACCCTAGAATCCAAAGCTCTAATACCAAATGTTATGAAACCAACTCACAAATAGATAGATCAATGAATTAAAAATTATCATCTTCGAGGGGGAAACCTCCTTTAAATTACATAAATGAACAATTCTTAAATGATTCAAATGAAAAAACCTCCTTTCTATATATAGGAGTCTAAGGGGTCACAATATAATCAGAGCCTACATAACAATAATAATGCAAGCACACAACAATAACATTAGTGGGCTTCTATGAGGCACAATAATAAAAATATGGGAACTACATGGGCACAACAAAAACAAGAAGGGGGCTACACTAACAATAACAATAAGGGGATATACTAGTATTATAGGGACCTAACAAGCAACAACTTCGACCTTGATGCAACAACATAAAAACTTCGATCTTCCAATAGTAGCCTAGTAACTTCACACGAGTGAGAGAGATGACCCATAAACTTCGATCTTGTCCTTTTCTGCAATTCTTCTCCTTCTTCTCACTTTTCTACTTCCTCTCCTTGGATATCAAACTTGTGTGTGTGTGTGATATCATCCAAATGAATCAAACCGCTCTTTATATATAACCTCTTATGTGGGTCAAATTACCCTGATGTAGGCTAACTCAATCAGGTAAGTGTCGACTTGGTGTGGAGGTGCCAAATGACTTATTTGACTCAATAAAAATTATTTTTACATGATTCAAAAGCCCAAGGAGGGTCTCATAAAATGGACAATGAATCTAATGAATCATTATAAAACCTAGAAGTCCTCAATGGGGACTTTGACCTATAAAATGTTGACCCAAGCATGAAACCCATGCTTTAATAAGTCATAATAATTACAATACTTTCTTTTTATGTTTTTTGATAAATACATTTAATTATGACTCAAATACAATAATGAAGACCAAACCTAGTTACGTTCTTCAACAATACTGATATTGAACTCTTCACGGTGTAAGAGGTAGAGCTAGATATAAAGAAGTTGGGTGTTGGAAAAGCAAAAGACTTAGATGAACTCAAAGTAGAGTATCTAAAGTGTGGCTTAAAAATTCTTGCACCTCACATTACAAAAAAATTCAACAACATCATACAACATGGGTTCCCCACATATTGGACAACTAGCATAGCAATACCTCTTTTCAAGAGTGGTGACGTCAATAGTCCCTCCAATTATAGGACCATAATGATAAACCCCTTGTTCTCAAAGTTATTTGGATGCGTGGTAAAAAAATAAAAGCAGCAAGTAGACATAAGAAAGAGATAAACACGCTAAAGGACAAGCATGTTTTAGACCTAAACATTCCACAGTTGATCATGGTATAACTTTAAGGCACATCATTGAAAAAGTTTGGGAGAAAAAGGAAGAAGCCTTTTGTTGCTTTGTTGATTTCAAAAAAGCCTTTGACACGGTTCTTAGGGATAAGCTTTGACACATAATGGAGAAACTTGTGGTTCCTAGGCATTTGAGAGCAGTTGTGCATATTGTGCATGAAGAGGTGAAAGTCAAAATTAGAACTTCGACAAGCATTCTGAAAGTTTTAGAAGTGATATCGGGGTCAAGCAAGGTTTCCCATTGTCTCCTACCCTTTTTGGTTTATATATTGACAAGCTTGAAGAGTGACTAAATTCGCAAGGGGGTGACAATATGCATTTGGGTGAGTTTGTTATACGACTTCTTTTGTATGCGGATGACCTTATTATGATTGCTAAATCTACTATTGGTTTGCAAGAGCACTTACTTTCCCTTGAGAATTTTTGTAGAAGGGTGGGGATGCAAGTCCATATTAGCAAAGCGAAAGTAGTGGTATTCTCTAACAAAAGAAAACATAGAATGCAGAGTTCTGTGACTCATAATTTATAACAAAAAAACTTTCAGACGAAATCACATCAAGATTTTTATGCCAACGTGTTTCGAACCACTTACTGTGGTTCATCATCACGATAGATGGATAACTAAACTAGATAACTAATAAATAGTAGAGATGCAATGGCTAGTTCGCAATCATGCCTAATTTTTTTTTGTTTATTTATTGATTATTATTATTATTATTTTAATATATATTTATTCATTTTATCTACTATTTAATTAGAGGAAAGTTAGAATGAAAAAATAAAAGTCAAAAATAAAAATAAAAATAACAAAAAGATTCTTAATAGGAAAAAATTAAAATGGAAACTAGAAAATAATAAAAGAAATTAACCAAAAGTCAAAGAATAATACCAAATAGGGGAGATATTTATTTATTTATCTAATATCTAACCAAAAGAGACGATAGAAATAATAAAGTCAAAAGTAAAAACCTCAAAAATAGGAAAATTATTAAAGAATCCAAGTGATAAAAAAAATGGAAATTAAAAAACAATAAAAGAAATTTACCAAAAGTCAAAGAATAATATATAAAATTAGAGAATTAGAGGGATCAGAAAAATCTTATAACATCAAACCAAAATAAAATATGAATCATAATATTATAGAGATGAAACAATAATAAATTAATTAAATTAATAAAAAAAGCTAAAACAAAATAATAAATTATTAAGAGAATTAGATTTATAAAAGAACTAACCATTATTATAAAAAAAACTAGGAATAAAGAGAGGGACTCTAACAACGACTTATCTTCCAACCATCATCTCTATTAAGCGTCTTGGACCCTTTTTCAATTTCAATGGCCTCCCTGAACTTACGATGATGGAAGCGAACAATCTGGGTGATGACCTGAGAGTCCTCAATATTAATGTGGCGCTGAGGAGCGGAGCACGCAGAGTAGGCCAAACACCACATTAATATTGAGGACTCCCAGGTCATCACCAATATTGATCTCTTCCGTCACCGTAAGTTCAGGGAGGCCATTGAAATTGGGAAAAGGCCCAAGATGCTTAATAGAGATGATGGTTGGAAGATAAGTCATCGTTGGATCCCCTCTCTTTATTCCTAGTTTTTTTCTTTTTCTTTTTTTATAATAATGGTTAGTTCGTTATAAGTCTAACTCTCTTAATAATTTGTTATTTCCTTTTAGCCTTTTTTATTGATTTATTTTATTTATTATTATTTTTATGATTCATATTTTATTTTTTTCCCCAAGGAAAAATCGCAATTTTCATTAAGATGTTGAAAATTACATGTTGTAGATGCTAAAGAACATATGTTGTATAGCCGGTTGTGCCACTCTCATATAGTAACTCATAAAAAATTTCCTAGATTGGGAATCTAAACAAAACTGATAGAAAGTCTGTCAAAAATATATACATGAAAGAGCTAATATAAATATATACACAGATATATAAGAAAATATCATCAAATCAGGGCATGTTGGCCCCATCAAGTGGTTGGTCCTCATATGGTTGGTGGAAATATTGGTAGAAATCTTGGTCAGTCTGCTCCTAAATCAACCAGTGCCCCCGTGGCTGGAGCATGACCTCCTTGGATGATCTGTCGGAAATCTGGTTGCGCTCTTTGTATATGTGATGACAATAGATATCATCAAAATGAGATTTCAGAAGATAAATCTCATCCAATATATGTCAGAGTGTGTGCACGTGACATGCAATTTGATGATTAAACCAATTTATGATGAGTTTAGAATCTCCAAAAATCTGGATGCGAGTACAACCCTTCTCAAGTGAAAAATAAAGTAAGTGTCTGAGTGTGATGAGCTTTGCAAAGTTATTTGTACCCTCTCCCAGACCCATCTGTATTTTGTAATAGTGAATGCCTGATAAATGCAATAGGACACCCCCCCCCCCCCCCACAGCCTTCTTGTTGTGTTGAACCATCAAAGTAAGCCCAAGGGATGTTCCTGTCAATGTTCTCTGTGGTAATGATATAATCATTTTGGGGTTGATCGTCATCAGGTATGTTGTTGTATATAGAAATGATATGTGCAGTCGCATGAGGCCAATTCGGGGTATGATTGGAGAAAATATATATGTTTCTTAGCAACCAAATGCACCAACAGATCAACAGAGGGATATTCCTAGCATTGATGGGTTGTGTAGCAGACCACCACAATTGCCAAGCTTCCAAGAGATTGTTACCTTGCCAATGCGAGGGGGGTTGGAGGGATGTAAGAACATTATGCCAAATGGAAATGGTGCATGCAAATTGCAGAAAGAGATGATCTATGGATTCAGATCCTAGCTTGTAGAGGATACACCAAGTGGGGCCATGAAAGGTTCGCTTCTAAATATTATCCCCTGTAGGAGCAATGTTGTGAAGGATACACCACATGAATAGTCTAGCTCTGGGAGGAGCCTTTAACTTCCAAATAGATGTCCACCACCAATATGTGATATGGGGCTTTTGTGCTGCAAATATAAGGGGATATACATCCTTAAGAGAGTATTGTCCATGCTGAGAATGTGCCCAAATAAGTACATATTCACCCTCAGTAATCTTAACATGTGATTCAGAGAGAAAATTTATGAAGGATTGCCACTCATTATGCCAGTTGTGCGGGATATTCAATTGTTCAGCAGATTTCTAGGCTTGTCGAAATATGGAGGTATTGTCTAGATCAACAATGTATGTAAGACGAGTGTGACTAGATGTTGATAGGAGATGTAAGAGCTCAGGTGGGAGATGATAAGCATTCCAACAAATAGACCAAGGATCAATTGCCAATCGGACCAGGGATCCAGATCCAATCCTCCAAGTAACCCCATCCTGAATATATGAGAGAGCATTTAGAACAACTCTCCAAATGGTTGAGATATGACCCTTGTTCCAAGAGGGTAGCCTGATCCAGTCCAGAGGGTGTAGGGGACTTATGTATTTCTATATGACCACCTCAGTCCATAGATTCTTGGTCGTCATGACGTGCCATCCCATTTTGGAAGCTAATTCTTTGGCAAATGCAGCAAGATTTTTCATGCCCCAACCACCCCATTTCTTAGGAAGGGAAATGTGTTCCCATCTGACCCAAGCATATAACTTCCCTTCATGTTTCCCCTTCCAAAGGAATTTGCAACATAATTGTTGTATCATGTTCAAGATGCCCCTTGGAATCCAAGCCAAAGACATCTAGTACACTGAAGTGGCTTCAAGTACCGATTTGATGAGAATGAGTTGACCAGCCTGGACAACCATCTATGGTGCCAAATATTCAGTCGCCTTTCAATTTTGGCCATGAGCCAGCTCCAATTTGCAATCTTATATTGTACAGCCTTGGGAAAAAATCCAAGGTATTTGAGAACAGTAAAAGGAAATTGTTGGCTGACATAGTGAATGTCATGAGGTGAACAACCAACCGTAGTCACAGTCGATTTTTGACTATTACACTCCATACCAGTTGCCAAGCAGAAAGTTTTGAAAATCAATGAGAGGGTTGTAGTATCACCAATAGAACAATTTAGGAAGATTAGTACATCATCAACAAAAAATAAATTAGTAAGTATGCATCCATTGGTAATTTTGATACCTTGTAATCTACCCAAACTTTTCTCCTTAGATATAAGGCGACTTAGACCTTCCATGATCAACAAGAAAAGAAGTGGGGAGAGAGGACATCCTTGTCTAAGTCCTCACTCGACATGGAAGAAGGGTGATGCAGAACCATTAATAAGAACACTATAAGAAACAAAAGATATGCAACACATGATCCATTGTATGAAACCAATGGGGAACCCCAAATGTGTCAAGAGCATTCTCAGGTAAAGCCAACTTGTACGATCAAATGCCTTTGCAAGGTCAATCTTAAGTATCATACCCTTGAGCCTCTTGATCTTAATGGAATGAAGAACCTCTTGGGCAGTACCAACTGCTTCATGAATTTGACGATGATTGAGGAAAGCAAATTGTTCTGGAGAGATATGTTTGGATAATATAGGCTTAAGGCGGTCAACGATGACTTTGGCGATGATCTTGTATATGCAATTGCAGAGGGAGATGGGCCTGAAATCATTTAAGGTCAAAGGGGAGTCGGATTTGGGAATCAGGGCAATGAAAGTAGAGTTGAAGGCATCATACATGCGTCTAGAAGTTCGACATTCTTCAATAACCTGTAGTAGGTCGTTTCCCAATACTTCAAAAAATGCTAGATAGAATTCAATCGGCCAACCATCCAGGCTAGGACCCTTATCTTTCTTGAACCATTTGAGGGTGCCTTCCTTTTCTCCCATAGTGACAAGTTTGGTGAGGTCCTCAGTCGTTTCTTGATCAACAAACCCAGGGAAGAAACCTGCCACTTTAAGAATTTCAGCAAGTGTAGCTTCTTGGGGTTGTTAGGTCCCTATAATACTAGTGTATTCCCTTATTATTATTGTCATTGTAGCCCCTTATTGTTATTGTTGTGTCCATGTTGTCCCTGTATTGTTATTATTATGCCCCATAGAAACCCAATATTGTTATTGTTGTGCCCTTACATTATTATTGTTATGTCAGTTCTGATTATATTGTGATCCCTTAGACTCCTATATATAGAAAGGAGGTTTTTTCAATTGAATCATCCAAGAATTGTTCATTTGTGTCATGTAAAGGAGGTTTCCCCCTTGAAGAGGCTGATTTTGAAGTCGTTGATCTATATTTTATTCCATTTTGTGAGTTGGTTGCATAACATTTGGTAGCAGAGGTTTGGATTCTAGGGTTTTGCTGCTTCAAACAAGTCATCGTGGAATTTTCGCTATAACATTTTTTCTACGAAGTTTCAAAAGATAAAATTAAAACCCATTTGAGCCAAAATCTTGATGAACCTCAGGTCCAAATTTCAGATCTTGTCTCTCTATATTTTCGAATATATGATCCAAGGAAGTTAGGGTTTTTGTAGGCTCCCGAATTACATCTCAAACAGGTGGCCGTGGGAAAATCGTCATAACTTTCTCTCTGAGCATTAGATTGAAATTGATCCGAATTGGATCCATAAAGAACTGTTAAGGAACCATCATTGTATCAGGCCAGGATGAACATCAAGAATTCCAAAAAATAAATAAAAAACATCCCTGAACCAGTGGCAATGGCAGCCAATGTGGAAAGATGAGGACCTCGGTCAAAGCGCGCTGACCGAGGCCCATGGAGACTGTGCGAGAGGCCGAATTAGCCCCTAGGAGGCCTGGATCGGGAAAAGGAGGTGGATTTTGATGCGTTGGGCGAAAGGGCTCGAAATGGGGAAGCCCCGAGCACTCTGTCGCATGGGGAGCCGGAGAACCGCGGGCGAAAAGTGAAAAAGCGCTAAAGGACAAGGTGGGACCCGCACTCCGAAAAATTGGCGGTATTGATCGGGGCGCCCTCAAATGGTAAGCAGTTTTGGAGAAATTGGAGCGATCCCATTCATCGATCGATGCATGACAAGTGGATGAGAGAGAAAATCGTCGCTCATCGCGCACTAACGGTCGAGAAAGTCCACCACGTGAAACGAGCGAACGACGTTGTATCTGGGGGACCCAGATAGGACGGCTGAGATAGCGCCCGATGGGGAAGCGGAATCGACGAGGGATTAAGCCACAGTTTGTAAAGATTTGAGGTCCATTTTGACCACCACGGTGGAGGAAGACTCATTCCACGAATGTAACCGAAGAATTCAACCGACGAAGTAGGCTGGCGCGAGTTACAGGAGGACATGTGGCCACTCCCTATGAGTCAATGATGACACCGAATAGGGAACTCCAAGCGCAGCTACAGAAGGCAATTCGATGGAGGTGGAAGAGGAACCGAACAGGCATGGGAACGAATGGCTTCAAAGCCATGAACAGAGACAGAAGACACAGAGAATCCCGAGAGGAGGATGAGAGACAGAGAGACCAGAATCCCGAGAGGAGGACGGAACATAGAGAAGAAGACAGTGAAGCAAAAGTAGAAGACGGAAGACAGAGGGCCGAGCTGACCAAAGGTAGCATTGAGCACCAGAGAGCTTGAGAGATTCAAGCCATCCCATAGAGGATCTGTCCGAACTGAGCACCACATTGGGCTCTCTCCATTGTAGACCAGAAGATCACAAGAGCTGGTAGGCAAACAAGTCTGTGCACTCTAGTGGCTTGGGGAATCCAAGAACCACCCTGCCAAGCAAGTCTGTTTCAGGTGACTCATATTGAGCTCCTGAATTGTAATTCTCTGCTTAAGACATAATAAAACAAGGCCACCACTGAAAGCTGGACCGAAGATGTAGCCCTAGAGAATAGGGTGAACTCCTTATTAATTTTTTGTGTTCTTGTATTGCTTACTGTATTTCTCTGTTGTCTTTCCATTTCAATTGTCTGTGTATTGGCAATCTGATCGATCCGTTGCTTAAATAACATAGGCACACACACCAACACATAAGTCTGTAATACCTCTATTCAATAAATCTTTAGCTGAAGTCACTCATAGGGTGATTATCAGATCAAGTGGTATCAGAGCTCTAGGTTGTAAGGTTAGACAAGCTTGTGTTGGTTTAGCTATTGAATGCTCACTAGATCAAAGCTCAAATTAGGAGAAGGAGAGTTGGTGGAAACTAATCCTGAAATTGGGAGAGTCTATCCTCGGAAGACAATGTCAGAGGAAGGTTCTATGGGGCCAGACCCTCAATTCATAGAAAGTTTCCTAGCTATAAAGTCTATGGTAGAAGAAATGTATAGGGACTTTAGAAAGCATAAGGTTGAAGATTCATCAGGTTCTAAACAAGATAAAGAAGAAGATGAGTCTCATTTCCATGACCACTCCAAAGGAAAAGGGAAAGAGGAAAGCTTTCTCACACCTCCTAATAGCCCTGTGCATAATAAGAAAGAATCTTTGATCAAGCTAGATGTTAAGTTTGATTTGCCTATATATGATGGAGAGCTAAATGCTTAAAAGTTGGACAATTGGATTAGACAAATTGATGTGTATTGCAAGGTACAGAACATTGACTCAGACAAGAGTAAGATTCCGCTGGCAAGTCTACGCCTAGGAGGCACTGCCTTGGTTTGGTGGGAAGGTAGAACCCAAGCTGATATGAAAAGACATGGTAAGACCATCTCTGTCTGGAGTGAATTTGTTTCTGCAATTAAAAAGCAGTTCTATCCATTGGCCTGCATGCAACAAGCCATGATGAGTTGGAAAACTCTTCGACAATTGAAGGGGCAAAGTGTGCAAGGGTATACTCAAGAATTTAGAAAGAGAGCATTGATGTTGGGTATTTCATTAGACTCACCAGAGACTCTTTTGAAGTACATTGGTGGTCTACATAGCTACATGAGGCATACCATCCTCATGTTTAATCCCACTAGTATAGATGAGGTATGTGTACAAGCTACTCATCTAGAAGCTAGAGGAAAGAATGGAAATCCAGAAGTTGGGGGACGATCCCAACCCACTGCAAGCAAGAGCAAGGTGAAAAGAAAGTAGAAGTGGAAAGCAAGGAAGGCTAACACTGCACAAAAAAGCAAAGCTTCATGCACTCACTATAAAAAGGATGGGCATGATGATGAGCATTGTTGGATTCTGCATCCAGAGCTAAGACCTAAGAAGTCCGAGGGCAAGAAGAAGAAGACTGTTGCAGCTATTCAGAAATATTTGGGGTCAGGCTCGGGAGATGAAACAACTATTGCAGCCACAAGTATAAAAGGTAAGAATACTGAAGCATCTACTAGTAATTATGCTCAATCTGTTATTGATGAAGAAAATGAGAGAAAAAGACATGAGCTTTTCCATATTCGAGTTGTTTCCAAAAATCAAAATATTGATACTTTGTTTGATAGTGGCTCACAAGTAAATTTGATTTCTGAAGAAATTGTAAAGAAATTGGGATTAGCAACTACACCTCACAAGAAACCATACCCATTAGGATGGTTGAATGATAAAGCACAACTACAAGTGACTAGACAGTGCAAACTCAAGTTTTCTTTTGGGTCAGCATTTGTAGATGAGGTTGAGTTAGACATAATTCCTTTGGATATATGTGGAATTGTTTTAGGAAGCCCTTACTTGTATGAAAGAAAGGCTATCTTCTATAGAGTTGAGAACAAGTATCTACTTGTTAAAGATGGAATCAAATACTTTGTAAGAGCTCATAAGCTCAAAAATAATTATACTCTCATAAACTCGGGCAGATGAAAAGAATGATAAATTCATGCAAACAATTCTTACTGATGGTTGTAAAGGAAAAAAAACCTGATAAAACCAATGTATTTGAGGGCTGTAATGCTGAATAGCAAGCTTATATAGAAAAGGTTGTTTCAAAGTATGATGTCTTATTTCAAGAACCTAAAGGTCTGCCACCCAAAAAGGGAATAGTACATGATATTATTTTGCAACAAGATGTTCCATTGCCTAACACTGGGATGTACAGGTTGTCTACTTTAGAGAATGCTGAAATCAAGAAGCAGGTGCAGGAGTTGCTCGAGAAAGGGTTCATCAGGCCTAGCACATCACCATGTGGGTCACCAATCGTTTTGGTGAGAAAGAAAGATGGCTTGTGGAGAATGTGCATTGACAACCGAGCACTGAATAAGATAACAATAAAAAATCGCTATCCCCTTCCTCACATAGATGATCTTTTAGATCAATTAAAGGAAGTTGTTTATTTCACCAAGCTGGATTTTCACAGTGGATACCATCAGGTCAGGTTTGCAGAGCAAGATGCATGGAAGACTGCTTTCAAAACAAAGCAGGGATTGCATGAATGGTTGGTTATGCCTTTTGGCTTGACCAATGCTCCTGCTACTTTCATGAGATTAATGAATGATGTACTCAGACCTTTTCTTGATGATTTTGTTATTGTGTATCTGGATGACATTTTGATTTTTGGTAAAACTTGGGAAGAACATTTAAAGCATGTTAGGCAGACATTAGATGTTTTGAAAAGAGAAAAACTTTATGTTAAACTCTCAAAATGTGAATTTGGCAAAACATCTCTAAACTACTTGGGTCATATAGTAGGGGGAGGTGAATTGAAAATAGATTCCTCTAAAGTGGCAGTCATTGTGAACTGGCCTAAACCCAGGTCTGCTACAGAAGTGAGAAGCTTCTTAGGAGCAGCACAATATTGGAGGAAGTTCATTTCTAACTTTTCCTCAATTGCAGCTCCCTTACATGCTTTAACAAGATTGAATAAGGTGTTTTAATGGGGAGGCAAACATTAGAAATCCTTCGACACCTTGAAAGAAAAGATTAATACAGCAACTGTACTAGCACTGCCAGATCTACAAAGACCATTTGAGATCCAAATTGATGCCAGTGACTATGCCATGAGAGCAGTGTTGACATAGCATGATAAACCCATATGTTATCATTCTGAGACTTTTAATCCTGCAGTAGTTAACTATCCTACATATGATAAAGAATTGTATGCATTAGTTTAGAGTGTGAAAAAGTGGAAACATTACTTAATGGGCAAAGAGACAGTAATACATACTGATCATCAACCACTTCAATATCTACACTCCCAAACTAAGTTGCAGCAATCAAGACATTACAGATGGATGGGTTTTCTACAACAATTTCTTTTAGTCATCAGATATAAAAAGGGCATACATAACAAAGTTGCAGACATGTTATCTAGACCCATTATAAATGCATCTACCATATTTAAGCATAATTCTATACTACATGAAAGCTACATTGAACAATATGCGCAGGATATGGACTTTAAAGATGTATATGCAACTTTGAGTCAAGGCAAAAGAGTAGAAGAATTGGACTATCACATGAAGGACCAACTCTTATACCATTGTGGGAAACTCTACATTCCACAAATTGAGAGAGTGAAGATAATTAGGGAAGCACACACTTCTCTAATATCAGGTCACTTTGGGGTAAGTAAAACAGTTTCACAGCTGCAAAGATTTTGTTATTGGCCGAAAATGAATGAAACAATTTCTAGATATGTAAGAGGGTGTGCTATGTGTGCTAAAAGCAAGCCCAGTAACAGAAAACTAGGCTTGTACACTCCATTGACAGTTCCTTCTCACCCTTGGGAAAGTGTTTCCATGGATTTTGTTGGAGGACTGCCTAAGTCTAGGAAAGGTCATGATTATCTATATGTTGTTGTGGATAGGTTCAACAAAATGTGTATTTTGATACCTTGTAATAAACATATTACTGCTGAACAGACTGCAAAATTGTTCTTTGAACATGTATGGGTTCATTTTGGATTACCCACTTCCATTGTATCTGATCGAGACACCCGATTTGTGGGGAAGTTTTGGTCCAGTCTGTGGGAACCGATGGACACCAAACTGAAGAAGAGCACAGCTTTTCATCCACAAACAAATGGCCGGACAGAATTAGTTAACAGGACAGTGATCCAGTTACTGAGAGGATATTGCAGCAAACATCCTAAGCTTTGGGATGAACATTTGTGTTATGTGCAACATGCTTACAACAGAGCAAAGCATTCTTCTACATAGATATCTCCTTTTGAGACCTGTTTTGGTTTCACACCAAGGTCTCCTTTGGATTTTGTCTTTGGTAAAGATACCATGGTTGATGGACACAGTGATGTGGATAAGGCAACTAGGTTCACTGAACAGATCCAGGAGATCCACCAGGTAGTATAGGAACAACTGGAAAAGAGCCAAGCCAAATACAAGGCTAGGCATGATAAGCATCGGATGGAGCATAGTTTTCAAGTTGGAGACCAAGTTTGGCTGTATATCAGCAAGGACAGGATGCAAGGTGAAGGTAAAAAGCTAAAGCCTATCAGGTATAGACCTTTTAGGATACTTGAGAAGATTGGTGAAAATGCTTTTCGCCTTGATCTACTAGCTTACATGCACATCTACTCAGTCGTAATTGCAGATTGCTTGAGATTGTTTGAACCTTCAATGATTGAGGACCCTTAAGGGAAAAGTCAATTGCCTTCTATTGATGACCTGCTACCTGAATACCTTAATGAGTTGCAGGAAGACACAGTGCTGGACAGGAAGGTGAGGACAACGCGCAGGGGAGATGTAGAGTACCTCAGGATTGGGCTCAAAGGTTCAAAGTCAGGCAGTGCAAAGTGGATTGAGATTGGACAAGTGAGAAAGCAATACCCTCACTTAGTCGATGCTTGAAAACTAGCTTTTGGTGGTCCAAAAGCTTTTTCAGTGGGAAGGCCGTGATCTGAATTGGATCCATAAAGAACTGTCAAGGAACCATGACTGTATCAGGTAGGGACGAACATCAAGAATTCCAAAACAACGATCACAAACACCTCTGAACCAGTGGCAATGGCAGCCAGCGTGGAACGATGAGGACCTCGGTCAAAGCGCGCTGACCGAGGCCCATGGAGACTGTGCGGGAGACCGAATTAGCCCGTGGGATGCCCGGATCGAGAAAAGGAGGTGGATTTTGATGCACTAGGCGAAAGGGCTCGAAATGGGGAAGCCCCGAGCACTTGGTCGCGTGGGGAGCCGGAGAACCACGAGTGAAAAGCGCTAAAGGACAAGGCGAGACCCGCGCTCCAAAAAACCAACAGTATTAATCGAGGCGCCCCCAAACGGTAAGCAGTTTTGGAGAACTTGGAGCGATCTTGTTCATCGATCGACGCATGGCAAGTGGAGGAGAGAGAAAATCGCCGCTCCTTGAGCGCTAACAGTCGAGCAAGTCCACTGCGCGAAACAAGCGAATGGTGTTGGATCTGGGGGACCTAGATCGGACGACTGAGATCGTGCCCGATGGGGAAGCGGAATCGATGAGGGATTAAGCCGCAGTTTGTAAAGATTTGAGGTCTGTTTTGACCGCCATGGTGGAGGAAGACTCATTCCACGAATGTAACCGAAGAATTCAACCGACAAAGTAGGCTAGTGTGAGTTATAGGAGGACATGTGGACACTCCCTGTGAGTCGATGATGACGTCGAACAAGGAACTCCAAGCACAGTTGCAGAAGGCGATTCGACGGAGGCGGAAGAGGAACCGAACAGGCATGGGAATGAAGGGCTTCAAAGCCATGAACAGAGACAGAAGACACAGAGAATACCGAGAGGAGGACGAGAGACAGAGAGACAAGAATCCCAAGAGGAGGACGGAACATAGAGAAGAAGACAATGAAGCAAAAGCAGAAGACGGAAGACAGAGGGCCAAGCTAACCAAAGGCAGCATCGAGCACCAGAGAGCTTGAGAGATTCAAGCCATCCCAGAGAGGATCTGTTCGGACTGAGCACCACATTGGGCTCTCTCCATTGTAGACCAAAAGGTCACAAGAGCTAGTAGGCAAATGAGTCTATGCACTCTAGTGGCTTGGGGAATCCAACAACCACCCTGCCAAGCAAGTCTGTTTCAAGCGACTCATATTGAGCTCCTGCATTGTAATTCTCTGCTTAAGACACAATAAAACAGGGCCACCACTGAAAGCTGGACCAGAGATGTAGCCCTAGAGAAAAGGGTGAACTCCTTATTAATTTATTGTGTTCTTGTATTGCTTACTGTATTTCTCTGTTGTCTTTCCATTTCAATTGTTTGTGTATTGGCAATCTGATCGATCTGTTGCTTAAAT
The DNA here is from genome assembly GCA_031772625.1 of Pinus tabuliformis. NCBI lineage: Eukaryota > Viridiplantae > Streptophyta > Pinopsida > Pinales > Pinaceae > Pinus > Pinus tabuliformis. The sequence goes on along the minus strand of CM062816.1, from coordinate 311,115,367 downwards.
AACATAGGCACACACACCAGCACATGAGTCTGTAATACCTCTATTCAATAAATCTTTAGTTGAAGTCACTCATAGGGTGATTATCAAATCAGAAATTTTGTAAAAATTTACAGAAAGAGAACAGACTTTAGTTTTATGTTTATCATTTTTAGGTTCGAAGGTTGAAACAGTGACACGTGGCACTTTGTACAAGTTTTCTCTACATAACTAGTCTATAATCAGGTCATTGTGGGATATTTTGCATCTATTTCTTGGAGAATCCAATATTGATCAGACTTGCGGGGTTGGAAAGAGGACTCAGAGGGCTACCATAGGATGAAATTTCAGACCTTGGAGATTTGAAATTAAAGAGATACAACAAATTCAATATCGAGTTCCTACAAAGAGAAAAAAGTAATTGATGACCCGAACAAAGAAAATGGAAACACCTAGTAAACAACCTAAAATCTATACCATGACTCATGAAGAAGATGAAGAAATGCAACATGATATATCAAAATTATGAGACCAAGTGCAACAAATTTCACTCTCACAAAAAGTAATAGAAGCTAAAGTGTATGGTTTAAAGAAAGGCATGGAAACTAAGATGAATGGTGTGGAAGCTAAGATGGATGGCGTGGAAGCTAAGATGGATGGTTTAGAAGCAAAACTGAAAGAAAGGATTGAAGATTTGAAGAAAGACATGGAAGGTTTGAAAGGAGGTTTGGCAAAGTTGCTACAAGAAAGGCTTCCTAATGGCGAAAATGTAGTAGAGGAAACTCATGATGAGAACAAAATAAATGTTAATCATGATTTCATAGAATCTAACGTTGGATTAAAGACCCACCATGTTCCAAAGATCGACATGAGGAAATTTCATGGCAAGGATCGCGTAACATGGATACTACAGATGGAGCAATATTTCGATCTCCATAATGTGCAAAACACACAAAAGGTACGCATTGCAACTTTATATTTGGAACCTAATCAGTTTGTATGGTATCGATGGCTTTGCTCTCGTAAAAAATTTGTCACTTGGTCAATTTTTATGGAGGAAATGATAGCACATTACGAGGATACAAATAGAAAAACCTTTTTTAGCCAATTGATAAATCTCAAACAAAAGGGTTCAATGGTGGAGCACATTGAGGACTTCCAAAATTTGAATATAAGGGTAAAAGATATTACAGAGGAGCATAGGATTGATGTGTTCATAGGGACTTTAAAGGATAACATCCAACATGAGGTTTGCCTTTGGGAACTTGATTCATTGAAAAAGGCATTCAGGTTGGCAAGAAAAATTGAAAGCAAAACTATGGCAACAAGGAAACCTACCACTCACAACTATAAAGAAGGAAGTGTTGTTGCCCCTAGCCTTCCACAATTGACAAGGTTGACACCATAACAATTGGAAGAAAAATGAGAAAAAGGGCTTTGTTACAGTTGTGATAGCAAGTACACTAAAGGTCATAAGTGTGCTGAGAATAAATTATCTTACATAGATTGTGAAGAGGAGGAAGAAAATGAACAAGAAATGTCAAAATAAGAGGATATACACGAGGAACCAACCCCAAAGAAAGAAGAAATGAATCCAACCATATCTTGTAATGCATTGGTAAGAATTAGCACTCCTCAAACTCTCAAGATAGAAGGACATATCAAGAAGAAAAAGGTAATAGTGTTGATTGATTCAGGTAGTACCCATAATTTTATTCATTGTGAGATAGCCAAGGATTTGAATTGCTTCCTATATCCAACACCAGAGTGTCTAGTGATGGTTGAAAATGGAGGAACCATAAATTTCTATAGAAAGTGCCATAATATCAAGCTTTTTTCCATTGGAAAAATCGTAATCTTTCATTAAACTTGAAAAATTACATATTGTAGATGCTATTATGCATATGCAGTTTGTCTGTCAGCCTTCTAAGGGCTTAGTATCAGATCAACAATATCAGCTTATAATCCAAAAAACATCACGCAGGATGTTCGATGAAGTTCTTCTATTTTTATGTACATATTGCCACGCAGGGCCCTATAGTATGTATTCTGTTCACTATATACATAAAACTGTTCCAAAATATCAAATTTTTTTATCAAATATATAGATCAAGGGCTATCCACCCTATGGTAATGTAGGTCTATGTAAGGTCGATGATAGTACTGATATGCGTTTGACCCACGCTGCTCCTGGATCAACCACTCTCCTCGGGGAAGTGTCGTGGCTGCCTTGGATAGTTGGTCGGCACTGCTGTTGTGTTCCCTGTAGATATGATTGCAAGTAATGTCATTAAAATGAGCCTTCAATATATTTATTTCATCCAAAATATTACTGAGTGTATGTGTGTGGCAAACAATAATATTATTGAACCAATCTATAATAATCTTCGAATCTCCAAAAATACGAATGTTCATGCAGTTATGTCCCAAAGAGAAATGCATGAGATGACGAAGTGTGTTGAGTTCAGCAAAATTGTTTGAGCCAGTCCCCAAACCCATCCAGACTTTGTAGAAATGTTGATCGCTGATGTACAGGATGAAACCACCCCCGCAACCTTGCTGCTGGGCTGCGCCATCGAAAAAATCCCAGGGGATATTTTTATCAATGTGTGGAGGGTCGTGGGGTCTTCGGGGGCGAGGCTGGGGTGGCTCAGGCAGCTCATTGTAAGCCGATACTATGAGGGCTGATAGATGCGGCTAGCTCACAGGTTTGTCATCAAAAATGATCTGGTCATAATATCAAGCTATCCATGGGAGAATATGTATTGAATAGTTCAATGCTTTCCATTCCAATGGGTGGTGTTGATGTTGTACTAGGAGTTCAATGGCTACAATCTTTGGGTACAATAGCTTTTAATTTTCAAGAACTTTTCTTGAATTTTTTTTGGGAAGGAAAGGAAGTTGAATTAAGGGGTATCACAGGGAAACCAAGAAATATAATCATCTCTAACAACATGACAAAGCTTCTAAAGAAAGAATAACGGGGCATAATTGCACAATTATGTTCACTAGAGGTTCCCACATCGAAATCATCTGTTTCTTCATATCTCCAAAAAGTTTTGGATAATCATTCCAAGGTATTTGAGACTCCCAAAGGCCTCCCACCTATTTGTGATGATGATCATGTTATTCATTTGATTCGAGGAATTGTTCCTCCAAACATCAGGCCTTACAGATATCCATATTCCCAAAAGAGTGAAATTGAATGTATGGTTTCCGAAATGCTAAAGGTTGGTATAATTCAACCTAGTCAAAGTTCTTTATCTACTCCAGTAGTATTGGTGCACAAGAAGGATGGATCCTGGCACATGTGTCTGGATTATAGGGAGCTCAGCAAGCTCATTATTAAAGATAAATTTCCCATTGCTGTCATTGATGAATTATTGGATGAATTACATGGAGCAATTTACTTCACCAAGTTGGATCTTCGTTCAGGATATCATCAAATCAGAATCAAGACTGGAGACATTCCAAAAACATCATTTAGAACTCATGAGGGTCATTATGAATTTTTGGTCATGCCTTTTGGCCTTACTAATGCACCTTCTACATTTCAAGGTTTGATGAATTCCATTTTCAAACCCTTCCTTAGAAAATTTATGTTGGTATTTTTTGATGATATACTAATCTACAACAAGTCTTGGAAGGATCATGTTCAACATGTTGACAGGGTGCTCAAACTATTGGAGGAGAAAGAATTATATCCAAAAACCTCCAAATGTTTCTTTGGAGTACAAGAGGTGGAATATCTGGGTCATATTGTATCTCATGAAGGTGTTAAGGTAGACGCTAGAAAAAATTAAAGCCATTAAGGAATAGAAAATCCCCACATCCATAAAGCGCCTGCGAGGATTTCTAGGGTTAAAAGGGTATTATCGCAATTTTGTTAAGAATTATGGGAGAATAGCAGCACCTCTAACAACATTACTAAAGAACGATACATTTTCTCTGACTCCAGAAGCAACAAAGGCCTTTGAACATCTTAAAGAGGTAATGTGCCAAGCACCGGTCTTAGCTATGCCAGACTTCACAAAAACCTTTATTGTGGAATGTGATGCCTCAGGAAATGGAATTGGTGTTGTTTTAATGCAAGAAGGAAGACCAATTTCTTTCGAAAGTTGTCCAATCAAAGGAAAATATTTACACAAAGCTATTTATGAGAAGGAAATGTTGGCAATACTACATGCACTTAAAAAATGATGACCTTACCTAATGGGAAGACACTTCAAGGTAAAAACGAATCATGGTAGTCTTAAATACCTTTTAGAACAAAGATTATCTTCAGAAGAGCAACAAAAATGGGCCACAAAGATGTTGGGTTATGACTTTGAAATCATCTACAAAAAAGGGAAGAAAAATTTTGTTGTAGATGCACTCTCAAGAAAGGATGAGGATGTGGAAGCATTGTTTTGTGTTATTTCTATTATCCAAACAGATTGGATAAATGAAGCAAGGGATGAATGGAAGAATGATGAAGAAGTGTGCGCACTCATTAAAAAGTTGCAACAAGATCCTAGTACATCTGATATATTTAGCTGGAAAAATGATTCGTTATGGTACAAAGGTTGCTTATACCTCTGTAAGAATTCCCAACTAAAACAAAAGATTCTTCTGGAATTGCACACCTCTCCCTTAGGAGGGAACTCAAGATTTTTAAAAACCTACCATAGGGTTAAGAAGGAATTCTTTTGGGATGGCCTTAAATCTTATATTCAAAAGTTTGTGGCAGAATGTTTGGTTTGCCAACAAAATAAAGTTGAGACAATTAAGACACTAGGTCTGTTACAACTTTTATCCATTCCAAGTCAATGTTGGGAGGAGGTTTCAATGGATTTTATCACAGGTTTACCCAAGTCTGAAGGAAAGAGTATCATCATGGTTGTAATTGATAGACTTACCAAGTATGCACACTTTTGTGCATTATCTCATCCATTTAAAGCCTATACAATTGCTACTACATTTTTGGAAACAATTCAAAAGCTACATGGAAACCCAAAAATTATTGTAAGTGACAAAGATGCCATTTTCACTGGAAATTTTTGGACGAAATTATTTTCTTGTCTGGGTACTCAGTTAGCTCATAGCTCATCTTATCATCCTCAATCCAATGGGAAAATTGCGATAGTGAACAAACGTTTGGAAGGATATCTTCGTTGCTTTGTATCTGACAAACATACACAATGGGTCAAGTGGTTGCCTCTGGCTAAATGGTGGTATAACACTTCCTTCCATACTGCAGCAAAAATGACCCCATTTATGGCACTTTATGGAGATCATCCACCGTCCATCACATAATATTTAAGAGAAAATTCTAAGGTTCAAGCAGTGGAAGATCACATCGAGCATCAAAAACAAGTTCTCCGACTCCTATAGGATAACCTCACTTTGGCGCAGAATAGAATGAAACAACATGCATATCAACATTGCAACGAAAGAAGTTTTGATGTAGGTGACTGAGTATTTCTACGACTACAACCATACAAACAAATGTCCCTCAAGCAAGCTAAGAGGGATAATAAATTATCACCAAAGTATTATGGTCTATACAAGGTGTTACAAAAGATTGGTACTATGGCATACAAATTGAAGCTTCCGAAATCTTCTTGAGTGCACCCAGTTTTTCATGTTTCATGCTTAAAGAATGTTATAGGTGACAAGCTCCTAGATCAAACAATATTGCTAGAACTTAACGAGGAAGGAAAAATCATATTGGAACCTGAAGCAGTCATAGAAACAAGAAATCGACAGCTACGAAATTGATCAATTTCAGAGTATCTCATCAAGTGGAAGAACTTACGCGCTGAAGATTCCACATGGGAGGATGATAATTTTATACAGAAGCATCCAAAACTACTCAAGCATTGAGGACAACACTTTTTTGAAGGAGAGGGGCATGTTAGGTCCCTCTAATAGTAGTGTATTCCCTTATTATTATTCTCATTGTAGCCCCTTATTATTATTGTTGTGCCCATGTTGTCCCCATATTGTTATTATTGTGCCCCATAGAAGCCCACTAATGTTATTGTTGTGCCCTTACATTATTATTGTGCCCCATAGAAGCCCACTATTGTTATTGTTGTGCCCTTACATTGTTATTGTTATGTCGACTTTGATTATATTGTGACACCTTAGACTCCTATGTATAGAAAGGAGGTTTTCTCATTTGAATCAACCAAGAATTATTCATTTGTGTAATGTAAAGGAGGTTGCCCCCTCAAAGAGGCTGATTTTGAAGTCGTTGATCTATCTTTTCTTCTATTTTGTGAGTTGGTTGCATAACAGGGGTGCTTTGAAAAGTCTAATGAAATGAGAGGAGCTGAGGGTAGCAATATGATTAAATGAATGAACTCGTTGACTAGTCTCATCCTCCAGGTGCTAAATCCTATTGATAGCATGCTGCCCATTAGCAAATTGATGGAAAAATTAGTATTGTCATCCCCAGATTGTAGCCAAATGGCACGACTCCTTAGTCTCCAAGTTTCCTCTCTATCCTTCAGTATTCTGGTTCTCTCTACTTCAAGATGAATAAGGCTCTCTTTAGACTCAATAGATTCAAAACCCCTCCCATTTACTCTAGTCAGGTTTGTAAGTTCGAGTTCAATGTCATTAAGATGTTGCTCATCCATGGTTCTTTTTTCCTTTTCCCATTCAACAATTTTGTGCTTGAGGCAGAGGAGCTTCTTTACAAAACATTCAGTATGGGATTGGTCAAGAAGAGAGGGATGGGATTTTCAGTAATCCGAGACCATATTGGTGTAGACTGCATCCTTGAGCCAAGTAGAGTTAAACTTGAAGGGGGATTTAGGCTTTCGATCAACAGTTGCAAATTCAAGATATAATGATCGGATAATCCCTCGGATCCCACCCATTGATGATACAAGGAAAAATGGACAAGTAATGCTTCTTTTATGAGAAAACAATTGAGTCTACGGGCAAGCATAGCATCCCCGGTTCTTCTGTTGCACCAGGTAGGTTGAGGACGAGCCATAGGAATATTGATGAAATGGTTGTCATTTAGGAGGGTGTAGATGGAGTCGGAGAAAGGATCAACCTGTGCATTTCGACCCCATGATTCGTCATGGCCAATAGAGAAATTTAGCCCCCCCCCCAAAAAAAAAATGATGTTATCATCTTGCAAGAAGGATAAATCAAGGAGTGATTCCCAATAGATAGCCAGATTAATACAAGGACCATATACATTAATCAATCCCAAATATCTACCGAAATCATATGAGAAAATATTAGCCCCCCAAACATTAAGCAGTCTGACAGACCTAGGGTTATAGCCAAATGAAATGCTTCTAGAACGGCCCCAAACATCAAGGGCATGAAAGTGCCATCCAGTAACAAGTGCTTCAAGGGTAGGAACAATATGATTAATGAGGGTAAGGGTTTCCTCTAGAAAAATAATGTCCACCTTCTCAAGTTCCAGTAGTCTCCGAAAGGCTAGTTTTTTGGCGGGACTAGCCAACCCATGACAATTAAAGGATAAACAGAGGTAGGGGATGTCAATGCTCTAAGGGCCCTATCAATAGGAAGTTGACGCCCTTCGGCTACATCCAAACTAGTTTGGATGATAGATTTGGAGATTTGAGAGTGGCGACCCTTGGTCGGTTTGGACAGTTTGGGGGGGGGGATGATGCGAAGACCACAATAGTCATCGGAGGAAAATTTAATTGTCGAGCGGAGATTATAGGAGTGACTCAGCCGGGAATTCAAGGAAGACTCAAAGAGAGGAGAAACCACTGGGATATCAGGGATGGTAAGGAGGGTATCCGAAAATAAGGGAGGGGAGGAAACAGAGGGATAAGTGAGAGTGTGAATATATGCAGGTGCAAAGGTGCAAAGTGTAGAAGATGCAATATGGAGAGCATTAGTAATAAAGGGATTAACATGAGGGGAGACAGGGGAGGATTCTCCGATGAGATGGAAGCCGCCGCTGCCCGAGATTTGGTAATGCGAGGAGAGGGTGGACGAATAGGAGCTGAGGTCGAGTTGCGTAACAAATCCTTTGAAGAAGGGGGGCGACCATCTTTCCAAGTAGTCCTTTTGTTTTGAGCACCAGAAGGAATGTCTGCGGTGTTGCTATCATGTTGCGGTGTAGAGGCAGAACCGATAGCCAACAGAGGGCAATCCTTATATAGGTGGCCAATCTTATGGCAACGACGATATCTATAAGGAACCCCATCGTAGTCAAGGATTTGAAGACGACTGGTATTTCGCCACTGAATGTTAAGATTCTCCTCCAAGCCTTCCCGAGTGTGTAGGTGAACAAGGATGTGCGCCATGGCCATGTTGCCAATAATCACATAGGATTTATCATAATCCAAGTAGGTGACCAGAGTGTTGCCAATTCGCTTGAAGATGTATTCTGACCAGAAATGGAGTGGGAGTCCAGGCAGACGAACCCAAATAGGGCCGGCCCCCAGATGTTCGCGATCTGGGTCAAAAGGGGGACTCCACTGCTTGAGCGGCACCAGGGCAAGTTCAATATGCTAGTATTTAGACAGTACCTAGGGGATATATTCAGGACACTGAAATATAAGTACAAACCATCCCCGAGAAAGTGTGACTACGGATAGTAGTTCCTCGAGGACTTGTCCCCATATTTCCAGTACTCATTGCCGAAGGCGAGCCATGCTGTATGAACGCCCACACACACGTCCGACTAGTGCCCTATCAACAATTTCTATAACGCCCCCATCTGCAGCCCGTCACCAAGTATGAGCGAGAGTTTTTTGTTTCCATTCTTGATGCCCTTGTACATTTTGCCCACAGGAGTAGAGATCAGGATGTCTGAGACTAAACCCTGTGCAAAAAAAACCCTAATACCAACACCAATGTCAGGAGGCGGGAGGGAGGAGCCCTCAAAGTAGCCAGATGTAATGGGAAAGGAGGCCACAGGAGAGGAAAAGGGGCTAGGTGGAGCCGCAGAGTAATGGAAAGGAGGGCCCTAGATTGAAGGGTTAGGTTGATGAGGAACCTTAGGTGAGAAGGTACTCGATAGATTCGATGGGTAGGAGGTAGGGTTAAGACAGGAGGCAAGGAACTACAAAGATGCCATCGAGGGAGAGGAAAAGGAGGAGTCTGGGAGGAGAGATGCACTAGGAGAGCTCGAAAAAGACAGGGAGGAGGGGGTTGGATTGACCGGCGGCACAAAATTCTGAGCCGGTGGGCAAGGATGAGAGAAGAAAGGCACCGAGAAACCCCTAGGGTCACCCGCCAGAGAAGATGGGATCTGCAGGGAGATGGGGGAGGTAGAAACAGACAACTCAGGTGGCGAAACTGTCCATATAGGCACCGAGTCATAAGGGTCCTCAGAGTAATCAACCAAGTCATCCTCCATCTCAGTCGACAAAAAGTGATGGGTGTTCCACAAAATATGTTGCCCGCCGACAGATGCCAAAAACCACTGTGTAGTTGCATCAAGACAATAATCCCTGGAGCCAGGAGCCGATGAGTGTCAGCGGAATAACAACATTCACCAAAACGCAGAGAGTGTAAACGTTTAGCCGAAATCTACTGCAGTGCGAGCCCTAGCTGACAACAGGAGCTCGACGGGGTTCGACAGAGCCATCACTAGGGTTTCCTCTCCAATTCATATTTTATTTTGGTTTGATGTGATAAGATTTATCCAATCTCTCTGATTCTCTAGTCTTATATATTCATCTTTGACTTTTAATAAATTTCTTTTAGTGTTTTCTAATTTCCATTTTAATTTCATTTGGATTCTTTAATAATTTTACTATTTTAAAGGCTTTTACTTTTGACTTTATTATATCTATAGTCCCCTTTGGTTAAATATTAGATAGATAAATAAATATCTCCTCTCTTTTATATTATTCTTTGACTTTTGTTAATTTCTTTTATTATTTTCTAGTTTCCATTTTTTAAGATTTTTTTTAGTTTTATTTTTATTTTTAACTTTATTTTTTCATTGTTCCTCTAATTAAATAATAGATAAATGAATAAATATATATTAAAATAATAAAAAATTAAATAAACAATTTTAATTTACTTTTTCTTTAGCTACTATTGGGAACTACTCATTGCATCTCTGTTATTTATTAGTTTTGTCGTTCAACTATCCATCAATGTCTTGATGATGAACCATAGTAAGCGGTTCCAAACACGTTGACATAAAATTCTTTATGTGATTTCGTCCGGGAGATTTTTGTTATAAAAGAAAACATAACCAACATAAGTTCTATTTTGAAGGCAACACTCTCGAAGAAGTTGCGGATTACAAATATCGCAGAATTGACTTCAACAAAAATCTAAGCTATGACGACTATAGAAAGAAAAAAACTTTGGGGGGTTGGAAAGCATTTTATGCTTTTCAAAATAGGTGTAGAGAGGCAAAGTTATGGGACTAGAAGACCACTCAAACTCTTTTTGGGCTTTTAGTGATTCCGATGATTCTCTACGGTTGTGAACTGTGGGCCAATAGTACATTTGACATGATGTGGAAACAAATTGAGAAAATTTAGAAGCGCTTGATTACAAACAAGTTCAAAATTAAAATTGCAGTTCCTTATGATATCTTGTTAAGTGAAACGAGGGCTACTCCTATTGAAGCAAACGCTATGGTGCGAATCATAAGATATTTAAAAAAAATTAAACAAATGGAAGAGAGAAGATGACCTAAGATTGTCTTTAATGACATTTTGTGCAAGAGAAAGAAGACTTAGATGCAACAAAATAACAAATGGTTTAGTAAATGAGGTATTTGCTTGAACGTGTCTCCCACAAACGGTAACGAGATAAAAACTTAACTTTTGTTATGGATAAGTTCCACAAGCTTAATTGGGATAAGAAGCTAAGGAGAAAAAAAATTACTATATTGAAGAGTTTAATCCCACTCATAATCATCAACATAGGGGCCAATATTCCTTAGAGAGCTAAAATTCTTATTGTTCCTAATTCTCATCAACTTCATTGTGAATCAAAGCGCTGGAAAAGACCAAAAAAAGTGTGGGAAGAAAGAGTATTTATTTTTTTGCTCTTCTGGAAAAGTGGAAATAAAAAACATTTCATTTTAAATTGCAAAACCTTCAAAGACACTAGGGAAAGTTATGCAGATATATCTTGAGAGCTAACTCTTGGAATAATTTATTCAACGAAAGGTTTGTCAAGAAACTCGGAGCATTTATGGTGAGGCTTCATAGGAAAAAAACTAAATACATGAATTAAATGGCGAAGCAATATGTCCCATAAACTATCTTTAACTTTATTAACATTAAAATAATTTTTTCCATCTATTTATACTCCACTTTTAAACTCCACTCTTATAACGTTTAAACTTCCCATCCTTAAAGGTCAAAATATATAACTTTTAAACTTCCCCTCCTAAAAGGCAACGTGTATAACTTCTAGGTTCCGCCGTAAAAAGTGCACTCACCACCCGGGGTAATGGATTGGAATAATTCAATCATAACATTCCAAAAAGGCTGAGCAATTAAGCAGGAATCTCTAATGGATTGAAATAATTCAGTCATAACATTCCAAAAAGGCTCAGCAGTTATAATAAATCAGTCATTTCTCTTCGTTTCTTAATGACCGGGACAAAACCTTGTAAATCAACAACAATTCTCCAGAGCAGGCAGGCAAACATGGATGCTACCCAACACTCTCTTGACTGGAAGAAAATTGCCCTTCTGGTGATTGATATGCAGGTATTCATTGAAACCAAAATTTTAATTAGATTTCAATTTTACACAACGCTTATTCGGACAAAGAAAGTATCTATATAGTAATGATTCGTTTTGTAGAATGACTTCATTCTGCCAGGAGGACCTATGCACGTTGCTGGAGGTGCATCAATTGTTCCTGCTGTGAAGGAATCTGTTGCTTTGGCCAGGGAGAAAGGGGCACTCATCGTATGGGTAACATTTCTTTTCCTTGCTTTGCTTGCAAAATTCTCTACTGAATCGAATTTGTTATTCAGAAGGGGTTTTCCTGCGGGCATAGATATTTGGCTTCCAGGCAATTTCCAGTAAGATTAAACAGTGTCAAGTTTCAACTCTCCCATTTGATTAAGCATAATACAGAGTATAATACCTGAAGCCCAGGTGCTTTGGACATAATAGTTTTATCCACTTGGTATGGCTTACATTGTGTTACACGCAGTTTCTTCATTCTGAGCTGTCTGATCTCATAGCTCAAAGGTCATGTTATTTAGATACCCACGTTCTCACTGTGGCTTCTAAGTCTGGACTGGCCACTTATAATTTCTCAATTGTCTAATTTTGAGTTGGCTAAGTTCATGTATCAAAGGTCATGGTTTGGATACCCCTTCTCACTGTGCCTGGGGAGGTGTGCATTGACCACTTATATATGTTTGATTATGTTAGTTCACCCAAGTTTGCTCATAGCAGTTCAGTGATCGATGACACTCTGCAAATCACTGCCCTCCGAGATCTTTGATTATCTTAGTTCACCCAAGTTTGCTCATAGCCGGTCAGTGATCCATGGCACTCTCCAAATCACTGGCCCTCAAAGGAGCTGAATGATAAAAATCCATTAGTAGCCAATTACTTCGGCTTTGCCAACGTTGAAGAAAAGGCAAGCTCTACCCATATGGGCGTCTACTCACTGATGGACAAATACCTTACTGTGCTCTTTGAGCTCCTCGAAAACTGAATATTCTTTTCATTTAACCATGGTGAATTTGTAACTCGTGGGTGATAATTTGCGCAAGGCCTAGATCAATCCTTCTGGCTGCCACTATAACACCAAGAGTATATCCAACAGCATGCAAGCCAGATATACAAATAACTTATGACTTAACAAGAGCCAAGATGTCTCGACCCTATTGGAGTGGACTCTATCCTAGGGGTTGCCTACTCTTTGAGCCTTATCACATAGGCCAAACATGTCCTTTGGAATTGAACCCAAGTGGATGGGAGAACAAACCATTCTCCCAACCACTCAATAATCTTAACCAGGACCAAAGACTGAATAATCTCCAAGAATGTCAAAGGTACTAGGGGGTCAACATAGCTCTAGCTTACACATGTATGTATTGCTTTCCGTTTACAGAATTTTCAAATATTCCCCTAACTTTCAACCAATCAAGGAGACCGTAGGAACTGTCTGAGATGGTGATAATGAAAAATACATTCACGTCACATGTAATTCAACTCCAAGGTTCTGGGCATTATATAAGCCTTATATGCTAAGAACTTTCTTACATATCAAATAATCATTGGTTTTGATGGCCACTATGTCATTACTTATGCTAGTTGAGATGCCTTTTGAACGAACTGAATATTTTCCTACTCTAGCTCAGAGTTGATGCCAAACTTCATTGCTTGGATGTTATTGCTCATGCTCCTTGGCATGTTTTTTGCAACAGTTGAGCTTTTGTTTGGTCTTGCTCATACTCTATGTAAAGCTTCATATTCATGGCAGCAGAGCCGGAGATTTGTTGTTGTGAGGTTGATGCAGAGGAATATGTCATGCTTGTATGTGGGGTTCTGTCATAAGATCAATTGTAGATGTCACTATTTTTTTTCTAGATAATGTAGGTGAATAAGAAAGGGAGAATATGAGGCAATTAAAAAGGGGTTTATAGCAAGACAATAAATGTGCATGAATGTAACACAAACCATTGCATGGATAAATGCAGTACTCATGCAAAAAGGTATTGGAAGATGGAGATCTGTCGATGACAATTGGACTATAAAAGTAAACAAGGGATAGGCTTGAAGATAATAATGAACTATTTTGCATAAGGGCAACTGCACTTTCTGATAAGTTGAAAGATCAGTTAGTAATTGTTATTTCAATAGTAGATAATAATGTGTAGATTCCAGAAACTCTATTTAAAGAAGATGTGATATAATTTTTTAGGGAGCAAAGTCGGATGGTTGTAAGGATCAAGCTTTTTAGTCCAATACGAAGTGCTTTTGAATGCTCAAGTCGAAACCTGATTTAATTTCGTGCTATAAGTTGAAGCTTCCCTCTTACAGCGTCGATGTGCTAGTTTTGTAATCGCACAAATATAAATATATATATTGGGGAAGATGCAGCACTTTTGTCATGTTTGAGGACTAGGTATGTAGCTTTCTTTGTTACAATGCTAATACTGCACATGGAATAACTTCTAAGTAGGTAGACCGTGAGGATGGATAAATTATGCTACATTGCTTCCTCTAGCCCTTTGTATATATGACAAGACAAATCTGTCCTCCAGAATTGGGTCAGTCCAATAGACCTTTTAGACAGTCGATTGATGAAGAGTACCAGAAATAGACTAAAATTCTTGACAGACATCCATGAAAGAATACTAGAGCAACACAGCTAATCACCTCGTTGTTGGCTTCCTCCTCCCTGTTTCGGCCTCAAGTAACTGGAGCAACACCTCAACTTTTTGCCTGTATTGACCTCGAGTAACTAGAGTGACACCTCAACTTTTGCTTCTTTAAGGGACATCACTAAACCCTCACCCAGGATTTTATGAAAAAACCTTATGACAATGTCCTTTCTAAGTATAGGGCATTTTGTAGCTGTTGACGAGGATGGGTAGGCCCTTTAGAGCTTTGATTACCTCGGAGTGGGACTGAACACATTGTGCTTTTAATTTTCTATGTCTATTGTTTTGCGACACTATTGTATTGCATCTTTGTTTAAACAAAAACACAATCTTCATTAACTTTCAAACAGAGAGTTACATAAGCTGTCTTTGCTATATAGCTGATTGATTTATTTGCCTCCGTCTAACAAAGAGACAGGTTCCTTGACATATCTATCCTTAACAGCGAATTTTACTTCTCTGTATCGATATACAAAATTAGAGATGTATGATGGACAAAACCACAGAAGCTCTTTACTTGTATTTCTTTTAAAAGAAAATTACACATTTTTTATAAACGCAACCCAAAAGGCAAAGAAACAGAAAAATTGTTTGATTCTATGTCACTAGGGATTTCAGTGTTATTCTGTCTACTATGAGACTTCGTAGCTTGTTGATCCAGAACACTGTCACTGGAAGGGGGGATGGCCCCTTGGGTTGGTTCATCTGCTTGTCACGGGGTATCTTGAGAAGGCTCGTCTCTGCATCCCATCGTATGCTCTAGCCTCTTAACATAAACATGATTTACTGGTTCAGTGTAGAAACTTGTTACTGCAGGGCATTGATTTACAAGATGACTTGCTCTTGGAAGGTGGAGGCTCGGTCATTCGATGCCTGGACTTGTTCCTGGATAATCTGAATGTGTGCTTCTGAACTATTTATCCTTCTAGGCAGAACACAATTTGTTTTCTCTTTACTTTGCACAACAGCTTCAAGGTCTTGATGGATTTCCCAAACCATACTTGCTGTTAACATCAACCTCCTACTTGCTGCATTGTTACCAATTTCTGAATGGAATAACTTAGATTGGAACTTAGTTTTGTCTGTACTCCATTCCTCCAGTTAGCATGTTGGACGCCCAAACTCATCCATTTCTGAATAGGATAATCTAGGTGGACAAGCAGAGCAGATGGAGACAGGTTTGAATAGGAAATGTGGGGGACAGAGTAAGAAGTAAATAATGAAAGGATGCCATTAAAAGGAGGGACTGGAATTACCCAAGGAGATATGAGGTTCTGCCAATATTTAGTTCAAACTTCAGTTTGGGATGTGGTTGGAGCAAAGAGCAGGAGGAATATCCAACTGTCTGTTATGAGGCAGGACAATGACATTTGAGATACAATGTTCTGCCAAAGGAAGTACTGCCACCTAATAAGGTGTCTTTCCTTCATATCCAAAGAAGAAATAGTCAAATCTAATTGTACAACAATCTAAAGAGTCATGGACTATCTTGTTGGAATCAGGGAATGGGAGGAAAAGAAGTGATTTATTCTGTTTCGATTAACAAGTTCCAAGAGCTCCTTTTGGAATGGAAGAGATAAGAGAGCATTTGCAAGAGAATCTTGTTCTTTGTTGAATGTTCTATGGATGTGTCATATTCTTTTAAAACCAATGCAAATTGTGTGAAAATTCCAAATCTAACTCTGATCTAGAACATATTGTAGTTATCTACTAATTATCCAACCTATCTTTTATTAAAGATTATTTGTCTCAGCAAAGATATTTACTGCAAATACTGAATAAAAACACTACTGCAATATTCACCAATTAAAAATTCACAGGAACTGAGAAAACCACACACATAAAAATGGACACCGATATTTTTGGACAAATGTCCCTGGAAAAACCCCAATGTGGGGAAAACAAGTTCTGCAGATGAGGGTTTTATTATTTCTTTAGCAAATCTGTAATTGATAACTATTACAACTGCTTGCCTTAGAATGGCAAAGCTCTAGAAAAAATCAATCTTCACTTTTGCAAGTTAATTCGACCCTCTGGAAGCAACTCGGCTCTCTTGTATGGCACAATCTTGGCCCACACATGTGGCCTGGAGGAATTCGGTCTCCGCTAGCAACTCGCACTATTGGAGAAAAATCTTGGCCTCCATTGGAAAATTGGCCTCCTCTCGTGAATCGACCTCTCTTTGGAAATTAGGCCTCCTCCTGGCAAATTGGACTCTCTCTGGCAATTTGGCCTTTCTCCCGCAAATCAACCTCTCTGGGAAATCAGCTTCCTCCTCGCAAATTGACCTCCCTCTGATAATTCGCACAACAGGAGAAAAATTCTCGGCCTTCTGCAAATAATTCAGTCCTTGCAGAACCTCCCTCTAAAATCCAAAAGCTGGAGAAATAAACTCTGGAAAGTTTTTCTCACTCAATCATTGCTGAAACCCTCGCTGGTGTCAAACCCAACACTATCACTTCGCCTCAATTTATTGATCTCCAAGATGCCCATCGATTTCCTCATATAATCTCTTGTTGAGAATTCAACGACCAATATTTAATCCCGATCAATGGCTAAGATCATCTTGACTCTATCAAGTACCTTTTCTAGAAGTTGCTAGAGAGAAATTGACTTGTCTCAATTAATACTGATTAATTAACCTACTTTCCTAAGTTAGACTTATGAAAACTATTAAAACTGGTCAATAATGTAATTAAGACATTTTTCCCTTAGAAAATTTCCTGGGTTTGGAGATAGTTTATTCTCTTGTGCTCTTAGCCTCAATGGAACCTCTTGAGACTAGAACACCTGTCCGAGATACAAAATCTAACACTTCCTCTTAGTGAGGAAGGTGTTCTGCATAACACCCAACTCATCTCTGAAGAAGATGCATCTTGCCTTCCCAAAGACCTTCATTAGGATGTCCGCTACTTGTTTATCTATAGGCACATATCGTAGCTAGACCGCCCCGCGCTGTACACAATCCATGATGAAATGATATCTGATTTCTATATTCTTCGACCTATCATGAAACATAGGATTCTCAGAGAGTGTGATGCAACTTTGATTGTTGTAGTGAATCATAGTCGTCTCCACCTTCTGACTGTTAGGATATTCCGACACATAGGAAATAGTTAAGTACAACTTGGTCTAGTATAGAGTTAGGTAAAGTGTGTTTCTTTACTATGTACATTTTGTAACTTACAATCCGACGGTCACGATATGTAGTGATCCGACGGTTCATTCTCTCCTCGGTATTACCGACACTTGATCCGTGGCTTAACACCCGATTGGTCCATGATTTCTATTTAAAGCACATGGAGGGTCATTTGTAGGGTAATCCGTCTATGAGAGAAGCATATGTAAATTTTCATTCTTTTATTAATAAATTGCCTGAAGTGGCCGCGTTGGCTCAGGCTGTGGACTGTTTCCCTCTTTGAGGGTTTTAACCACGTCAAAATATTGGTGTATTGATCTGTGATTTGTTTGTGAGCGGTGTCCTTTGGTGTTCTGTTTGAGGAACTTACCCTGTAAATTCCCTCAGTGTTTGTTGCTCATAATGATGAAATGAGCAAACTTTGGCATGAGCGATTTGGTCACTTAAACTATCGCTCTCTTCAGAATCTATGTAAAAAAAATATGGTGACAGGTCTTCCAATGGTATCTTGCAGAGATGGTGTTTGTTCCGGATGTGTACTCGGAAAACATCATCGGGACAGTTTTGAAAAACGTGCCTCTTGGCACGCCTCAGCCCCTTTACAGCTCGTGCATAGTGATTTATGTGGTCCACTTCCAGTTGCTTCATTCTCTGGCTACAAGTATTTCTTAACTTTCATTGATGACTTCTCTAGTCGCACTTGGGTAGACTTCTTAAAACTCAAGAGTGAAGTATTTAACATGTTCTTGGCCTTTAAGGCCTTTGTTGAAAAACAATCTGGACATCAAATTCTTAAGCTAAGATCTGATAATGGCGAAGAATATGTTAAAAACCATTCATCAACTTTTGCACTGAGAATGGAATTCAAATGCAACATACTGTTCCATATACTCCACAACAAAATGGTGTAACTGTAGCTGAAAGGAAGAATCGCACCTTAAAGGAAATGGCTAATTGTATGCTTCAATCTAAAGGACTTAGTCTTAATTATTGGGCAGAAGCAATTAACTGTGCAAATTACATAATAAATCGCACTCCTACTAAGGTTTTAAAGAATATCACTCCAGAAGAAGCATGGAGCTCAAACAAACCAGATGTAAGTCACTTTCGTGTTTTTGGAAGTGAAGCATGGGCCCATATTCCAGACGAGAAACATAAAGCTTTAGAACCAAAGAGTGAAAAATGTATTTTTGTTGGATATTCTGAAGATGTCAAAGGATATAGAATTATTCCACTTAAGTCCAAAAATGTTATCTTTAGAAGAGATGTAAAGTTTGATGAAAATATATCGGCCTGCGAGCCTAGTTCGGCGGATGTGCCACCTCTCCCTATCTCTTCTACTTTTGAAAATATTTCTTCTTCAGATGATGAAAGCGAGGATGAAAATCATCCCCCACCTTCTCAGGATCCTCCTTCAGCTCCTCAGCTTCCAAAATGGGTCTGTGCTACTCGGGATGCAGCAGGTGATCTTGCCGGTGATCCTACAGATCAGCGACGTACACGTTCTCAGTTCGAGAGAGCCTCTTCTTTACTAGCTCAAGCTTCAGTGAATTATGATCTTGACACCTTTGCAGAAGCTTCAGGCCATCCAGATTGGGAAGCAGCTATGAATGAAGAATATCATTCATTATTGGCAAATGATACATGGGATCTTGTTCCTCTACCAAAGGGACGAAAACTTGTTAGATGCAAATGGGTTTACAGAACCAAGTATGGACCAGATGGGAAAGTTGATAAACATAAAGCTCGTCTTGTTGCTAAAGGTTTTTCACAAGTTGAAGGCATTGACTATACTGAAACCTTCTCCCCTGTTGCCAAAATGAACTCTATCCGCCTTGTTCTTTCCCTTGCTGCCTCTTTCAAATGGGAAGTCCATCAGATGGATGTTAAATCCGCCTTCTTGCATGGGGACTTGCATGAAGAAATCTATATGGAACAACCTATTGGCTTTATACAAACAGACTCCAGCCTTGTATGTCGGCTTAAGAAATCCCTTTATGGTCTCAAGCAAGCTCCTCGAGCTTGGTATGCCAAAATGGATAACTTTCTTTTAAAATTTGGCTTCTCTAGGTGTCATTCTGACAATACTGTCTACACCAAGAAAGTGGGCAAGTTTCTTATCATTCTTGTTCTTTATGTTGATGATCTTATCCTGACTGGTAGTGATCCCAACCTTATAAACCATGTGAAGTCTAGCCTTAAAAGGAAGTTTGAAATGACAGACTTAGGACACTTACATTATTTTCTCGGTCTTCAAGTCTTGCAATCCAAGGAAGGTATTTCCCTTTCTCAGTCCAAGTATGCCTGTGATATTCTACGCCATTTTCACATGGAAGACTGTAAGCCAGCCCCTTCTCCCTTTCAGTCTGGAGTCAAACTTTCAGTCACTTGTACTTCTCCTGAAGTTGATGCTACCTTATACCGTCAACTTGTAGGAAAACTTTTGTATCTAACCCATACTCGTCCTGACCTTTCCTTTGCTGTTGGCCTTGTTTCTCGGTTTATGCAAAACCCACGTGAAAGTCATTGGAAAGCAGCTAAAAGAATACTTCGTTATGTTCAAGGTACAGTTCAGTTTGGGATTCATTACAGTGCCGAAGCAGCTCCTCTATTGGTTGGTTTCACTGATTCCGATTGGGCTGGTGACCCTGATGATCGGAAGTCTACTGCAAGTTATGTGTTCACTCTTGGTTCAGGACCTATTACATGGGCTTGCAAGAAACAAGGTGCCATTTCTCTTTCTTCAGTAGAAGCAGAGTATCGTGGTGCCGTAGAAGCTAGTAAGGAAGCCTTGTGGCTTCGTCAGATCCTGTCAGAGTTTGGCTTTCAGCAGCAGCATCCGACTACACTTTGGTGTGATAATCAAAGTGCCATTAAGCTATGCAAAGATCCAGTCCAACATCAGCGCAACAAACACATTGAACTGCACATGCACTTCATCAAAAAGCTCATTCACGACCATTTTCTTGAAGTGCAATATTGTTCAACAGATGATCAAGTTGCAGACATCTTTACAAAGGCTCTCACAGAGGCGAAGTTCACTAAACTTCGATTTATGGTTGGAGTTCAGGAAGTTGTCACTAAGGGGGGATAGGCTCTAGTGCCTCCTTCCTTCCCCTATTGTGTCATATTTGTAAATCCTTCAATCCTATCCCAAGTTGTTCTTAAGGGGGGATGTTAGGATATTCCGACACATAGGAAATAGTTAAGTACAACTTGGTCTAGTATAGAGTTAGGTAAAGTGTGTTTCTTTACTATGTACATTTTGTAACTTACAATCCGACGGTCACGATATGTAGTGATCTGACGGTTCATTCTCTCCTCGGTATTACGGACACTTGATCCGTGGCTTAACACCCGATTGGTCCATGATTTCTATTTAAAGCGCATGGAGGGTCATTTGTAGGGTAATCCGTTTATGAGAGAAGCATATGTAAATTTTCATTCTTTTATTAATAAATTGCCTGAAGTGGCTGCGTTGGCTCAGGCCGTGGACTGTTTCCCTCTTTGAGGGTTTTAACCACGTCAAAATACTGGTGTATTGATCTGTGATCTGTTTGTGAGCGGTGTCCTTTGGTGACTTGTCTGAGGAACTTACCCTGTAAATTCCTACACTGACTAAACAAGGCTACTAACAAATTTCGAAGCCAAATGGCCTTGCATGTTGCCATGCTCGTTGCTATATACTCCGCTTCTGTTGAGCTTATTGCCACAAACTTCTACTTCCTACTGTACTAATAGACAACTCCGGATCCTATGCTAAAGCAACACCTTGAAGTGCTCTTTCTGTCCACTGTACTACCTACCTAGTCTGCATTAGTATAGCCCATCAACCTGACACCATCACTTCCCATCAACCTAACACCATCACTTCGAGTATATCTGATCCCCTACTCAATTGTACCTCGCAAATAACATAGAACATGTTTCGCCGATGTCCAGTACACCCTCTTCGGTTCAACCATGAATTGATTCAGAGAGTTTACCACAAAGGATATATCTAGCCTAGTGTTGACCAAATACATAAGAGAGCTAATCAACTGCCTGTATAATGTGGGGTCCACATCCTTCTCCTTAGATGTATCTACCTTCCTCCAATTGGTTATCATGGGTGTAGACATGGCTCTGCAATCTTCCATCTTGAATCTCCTCAAGATCTCGATGCAGTATTTCCCTTGTCCAAGGAAAATCTCCCCATCTGTCTGCCACACCTCCATGCCTAGAAATTAGTGCATTAACCCCAAGTATTTCATCTCAAACTCCATTGCAAGGTCCCTCTTGCATTCTTCTATGAGCCCCAATGATCTTGTCAAAAACAAGTCATCCACATATAGGACGAGAATGAGTACCTCACCCCCAACCATCAAATAGTAGAGGTTCAC
Source organism: Pinus tabuliformis (assembly GCA_031772625.1). Taxonomy (NCBI): domain Eukaryota; kingdom Viridiplantae; phylum Streptophyta; class Pinopsida; order Pinales; family Pinaceae; genus Pinus; species Pinus tabuliformis. Next base: position 311,093,553 of record CM062816.1, on the reverse strand, counting down.
ACCTGACTCACTCTTCGTGAAGCCAATCCCCTAACAAGTATCTATCGATGTGCTCATACCATGCACTGGGAGCCTACTTGAGCCCATACAATGCTCTCTTCAATCTACACGTGGGTCTCACTACTGTGTGCTATAAAGCCTTTTGGTTGTTCAATGTACACTTCCTCTTCCAATTCATCATTAAGGAACATCGTCTTAACATCCATATAATGGATTAGCCATCCCATCTGTGCTGCAATCGAGATCACAACCTTGATGGAAGTATACCTGGTCACGGGGGCAAATGTCTCCTTATAATCTATTCCCTCCTTCTGAGAGAACCCCTTGGTTAGAAACCTTGCCTTGTATTTCTCGATGCTATTGCTTGCACGTGCTTGATCTTATAGGTCCAACGTGATCCAACCACTTCCCTGTCTGTCGGTCTAGGCACCACCTCCCAAACATTGTTTTGCATGATTGAGGTATACTCCTTAACCATGGTGTCTCACCACACCTGCTGCTATGCAGCCTTCTGATAGCTGGAATCCACAAATTGGCTTATCACTGCCATGTAGCCAGTGTACATGTCTGGTTGTCTTTGCTCTCTCCTGCCCGTCCTAGGAGTCCCCAAAAACTCCTGAGCATCCTTGAGTGTCCGCTGAACCTCTCGGTTCCTCTTAACAACTGTAGAAGGTGGAATTTGGACTTCCACATCCTCCTGATGCATCTCATGCATCTATTGCATTTGCTGCTCCATGCTCTATGAACTCTTTGGAACACTTGTACCTGAGCTAGTACTCGTACTAGTAACAATACTCGTACTATCCTGTCCTTGATTCTACTGTTCTACCCTTGGAGCTTCTGCTAGCTGCTCATTATGATCAACTGTTGCTGGCAAATCTCTGGACCTCCGATATGCCTTGTCCTCCATGAATCAAACATCTCTCCTGACAATTATCCTCTTGGTCCTTGAAATAAATATTTGGTATGCCTTTGAAGTCTCACTGTACCCGACAAAGTACCCCTTCTTTGTAGTCTGATCTAACTTGGAACGTGTTTCTCCTGGAATGTGACAATAAGCCATGCAGCGGAATATTCTGAGGTGGCTAACATATACCTTCTTTCCTGTAAACACTTCATCAGGTGTCATTTTTCCCAATGCCTTATGTGGGACCCTATTTTGAATATACACCAGAATACTGCATGCCTTTGCCCATAAGTATCTTGGCATATCCTGGTCATACAACATGGCCCTCCCTAGTACAAAATTCTCCAGAAGAGATTTGAACTCTTGGAAGCGACTAAAGTCCTCATCCTTGGTCTTCAAGAAGTAAATCCAAGTCTTCCTAGAGAAATCAACCGTCTGAGAGACTGTGTCGACATCAGACCACATATATCAGAATGAATCAAATCTAGTACACCTTCGAACCTCTTGTCACTCCTTGGAAAAGCTGCCTTGGCAAACTTCCCCAAGACACATCCCTTACATAATCGTGCTTCGTGCTCACCACTGGAACACCTGTCTTTGTCTCCTTGAGGAACTTAAGTGCCCCATGATGGATATGGCCCATACTCCTCTGCTAAAGCTCTCCCTGATCTCTAGGATCGCTGCTGCTTACCAGTGCCTTTGGAGTATTGTAATATTCCTAATGGAAGATTTGCAGTGATAACAATGACGTAATAAAATTCACATTAAAATTTTACTCAGTAAGGAACACATGAACAAAAAATTCTCATCAAACACCCAACTGGCTCATTTTTCATTAAACAGATACGCTGGAGTACAATAGAAGTTGAATGAGGTGCACCTGGGCTTGCACAAGGCAAGCTACAAGCCTTAGGTGATCAATACAAAAGTGCCCAGCTGCTGTGAATTCGCTGCTCCTCTGGAACTACACTGTCCCCTCAAATTTGCACTGCTGGCTGACTTCAAGCTCTCATTTACCCCCTCAAAACAACTCATAAATTTCTGCAAATTTGGGGATTTAGTCCTCCCCAAAAACCCAGAAACCCAGAAAGGGTTTTTGCTTGTTTTGACTCGCCAATTTCGACCCCTTGGGGATTGGCCCTCCTCCAATACTGGAAATCGATGCCTGTAACTGGAACTGTTGTAACTCGCTGCCAAAATGTCAAGAAACCTCCCAAATCAGCCTCCCAACAATTTCCCCACAACCCAGCTCCTCAATCCTCTGGTTAAGCTTCCCTCCAAATGACCCCCACTAGTGACTGCGCAGTCCTGGGTGAGGATGACATAGTCCCTTCGACCAACAACTCGACCTGAGTATTTGGCTTGCCTTCCTGCTGTAATTTCTCCTTTCTGAAGTGGAAACTCGATGAGAACACTTCCAACAACCTTCACATCCGAATTCCCCGGTTTTACTACGCCACCCTGTTGTCGCACAAAGTGTCTAGGCACCGCGACAACGCTCAGAGTAAGCGCTGTCACTCTTGATCCTTACTCACTCCGTTTAGACTCTCTCCTAGGCAAGTCAAGGGGGGTAGTCCCTAAGGTAAATGGATGAGAAAGCCTGTGGAGCATGGGCTCTAGGAGATTTTAAATATGAAGTTTGAACAACTTGATGAACTGTAAATGAATTTCGATTAATCAGATGAATAGATTAAACGCTAAGGCAACCAAGACACGGCCACCAACTAGAGATGATTATAGACCAGTACTTTTAATTTGAATTAACCATAGATTAAGTAAGAAAACAAGTCATCCAGAATAATTTTCCAATATGTGGGGAACAATGACAATCATGAATGATCGATATAAACGCCCAAAACTTTATCACGCAAGGTATTCTAGATTTAAAATAATTTTCGTTAACTGCCTAGATCTAGATTTAATCAACTTTCTCCTATGGCCATTATAAATTTTAAAACACTAGTCACACTTTGACCATAGAAAAATCATGAAAATGCATTTAATCACTAGATAACACCAAGGAACTTTAGATTAGCACTTCAATTACTCCTTAGGCAAAATATAAAGAAGTAAAACAAATCAACGGGTTAATAAATCGAATTTTTAATGGGCCGTAGGCCACGTTAATTTTTTTTTAATGTTAAAGCGCCATTCCTTTAATTTATTTTAACTCCTTGGTCACAAAATTTAAAATTTTTAGAAATTTTTAATTTTTTTAATGATTTTTAATGAAAATTTTAAATTAGAAATAAAAGAAAGGAAAAAATAAAATGTCAAAAGGTTAGTTTTTTAAATTTTTAGAGTCTTGAAACTTTATATTTTTTTAATCAAAACCATAAAAAAGGTGAAACTAAATGGAATGAAATCAAATAAAAATAAAAATGAATGACTGACCTAAACCTTGAAAGATATAAAAAATAAAATACAAAAAAAACAAAGCTAAATGAAAACTAACGCATATATACAAATGAACATAAAAATCGAATGTATGCGTTTGTGGTTTTTTGCAGCTGCAGGTCAACAGAGAAATGCACGCGGGAGCATCTTTGCTGGACGGAGGGAGCTCGGGCTACAGTGATGGCTACGTGGGAGCCTGCAAAAGATGGAGCTGCTTGCGGGTTTATGTATGGAGCAGCTAGGAAAAGCGAGAAGGGATGCTGAGGGCTAGAGCTACGGTTGAATGGAGCTGTGGGAAGGAGATGGAGGCTATGGGTGTATGGCTGCAGACAGGATAAGGACGCAGGGCTGTTGGAATGAGGGTTAAGCTGCAATGATGAGGGAATCAAGCAGGCAGAGTTGCGGAGAGGGACGAAAACGCAAGAGAGAGATGGAGCAGCAGCACGCAGCGAGGGTTTGGTGAGGAAAATGCAGAGGGAGATAGCAACGAAGCTGGGACTTTGCGGATTCGAAGAGAAAGCAGGCAGCAAGGTTGGGGCCTTGTTTAAAAATAAATAAAATCGAAATGCACAGTGAACTCCACAAATCAGGCCGCGAATCAAAGAAACCAATAAGCAAACTGGTGGCCCAGAAACCCCTTAAAATTTACCAGAACTTCTTTAAGAATTTTCCAGAAATCTTAATTTAAAATTTGAATCAACTTGCTTCAGATTTAACCCTGAAACCCTCACGAAATTTCCAGATCTGAATTTAAATTTTTGGAACCCTTATAAATTTTTCCAGATAAAAAAAAATAAATTTAAATTTAAACCCGTGGACTGCAAAAGGCTGATTAATATTTCTACAAAGATGTTAATGAACCCCAGAGATCCAGCTCTTACCCTCCAGGGCCTAGATCTGGACTCTATACAGATTTCTACTTCAGATCTGTAGCTGCAAGATAACAATAAAAGTTAAAACACCCAAACGATATATACAATGACCCAAAAAAACTAAAACCGAGAAAACCCAAGTCAGAAAACTGAAAATAATTACAGATCTATGTACATGAATGGCAGATCTATCAGATCTATGGAGTGTGAGTCCAACTCCGCTCCCAGATTTGATAATCTGAGGTCCTCAACAACCAAATCTATCGATTTAGCACAGAAAAATTTTGAAATTTTAAATTTAAATGGAGCTACTGAGCTCAAAACCCTTCATGCATCACCCATAAAAAATATCTTATGATAAGCCCGGGATCAAATTAAGTTGGGCTCTTCAGAAAACACAGATTGGGAGTTGGCTGGTTCAACCGAAAACTTCCCCGAATGCCCGATGATCTAAAAATCAAAACTTTTTTGCAAAACTCAATTTAACCATCAACGTAGAGCGAGAAAACAATAATAAAACTCAGACAAATAGAGATACTCGCTATTACGTTCAGAATTTAGATTCTTGTTCAAACCCCAGCAACTGAGCAAGATACCTGTACTCAAATTACTTTTTAGAAGCTATTATTAATGGCTAAAAAAAAAATTTACGCATGAAAAACGACACATCTTACAGTATTTCCATGAAGAGTAACGCCGGCGAAAATTAACCCCAAAGTCTTTCTTTATTGCTCATAAAAAAGAATACAAGAGAGCTTTTCACTTAGTACACGATCCAAAGATCGGATGAACTGACTGACAAATCACCTCCTATTTAAAGATAAATCCTCCAACTGCTAGTTCGAGTGATCCTCGTCAAAGCAATTTCGACTGTTGATGAGGATCAAAATTTCTTTTAATCTCATTCGTCGAAATTTTAAATTTTTGTGGAAATTCGAATTTTTCAATTAAATGAATTTTAATTAACTCAAAATTTAAAATTTTGAATTAATTTCCTCAAAATTTTGACTTTGACTTAACCCCAGGGACCAAAGGCTTAAAATTTAGCAAAATAATTAATTTACCTTAGTCCCTGGACCTCTTAAAATTTAATTTTTAAGGACCGACGAATTTTGCCTTCAGAGAATTTAAATTTACCTAGGACCTAGAATTAATTAAATTTTTGGCTTAGGATTTTAATTAATTTTGGCCAGAAAATTTAATTAATTAACCTATGAGGGGATAAATTATTTTTCCAACCCTCAAGACACTTTACATCATGATTTTTACATTTTTTACATCTCAAGGGGGAAAACCCATTTGCAAAAGACCCTCACAGACTACCCAGTTTTGTGACACATATATAATCTAGTAGATCAAGCAATTTGTAATAAAATAACCTAACCAAATAGTTATGATTATTCCCAAATCACCTTTACATAGACTCGATCTAGAACACTAGGGCTCCCCTAAGATCCCAGTGACAAAATGCATTCCGGCTTTGGGGTAAGGCTGAAGGAAAACTCTGCCGACTATCTGAGAATGGATCGGTTAGACAAAAAACCTTTCGGAATGTAGACCTTCACCAGAAATGTAGGTTTACCTAGGTAATTACATACACGACACGGACATGCTGAGATTATTTTCATTATACACATGCAGACTGGGTTTACATTATAAGATGATGATCAAGCTGATGATGATAGCTGGACGACACGAACACAACGATCAGGCACTATCCCTTTTGCGAAAAAAGGGGGTGTACTGCTATGGGTCATTGACACATGGTGGTCAACATTTGGTTCTACTTGGGGATATGTTGCTGCACTGGAGAAATGTGAGAATCTAGAATCTGCATCCACGTAACACACAACATAACATAAGTAGCGTCCATCCAAAAATCATCATATAACGTTAAGCACAGGAAAAATATAAGCTCTTCAGTTATTAACTAGTCTAACAACATGGAAAACACAAATCTCACTACAAAATGAAATACTAAAATAACAGGGCATAAGGTTAGAAATACAATACAAAGATGCCCCATGGCATTAGATGCGTTCAATATAGTGCATACTGAGCATTTGCCTGCTTTCAGACAAATTTGTCGGCTGTTTCTCGGATGTGCCTTGTTCAATTCTGCATACGGTAGGACTTCTTCCTGTCCGAAAATCACGCTGTTCGCGACCGTCCGATGCATCAAATCGCTTTCTCATTCTCTTTCAATTGCGCTTTTTCTTTGTGGCAGGCTGTATCACTGATGATGTGGAACATTCTGCTTCAAAATTCTCAGATGAAGTATGTAAGATATGCGTGACATGTCTTTCTTCATTTTGCATCTGCTCTGTCAAGAATGATGGATCAGTCGCACATGTGTCATGAGTAATAACTTGACCTTTTTTAATTTCTTCTTTGATCATGTCATTCTTAGTTAAATCTTCGTTAATGAAGTTAGCCTTTTCTTATTTTCCACTAAGTGACTTTTGCCTCCATTTTAATAAAATAATAATTTGTTGCCATCTCCAATAAAATAATACTTGCCACCTTTTTCCAAAATAATATTTGCCCCTTTACTTAATATCACCAAAATTGGGCAAAATTCCCATGCTCACAAAATTGGGGATATTACACAACATACTTTATTGCTAATTTTGGGAGTAAAAACTAGATCAAGTCCACTTAATATCATTTTAGGGAATAGTTGTTAAGTGTTGAAACTTGATGTTCTATGCTAAAACAATTAGTTAAAAAAATAAAAACTCCTTCAAGCTGCAATATCAGTTAAGTAATTGTAGATAAAACATACACCATATAAACCATATGCTAAATAGAAGACAACCAAGAAGACATTGAGACACAAAGAATTTAGGTCCAATGACCAAGGCAAAACCCACAAGGGGAAAACCCAACTAGATTCTTCTTTTATTAGAAATGAATTGTTCAACAGAGAAACACAATACAATAAGAGAATGAAGAAGTTCACCCAACTTTGAAGAAGATCTCTGATAACAACAGTGGATGCAAACACTGAATCACTTTGGCTCACCAAGTTCTGCTCTTACTCTCCAAGTCTCTCTCTCATTCTCTCAATCCTTCTCTAGTCTCTCCAACTCTCTCTTTCACAAGTTTGAAGTCTCCTTTCAAAATGCACAAGTAAATAGTGAAGATGAAAAGCAGATATATATAGGAGGAGCAAGGATTTCGAGCCATGAAGGAGGAGTAACTCACATGCCTTGAGGGAGAGTTATATATGCCATTTAGGGAGGTACGCATGCCTTTGTAACTCATGCCATAAAAGAGGTACGCTTGCCTTTGTAACTCATGCCATAAAAGAGGTACGATTGCCTTTGAAGGAGAGAGAGTAATTTATGCATTGAAGAGTGCATAAGAGGAATCTTTTATGACGAGTCTTTAATGTGTGTAAGAGAGTGTAAGAGGAGTGCAACGAATCCATTAAGAGAGAGAGAGAGGGTAACACATCATTAAGTGAGAGAGAGGGGTACGAGTGCCATCAAGGAGAGAGGTGCAAAGTGGCATGATTGAGTGCCAAGCAAGAAAGTTGACATGTATTTCCATTTTTGATAATAATATTATAGTATCATAAGGATAATAATAATAATAAAAAAATAATATTAATGATAATATTGATTTTTAAGTAAAAATTGAACCATTAATATTGATTAAGGATAAGTTAAGTGATTTTCAATCATCTATATTTGATTACCAATTGAAGCAAGATGATTTACTAATTTTGGAAAGTCATGCTTGAAATGATAGGCATGACTTTCTATTTTTAGAAAGTCACTCTAGAATTGTCAGAAATGGTATTTTATTCAAGGAAATTCATCCCTTAGCTACCAATTTTCAACACTCCCTTTAATCTAGGGAGGAATTTCTTTCTGAAACAAAGATCTCTGCTTTGGAACAATTATGTTACAATCTAATGAAGAAGAATCATCATAGGGGAGATTCATCCATCACCCTATATTCACTTGGGGGGATTACCACTTGCCAACACATGACAAGGATCTCGCACAACCAAGTCTGATCTCTGCTTGGGGGGATTACCACTTGTCAAGGATCACGCACAACCAAGTCTCTGCTTGGGGGGATTACCACTTGACAAGGATCACGCACAACCAAGTCTCATCTTTGCTTGGGGGGATTACCACTTGTCAAAGATTGCGCACAACCAAGTCTTTGCTTGGGGAGATTATCACATGACAAGGATCACACACGACCAAGTCTCGTCTCTGTCATCCATGACCGCCCCCTCCAGGAAGGGTCACATCCATCAGTCCATGTTTCTCTGTGAAAACCAATAAATCCCCTTTTGGCAAAAGTTTGGTAAGTATGTCAGCTATTTGATCATCAGTTGCAATATGGAGTCTCACTAATCCTCTCTGCACCATATCCTAGATATAGTGATAGTTGATCTCAATGTGCTTGGACTTGTTATGGAACATGTGATTTTCAACAAGTCGAATCCCACTTCTATTTTCATAGTAAATTACTATTGTATCCAATACATGCTAAATAACTCTCGAAAGAGCTTCTTTAGCCATCCTGCCTCATAGCTAGCCATGCTAGCAAGAATGTACTCGACTTTAGCCGTGCTAAGGTCTACAAATTTTTTCTTTTTGCTCATTCAGGATATCATGGCAGATCCTAAGCTAAAGCAATACTCGAATGTGATTTTTCTATCATTAGAGTTACCAACCCAATCAACATCCCAGTACCCATGTAGTCTTACGTCTCCAATAGTATATCTCAATCCAAGATTGATGGTCCCTATTAGTTTTTGTAGCATTGGATGGTGTTCTAGTCTTGAGAATTTGTGGAGAGGCTAAAACACAAGAGTTCTCCAAAACCCAGAAATCGTTTATGGAAATTCCACCTAGAGATAGCTCAATTAAATTAATTGATCGATAATTAAAAATTAAAAATGCCTAAGTCTAACTTAGGGAAATCGATTAATTAATAGTAATTAATTGAGAAAGGTGAGAATTATTTAGAAACTCACACAAATCGACTTGGAGATGATCTCAGCCATCGATTAAGTTTTAGTCTTGGTCGTTGGAGTCCCAATTGGAGATTATAAGAAGAGGCTGATGGGTAGAACAAGCAACACACTTGGAGTGCTAGTTCCTTGGGCAATTTGGGCTATCTAGCAATAGAGTTTGAGCCAGAGAGGGGACGTAGAGCTAGAGAGGTGCAGAGTTAGTGATACAGAGGAAGTTTTCCAGTTCCAAAGAGTCAGCTACAGGAGGGATGAGTTTTCTCAATGGGGCCGCGCAGAAGCTTCAGAGGCAGAGTTCGATTTGGCCAAACAGAGGGTCGATTCAATTGCTGGAGGTTGGGAGAATTTTTGGAAGGGCTCGTGAGTCATTCTGAGAGGTTGAGTTGGGCAGATGGCTTGATTAGTTGCAACTTCCAGGCAGAGTGTTCATGAGCTTGCGCAGGGGTTTTCGTGTTGCCTATTTATACCAGTTGTGGAGTTGGATCAGTGTTGGGTGAGACAAATTTTGTCTCACTAATTTTTTTTGGCCAATTTATCTTGTAGAGGATTGCCAGTTTGGGCATCCAGTTGTAATCAAAATTTCTCACTGTTGCATGATAATAAAACCCTCGGCTACTGCACTAGTTTTCCCACACTAGGTTTTTCAGGGGACAATTGTCCAAAAATAATTGTGTCATTTTCATGTGTGTGCTAAAATTTCTCAGTTTCAAACATTTTTATTTCTGCAACATTTATTTTATTTGGTGAAGAAATTAAAGTGTGATTAATTCAATGTTAATCAGAAAATTAATAAATTGTTAATTTGTTAGAAGAATTAATTCTAGTTGCTGCATTTCATGGAAATTTCACATGGTATCAGAGCAGAGTTGACAGATTAGAAGCTCAAAAGCGAAGGGGAAAATTCGCCGCTGAGAAGGAGCTGTAGAACGAATTTTTCGAAGGGCCGTGTAGGTTCAACGAGTACAACCACGAGATTCATGTGAGATCACCCAGTACAGCCGCAAGAGCCGCACGGTATTTCTCTGTACAACCACGAGGTGCATGGGTACAAACAGAAAAGCCATGAGTGCAGTGCAGGCAGAGGTGAGCAACTCATAATTTTTCATAGCAGATTCTTGGTCCGGCCACAGAGGGTTTGCAGCGGTTTGCTAGAGTAGATTCAGTGCCAGGTGGAAGAGAAAGTGCACACGTAGAGGGGATTTCTCTCAGAGGGTTTCTAGTTCAAAAATCCAAAATTTCCAGTTGCAACAGGTAGATTTTCTCACTCTAGAAGGGAGTGCGAATCGCAGAGCTAGCAGCGGAGTTAGAGAAAGAGGGAGAATTCCATTACGAGTCGAGTTTTTGCAGAAATGGCCACGGTTGGGCTTAGAGATCAGGACAGCTTGGATGGAGCTTCCAATTATATCATCTGGAAGGCCAAAATGTCCTCCCTGTTAGATGAGCATGGCTTGAAAAGCTATGCTGAGAACATTGTGGTAGATCTTACTGATTCAGATCAGCTGAAAGAATTCAAGAAAGAGATGGCTAAGGCAAAGCAGATGACCTTGGATGGAGTTCGAGATCATATAGTCTCACACATAGCGGCCAAGAATACGGCCAAAGAGATGTGGGATGCTCTCTTAGGACTATATCAGAATCCTTCCGAGCTACAAAAGATGTTCTTGAAAGAGAAACTGAGGAATATTCGAATGCAGAAGGGTGAAGGCGTTAATCCCTTTCTCACCAGACTTAAGGATATCCGGGATGAGCTTGCAGTCGTAGGAGAGGCCCCTTCAGATAGAGCTTGTACATTTGGCCCTGAATAGTGTCTCTGAGGAATGGGAAATCTTCATCCAAGGCATTTTGGGACGAGATACATTACTAGGGTGGGACAAGATGTCGTCAGCCCTGCAACAAGAGGAGATGAGCCAATCTCTAGTAAAGAGCTCCATCAATGACAACAACAACAAGGGATTGAAAGGTGTGAAGGAGGAAGACAATGTGGCCCTTGCATTAAAGGGGAAAGCAAAAGGTCCCAGTCAGGGACAAGGCTCACAAGGAGAAAAGAAGAAGAAAAAGGATCTATCTAAGATCAAGTGCTTCAGGTGTGGCGAGTTTGGCCACTACAACACTCAATGTCCTCAAAGGAACAAGGACAAGAAGGAGAAACAGGATCAGGCGGCAACATCCGCAGAGATAAATCAGCTGTCCTCCCAGTTGGAGGAAGATTTTGCCATGTATGCAGCTATTCCTCGAGGAGAGAGGTGGGGCAATATGGAGCTTTAGTCCCAGCGTTGCACAGAGATTCAGGTAGGGTTCATTGAGGTGAGCATCAGATGGTGTATGGATCATTACCCTTGCTACGGGGGCCCACAATATTCAAAAGCAGGATGATCAATGTTAGTTGAGGCAGTCAGTTCTAGAGTGATAGTTGCAGACTAGTGGCAGTCAGATGTTGAGGAGCACAGATCAGTGATGATAACAGTGCAGGAGGCACACTGCAGAATCATCAGCAATGCAAATTTCCCAGTTGAAAGAGCAGAGGCTAGTAGGAGTTAGAGGCTAAGAATACAGTTGGAACACAGAGGCACAGTTGATTCAGTGTTTTGGATGCTTCTCAGTTGCAGTAGTTGCCATAGAAAAAACAACCGTTGAGGCAGAGTATTAGTTGGGTTATAGTGCATATGCAAAGTTGACAGAAGTACAGGATGTACAGTGCAGTGTCAGCAGCAACACAAATGCAACATAGTTCAACTACAGTGAGTGGCAGATGAATTAGAGTTAGTGCAGTGGTTGATGGATAGTGGCAGGTAGCTACAGTTGTCATACATCAACAACGTGTATGGGAGGATGATGTAGAGACAGGTTGTTGTAGTAGATTGTGAAAAATTAGAGAGAGAACACCTTCCTTGCTAAGAGGGAGTGTTAGTTTTTGTAGCATCGGATGGTGTTCTAGTCTCGAGACTTTATGGAGAGGCTAAAACACAAGATTTCTCCAAAACTCGGAAATCGTCTCTGGAAATTCCACCTAGAGATGGCTCAATTTAATTAGTTGGCCGATAATTAAAATGCCTAAGTCTAACTTAGGAAAATCGATTAATTAATAGTAATTAATTGAGAAAGGTGAGAATTCTCTAAAAACTCACAGATATTAACTTCTAGATAATCTCAACCATCGATTACGTTTTAATCTTGGCTATTGGAGTCCCAACTGGAGATTATAAGAAGAGGTCGATGGGTAGATGGAGAAACACACTTGGAGTGCGAGTTCCTTGGGCAGTTCGAGCTAGCCAGCAGCAAAGTTCGAGTCAGAGAGGGGACACAGAGCTAGAGAGGGGTAGAGACAATGATCTAGAGGAAGTTTTCCAATTTCGGAGAGTCTGCTATAGAAGGGTAGAGTTTTCTTAGTGGGGCTACGCAGAAGCTTCAGAGGTAGAGTTCGATTTGGCCAGACAAAGGGTCGATTCAGTTGCTGGAGGCTAGGAGAATTTCAGGAAGGGATAGTGAGTCATTCTAAGAGATTGAGTTGGGCAGACGGCTTGATTAGTTGCAGTTTCTAGGTAGAGCATTCAAGAGCCTACGCAGGGGTGACACAAAGGCTGATGTAGGGGCTTTCATGTAGCCTATTTATGCGAGTTGTGGAGCTGGATCAGTCTCGGGTGAGACAAATTTTGTCTCACTAATTTTTTGTGGCTAGTTTATCTTGTAGAGGATTGCCAGTTTGGGCATCTAGTTGTAGTCAAAATTTCTCATTGCTACATAATAATAAAACCCTCAGTTGTTGCACTGGTTTTTAATTGGGTTTTTCCAAGGACAATTGTTAAAAAATAATTGTCATTTTTATGTGTGTGCGCTAACATTTCTCAGTTTCCAGCATTTGTATTTCCGTAGACTTTATTTTATTTGGTGAAAAAATTGCAGTGTGATTAATTTGATATTAATCATAAGATTAATAAATTGTTAATAAGTTAGGAGAATTAATTCCAGTATCTACATTTCAAGGAATTTTCATATGGTATCAGAGCATAGTTGATGCATATGAAGCTCAAAAGTGAAGGTGGAAATTCGCGGTTAAGAGGGAGCTGTAGAACGATTTTTTCGGAGGGTCGCACAGGTTCGACTAGTTACTAGTACAACCTCGAGATTCGCATGAGATCACCTAGTACAATCGCGATAGCCGCGCAAGATTTCTCTGTACAACCGCGAGGTGCGCGGGTACAGATAGAAAAGTCGTTAGTGTCGTGCAGGCAAAGGTGAGGAGCTCAAAATTTTTTCGCAGAGCAAATTCTTGGTCCAACCATAGAGGGTTTGCAGCAGTTTGTTAGAGTAGATTTAGTTCCAGGTGGAAGAGAAAGTGCACACAGAGAGGGAATTTCTCTCAGAGGGTTTCTAGTGTAGAAATCCAATGTTTCCAGTTGCAGCAGGCATATTTTCTCACTCTAAAAGGGAGTGTGAATAGTAGAGCTAGCAGCCGAGCAGGAGAAAGAGGGAGTCGAGTTTTTGCTGAAATGGCCACAGCTAGGCTTAGAGATTAGGACAGGTTGGAGGGAGCTTCCAACTATATCATCTGGAAGTCTAGGATGTCCTTGTTAGATGAGCATGGCTTGAAAACCTATGTAGAGAACGTTGTGGCAAAGCCTACCGATCCAGATCAGCTAAAAAAATTCAAGAAAGATATGGCCAAGTTGAAGCAGATGATCTTGGATGGAGTCCGAGATCATATAGTAACACACATAGCGGCCAAGAATACGGCCAAAGAGATGTGGGATGCTCTCTCAGGGCTATATCAGAATCCTTCTGAGCAGTGGAAGATGTTCTTGAAAGAAAAGCTGAGGAATATTCAAATGCAGAAGGGTGAAGGCATTGATCCCTTTCTCACCAGACTTCAGGATATTTGGGATGAGGTTGCAGTTGTAGGAGAGGTGCCTCCAGATACAAAGCTTGTATATTTGGCCTTGAATAGTGTCTCTAAGGAATGGGAAATCTTCGTCCAAGGCATTTTGGGACGTGATACATTACCAGGGTGGGACAGGATGTGGTCAGACTTGCAACAGGTAGAGATGAGGCGATCTCTAGTAAAACTCTCCATCAACAACAACAATAGCAAGGGATCGAAAGGTGTGAAGGAGGAGGACAATGTGGCCCTTGAATCAAAGGGGAAAGCAAAAGGTCTCAGTCAGGGACAAGGCTTGCAGGGAGAAAAGAAGAAGAAAAAGGATCTATCTAAGATCAAGTGCTTCAGGTATGGCAAGTTTGGCCACTACAGTACTATAGTATTCAATGTCCTCAAAGGAATAGAGACAAGAAGGAGAAGCAGGATTAGGTGGGAGCATCCACAGAGATAGATTAGGTGTCCTCCCAGTTGGAGGAAGATTTTGCCATGTATGCAACTATACCCTCCAGGAGAGAGGTGGGGCGATATGGAGCTTTAGTCTCAGAGTTATGCAGAGATTCGGGCAGGGTTCATTGAGGTGATCATCAGATGATGTTTCCTCATGGATCATTACCCTTGCTAAAGGCGCCCACAATATTCAGTAGTAGGAGGATCAATGTTAGTTGGTGCATTTAGTTTCAGAGTGACAGTTGCTGACTAGTGGTAGTCAGATTTTGAGGAAGGCAGATCAATGATGATAGTAGTGCAAGAGGCATAGTGCAAAATCATCAGCAGTGCAGATTCCCGAGTGGACAGAGCAGAGGCTAGTATCAGTCAGAGGCTCAGAAGACAACTACAACATAGAGACATAACTGATTCAATATTTTGGATGCTTCTTAGTCGCAATAGTTGCAGTAGCATCAACAACAGTTGAGAGGGAGTATTAGTTGGGTTGCAGTGCAGATGTAGAGTTGGCAGAAGTATAGGATGTACAATGCAGTGTAAACAACAACACAAATGTAGCATAGTTCAGCTACAGCTAGTGGTAGATGAATCAAAGTTAGCGCAATGGTTAATGGACAGTGGCAAGCAACTACAGTTTTCAGACATCAACAATGTGTATGGGAGGATGATGGAGAGACATGGTGTTGTGGCAGATTGTGCAACACTAGAGAGAGAACACCTTCCTCACTAAGAGGGAGTGTTAGTTTTTATAGCATTGGATGTTGTTCTAGTCTCGAGACTTTATGGAGAGGCTAAAACACAGGAGTTCTCCAAAACCCAAAAATTGTTTTTGGAAATTCCACCTAAAGATGGCTCAATTAAATTAATTGATCGATAATTAAAAAATGCCTAAGTCTAACTTAAGGAAATTGATTAATCAATAGTAATTAATTGAGAAATGTGTGAATTCTCTAGATACTCACATGGATCGACTTGGAGATGATCTCAGCCATTGATTAAGTTTTAATCTTGGCCATTGGATCCCAATTGGAGATTATAAAAAGAGGTCGATGGGTAGATGGAGAAACACACTTGGAGCGCGAGTTCCTTGGGCAATTCGAGCTAGCCAGTAGCAGAGTTTGAGCCAGATATGGGACACATAGCTAGAGAGGGGTAGAGATAGTGATCTAGAGGATGTTTTCCACTCCTAGAGAGTCAACTACTGGAGGTTCGAGTTTTCTCAGTGGGGCTGTGTAGGGCTTGTGTAGAAGCTTCAAGGCAGGGTTTGATTTGGCCATACAGAGGGTTGATTGAGTTGCTGGAGGTCGGGATAATTTCTGGAAGGGCCAGTGAGTTATTCTGAGAGGTTGAGTTGGGCGAACAACTTGATCAGTTGCAACTTCCAGGGAGAGCACAGAGTCTGACACAAGGGCTTTCATGTAACCTATTTATGCCAGTTGTGGAGCTGGATTAGTGTTGGGTGAGACAAATTTTGTCTCACTAATTTTTTGTGGCCAGTTTATCTTGTAGAGGATTCTCAGTTTGGGCATCTAGTTATACTCAAAATTTCTCACTGCTGCATAAGAATAAAACCCTCAGCTGTTGCATTGATTTTCCCACTTTGGGTTTTTTTGGTGACAATTGTCCAAAAATAATTGTGTCTTTTTATGTGTGCACTAGCATTTCTCAGTTTCCAGCATTTGTGTTTCTGTAGCATTTATTTTATTTGGTGAAGAAATTGCAGCGTGATTAATTCGATATTAATCAGAAAATTAATAAACTATTAACCAATTAGGAGAATTAATTCTAGGTGTTGCATTTTAAGGAATTTTCATAGTCCCATGCAAGTATCTCAACACATGCTTTGCAATAATCCAATGTGCATGTGATGGCTTAATCATATATTGGTTCAGAGTATTGACCACAAAACAGATGTTTGATCTAGTGTTCACTAAGAACATTAGTGCCCCAGTCAGTTGTCGATACCCAGAAGGATTAGCCAAGTCAGGTCCTGCAGCTTCGCCACATAGCTTCTTAAAATTCATCTCCATTGGAGTATTCATAGACTTACATTCTGTCATGCCAAATCTTTCTAGTAGTTTGAAAACATATTTTTCTTGAGAAAGGAAAATCTCACTAGGTTTCTGCCATACTGCTAGAATCAAAAAGTAGTGCATCAAGTGAAGATCTTTCATTTCAAATTCAAAAGAGAAATCCCTCTTACACTAAAGGATAAGAGGTTCGCCAGTGGTAAAAAATAAATCATCAACATATAATACCAAAATCAAAGGCATACCTTGGATTGTTTTGAAGTAAAGATTTGGATCAGCATTGCTTCTAGTAAAACCAAGCTTCATCAAGAAGCTATCAATGCGAGCATACCAAGCTCTTGGAGCTTGCTTCAAACCATAGAGGGTTTTCTTTAGTCTACATACATAAGTTTTTTTGGTCATGTACTTCAAAACCTTGTGGTTTCTCCACAAATACTTCTTCCTTGAGGAAGCCATGCAGAAAAGCAATCTTCACATCCATTTGGTGAAGAGTCCATCCCTGGCTAGCAGCTAGAGCCACAATAGATTGGATGGTGGTGTATCGGGCAACAGGTGCAAAAATCTCATCATAGTCTATTCCCTCTTTCTGAGAGAAACCTTTGGCCACAAATCTAGCTTTATATTTTTCAATACAACCATCAACACCATGCTTAATTTTAGACAACTATTTAGAAGACACAATAGACTTACCTTGGGGTCTTGGAACTACTTCCCATACATTATTATGAATGATGGACTCATATTCTTCATCCGTTGAATCTTTCCACACTTGATCTTTCACAACTTCTTCAAAAGTGCATGGTTCAACTTGAATAATGTTGCTCATGGCTACAACGTATCCTTGGAACCGACATGGTTTCTTGCTTTCTCTGAAGGTTCCTTTGGGGCAACATGTTTATCAACATCTTGAAGAGTGTCATGAAGCCATAATGGTTTTTTTCTAGCAGGAGGATCACATGGAGGAGGATCCAAGGGGTCCATGGGCTCCATGGGTTCATCAACAAGATCAGTTTCAGCCTCAGGATCTTCTTGTATTTCAAATACATCATCTTGTCTATCAACATTAGCAGGAGGAAGAGGAGTGTCTCTTGCCTTTCCAAGAGCTGCATCTTCATCAAATGTTACATCCCTGCTAAACTCTATATTTCTTTGTCCAGGTACGTATATTCTGTAAGCTTTAGAATTCTCACAATAACCAACAAACATACCTTTCTTACCTGAAGCTTCCAGCTTGTTCCTCTTTTCTTTTGGCACATGGAAGTAGACAAGACAACCAAAGATCCTCAAGTGCCCCACCTCGGGCTTTTCACTAGAGAAGACTTCTTCAAGAGTCTTGTTGTTTAGGGCACGGTGAGGGGATCTATTTTGGACATATACATTGTGTTAGCAGCTTCTCCCCGTAGGAACTTTGGTAATTTCTGATCATGCAACATAGTTTTGACCGTTTCCATGATAGTTCTATTCTTTTTATCGGCCACACCATTTT
The DNA here is from genome assembly GCA_031772625.1 of Pinus tabuliformis. Classification (NCBI taxonomy): domain Eukaryota; kingdom Viridiplantae; phylum Streptophyta; class Pinopsida; order Pinales; family Pinaceae; genus Pinus; species Pinus tabuliformis. The sequence goes on along the minus strand of CM062816.1, from coordinate 311,075,545 downwards.
GTTCTGGATTATATGCTACGGTGGTCTCTTTCTTGATTCCAACTTCTTTGCATAAGTCAATGAAATCATTGGAGGTGAACTCTCCTCCATTGTCAGATTTGAAGATTTTGATTTGCTTTCCAGTTTGTTTTCCGACCAGAGCTTTGTAGTCTTTAAACATGTTAAATGCTTGACTTTTATTTTTCCGAAAATAAATCAATGTCTTGCGAGAAAAATCATCCACAAAGATTGTATAATACAAGTAGCCACCAGGAGAAGTTACATGCATAGGTCGACATAAATCAAAATGTACAAGATGAAGTAGCTGACTGGTTCTACTTTTGCTTAGAGGAAATGGTTCTTTGACTTGCTTTCCACTAGCACATCCTTGGAAAACTCCATCATGATCTGCTCTAATCTCTGGCATTCCGGAAACCATCTTTCTCGCATGAGGTAATGCTTTATAGTGCAGATGAGCGAACCTTCGATGCCAAAGATCACTTTGATGATCACTGTTATGGATCAATGCATGAATTGGTCTTCCATTGACTTTGTACAAACCTTCACATCTTGATCCCAGAGTGAAGGCATCTCTAATGCTAGATATCATTAGCCAAGTGAGAACCTTACTATTTATAAAGGCAACTTTCATTCCTTTATCTTCTAAAACAGATATGGATACAAGATTCTTCTTATAAAAATTCTTGAAGTGTCATAGTTTTACCTTGATCTATATCGAAAGAAACAAAACCAGATCCCTTTATAGGATATGTAGAGTTGTCTCAAAGATTGTTTTTCAAATCTGTCTCCCTCTCGACCAGATTTGAGAGCACTTCTTTATAACCAATAAAGTGCCTTGAGGCACCACTACCTACCAACCAGTTGTCACAAGAATCTGTAGGAGAGGAACTAGAAAGAGCAGAAACAAGAAAGTATTTTGATTGTGTTTCAGCTGCATTGTTGTCATACCTTGGGTTCCTTGAAGAACGATAGCTTTCTTTACAAGCAAAAGGAGCTTCTCTTCTTCTTCTATAATCAGATTTGTTGGTACGATTGTTGTAGTTGGATCTCGGTGCTCTTCTACTTTCTGGACAGTCACGGGCATAGTGACCATGCTTATGGCAATTGTAGCATTGGACTTTTGACAAGTCTTTGTTCCATTTGAAGGAACTGTTGGATTTGGGAGCAGACTTTCTCGAACAGTGATGGCCTCTTCTTCCTTTCTGCTTCTTGCCTTGGACAACAAAGGCAGTAGGTTCTCCCTCCTCATGCTTGGGAATTCTTCCTCTAGAAATCATTCGGGCCTCTTCTTGACTACACTTTCTCAAGAGCTCATCAAATGTAGGAAACTTGTCATTGTTGCTGATGGTGGTAATAAAAGTTTCCCAAGATGGAGAAAGACCTCTAAGTGTAATCAACACAAGCTCCTTATCAGATACAATTTCACCAACAGTAGACAACTGATCTTTAATTTTAGAGATCCTCATGAAGTATGCTTGAATGGGCTCTCCTTTGTTAATCGTGATATCCTTGGGCTGATTCTTCAGTGCAATAATTTGGCTCAAGTTATTCACTTGATACATTCCAATCAACTTATCATACATTTCTATGGATTTCTTCAAGTTGGAGACACATGTGATGAGATGGTCTCCAAGAGAGTCAAGGATAACTGTTTTAGCCTTAACTTTTTCTTTCTTGTATCTGACCTTGTAGCAATATTAGAGTTTTCTGCTGGTTTTGCTATCTCTCCTTCAACATACTCCGGTACTTCATGTTCTTCAAGAGTAATATCCTATCCGGCCTTCCAAGGGAATAAATTCGAAACCTCAACCAAATTCTCTTCATTCTTAAAGTAAGAAGAAGACATATTGATTTGCTCAAACAAATTTCAATAACAGATAGAAGGGTGGCAAGTGATATTTCAGCAACAAATAAGTAGCAAATAGAATGGACAACAAGAAATATTTCAACAAAAATTACTCTGCAAGTAGAAGGGACAACAAGAGATATTTCAACAGAAAATGAGCTGCAAATAGAGTGGACAACAAAAGATATTTCAACAGAAAATGAACTGCAAATAGAGTGAACAACAAGATATATTTTAGCAAAAAATGAGCAGGGGAAGCAAGTGATATTTCAACAAAAAATGAGAAGGGAGAAGCTCTTGATTTCTTGGACTTGTCTTCACCAAAGCTATGATACCATGTTGAAACTTGATGTTCTATGCTGAAACAATTACTTAAAAAAATGAAAACTCCTTCAAGCTGCAATATTAGTTAAGAAATTGTAGGTAGAACACACACCATATAAACCATATGCTAAATATAAGACAACCAAGAACACAATGGGACACAGAGAATTAGGTCCAATGACTAGGGAAAAACCCACAAGGGGAAAACCCAACCAGATTCTTCTTTTATTAGAAATCAATTGTTCAATAAAGAAACATAATACAATGAGAGAATGGAGAAGTTGACCCAACTCTGAAGAAGATCTCTGATAACAACAGTTGATGAAAAAATTGAATCACTTTGGCTCACCAAGTTTTGCTCTTACTCTCCAAGTCTCTCTCACTCTCTCAATCCTTCTCTAGTCTTTCCAACTCTCTCTTTCACAAGTTCGAAGTCTCCTTTCACAATGCACAAGTAAGTATTGAAGATGAGAGACACATATATATAGGAGGAACAAGGAGTTTGAGCCATGAAGGAGTAACTCGCATGCCTTGAGCGAGAGTTACATATGCCATTTAGGGAGGTATGCATGCCTTTGTAACGCATGCCATAAAGGAGGTAAGCTTGCCTTTGTAACGCATTCCATAAAGGAAGTACGCTTGCCTTGGAAGGAGAGAGAGTAACTTATGCATTGAAAAGTGCATAAGAGGAATCTTTTATGACGAGTCTTTAATGCGTGTAAGAGTGTAAGAGGAGTGCAACGAATCCATTAAAAGAGAGAGAGGGTAACACATCGTTAAGTGTGAGAGAGGGGTATGAGTGCCATAAAGGAGAGAGAGAGAGGTACGAAGTGGCATGATTGAGTGCCAAATAAGAAAGGTGACATGTATTTCCATTTTGATAATAATATTATAGTATCATAAGGATAATGCTAATAATAATATTACTGATAATATTGATGGTTATGTAAAAAATGAACAATTAAGATTGATTAACGATAAGTGATTTTCCATCATCTATACTTGATTACCAATTGAAGCAAGGTGATTTACTAATTTTGGAAAGTCATACTTGAAATGATAGACATGACTGTCTAATTTTAAAAAATCACTCACCTGTGTTCAAATCGCTGGAGGCATCACCCATACACCTGTAGTGTAGGAGGATACAAGCAATATGAATGCAAGTCCCATCACCAACTCTGGTCTCTGAAGTTTTTGTGTTTGGAATCAATTTGCAAGTAGTCTCACCTGTGTTCTAGAATTGTCATAATTGGGATTTTATTCAAGGAAATTCATCCCTTAGCTGCCAATTTTCAACATTAAGGAGGTTAATGATATGATATTTTGATCATTGTTTATTGGAGAAATTAGTTAATCTAAGAAAATAATCATATTTTATTGTAAGAGGTTGATCAAAGGACTCTATTTAAAGAGTATCTCCTTCACTCATTTCTCATTGTTGGATTGATAGGGAGAACCCTAAGCTTCGTTTAAGATCATGTAGAAGGTAGAATTGAAGGTACAAGCAAGTATATGTGAGGATTTCTTTCCACTCTTCTTATCTCTTGCATATTTTGGGTTTATGTTGAGTAACTATTGTATGTTCTTGATGGTATAAGCTCTAGAAGGAAAATCTTTGCACATGAGAAGAGACTAAGTGTGTGGTTGGCCCTCATTGGCTCTTGACATAACTGTGGATGTTGAGGATTATTTTGCTATAATAAAATATCTAATGTGGCACATGTTAATGGCTCATTTTATCTTATGTGGTCGTTACTGAAGATGTAAGTTATAACTTGGGCATGTATGTCATGTCTAACCATACTAACCATCATGGCACCATTTGAAGAAGGATACCTCATACCAAATATACCATCATATCATTGAAACACATAAGGTATAATTGGTGCTCTGCAAGTAATGTATCACTGGTCAAAATGGTGTTCCTGCAAGGATCTAGGGGCATAAGTAAATAACTGCATTATCCACTCTTCTCTAGAAGTCACATACATAGCCATTGAGGTATTTAGTTGGTAGAATCATAAGGCCCTAAGGGTAATCTGGGCAAAGTGTGTGTACCCATAAAATTGCCTATGCATCTGTCCAATGGTCATTCAATGTGATCAAAAGATGTCTGTACTACGCAACTGGGTGATGATAAAAAGCACAAATGTCACCTTATACAAATGAGGAGTAACACTTAAAATGAGGTGATTTCTGGTTCTCAGCATTAAAGAATTAAAACTTAATGTTTTGACAATCCTACTAGTTACTTCTGTTTTCATACCATGTGCAACGATGCTCTTGAGTTCACTATCTCCATGTGGATCTTTTGACTACCTTTTACTGTCCATTAACCTAGAGTGTAATAACAGAAGTTTTTACCATAATTTTTGTTTGATATAGTGATCTTCTAATGGGAAGGCATAGCCTTTGTTGCTCATTCAGTGGTCCATAAATGCAAGGATGAAGAAATGCCTATTTTCCTCTTTCTTAACAAAGTGGTGTTTGAACCATTGTAACTTTTTTGGAATGGAGATAATGTAAGAGACAAGGTGTATTATCCACAACGCTCACCTTGTGTCAATGTTAAATGTTGAATTTAATGTGATATTCCAAATGATGCTGGTAATGCCTTTTTAAGAGAAGTTAGTTCCAGAGCATTCAGCTATCTTCAACAGTTGAAATTCACTGATCAAATTTTCATAATACCTTAAGCTCCCTTTCATGGACAATATGTCTCTATCTAATTCAAGCACTCTTGCAAAACATGGCTAAATGAATCTTAAACACCAGTGGTCAGATATGAAGAGGTTTAGCAAATCAGAACTGCATCATGGTATATACTTTTCTTGTACCTAGTTTCCACCACGGAGAAACTTCTATTTTCTCCGAGTCCTTTCATATAATTGAGTTGACATGTTTTATGGAGTAAAAGTAAGTGTTCCTTGTACTTAAACATTGCTCCCTTTCCACATATTCTCCTACCCAAGTCCTCTAAATTTTGAAAATTTACAGCCCTGAGATCTTGTTTTGTGTTGTCGAAATACACATTGATTTTTTATTTTTTATATTGTGTATTTATTGTGTCTTAAAGATGTGAATGGTGCTCTTTCAAACTACACATAAAATCTCCACATAAATATGGGTCTATGAACCAGAAACTATTTTTTATTTCCATAATCTGAAATAAACAAGCAATTGATTTTTCAAATAATATACAGACATATATTTTATTCATCAGTAGAGAGTTATGCTGGTGTTTTGTTTGTGGCATGTCTTTGATTCCATGAAAGGCATGCTTTTGATTCCATGAAAGGCATGCCTTGAACAAATGGTAATGCATGGAAGAACAAATTAAATGATTTTTTTTGCTTTGATTGTTGATCTTTCACAATCTCAGGGCTTGTAGTTCTTCATGGTTCGAGATGTGTATTTTATCTTGATATTACATGATACACCAACATGCGATGTTACCATGCAGGTAGTTCGAGAACATGATGCATATGGGAGGGATGTTGAGCTTTTTAGGAGACCTTTATATGGAGAGGGAAAGGAAAAACCGACTACCAAAGGGACCAGGGGAGCAGAACTTGCTGAAGGTCTAGTGATTCAGGAAGGAGACTACAAACTGGTCAAGACAAGATTCAGTGCCTTCTTTGCAACAAATTTGCACAACCTTCTCCAATCTTCCGGCATTACAAGTCTTGTTGTTGTTGGTAAGTTAATGCTGAAACCTAAAGATTGCCATAGTTCCTCAACTTGTACCTACGACAACACTCTAGCATATCATAGGACAACATGTGTAAATTAATATCAATATTTCATAGAGGATGCAGGTAGGATTATACGAAGACATGTGATTTCATACTATTGCTTGGTGCTTGGCTTGGGAAACAACTTATGTAAGGGTTTCTTTAGTTGGTCTGTGTTACCACAAAATCTATCAGGCCTTGAAGAGGGAAACACTACAAGACAAAAGGCTAGATGAAGTGCTAACGATGGGGCGATGGCCCGCTGTCTCCACAGATAAGGCCCCCTACTCTTTATGGATTTTCACCAATGGCAGGAGTCCCGGTAGGATAGGATCACCTATGCAAGATATTCTAAGGTTGAGGTGTAGTTGATAGGCTAGAATCTCTTAAGAAAGATTCAAATTTCAGCTATAAGGTTTCACTAAGAAGCAATATGCTTTCTATAAGAGACCTAGAAAGGGAATGCCCAAGACCTAAGGTTTGTTGATTTTTCTTGATTATAGGAGTTTCGAAGGTCAAGGAAATGGAGAGAAAAGGATTTTTAAGATATAATTCAACAAGTACTAAGCTCATACAACCTTCAAGGAAGCCCTCAAGTTGAGGAGGAACAAGCTAGGTTTTCCCTCTCGGGGCAATACCTAGGGCAAAATATTTTATGGAGGAAACTTAAGTGGATGCCCACCAAATTTGTAGGTCAAGTATCCAAGGCCCTCCTCTTGGTGTTTAGGCTTTCAAGTCCCCACAAAACCTCTTCCCTAAAATTTCGCTCTAAGCCCTAGTTTGCTGTCCTAGCTTTAAAAGGGCTGAAATTTAAGGGGAAGAATTTAACATGAGAATGATCACCAAGGGCTTGGATACATGCCTTATCCTTTGGGCATATGGAGTCAAGGATGTGCTAGATAAGCTGAATTCGTTTCTAAGGAGGCCGAAAACTGATGCCCTAGGTATCAATTTCCAATAGTTACCCACTTCTAAGGAAAATGGAATTTGATGGAGAGTGATAAGAATTCCTCCACTAGGAACATTAATTACATGTTATACAATGAGTAACATATGCAATTCTCAACTAGATAGCTTTCAAAATTAATTTTCAACAGATTAGGGCATAAACAAGCATAATCTAGAAGAAGCAATTCTATACATTAGACAAATTCAAAATGATAATCTTCAACAATAGGCACTTATAAGATAACATGAAGTATATCCATCCATTCACCAAAGAAATAGCTCCAAAGAAAATCCCAAATAGCTTCGAAACATCAAAATGCATCTAAGATACTCCAATAGCAAAAAAAAAGAAACAAGTGCAAGTTTGTTCAAGAGGTCCGAATTCTCTAAATGTTATGACGATGAGAGATGAGATGATCTCTCTCCAATATATACATGTCCAATGATCTCTAATTTTAGCGTACTAGCCCATCAAACAATAAAATAATGGGAAAAAACTAAGTAAGGTCACAAGCCGACCTTATAGCCAATGTAAAATCATAATAAATCACCCACAAGAGGGCAAAAACTAAGTAAGGTCACAAGCCGACCTTATAGCCAATGCAAAATCATAATAAATCACCCACAAGAGGGCCGAAATACTGACGTCATGTATGCGTAGGCCTCTTGGAGGCATGCGTTGGGCTCCTTTAGTGCCAAACTGAGTGAAGAGGACTCCAAAAATCATGTTCTAGGGGTTGGCCCCTAGATCTCCATGCAAATCATCGTGTGGACCCCAATTTTGTGTTTAGGGCACAAAATGGGTCTCATGGGTCTCTGGGTGATAGAATAGCCTGATTTTGCTCCAACTTTGAGGGCTCAGAGGATGGTGCTAGCCCTCCCATGTCTCAAGGGGTGAGACAAACCTCATTTAGGCCTCAGAACAATAGCCAAACCATGTGCACAATGTTAAGCCGACTAGGGCATACTGGTCCAAGTGCATCATTTCATGAATAATGTGGGGCAATGTGTAGACTGCTAGGGGTGCTAAAGGTTCGGATGGAACGGAATGATGCTCTACAAGTGGAAGGAGTCCCTTGGCTCTCAACACCTCACTTGTAGGGTGTCATAATGTTCCTCTAGTGGACTTGGGCCCTAGTTAAGTTGCTTAATGTTGTCGCCTAGATTGTATTGGTACCACGACAACGCTCAGGACGGGGGCTATCACTCTGATCCCTGCCCACTCCTTTCTAGCTGTCTCCCAACAACAGGCTATGGGGTAGTCCCTATGGAATGAGGTGAAGGAAAACAAGTTGGAAACCAACTTGTTTGGGAGACATGGATGAGTGGCCTAGCCACTTGGTTGAATTTAAGCAAGATTGTTAATTTGATTAGATTTTGAAGTATGAGACCAGTGCCTTAATGGAGTCACAAATTCTTGCTTATAGTAAATTGGAACCAAATGGCCGGATGGACACCCGCTGCTTAAGATGATTGACTAACCTGAATGATGTGCAAACGTATGACCTATGTGTGATGCAGAGATCTTGGTTATTTTTAATTAAATGCCTAATCTAAATGTAACCTTCCCTTAACTATTTTGAAGTTGGGCTTCAAGGTAGGTTGTGGGAAGGAGGCCAATGTGAAATTTTATCTATTGCAGCTACTGGAAATAATTCTTCTCACTCAAAAATTAATTATGCATTTTATTTGCTATGGCAAATAACGAATAAAATAACAGTTGCAATTTTCACCATAAAAAAACTGCGGAAAATAAAATACTGGGAACTGAGAAATTCTAGCACACACAATTATTTCGACACAGTTATTTTTGGACAATTGTCCCCAGAAAAACCCAACTTGGGAAAACCGGTGCAACAGATGAGGGTTTTATTATTAATATTTAAGAACAATTTTGAGTACAATAATTTAGATTCCCAGTTGGCAATCTAATATGAGGAAAATACTAGCAAATATATTGTGAGAATGTTCTCTCACCCCACAACTATTTTCTGCCTCCAAAATAGCTCCCCCATCCTTTGCGCTGAGCTCCCCGCATCACCCTTGTTGAGAAATCTAGGGCAGTAGCATTAGGTGATTTCTCTTCTATTATTGACTACTTGTGAATGCTTTTTACTTCTTTAGATTAGGATCTTCTTATTGTTAGATTATTACTGTTCTTCTTCATCAAACAATAACCAATGCATGAACATAAATAGACAAGAGACACAGCATGTAGGCTATGAGCCAGGGCCAAAACCTCTCACTCTTTGAGAGGAAAACCCACACAAATTCTTCTTATAAAGATTCCAATTGACGAATACCAAGACCAAGACCCTTGACCTATTAGCCACTACAAGCCCAAGACAATAGTTCTCTGTCTTCTGCTCTTTTTTTCTTCTTGACTTCTCTTTTTCTTCGACCTTCAACGAACTGTAGATACATACCGAGACATATCAATGAAGTGTCACCAAAATGTGACCACTGTAGTAGCACCGAAATTCTTGTCACTATAATCCGAGTTCCCATATCGAAATACTTGTCCTCCAAACTTGACACTGCAAGCCATCCGAACTCGTTGACTGTGAGACAACATACTGTACCCTTATCATGCTTCTTTACCAAACTTCCCACTGCAGTTTATCTGACCTTATCACTGTATTTATTCATCCGAGTTCAGAGATGAATCCGAGCTTCTGTTGACTAATTTTAGTCCTAGACAAAACTCTGCATTCCCTTATCCTTCTTATGATCACACTACTACTGTCTATTCAAAGTTACAGTGACATCCAAACTAACCTCTTCCACTCTCCATCCGAAATCAGAGACATATGCAAAATTCTGTGTGTTCGAAATGTGAAGACCTTAGCCTTGTATATATAGTAGTTCATCCTAAATAATGAGCCAACTTGAGCATTGAGTAGATGTGTCTTTAATTAGGTAAGCCGACTGATCTTTACTTCGTTTGGAGGCCGACTTCAAGAGAGGAGGATTGTGCTTGTCTTTGGAAGGCTTCTAGACACTTTAATTGACTCATATACATTTTACACATGCTCAAGAAGAGCTCTTCATACATGAATTTAATTTTTTGACAAATCCTAAGGCTCTCAATGGGAGCCATCTAAAATAAATCTCTTGCTCATGAAACCCATGAAGCAAGGCATTACACTAATAATTTTATTTACTTCTTTTCATCATTTACAAAGATCATAATTACATGTCATTATGAAGTCCGAACCTAGTTGCATTTTACAACAACCCTCTGTGCAAAGCCTACACTGGCCCTCTATAGATTTCGGCCTTCCCTCCTTCAACTCTTCGGGGAACTGGAAATCGTCCTCCCGGAAAGCTACTTCTCTCTTCTTCCACCTGCTACACACCCTCTGACTCTATCTTCTCTGCTAAGCTGCTGCTACTGAGAAAATCGAACTGCCTGGGCAACTGAGTATATGCACTGGATGATTTCTCCATTACCACATCAGCTTCCTCTTATAATCCACTGTTGGAGCACCAATGACAAAGATTAAAACTTAATCAATGACTAGGATTATCTTTGGATCTATTCGTCTGAGTTTCTAGATGATTCTCACCTTATCTCAATTAATACTGATTAATTAACAATATTCCCTAAGTTTAGACCTAGGAAATATTTAAAAACGGTTAATAATCTAATTGAGACATTTATAGGCGGAATTTCCAGAAATGATTTTTGGAGTTTGAACTTTGGAGATCTCATGTATTCTAGCCTCTCCACAAAATTTCGTGGCTAGAACACATCCAATGCTACAAAAACTAACACTCCCTTTTAGCGAGGAATGTGTTCTAGTGCTGTATTGCACATCCTGTTACATCACCCTGTCTCTGTATTATCTCCTGTCACGCTGCTGATGTATGGTTGCTGCTGCCCACCAACCATTGCGCAACTCTGATATGCGCTGCATCTGTGCTGCTGCTGACGCTGCCATACTGCTGCCATCACTGCATCTGCACTGCAACTCCCTCTTCATCTGTTGCTGCTGCAATTGCAACACTTGCAACTGAAAAGCAACCAAAATATCCTGTCCCTGCTACTGAAATGGGTTCTCCACCATACCCATTTGTTCTCTAAAATAGATGAACTTAGCTCTCCCTAGAGTTTTCGTGAGTATATCGACAACTTGCTCTTTTGTGGGAACATACTGTAGCTAGACTGCTCCACGTTGTACACAATCTTTGATGAAGTGACACCGAATATCGATGTGCATCGACCTATCATGAAACAATGGATTCTCAGAGAGCTTTATGCAACCCTGATTATCACAATAGACACTGGTTGCCTCCATCGTCTGCTTGAACAAGCTTACTAGCAGCTTCCAAAGCCATATAGTTTCACACATAGCTGTGCTGACTACCATATATTTTGCTTCCGTAGAGCTCAGTGCTACTGACTTTTGCTTCCTGCTACACCAAGAAACCATCCCTGATCCAACACTGAAGCAGTACCCAGAGGTACTTTTCCTGTCCACTGAACTGCCTTCCCAATCTGCATCTGTGTACCCATAAAATCTGACGTCATCTCCTCGAGTATATTTCAACCCATACTCGACTGTGCCGCGAATATATCTCAGAATATGCCTCACTGCTGCCCAATGTACCCTTTTCGGTTCTACCATGAATTGACTAAGGGTATTGACTGCGAAGCAGATATATGGCTTAGTGTTGACCAGATACATGAGAGACCCAATGCGCTGTCTGTATAAGGTGGGCTCGACATTCTTGTCATCTAATGTATCTATCTTTTTCGAGTTGGTAATCATGGGCATAGACATGGATTTGCAATCTTGCATTTTCAACCTCTTCAAAATAACTGTAGCGTATATTCCTTGCCCAAGGAACATCTTCCCATCCTTCTGCCACACTTCCAATATCCTTCATGTCAAATTCTACTGCCAGGTTCCTCTTGCAATCCTCTATGAGCCCTGATGATCCTGTCAAAAAGAGATCATCCACATACAAAACTAGAATGAGAGGCTCATCCTCTACCATCAAATAGTAAAGGTTGGGATCTGCGTCACTCTTGACGAACCCCATCTGCTACAAGTAGGTGTCAATTCTATCATACCATGCCCTAGGAGCCTGCTTGAGCCCGTATAGAGCTTTCTTCAATTTGTACACATGCATGCGTCTCTCCTGAGTCTCAAAGCTCTCTGGCTATTCTATGTACACTTTTTCCTCTATCACCCTGTTCAAGAAGGTTGTCTTGACGTCCATCTAGTGAATCTGCCATCCCATCTGATCTGCTAGAGATATAATTGACCAGATAGAAGTGTATTTGGCAACTGGGGCGAAGGTCTCCTCATAATCTATCCCTTCTTTTTGTGCATACCCCTTTGCCACGAACCTATCCTTATACTTTTCCACACTACCGTCTGCCGCATAATTGATCTTATAGATCCATCTCGAACCTACAACTGATCTGTCTTTTGGCCTTGGCACTACCTCCCAAACATCATTCATCATGATAGAGCTATACTCTTCTGCCATGGCATCTACCCACACCTGGTGCTGTGCGGCCTCCTGAAAGCTGGAAGTTTCGGCAACCTAAGCTACCAATGCTTGGTACTTGTAAGATTGTCTGCGCTATCTCTTGCTCGCCCTAGGAGTTCCAATAAACTCCTTTGCATCTCTTAATGTCTGACAAACCTCTCTGTTGGCTCGACCACTAATCGTGGGAGGTTCTGCCAACTCCTCCTCATCCTGTCTCTGCTGCTCCATCTACTGAGAACTCCTCGGATTTCCTGCACTTGAGGAAATACTAGTACTGGTCACAGTACTTGACCCTTGTGATTGTCCTCCTGCCTGTCCCACTGGCTTCCCTTGTGGCTTCCCCTGCTGTTGGACTAAAGGAGCTTTTGCTCATTGATTCTGATCACTTGCAGGCATCTCACAAGACCTCTTGAAAGCTTGGTCCTCCATGAACTTCACATATCGCCTCACTACTATCTTCCTATTGCTAGGAATGTAGATTTTGAATGCCTTTGAGGTTTTGCTGTACCCAACGAAGAACCCCTTCTCTGCAGTTTGATCTAGTTTGGTCCTTTTATCATCTAGCACGTGACAATAAGCAATGCTGCCAAAAATTCTGAGGTGGCTAACTTCTGGCTTCTTCCCTGTGAAGACTCCTTCTGGCGTTTTCTTCCCCAATGCTCTATGAGGAGTCCTGTTCTGAATATACACTATCGTGTTACATGCTTCTGCCCACAGAAATATGGGTAGATCCTGGTCATATAACATAGCCTTTGCAGCTCCAACAATGGTTCTATTTTTCTGCTCCGCTACACCATTCTACTGTGGATTATATGGAGTTGTCCATTCTCTCTTAATGCCTTCCTTCGCATATAAATCTGTGAAGTCTTTATCAATATGTTATCCACCATTATTTGAGCGAAGCACCTTGATCTTATTCCCTGTCACATTCTCCACGAGAGCTTTAAACTCTCTGAAACGATTGAAGACCTCATCCTTGGTCTTCAAGAAGTAGATCCAAGTTTTCCTGGAATGATCATCAATAAAGGTGACGAAATATTCGACACCGCTGAGAGCTCTAGTGGACATTGGGCCGCAAATATCTGAGTGTATAAGTCCTAACATGCCATCATCTTTGTTGTCACTTCCTGGAAATGCCTTAGCATACTTCCCAAGTACGCGTCCTCTGCATACATCATCGTGTTCAGTGCCAAGTTCAGGAACCCCTGTTACCGTTTCTTTGAGCATCCTAAGTGCTCCATGGTGTAGATGTCCCATTCTCTTGTGCCATAACTCATTCAACTCCTTCCCACTGCTACTGTCACTGCCTATCAATGTCATTGGCGAATTGATTTGTAACTAGTACAACTTGTTACTTCGAACTCCAATCTGTCTTACCTTTTTCCAACTTGGGTGTTTAACATACACTTTCTTCTCTACGAAGTGAATATCATACCCCTTATCCTATAACTGGGATATTGAAATCAGGGTCATACCCAATCTTGGCACATGCAATACATCTGTAGCGCTGTTGCTTGCTCTTGACTCCCCCTGACAATCTATGGTGCATCTCCTTACTGGAGTACATTTTGTTTTGTTTCCCATAGTAATCTGGAAGTCCATTTGCTCCTCTTTGTAGCTAGAGAAATATTCTCTAGCCCCTATCATGTGAGTTGATGCTCCACTGCCTATATACCAGACTCCTTGTGAAGCTGATCCGGCTAAGCAAGCAAATTCGTCTTCCAATCTAGAAGACAAATCTGAAGTCTCTTGATTGTTACTTCTGTCCATGGCTATAGAAAAATTTAGTGTGTATAATAATCCATCTTTAATAATACATAACCCATATCGATATTGAGGGCACAAGAATATTAGTATGCATATGATAGATACACATGCATGTATCGCATGCATTACATTAGTATACATAATTGGCTAATATTAAAAAAATATCTAATTCTAGGGTAACAAATTGATTATTGAAATAAATACCTAACTCACCAGAATATAGTGAATATCTTGAGTGGGGGTACTTAATGTGTACCACCATCATATATATAAATCTATTATGTAAAATAAAAGATGAATGCAATGTATTGTACAAAATTCAAATACAAAGGAAATATAATATATATCTATAGGGAGTTTGATCTTACAATAGAATAGAAACCTGGTACATAACCAATCTCTAAAAAACCCTACAGAATGACGGCTCTTGAACTTCAAGAGTTACAAATCTAGCTGAAGTAACTACTGAATATAGGACACATCCGACCTAGTACCTCGCCTTGGGGTGCACCTGTAATTTTTGTCAAGAAGAAGGATGGTTCCTTGCAACTATGCATAGGCTATCAAGTCTTAAATCGAGCTACAATAAAGAATTGGTATCCAATGCCTTGAATTGATGACCTCTTCGACCAAATGAAAGAAGCTTCTGTCTTTTCAAAAATTGATCTACGATCAGGTTATCATCAACTAAGAATTAAGGAAAGCGATATCTCTAAGACCACATACCGAACACGCTTCGGGCATTATGAGTTCACATTGGTATCATTTGTGTTGACCAATGCACCAACAATATTCATGAACCTTATGAATAATGTTTTCCACAAATATCTCGATCAATTCGTATAAGTCTTCTTAGATAATATTCTCATCTACTCCAAAAATGAGAAAAAGCATGAAGAACATTTGCGAATAGTATTATCTTGTCTTAGGGAACACCAGTGATATGGAAAGTTACCAAAGTGTTCATTCTTTTAGAAGAAGATTCATTACCTAGGTCATAATATATCTGGTGAAGGGATCTCAGTAGATCCTGAGAAAGTAAAAGCAATCATGGAATGGCGATATCAAAGAATGCACATGAAGTGCGAAGTTTTATGGGTTTAGATGGATACTATCGAAGGTTTGTAGAAGGGTTCTAAAAAATTGGAAAGCCTATCACAACCCTCCAGCGTAAGGGAGTTAAGTAAAAGTGGACCGAAGAATGTCACAAAGCATTCTCTGAACTTAAAAGACTATTGACCAGTGCACCAACCTTGCGAGTCCCTGATATGGAGAAAGATGTTATTGTATGTACTGATGCATCAAAGCAAGGATTAGGTGTTGTACTAATGCAAGAGAGAGGAGTAATAACGTATACTTCAAAGAAATTAAAGCCTCATGAAGAAATCTATGCCATGCACGATTTAGAGTTAGCCGCTGTAGTGCTAGCTTTAAAGATATGGAGACATTACCTGGTAGGGAGAAGCTTTATGCTCAAAAGCGACCATCAAAGCCTACAATATTTGTTTACCCAACGGGACTTGAATGCTAGACAAAGACGATGGAGTGAATTCCTAAGTGAGTATGACTTTGGAATTTCCTACATAAAAGGGAAAGAGAATGTAGTGGCAATGCTCCAAGTAGAAGACTAAGAATCGTTTTCCTCATACCTATCAAGGTAGACTTGAGGGAGCAAGTACTAGTACATCTCTTTAACGACAATTGGTATATAAAAGTGAGATCCAGACTTGATAGTAAAAATATAAAAGAATCTAAGTTTGAAGGATATGAACTAGAAGATGATGGAATTTTGTGATTCCATGGAAAGATATACATACTTGATAGTGGGGATCTCCGAAACACCATTCTTAAGGAAGTTCATAGAGCATTGTATTGTGCACATCTTGGAAGAAATAAAATATATGTTGATACAAATAAACTCTCTTTTTGGGCAGGCACGGAACGCGATATTGTTCAATTCGTTGCAAAATGTCTTGAATGTCAGTGAGTGAAGGCTGACCATTGTCATCCAGCAAGTCTCCTGCAACCTCACGACATTCCTATGACCAAATGGGAGGTGATTTCTATGGATTTTATCGTCGGGCTACCTCTTACTCCACAAAGGCATAATGCCATTCTGGTTGTGGTGGACAAGTTAACAAAAAGTGCTTATTTTATTCCCATAAGAGATACTTATGAAGTTGCTGATATAGCTCAGGTATTTATAAATGAAATTATCAGATTTCATGGAGTACCTAAGAAGATCATATCAGATAAAGATTTACGATTTACTTCAAGATTCTGGACTTGTATGTAGTCATCCTTAGGAACTCAACTAAATTTAAGTATAGCTTATTATCCTGAGACCGATGGAAAAACATAAAGGGTGAACCAAGTAGTAGAAGATATGCTAAAAATGTACGTTATGGACCAACAAACACACTGGGAAAAGTATTTTCCCTTAGTTGAATTTGCATACAATAACAATTACCACAGTTCAATCGAGATGCCTCCATTTGAAGCATTGTACGATAGACCTTGTAGAACACCATTACGTTGGGACAGGTCAAAAGATTGGGTGATAGTAGGGCCAAAATTAATTCAAGAGATGGAGGAACAGGTAAAACAAATTAAGCAACGATTAAAAGAGGCATAAGATAGACAAAAGAGTTATGTTGATGCTCGTAGGACAGATAGGAATTATAAAGTAGGAGATCAGGTTTTCATCCGCATTAGACCAAACAAAAGCACTATCCAATTTGGAAAAGTGACAAAGTTGTCACCCCGATTTATTGGGCCATTCAAAATCCTGGAAAGAGTTGGACCTGTCGCCTATCGCCTTGCACTGCCACCCCATTTGCATAAAGTTCATAATGTATTTCATGTATTTTTATTAAGACATTACATAGCTGACAAATCTCACAACCTTCAATGGAAGGAACTGTAGATATCAGACAAGGGAACCATTCGATCGAACCATTACGTATACTGGAACGTAGGATTCGACAACTAAGGAATCACCTGGTAGACCAAGTTAAGGTCAAATGTGACAAGTATAGCCCTGGATCGACTATCTGGGAAGATATAGAGACCATATGCCAAAAATGCCTCGACTTGTTTTAATTTTGAAGCGCTTAAAAACCTTAGTTTGTATATCTTTACTTCATTTTGGCTGTATATTTAAGACTATTAAATTTGAACCGTTCTATACTTACGAAGGATTACATGTAAGAATAATTTCAAATTGTTTAACATTGCTAGTACATGGATACCAATATGGAATATGTTATTTGCTTAACATTGCTGGTACATGGATACCAATATGAAATATGTTATTTGCTTAACATTACCGGTACATGGATACCAATATGAAGTCTATTATTTGCTTAACATTGCTGGTACATGATATTAATATGAATTATGAATTATATTATAAATGTGATGTCTCTAATTTTATTTGATGAGATATAAATAAAAGAATGACAACACTTGACTGCTTAATACAAAAGTTAACTTGCTGATACATTGACTAGACATAACCAAATGTGTTATATGAATTTAAAGATCAATCTCATAAATGGTAACACGATAGAAATACAAGGAACTATTATTTCAATACATTAATTTTTGAATATATTGATGCATATGTTATAATGCGTGAACAAGTGTTTACATTGCAGATAATATCGTTACCAAAACGACTACGTGATGGCAAAAACTCCAAGAAAAAATGAGGCTTAATGAGATTTCATGATAGGGTGTTGACCCTAGTCCTACTGAGAGGGGTAGAGGTGTCCCTCACCGTTTATTCTGCAAAACCTGGAGTTATGGGAGGATTGTGCAAATCATGCTCCCCTAGACGTGTGATGATGATTGCTGGATGCCCACTGGGAAATTAGGTCGATATAATCGATGCTGTCACCCTTGAGGTTTATGAATGGTTAGATCAGTATAGTTGATGCCATGGCATATCCCAGTAGAGGATAGATAGGATGGGAGCAGAAGAGATTAGGAATGATAGGATGATTTTAGAATAGCTTGGGAACCCCACTGAGGTAGGGCATGACTATTAAAGTTGTAAACCTATAAATGTTCAAAACACAAAATTTTAAAATATTCTCACATTAAATGAGTATTCAATCACATGACATAATCCTTACATGATTACATTAATTGCTAAAATAATGACTATTATACTATATAAACCCTAACTTCAGGACAAAGTTTCTGAAGGAGTGTATGTAATGACCCATCTTTAATAATACATAACCCATCTCGATAATGAGGGCACATGAATATTAGCATGGATATGAGACACGCATATGATATGTACATATGCATGTATCACATGCATTGCACTAGTATAGATAATTGGCTAATATTAAAAAAATGTCTAATTCTAGGGTAACAAATTGTTTAATGAAATAAATATCTAACTCACCAGAGTATAGTGAATATCTTGAGTGGGGGTACTTAATGTGTACCACAATAATATATATAAATCTATTATTTAAAATAAAAGTAAATGCAATGTATTCAAATACAAAGGAACTATATAATATTTGTATACATATACATTATTCATTTTACAAACTAAAAAGGAAGTTATGATAATATATATATTATTCTAACTAAAGAAACTATCATATATAAACTATATAAAATGAAATTAAATAAAGGAATTAAATATTAATTATGTTTCAAACTAAAATCACAATATTATAAAGTCAGGTAATACAAATAAAAGGGAATACAAGTGATGTAATACAAATAATTACATATAATTCATAAGGTATTCATGAAGTCTGGGTGTCAAGAGAAGGTGGTGACCGCCTTTGCTAATTCTCGAAGATACCTACTGGAAGGCGGTGGAGAGGCGGGGCAGTGAAGGAACTGTGGTGATATAAGGAGAAGGGGTGCGACTTAGAAGGGGATCTTTCAGGAGGAGCAAAGAGGATTTTTTCCAACAGAGAGTTACAGACAGAGTGAGGATCACTGAGCCTTGATTGTTCTTAAAGATTTTGGGCACGGGGGCCAGAGTGCTGCGTTTTGAAGTATTATGGAGTTAGGTACCGAGGTTGTGCCCAGTTTGGTAGGGAGGTTTTGGTCATTTTGGTAACATGAGTAAATTGAGTGCGACAACAACGCGGGATCGAATTCAAACTCGGAAGCCAGGTATGTCTCTGTGAATTAAAGTGATAAATTCGGTTTAAATTTGTAGCTGTTAGAATCTGAGAAATTTATTTGGTAAGGTTATTACAATGTGCTATTCCTCTTTTCTGCCCGACGTGGATTCTGCTTCTGAAGCTTGTAGCAAAAACCCTCTGCATCCAACCAGGGATCTGCTAAGCGAAAATCTGCGCTGAAACTGCTCCCTCTAACGACTGGAATCACTAATCTGGGCAATTCGATTTTCCTAGCTCCATTCAACTGAAAATCAAATTGCTTCCCTGGCAACTCGGCCTGCCTGCTAATGGACTGCGTTGCCTCTTAAAAATTTCAGCCTGCTGCTCCCTTTGTGCAACGAAATTTTCCTCTTCGCTACTGAGCTTCCCAGCTGATCACTTATGCTCTGATACCATGTGAAATTTTAGTTATTGCAGCTACTGGAAACTATTCTTCTAACTCAAAAATTAATTATGCATTTTATTTGTTACAACAAATAACGAATAAAATCACAGCTCCAATTTTCACCATAAAAATACTACAGAAAATAAAATACTGGAAATTGAGAAATTCTAGCACACACAATAATTTCGACACAATTATTTTTGGACAATTGTCCCCGAAAAAACCCAACTTGGGAAAACTGGTGCAACAGATGAGGGTTTTATTATTAATATTTAGTAGCAATTCTGAGTACAATAATTTAGATGCCCAGCTGGCAATCTAAATTGAAGAAAATACTTGCAAAAATATTGTGAAAATATTCTCTCACCCCACAGCTATTTTCTGCCTCCGAAATAGCTCCTTGTGTCACCCTCTGCGTTGAGCTCCCTGCGTCACCCTCTGTGTAGAGCCTACACTGGCCCTCTGGAGATTTTGACCTTCCCTCCAACTCTTATGGGAACTAGAAATCTTCCTCTTGGAAAGCTACTGCTCTCCTCTTCCACCTATTACTCACCCTCTGGCTCTATCTTCTTTGCTGAGCTGTTGCTACTGAGAAAATCGAACTTCCTCGACAACTGAATATATGCACTCTATAATTTGTCCATCACCATATCGACTTCCTCTTATAATCTACTGTTGGAGCACCAACGACCAAGATTAAAACTTAATTAATGGCTAGGATCATCTCTGGATTGATCCGTATGAGTTTTTAGATGATTCTCACCTTATCTCAATTAACACTGATTAATTAACCATATTCCCTAAGTTTAGACTTAGGAAATATTTAAAAACCGTTAATAATCTAATTGAGACACTTCTAGGCAGAATTTTCAGAAATGATTTCTGGGTTTTGGAGATTTCATGTATTCTAGCCTTTCCACAAAATTTCGTGGCTAGAACACATCTGATGCTACAAAACTTAATAGCCAACAAGAAGCAGACTAAGGCCTAATTAACGATACTTTCTGTTGTGCTCCTATCACTTGATGCTTCCGGCACTGCAGAGACTATGGCTCTGACGACGACAAGGTCACCGCGTTAACCACCGAAGAGTTGTCAAGGCCCCTCAAGCTAAGTGAGAAGGGTTTCCCTATGTTTCTATCAACCTAGCTTATGCTAGGAGGTAAGTTATTAGTGCAATCTAGATCTAGTATGCTTATGTAGGAGATTATGAGTGAGATTTGTCTTGAGTTAAGATTGTTTGAGTTATTTAAGTACTCAGTGAGAATCTTCTTATAGCAAGAGTAGTTAACAATATTAAAATGTCAAGCCTTAAACGAGACAGATGCTTAGAGATACAAGTGTAAACTTCTACAATATGCCACAAGATACCAATGAACTTAAGATGCCAAACTTCTTTAGATTATAACAATTATCCAATTAGACGCCACAAGATCAAAGACTTAGAACTTATAAAAGAGTGCAAAGTTAGACAACCAAGACGAGATAAATCAAATTTCAGATTTATGACAATTTAATTCAGAAAATTCAGAGTTTATCAATCTTATGAGAGCAATAAGGAAATGCTAAGTCAACAATGCTTGTGTTTGCCCAATATCACAAAAATATGCCCAATTGCCAAGTAAGCTTAGTTAACTGAAAAATCAGAGGTATTAGGGCTTTTAGGTATGTTTTCAGTGAATTTTTCAGATTTGAAATATCTATAAAAATAGTAAATAAATCGCAGATCAACAAGCTAATGAAGCCCAAAGACAATGCCCCAGATGTCAAAAACTAGTAAAATTTCGCCAAACTTGAAAAATCAATTTTTGGAGTTATTTAGAGGATGTTATTCAGAAATTTTAGAACTAATATGTTATTACAGCAGTGAAACAGTGATAGATCAACAAGCTAGTGATATTGAAGATGATGCCCAAAATCCTTGTTAGCCCCCTATACTACTAGTGTAACCCCTTATTGTTACTAGTACAATCCCCTTATTATATTGATGTACCCATGTAGTGCTCATATTGTTACTATTGTGCCCCATAGAAGCTCACTATTGTTATTATTGTGCCCTTACATTATTATTGTTATGTCGGCTCTGATTATATTATGACCCCTTAGACTCCTATATATAGAAAGGAGGTCTTTTCATTTGTATCATCAAAGAATCATTCATTTGTGTAATGTAAAGGAGGTTGCCTCCTCGAAGAGGCTCAATTTTAAGGCGTTGATCTATCTTTTCTATCTTTTTGTGAGTTAGTTCCATAACATTTGGTATCAGAGTTTTGGATTCTAGGGTTTCGCTGCTCCAAATAGGTCATCGTGGCATTTTCACTATAACTTTTTTTTAACTTTTAACTTTTTTTTTTGACGTTTCAGAAGCAAAAAAAAACCCATTTGAGACGAAATCGCACTGAATCTCGGGTCCAAATTTCAGAGCTTTTCGCGCTATATTTGCGGAGATATGATTTGAGGAAGTTGGTCTTTTTGCTGACTCCTGAATTACATTCCAAACAGGTGACCTGGGGAAAATCATCATAACTTTCTCTCTAAGCATCGGATTGAAATTTTGTAAGAAGGTACAAAAAGAGGACGGACTGTAGTTTCTTGTATATATTTTTCAGAGCCGGCACGTCGTACAAGTTCGCTCTACTGAACAAGTCTATAATCAGGTCACTATGGGAGATTTGGCATAACTCTTCCTTGGAGAATCCAATTTGGATCAGACTAGTGGCATTGGAAAGATGACACAAAGGGCTACTGCAGGTCGCAATTTCAGAACTTAAAGATCCGAAAGTATAGAGTTATAGTCATTTCAAGATTGAGCTCTTAAAATCAAGAAAAAACAAGATGAAGAAGTTTGATGGCAAGGATCAGGTAAATTGGATACTTCAAATGGAGCAATATTTTGATCTACATGGTGTACCATTGTTACAAAAGGTATGTGTTGCATCTTCATATTTAGAACCGGATCAATTTTTATGGTATAAGGGCTTTGTTCTCGTAAACAACTTGTTACGTGGTCAATTTTCATGGAGGAAATGATAGCACATTATGAGGATACAAAGAGCAACACCACAACAATTGGAAAGAGTAAAAGGGCTTTGTTAGATATTGGAAAGTAAAATTATGGCAACAAGGAAGTCTACCCCTCACAACTATAAAGATGGAAGTGTGGTTTCTCCTAGCCTCCCACAACCTACAAGGGTTACACCACAACAATTGGAAGAAAAAAGAGAAAAAGGGCTTTGTTACAATTGTGATAGAAAATGCACTAAGGTCATAAGTGTGCTGAGAAGAAATTATTTTACATAGAGTATGAAGAGGAGGAAGAAAAGGATCAAGAAACATCAAAAGAAGAGGATATACGCCAAGACCTAAACCCAGAGAAAGAAGAAATGAATCAGACCATATCTTGTAAAGCATTGGCAAGAATTACCACTCCTCAAACTCTCAAGATAGAAGGACATAACAAGACGAAAAAGGTGCAAGAAGTGAAAGATCACATCGAGAAAGAAGAAATGAATCCAACCACATCTTGTAATTCATTGGTCGGAATTACCACTTCTCAAACTATCAAGATAGAAGGGCATATCAAGAAGAAAAATGTTCAAGAAGTGAAATATCACATCGAGCATCAAGAAATGAATCCGACCATATCTTGTAAAGGATTGGAAGAAATTACCACTCCTCAAACTCTAAAGATAGAAGGACATATCAAGAAGAAAAAGGTTCAAGCAGTGAAATATCACATTGAGCATCAACAACAAGTTCTCCAACTTTTAAAGGATAACACCACTTTGGTGCAAAATCGAATGAAACAACAAGTAGATCAACATTGTAGTGAAAAATGTTTTGATGTAGGTGATTGGGTATTTTCACTGCTACATCTCAAGCAAGCTATTTATGAGAAGGAAATGTTGGCAATACTATATGCACTTAAGAAATGGCGACCTTACCGGATGGGAAGACACTTAAAGGTAAAAATGGATCATGATAGTCTTAAATACTTTTTAGAACAACTATTATCTTTAGAAGAACAAAAAAAAATGGGTCACAAATATGTTGGGTTATGACTTTGACATCATCTATAGAAAAGGGAAGCAAAATTTTATTGCAGATGCACTCTCAAGAAAGGATGAGGATGTGGAAGCATTGTTTTGTGCTATTTCTATTATCCAACTAGATTGGATAAACGAAGCAAGGGATGAATGGAAGAAGGACGAAGAAGTATGGCCACTTATTCAAAAGTTGCAAAAGATCCCAATTCAAACAATATTGCCAGAAATTGAAGAGGAAGGAAAAATCATATTGGAACTTGGAGCAGTCACAGAAACAAAAACCCGACAGCTACGAAATCGATCAATTTCAGAGTACCTCATCAAGTGGAAGAACTTACCCGCTGAAGATTCCACATGGGAGGACAAGAATTTTATACAGAAGCATCAAGAACTACTCAAGCGTTGATGACAACACTTTTTGAAGGAGAGGGGCATGTTAGGCCCTTATACTACTAGTGTAACCCCTTATTGTTACTAGTACAACCCCCTTATTATATTGATGTATCCATGTAGTGCCCATATTGTTATTATTGTGCCCCATAGAAGCCCACTATTGTTATTATTGTGCCCTTACATTATTATTGTTATGTCGTCTTTGATTATATTATGACCCCTTAGACTCCTATATATAGAAATGAGGTCTTTTCATTTGTATCATCAAAGAATCATTAATTTGTGTAATGTAAAGGAGGTTGCCCCCTCAAAGAGGCTGAATTCTAAGGCGTTGATCTATTTTTTCTAGCTTTTTGTGAGCTGGTTTCATAACAATGCCTAAAAATAGTAAAATTTTGCTGAAAACTAAAAATTCAAAATTTTTGACCTTAATTAAAAATGTGTTTTAGTTATATTTAGATCTGAATTTTGCAATTATGCAGTCAATTCCAGAAAGCTTTAAAGTGCCAAATTCAAGATACCCAAGTGACCAAAACGTGTGAAAATTTAGATTTTACAGTTTCTAAGTGATTTTGACCATTGAACATGCGATTTTAGGGCTTAAAGATTATTGATTTGATTCCTATGGTAAAACTAAAGCAAGACAAAGGTTTAGAGGTCAAACCCTAGGTCCAAGGCCTTGAAGATCCCATGGTTGAAATTCATTGAAACTTTAGGATCAAGTTGTTGCTTGAAAAATATGAATTTTGAGACCTTAAACCCTCAAGGGCTTAGATATAGCTCTTCTCCCCCTTGATTTATTGATCCAACCTGCAAAAATGGAAATAAAAACACCCAAACCCCAAATATATACAAAATAAATCTAAAAACCCCAACCCAATTTAGAAGAATAATTTACAAATAAAATTACAAAATTATTTACAAATTATACAAGGGTTTGTTGATTTCTGGTAGCATCAGATGTGCTCTAAGTCTCAAAGTTTGCAGGGAGGCTTGGGCACATGTATTCCAAAGAACCCAGAAAGCGTTTTGGGAAATTCCACCTAGAGACAATTTTATTAAAATAATTAATTATTTTTAATGAGACCCTAAGTCTAAACTTAGGAAATTAAAATAATTACTGGGTATTAATCTAA
This sequence comes from Pinus tabuliformis, assembly GCA_031772625.1. Classification (NCBI taxonomy): domain Eukaryota; kingdom Viridiplantae; phylum Streptophyta; class Pinopsida; order Pinales; family Pinaceae; genus Pinus; species Pinus tabuliformis. The sequence continues at coordinate 311,050,293 of CM062816.1, read as the reverse complement.
CTGTGGGTGTAACTTCTAGAAGAAGACGAGGATCAAGCAGAAATGATCTTAGCCATTGATTAACTTCTAATTTGGGCCATTGAATGTCAACAAGAAGATTATTTAAGGAGGCTTGAGGGTCATTTGGAAGACACACAAAGAGTTGATAAGTTAGATGGAATTGCTGAAGCTAGAGCAGTGCATTGTGTTAGGTTCCTATACCAATAGGAGTCATAATTTTTGAATGACTGAGATTAAAACTTGTAATATGTATGTACCTTTGCTTTCTGCAAATGTTTTCCATATTGAAAAATCAAAAAATAAAAAGAGGGTATGTCCTAAAAGAGAAATCAAAGGACAAAAAGAATAAGAAAAGGTCCAAAAAAATGAAAAATATGAACCCCAAAAACAAAAGACCATGAAAGTGTGCAAGTCAAAATGCCACTAATCTTTACTTTATGCATAATAATGATTGTGTTCAGCTTGTTATTCATGCCACAATCCATGGTAATCAAACTATTTAATCTTGATTATGCCATGTTTTAAATTTAATGTTGATAGTTAGAGAATAAAATATGACCAAACTGTTTAATCTTGACAGATCATTAGATAGGTAGAGTAAATAAAAGGAGCTCAACTGTTTAATCTGAGCCCTTGGATGTAATAAGGTTAGATTTAGTTAGTTTACTATTGTAAAGAGAAAGAAAAATGTTTGACAAGGGTTTGCTAGCTCAAATGCACCCTAATAAAGAGAAGTGAAAATGGTAGGATGAGTAGATGGGTAAGTAGAAAAAAGGTTGTAGAAGTATGATGATTGATTAGACAAAAACATATTTATCATTTACATCATAAAAGTTCCAGATATCAATGAAAAATCAAGCATGCCAATGATTTACAAAGTCAGTTAATTAACTTCCCCCTTTCATTTTACCCCTTTCCTTTACTAACCCATTATAAAGTTCTAAGTACTTGAAAACCCAAAGTCAAAGGGGCTCAGAGCATTTCTCTGACTTTTGGAGGGACCAGACCCTCGGCTCAATGATTTAGGGATAACAAGTACCATATTCCCCCTACAAAAAGTCATTCCCCCTTCAGTTCATTCATTTTCCCTAATAATACTCCTTTCCTAAGGTTAAAATACTTTTACCTAGGAAAAGTATTTATCCCCCCACATAAATCATTTTCATATCAAAAACCCACAAAAACACCTTATCCTAAGTATTTATGTTAATATTGGAAAAGCATTAAAACGTGAAAAATCATTTACTTAGGGTATTGTGCCCCTTTCCGCTCATTTTATTAATTACTAATTTTATTTATTAAATCCTGATAAAACCCGTTTCCCCGTATATATTTAACTCCTACATATAAATTAACCCTACCCTTAGTTTAAATATAAACTATAATTTCACCCAAACCCCGAAAACCCACTAACTAATCGATCTGCGATTAAGTTAGGCAAAAACCCAATTAATCCCTCCGCTAATGACCCCGACGCCTTAACCCCGCCTTAATCCATCATTAACTCAAATACCGCCGCACTTAATCACCCGCCAGGCCCCCCCGTTAGCCTTCGTGCAACTTCCCCGCCCTATCACCGTGCGATCATCTTCCTTCACATTCGACGACCCTTATCATATCGGGCGGACCCGACGTCTTAACAATACTTGCCCGATAAAGCTGTTTTCCGCCGGGTGTTGAAGTACCGGAGGACAGGTGGTTCCCTTAGGCTTTGATCTTTGGCCTAGGGAAAAGTGTCCAAAAGAATTTAATTTTTCTCCTAAAGTGACTTTATAATTTTATAAAGTTAAATCTAATTTAAAAGTGACTTTAAGTGATAAAGTTATTAAGTCTAATTTTAAAGTGACTTTTATAAAGTCAATGAAAAATTAGAAAGGAAAAGTGACTTTGGAAATAAATGACTAAGTGGGTCTTTATTAAAGTGGGGTGAATTAAAAAATAGAAAGTGAGATTTAAATGAGCATTTAATCTCAGCCATTGATCTAAATCTATTTCAGCCATTGGATTTAGAGATCACCCAAAAGTCACTTGGATCACCCAAAAGTCACTTGGAGTTATATTAAAGGAGGAAAAGGAGGAAAAGGTCATTCATTCTTTCATGAGCAGATTGGGAGAAGGAGAGCAAGAGAGCAAGAGAGATTTCTGAGCAGGGAGGAGAAGGAGACAGCAGCTTGGCACACATTCCAAGGCAGCAGTTGAACAGATTTGTACAGCTGATTCAGCACATAGTGAAAGGCAGATTTTTGCACAAAAATCGAGGAGCAGTTTGCTGATTTTTCTGCACACAAAGCGGAGGCCGTACAACATTTATTGCTGTCCTGTTTGCTGTAATTTCCAGATTGCTGTGAGGCACGGGAAAGGAGATAAGTTGTACATTTGCTTGCTGATTTTTTGCTGAATAATTCTCACTGTAAAAAGGAAATTTTCAGAAATAAAGAAGAGCTCTCAAACTGGTTTTCCCCAAGAGTTGTAGGGGGTTTTTCCAGAGTCAAGTTGACCAAAAATATCAGTGTTTTAATGTGTTTTAATAGCTGTTTTTGATTGCTGATTTTAAATTCTGCAATTTCCAGCATTCTGAAAAATTTCCAGAATTTGTGTTTTCAGCAATATTTATTTTTTTCAGTCTGTTAAATGTATGGTTATGGGAATGGGCATTTAACTACATGGGAGAAATAAGGAGAAACTGAAAACCGGGGTGGGAAAACATAAATTTTTACATGGTATCAGAGCTTGAGTGCTGAAGGGCAGTTTGGGACAGCAAAAGAAAAAAAATTACAGCTGCTGATTTTTCACTTAGAAAATTCCAGCAAGCTGATTTTTTCATAGACAACAGTTTTATCTTTACCATAGCAGTGCTATTTTTGAGTTTTAGAATAGCAAGATGTCATTGGGATTGAGGGTGGAGGATAGGTTGGATGGGCATATAAATTACAGCGTTTGGAAGAAGAGAATGCAGAGTATCTTTGAGGAGGCAGAAGTCTGGGATATCATGGTGCATACCGCACAGAACCCTGTTGTTGTGCCCACTGATGTTACTCAGTTGGCTGAGTATAAAAAGAAGAACAATAAGGGTAAGAGGCTGATTCTAGACGGAATCAAAGACCATTGCATTCCTCATGTGAGAGGAAAGAGCAATGCCCATGAGATGTGGACAGCATTGTCCAATCTCTACCAGAGTACCAATGAGAACCGGAAGATGGTCCTGAAGGAGAAGCTGAAGAACATTAAGATGGGTAATGATAGTGCAGCTGGATATCTCACAAAGATTACCAATGTGAGAGATGAGTTGGCAGCGATTGGAGAGGCCATTCCACCCACTGAGTTGGTGCGGGTTGCAGTGAATGGCTTCCCCCGTTCATGGTTGAACTTTGCTGATGGGGTTTGTGCACGTGAGACACTTCCCACATGGGAGAGGTTTTGGGATGATTGCATTCAGACAGAGATCAGGAAAGGACAGCTTGGGGCAACCAAGCCAGTTGAGCAGGATGAGGACGTAGCACTGGTGGCAGGAGGCAAGAAAGGCAAAGGGAAGAAGCAGGCTTCCACAAGTGGTGGTGGGGGCAAAGGCAAAGGTAAAGGTAAACAAGGGAACACACAGAAGGACTATTCCAAGGTGAAGTGTTGGAATTGTCAAAAGATGGGACACTATGCAGTTGTGTGTCCGGAGAAGAAGAAGAGGAAGGGGAAGAACCAGGACGTGGCAGCTTCAGCAGAGATTGAGGACTTTGCTAGTCATTTTGACCGGGAGTTTGCGTTCACTACGTGTGAGTCCTCTAGTGCAGGATCACCTGCCACACAGGTTCAGAGGGAGCATGCTTTTCCCTCGATTAGCGGAGCATCTTCAGGTATCTGGTATGTGGACAGTGGGGCTTCACGTCATATGACAGGAGTCCGTGAGTACTTCTCAGAGCTTTCAGAAAGTGGCACTGATATCGATGTAGTACTCGGTGATGACAGAGTTGTTAGAGCAGTCGGGGTGGGGACAGTGACATTTCAGAGGGAGTCCAAACCTCCCTTGAAGGTGTCAGAGGTTCTTTATGTGCCAGGGATGAGGAAGAACCTCATATCCGTCTCAGCTTTGGAGGACAGAGGATATGAGGTACTGTTTAGGGGAGGACAGGTGTTGATGTATCCCAGGGACACTCCAGCTGATTCAGCTAGAGTGATAGGTGTACGCCATGCAAAGGTGTACAAGTTTGCATTTCAGCCCCTTTTGACATTGAGCAGTAGTATCGACAGCGGAGCTAGCAGTTCTGAGCTGTGTGAGATTTGGCACCGCAGGATGGGACATATGTATCATGGAGCCTTGAGGACATTGCGGGAGATCACTACAGGTGTGCCAGATTTCAGTACTGATCACTTTGATACTTGCAGAGGTTGTGCGATGGGCAAGTTTGCCAAATCCCCTTTTCCCAGCAGTGACAACAGAGCGACGGGGATACTTGATTTGATTCATTCCGATGTGAGCGGTCGGATGTCTCATGTTTCCTTGAGTGGATATGAGTACTATGTGTTATTCATTGATGATCACTCCAGGAAGACGTGGATTTATTTTTTGAAGACCAAGAGTGAGGTCTTCAAGCGGTTTCAGGAGTTCAGAGCTCTTGTGGAGACTCAGACAGGTCGAAAGATCAAGTCCTTGAGGTCGGACAATGGAGGAGAGTACACCCTTGGAGAGTTTGTTGACTATTGTGCGGAGGCAGGCATTAGGAGGGAGTTCACTGTTCCTTACAACCCCCAGCAGAACGGGGTTGCGGAGAGGAAGAACAGATCCATCATAGGGGCTGCCAAAGCCATGTTACATGATCAGGGGTTGCCATTGTTCTTGTGGGCAGAGGCCTGCAACATAGCTGTTTACTTGCAGAACAGGAGTTCGCATCGTGCCTTGGGGCACATGACTCCGGAGGAGGCTTTCTCTGGGAAGAAGCCTGATCTTGGTCATCTTCATATCTTTGGATGCATTACATACTCCTATATACCCAAGGAGAAGAGGACCAAACTAGAGTCCACCGCAGAGAAGGGTATCTTTGTGGGCTACAGTGAGACCTCAAAGGCCTTTCGGATTTACATTCCTGCACAGAGGAGAGTTGTTGTCAGACGGGATGTGAAGTTCGAGGAGGACAGGGCCTTTAGGAGGTCACGGGAGTTAGAGTATCTGGATCAGCCAGACCCTTAGCAGCAGTTGAGTCAGTCGCAGGGTTCCAGTGGGCAGGGATCAGAAGGATCAGGAGGTACATCTATGAGGATGTCAGGTCCGTCAGTGAGCAGTGGCTCATCGAGCCAGAGGGGTGGTGCTCCGGGCAGCATGCAGAGCAGTTCACTAGGGAGTCCACTGATGGACAGTTCACACGGTACCTCAGCTTCTACAGGTTCAGGTGCAGGCAGGAGGACAACAGACAGACAGTCAGGAGTTCAGGCTACTGATGATGATGAGGAGGAGGAGTTTCATTCTCCAGTGGGAGAAGTGCGCTCAGGGAAGAGGAAGCCCAAGTGGCTTCAGGACACCTTGAGAGATGCCACATCTGTTGCTGAGCCGAAGAGGCCGGTCAGAGAGAGTAGACCACCTGAGAGGTTTTGTAGTTATATGGCGATGGTTACCAGCATCCTTGACTCTGAGCCTTCTAGCTATGAGGAGGCAGCTAGCCAGCAGGTCTGGAGAGAGGCCATGCAGGAGGAGTATTCTTCTATCATGAAGAATGATGTTTGGGAGGTGGTGCCGAGGCCTGAGGGCAAATCCGTGGTTACTTCCAGATGGCTTTACAAGGTAAAGCATGTTGCAGATGGCAGCATTGAGAAATTCAAAGCGAGGTTTGTGGCTAGAGGGTTCTCCCAGGTAGAGGGAGTTGATTATGAGGAGACCTTCGCTCTCGTGGCTCGATATACTTCGATCCGCTCCATTATATCGATAGCAGCAGAGATGGGTTGGAAGATCCACCAGATGGATGTGAAGACCGCATTTCTCAATGGCTTCATACAGGAGGAGGTGTACATTGAGCAGCCACAGGGCTTTGAGGCGCATGGGAAGGAGTCCCATGTGTGCAGACTGAAGAAGGCCCTTTATGGCCTGAAGCAAGCTCCCAGAGCTTGGTACTCCAGGATAGATGCATACTTGCAGGGGATGGGTTTCACAAAGAGTGAGGCAGATCCGAACCTTTACTTTATTGTGATTGGTGAGGAGCCTCTCATTCTGGTGCTGTATGTGGATGACTTGATCATTACAGGTGCAGAGAGACTCATAGAGCACTGCAAGAGAGATCTTGCGGCGGAGTTTGAGATGAAGGACATCGGCTTGATGCATTACTTTTTGGGTTTGGAGGTGTGGCAGGAGGAGGGGCATTTCTTCCTGGGGCAGGGGAAGTATATTGTGGACATCCTTAGCAGATTCCACATGGAGGATTGTAGACCCATGTCGACACCGATGATCACCAACTGGAAGAAGCTTCATGCTTCGGATTCCGAGTTGGTGGATCCCACATTGTACAGGCAGCTGATTGGTTCCTTGATGTATTTGGTCAACACTAGACCAGATATCTGTTTTGCAGTCAACACGATGAGTCAGTTTATGTGTGAGCCTAGGAAGGTTCACTGGGTGGCTGCAAAACACATTTTGCGGTACTTGCAGGGGACAGTGGATTATGGTCTGGACTACAGGCAGGGAGATGGAGTGAGATTGGCAGGATACACTGATTCTGATTGGGCAGGTTGTGCTTCTGATAGGAAGAGCACTTCAGGGTGTTGTTTTGGGTTGGGTTCAGCAGTAGTGTCATGGTTCAGCCGGAAGCAGCAGTCAGTAGCACTGAGTTCAGCGGAAGCAGAGTATATGGCAGCCAGTCTAGCTAGTTGTGAGGCCATCTGGCTTCGCAAGATGTTGTTTGGCTTATTTGGTCAGTCGTTGAGACCTTCAGTGATTTACTGTGATAATCAGAGTTGCATTAAACTGACGGAGAATCCAGTATTTCATGACAGGTCAAAGCATATCGGGATCAGATATCATTTCATCAGAGACTATGTTCAGAAGGGAGTTGTGAAGCTTGAGTATATTTCCACTGATGAGCAGGTTGCAGATATCCTTACCAAAGCCTTACCACGGGGCAAGCATGTCTACTTCAGGGACAAGATGGGTGTGGTGAGGAACACCTTCCTCGGTAAGAGGGAGTGTTGAAATTTGGTACCGGAGGACAGGTGGTTCCCTTAGGCTTTGATCTTTGGCCTAGGGAAAAGTGTCCAAAAGAATTTAATTTTTCTCCTAAAGTGACTTTATAATTTTATAAAGTTAAATCTAATTTAAAAGTGACTTTAAGTGATAAAGTTATTAAGTCTAATTTTAAAGTGACTTTTATAAAGTCAATGAAAAATTAGAAAGAAAAAGTGACTTTGGAAATAAATGACTAAGTGGGTCTTTATTAAAGTGGGGTGAATTAAAAAATAGAAAGTGAGATTTAAATGAGCATTTAATCTCAGCCATTGATCTAAATCTATTTCAGCCATTGGATTTAGAGATCACCCAAAAGTCACTTGGATCACCCAAAAGTCACTTGGAGTTATATTAAAGGAGGAAAAGGAGGAAAAGGTCATTCATTCTTTCATGAGCAGATTGGGAGAAGGAGAGCAAGAGAGCAAGAGAGATTTCTGAGCAGGGAGGAGAAGGAGACAGCAGCTTGGCACACATTCCAAGACAGCAGTTGAGCAGATTTGTACAGCTGATTCAGCACATAGTGAAAGATAGATTTTTGCACAAAAATCGAGGAGCAGTTTGCTGATTTTTCTGCACACAAAACGGAGGCTGTACAGCATTTATTGCTGTCCTGTTTGCTGTAATTTCCAGATTGCTGTGAGGCACGGGAAAGGAGATAAGTTGTACATTTGCTTGCTGATTTTTTGCTGAATAATTCTCACTGTAAAAAGACAATTTTCAGAAATAAAGAAGAGCTCTCAAACTGGTTTTCCCCAAGAGTTGTAGGGGGTTTTTCCAGGGTCAAGTTGACCAAAAATATCAGTGTTTTAATAGCTGTTTTTGATTGCTGATTTTTAATTTTGCAATTTCCAACATTCTGAAAAATTTCCAGAATTTGTGTTTTCAGCAATATTTTTTTTTTTCAGTCTGTTAAATGTATGGTTATGGGAATGGGCATTTAACTACATGGGAGAAATAAGGAGAAACTGAAAACCGGGGTGGGAAAACAGAAATTTTTACACCGGGCCCCCGATGCTACGAGTCGTTCAACATATGGAATCGGGCGACCTCCCCCCAATATCACCAAGCGCCCAAAAGCGGTGCAATGGAAACCACTTACCGCCTGCCTGCTATGTGACAAAATAGTTACTGTTCACCTGTACCTGCCAAAATTGACTTTCGCGCATAAAGCCAAAAAGCCCCAAATCATTTGTTTTTATCGTTTTTTCAACTGTAAACCTCCATGCACGCACCTGCGAACGTCGAAGCTGTCAACCTATGTCTAATTGCACCCTAAAGATGCCACAGAGCACCCAGTTTGCTTTCCAGCCTACTCAGAGCCTTTTCGACCGTTCGCAGTTGCCAGTCACCCTGTTCAGAGCCAGTTCTCCTCAATTCCAGGTATTTAAGCCATAATTCACTGGAAAACCCTGTCAATTTCAGAACCAGTTACTGAGTTTTCTTAGTTAAGGTAAAAAATTAATTAAAGAAACTCTAGCAACTCAAACCTACTCTGTACTGAACCACCATTGCCCTAAAAGACTGAAAATCACCTCCTCCATACTCAAATCCACAAGAACTGAGAATGGCCGCCCCAATTGCCATGGATGTTAGACCTATTTCCACTCCTCATCTGGACCTAGACCACCTCCCCCTGGTTGATAGGGATTTCCAAATAAAGGACACCACTGTCCATGAATCCCCGCTCAAAGTATACTGCCAAAGTAGGGATAGATACTTGAACCAGGCTGATGAAATTGGTCTGTGGGAGTCCAATTTGCCTAAGTACCAATTCCCCAGAGTCCACATTTTCCCAGAAATTGTACATTATTGCCATGCCAACTATGTCCCCAGTCAAAGAGCAGTCATGTCCCCTAACCAGGCCATACTTTTCACTATCACTGCTGAATCTATAAACGAGATGCTACAACTCCAGCCTGGCCAAAACTTGACTCCCATTTCCATTAGAGACCTGTTGGACTTATATCCCAAACGCAGCCCTGCAAGATTGGCTCAAATAATCCAAACCTTCATCGTATAAGAGAAGTATACCCCCAAAGACCCCCCTCCATGGGGCAAAAGTATTGTGGATATGATATCTAGAGTCCTAGGTTATACCACCAGTGAATATATTGGTGAGATTATTTTAGCCTTCATGTCCATATACACTCCAGGACAACCTCCTGCTATCATATATGACAATGCTCAGTTCATAGCTGACAGGATGCATGAACAGTTCCTTAAAATGAGTAATTAGAGAGTTTTTAAGTACTCCTCTATTTTGTATCACCTTTTTCTATACTACCAAGCAGATAAGTTCCCCTTTACTCTCCAGAAGCTTGACACCAAGGGCCAACCAAGATCAGTTATCTTCTGGACCCTCATACAATGAATTCATTGATTCCCTTGTCCACCCTGTGATGACCATGCTCACTAGAACCCCTCCACCAAGAATCAGTCCTACAATCAGGAGAGTCCTTCAGCTAAACATCAATCATAAGGTGGGAGATTGATACCTGTACCAAAACCACACTGAAATAAGGATTTATGGCTGTACGCTGGCCCCATACAAACTACCTAAATACCTCCCAATGAGGTTATTTACTGTGGAGTACTACAAACAAATAATAGATTCAGATGAGGTAAACTTTGTTAAAGCCAAAAAGAAAGCCCAGCTAAAAAGCAAAGACCAATTGGGTTCCTTTATTTGTAATAACAAAGAAGCTGGAAAGGAGGCAGACCTAATCCTTTAGAGATTAAAACTGAAACAAAACTTCATATGGAGATATGATCCCTTGGACTTCATCTGCAAAAGAAGGTAGAAGAACAAGATGGCCCCCTATATCCATCACCGCATCCCTGAGATAGAAAAGTATGCCAACCAATTGCAATGGGTGGAAAACACTTTAGAGGACAAGGATAATGCAGAAGTTGCTGTGGAAAACACATTAATTGATCTGGAAAAACAACCTGATGAGGATTCTTTCCTGCAGGTGCCAGAAGAATCATGGGTTCCAGAAGACTCTGAAGTACTAGACTTGTCAGAGGTGCCAGATCAAACAGACATACCAGAGAAAACAGATAGACCAGAAGCCACCATGAGTACCCCCCAGTCTTATAGACTCCTCTAAATGAGGAGAAAAGCCTCAAGAGAAACAGGGAAGGGGCCACTACTTTAGAAAGAGCAACATCACAAGCCTATGCAGAGACAAGCCAGGCTAAGAGACAAAGAGTGAATCCTGTCTCTGAACAGGAATATACAGAGGAGACAGCTGAGGTTACAAGCACAGAAAGAGATATGAGCAGGCTTGCCACTCCATCTGGAGGCATCCTAGAACCTTCCACATCACACACTCAGATGTTGGAAAGGCAGCAAAGTATTGAAGTGTCTTCCTTCAGAATGCCAGCAGATAAAGACCAAGATATTAAGGAGAGATACAAAGAAATAAAGGCTAGAAATGAGAGGCTGAAAGCCCAAACCTATGCACAGTATCTGAAAATGACCCCTACCAATCAAACAAGGCTTATGTCAGCCTTTGATGTCAAAGAGGGGAAAATGTAGATGACTTTGATCAAGCCAACCACTCAGTAGCCAAGGACAACAACAGATTTTAAGAGGGTGGATTTTGAAGTACTGGCAAGGGATATTCATCCCATTGACCAAATTGAGCTACACAAGAAAACAGGGGAAATGATATACTCCACCTTAACAGGGAAAGCCATTGCTGCCCACCAACTGCAAAATTCTCTTAACAATATATCAACACAATTCCAGTTGGAGAAAGCCTCCTCACAGGCTAAAGATAATAGAATCAAGTCCTTAGAGGACTTAGTCATAGAGTTGGGACACGATCCCAAAGATGTAAAAGTTGCAGAGCAGCTGATCAAGAAGAAAAATGATGACATAGTTGCACTCAAGAAGCAGCTAAATATACCCCAGCTGCATCATCCTTAGACACAGGAAGTCCTAGAAGCACAACAAGGACATGAAGAGCTCATGGACTTCGTCCTGAAGCTAAACGATTAACTCAAGGAGACAGAGAAGGAGTTGGACACTTTAATTCAATTGAAGCAAAGCGACTTGACCACAACTTCTAGAACTGCCATCCCCACAGTGTCTACAACGGTTCCATCCACACTAGCACCCACAGCTCCACCTGCCACAACATTGCCAGTAAATGTAGAATCTTCTACAGCAACAGGTACATCAACAAATAAAGCAACAGAACTTGTGAAAGGCATGGAAGATATGTCTATCTAGGCTACATAGCTAAAGAGATTAAAGGAGAAAGTGGCAAGTTTGGAAACTGACTGTAAACTTGCCCAAATTCAGCAAAGAGAAGAGACACAGAAGGCCCAAAGGATGGGTGAGAAAATCAAAGTCCTGGAGAAAGATTTGACACTACAGAAGCCACTAGGACAGACTAAAGAGATGCTCTGGGCCAATATCATTGACTTTGTCAATGATATTTGGCCATCAATCCAAGTTATATTTGAGCAGACAGAATTAGTGAAGATAGCCACTGAAGCTATCCAGAAAGTAAGAGAAGAATTAGGAGACAAACCTGAGGATGCAAATCGACTCATCCACTTCCTAAACAGCAAGAACAGATATGAGCTCCAAGAGCTTAACATAGAAGACAAGACTGAAGCCATTATGGAGATTAGAAAGGTTCTTTCCAAAAGAAACCTCATGCACAACTTAGAAGAGAAGTGCCACAACATGCAAGTAGCCATTGACAGGTTCATGGCTAAGTTGCAAGTTTTAAGGGACAAAGTGTTGGGCCGCCAAATCAACATAAATTTTCGCTCCATTTTCACCTTTATCCTCATTTTGTCACCTCATTTTATCACATTATCATTACATAACCCTATATTTCCATTACCATATGGGTTTATATTTTCATTTTCCAAAGTTATTAATTTCAAGTATTTAAAGTGAATTTATGATTAAAAGTTAGAAAAATAACATGTATTTGCTTATACCTAAAGGTGGAATGAGTTTGGTGATGTGTAGGTGATTTGGAAGGTTCTAAGATACCCTTATGCGGCCTCCAAGACTCAAATTCGAATTCTCTTGAAGATTTGAAGGAGATTTGGGATAGGGGTCAAGAATATCTCATGGAGAAAAATCATGGATAAAGGAATATGTGTCTCATATTGGTTGTAAGTTTGTAACCATATGAGGGATTAGTGGATCCCCATTAATGAGTTGCTTAAATTTTTGTATAAATAGGAGCACCTCCTCCATTCAAAAGGAGGACTCTTGGAGCATGTATCCAACTTATGATGGAATAGAATAAAGCTTCATTTTACATAAATTTCCATTCTATAGTTTTAGATATAAATTGTCTTGATGTAGTATATGGAATAGCTTGTCACTTTGTTCTTAAGAGAATTGAGCTCACTCTGAAAAGATCAAAGAAACATTTTATTTCATAATAGATCTTATTTCATTTAGTTGCATAGATGTTTGAGGATTTGTTTGTGATTGATGAATGGGTTTTAAATTAAAATCTTATCAGCATATGAGGAGACAACCAAGGGTCTAAGTTAGGCTTCCTCTCTATTTGATTTGCATGATAATTGAAATTCATTCTTTAGCTTTTAAGTTTCAAGTTATTTCATTTCTTATGCTTACGAATGAATCTTAGTTTAGTTTGGATCAGTATACGAGGGGACAATCAAGGGACTAAGTTAGTCTCTCTCTCTATTTGAATCTGAGCAACAATTAAAATTCATTCTCTTGTTTTTATTTCAAGTTTCTGGTTTTATGTAATCAATGATTTCTTTTCAATCTATAATACTGTAGGGAAGGACAACCAGGACCTCCTCAATTAGGAGCCTCTTCCCTTGCATATTATATTGAATCATAAATCATTTAATTAGACATAGAGTTAGTTGCCTACTCTTGCATATATTTTGCTAGCATCATCACAAGCTTACGAGTATCCCTAGTTGATAATTTAATGAAAGCAATTTAAGCAATTAAATTGCCCAACATTTTGGCGCCGTTGCCGGGGATGGTGCTAAGGGATTAGGCATTAGGAATTTAATTTAGTACCAATATTTTTCTTTGGAAAAACTAACTCATGTTCAAAGGATGACTTGGTGACAGCAAGATCTTAGTAACATGGGGAAGTATATATAGGGGTTAGCTTTGAATCTCATTTTTAGTTGCATATATAAATCATGATAAATAGGATGCATATATTTCAATCAATATTTTCACTATAAGGGTGTTGAACTAATTCATCCATTTATGGACAGGAGATCTAGAATGATGTTCAAGCGTTTGGAAGAGAACCAAGAGAATGAAGACTATATTGAAGATTGGTTTTGAAAGGTGACTAGGGGACAACATTATTCCATTCTTCAACGAATCCTAGCATTTAATCCAAATGTGCAATTGATCTCTCATATCCTTGTAAACATTCAGGTATATTTTTCACATTTGGATATGAGCATACTAGATATTTTGATTCGTAAATGGCTTCATTGGAAATACTCCTACACTTTTGATCTCGTTCTCAAAATAGAATAGGATAGAATAGGAAAATAAAATCAAGCTTGGAGAGTTTTTCTAAAGTTTTTTATTTTCAAATTTGATTTCATTTTCTTAGAAATTTTGGTGGTGCAGTAAGAGCCACCTCATTCACTAACCTTTGGCAGGAAGATCTACAATCAAAATGATATTTGTGAAGAAGGAAAACAAGTGGAGTTTAGAGAGCTAAAATGTGAGGTTTGAATGATCAATTCTTCTTACTTTGTTTTTCAAAATTCCAAATTTCAATTGTATAAAGAATTGACAAAACTTCTAGGAATGCTCTCTTCTTGCACCTTGTTGCAACCTGAAGATCAGAAAGGAAAATTGAATAAGTTAACCATGAAATAAAATTTTACAATAAAATTCATAAATATGAAGAAATGGCTAGGAGATCTAAATTTACTATTCAATCTAAAAATTTATTTAAAATTTAATCTCCACTTTCTAAAAAATTTGTCTCAAAATTTTTGAAGTAATATATATATATATATTTAAATAAAAAAAATGAACAAATAAACAATCTTTTTTTTAGACACACAAAACAAAACATAACTCAAGAATTAAAAAAAAGGCAAAATAAAAAAAACCAAAACGAATGCATTACATGTGAAAATTAAAAATAAAACACTACATTTAAAAAACCATGGAAACATGAATGAATTAAACGATGGTTCATATGAAACAAATCGAAATCGATTTATTGCACAGTGTTATGATATGTGAATGAACAGGTTGAATCGCGGGTCTGGAATTTGTCATGGGATTTTGTCTTTGAATAAACTTCAATACAACCTGAAAATTAAAATAATTTGTCTTCACGCGCAAACCCTTTGACAGTTTGATCAATAATTAAAATCATAATATGTAGAATTTCGATCTGTTTTTCCTTCGGGGTGGACAAGTTCGAATTGAATAAATATTTTGCTGGACTATTGTTAACTAGACGCGTGTACAACAATCACTGGATTGTTTAGATTCTTTGGCAAAGATCATGGGTTCAATCACAATGGTTGCCATGTTTTTTTTAAAAACAAATTGTTAATATAAACACATTTTACTAAAAAAGGAAAATCACGAGAATCTTTCCAAATCAGTAAGTGATCGCCAAAATCTCTTTAAATCTGTGAAATTGAGTTTCAACAGGGATTGACTAGGCTCAGAATTCAAAATGTTGTACATGTCCCAGGGCACCATTTATCAACGTAGAACCAGAAAGGGAGATAAAAATTTTCGAAGTTTATGAGGTATATGGTGTTGAAGAGATCTAGAACATATACTTGAAAAACACCGAGTCCGAAATTACGCTGTAATTTACAAATCCCTTGAATCACGACGTTTGAGTTTAATTGGGAATTAAAATAAGTTAGTTTTTAAACAACTGTCAGCGTAGATATCAAATCAAAATTGAGGTGCGTTGTTGGCAGCCTAAACTAGTATCTGAAACTCCAAGTTACAGCATAAAAATCGAGCTCATAGGGTTATAAACAGAGTGTGAGCCAAAACAGAACTCAAGCTATTCAAGTCAGCAAGCTGTTCCTAATACATATGACCACTAGCCCCAGATACCATCAGGAGTGGCACTGCATCCTATTCCTCTATCAATCTGAGTAGAAGTGATTACTAGAATACCAATCTGGGAGGCAGAGCTTACTCATCATCTCTCTATGAAGGCATCTGGACGTTGGGAGGCGGTTCCCATTATTAAAATGGCTAGATGTTATTTTTGGCGCTGATAGAACTACAAAAGTAGAATTTTTGGAGACATGGCGTGATTTTGATGAAGAGATTATGGCCCAGGTCAAGTCGGTGTTTGTTGATGGGAGCCCACCATATTGGGACGAGGACTGAGTGAAGGAGCACCTGAAGAAGTATGATGAAATAGAACGAATTGTGCTAGCTCGTAACATGCCAATCACAATCACGTTTTTTTAGTCGATGGCAATTCTCTGGATAAATTGATTGTTTTCATTTCATGCTTGATTCGAGAGATTTCTACCAACATGTTTTTATGCAGAATGATCATGTTTCTTTGAGTCTTGCAGGTACAAAAGTCGACGACATCACAAACTGGAAAATATTATGCCATGTCTCAGCCAAAGAAGATAGAAAATATTTTCAGATGCAGGAAGGGCGCAGTCCTGCAACTGAGAAACCACATGACAATCTTCACTGTTTCACCCAAATTTCAAATAAGCACAACTTTCTCATACGACATCGGATTTCAACGATTCAAGTGTCGTTGGAAAGATCTCGGCGAGATCTACACAATGAGAAAGCTTTCAAAATAGTTTGAAACAGTTCAAGAATGAAGAAATTGCTGACAAGACATAACAGGAAAAATGAGGCACTAGTTTTGAGACAGGTAAAAATTCTTTTGATTTTTCTATCAAGAATTTGTTTCATTAGTACCAATTCTCAATTTCTTTTTGTAAATGTCATAAACAGAGAGATTGATCACCTCTCTATTACGATAAAATTACATTTTATTGTAGAAAAAGTACTAAGTTTTTGCAGGTTCGAGGAAGATAAACAAATGACCACAAGCAAACAGTGTCTTTTAAAGACCCCATTTCAAGCATGAGGACATGCTTTTGGGTAAACAAAGGGGGAGAATGTCATCATATCTATCAAGTCATTGAAAATCCTCTCAAAGATGACATTTCTTTCATAAGAAAATGATCAAAGCAGCAACAAAGATGAAACATCAATGCATGAGCACATGATGTCAAATCAGATCCATCACTTGCAAGCCTTTCAGATGCCAGTGTCTCCATTGCATCCATGTTTCTTCAGTTAATAAACATTCTCCTCATTTCCCTTTACATTTGCCATTATATTTCTACTCCTTTTCAGTAAATAAAAACTTCATTGCATTCCCACTTCTTTAGTCAATAAATTTTCCATTCCATTTCCTTTTCATGTTTTCAAATAAAACTTTGATCCATTGTTCATTTTCCTTCGTAGTCATTTTCCTCTCTCTTTCACTAACCTGTAGCCTATGAATAAAGTCATTCAGCTTCCTTACAAAGTTGAGTCACCCCATTTTCCTTTTCTTCCAAATAAACCCTGCTTCAATGCAAATTTTCCATCTATGGTCCTTCAAAATCATTATTTCATACTTGTGTTAGATGATGGAGGATTCCTTAAGGCCTCCCTTCTAACAAGTCTTGACCCATCGACCTCAACACCTTATCTGGGATAAAGACTAGAGACATTATTAGTACCTTGAGGCTTGTATGCCTTAATGACAGGCTCTCTTGCCAACAATCATGGGAATACACCAATGTCCCTTGATCGTTGGATCTTGCTAGGGGCTCGACATCAGCTCATCTATTCGCACTTCGCAAGATGTACTTAGGTACCTTGGCACTCATTGACATTAATGGTGAGTTTGCCTCACATTGGTCAACGACATTCATCAATGGTCTGTAATCCAATGACTTCTTTCCATGTTCGACGTCGACACATTTATTCACATGGAAAGAATTGTGCCACGATATGGAACGACATGAAGACTATATGATTTAGTAGCAGATTCAGCAGTAATAAAGGATCCACATTTACGACTTCATCCATCATGTATGCAACCAAAACACAGATCACATTATTGTATTCTTCATTCCATGATTCAACAACAAGAGCTACACTTCTCTACATATACAAAGTTTGTCCACTTAGGTAAGTAAAGGTATGTTCTTTTCTAGCTTTTTATCATACAATTCCTTTAACACAAATTATAATTTTTGGAAAATGTTTCACCATGTTCATTCACATTCACATTCACCATGTTCATATTCACATTCATACTCCATTATCACCTTCCATATGCCATATATATCCTTTCTACACATATCATCCTAACCAACATACTTTCTCCAAAAAATTACTATTACATTATGATTCAAACATTACATGTTTTGCAAATAATGATCGAAGAATGAATGGTTGATTAAATGTTTTCAAAGTCTTTTGATGCAACATAAAAACAATGAAAGTATTGTTACACAAGAACCAATACTAATCAAATTTTGGTTGTCACACAAGAACCAACTAAAATAATATGTTGCAATCAAATGTTTTTCAAGAAAGAAGGCTTTGCAAAAAGGAACAAAATTGTCAAAAAGAAAATTATGTGAAGTTAAAAAAATCGATATCAACCAAAGTTCATGTAAAATCAAGACAATTTAAAAGATCAAATCATGATCAATGTAATAGATTGCATGAGGACATGCAATAACTTAAGTTGGGGGGTATGTTGGGCCGCCAAATTAACATAAAATTTCACTCCATTTTCACCTTTATCTTCATTTTGTCACCTCATTTCATCACATTATCATTACATAACCCTATATTTCCATTACCATATGGGTTTATATTTTCATTTTCCAGAGTTATTAATTTCAAGTATTTAAAGTGAATTTATGATTAAAAGTTAGAAAAATAACATGTATTTGCTTACACCTAAAGGTGGAATGAGTTTGGTGACATGTGTAGGTGATTTGGAAGGTTCCAAGATACTCTTATGTGGCCTCCAAGACTCAAATTCGAATTCTCTTGAAGATTTGAAGGAGATTTGGGATAGGGGTCAAGAATATCTCATGGAGAAAAATCATGGATAAAGGAATATGTGTCTCATATTGGTTGTAACCATATGAGGGATTAGTGGATCCCCATTAATGAGTTAGTTGCTTAAATTTTTGTATAAATAGGAGCACCTCCTCCATTCAAAAGGAGGACTCTTGGAGCATGTATTCAACTTATGATGGAATAGAATAAAGCTTCATTTTACATAAATTTCCATTCTATAGTTTTAAATATAAATTGTCTTAATGTAGTATATGGAATAGCTTGTCACTTTGTTCTTAAGAGAATTGAGCTCACTCTGAAAAAATCAAAGAAACATTTTATTTCATAATAGATCTTATTTCATTTAGTTGCATAGATGTTTGAGGATTTGTTTGTGATTGATGAATGGGTTTTAAATTAAAATCTTATCAGCATATGAGGAGACAACCAAGGGTCTAAGTTAGGATTTCTCTCTATTTGATTTGCATGATAATTGAAATTCATTCTTTAGCTTTTAAGTTTCAAGTTATTTCATTTCTTATGCTTACGAATGAATCTTAGTTTAGTTTGGATCAGTATACGAGGGGACAATCAAGGGACTAAGTTAGTCTCTCTCTCTATTTGAATCTCAGCAACAATTAAAATTCATTCTCTTGTCTTTATTTCAAGTTTCCGGTTTTATGTAATCAATGATTTCTTTTCAATCTATAATACTATAGGGAAGGACAACGAGGACCTCCTCAATTAGGAGCCTCTTCCCTTGCATATTATATTGAATCATAAATCATTTAGTTAGATATAGAGTTAGTTGCCTACTCTTGCATATATTTTGCTAGCATCATCACAAGCTTACGAGTATCCCTAGTTGATAATTTAATGAAAGCAATTTAAGCAACTAAATTGCCCAACACAAAGGTCTTCCCAGTCCCATGGTCATCAATGACAAACTCATGACCCAGTTGGACTATAGTGATAGACTCAGGAAATTGGCCAAGGAACAAGCCAACTCTTCGGCTATTAAAGCTTTGCCTACAGGCAAAGTATTATATGATACATTGGAGAACCTGTTTTCCTAGAACATGAGGTGAAACATTTGTTTCTCACCAAGCCCAATTTTGCAAAATACACAGAGGCAGATGAAATCTACAGAAGAATGGTAAAAATAAAGTTGCCTGAGGCAGAATGGTGGGAGAAAATGATAGATTTACTATGAAAAAGTTTTACATCAGAAAGTTACTATAGTAAATCTGAAGGCAACCAGGTGAAATAGGTAAAAGACAGATTAGCAGGGTCAAAGAGTAACAGAGTTAAAGAGTATCAGTGAAAGATCAAAGTAAAGAAGATTCCAGTGTAGAAATACCACAACTATCAGCTAGCTTAAAGAGCTCAAAACTCAATAGAAACAACCAGCAACACCACAATAAAAGGGATAACAAGAAGCAGTTCTACATCTATCTCTATCTTTATGCATGAAGATATTTTATTTCCTAGATTAAATCTCAAATTGTTATAAGATATTTTGTAATTATTTTTTGTATAAATACTTCACATTTCGAAGTATGTAGTGTGGATTCCAAAACATTTCTATAGACTTTTTCTCTCAAATCAGAGTTCTATTGTATCAATGACTGGATTGGCTTACTGGATCAAGGAATAAAGATTAGATATTTTACAGGATTCTTGTGTAAATCTAAATACAAATAAGTATTCTCTCATGTTCACTGTTGTTTTTCTTATGCTTTTTCATAATCTTACTTGTTTCTCCAAAAATCGAAATGTATAACAAGGAATGATATTTCAGAAATTGCTTGAATGCACTCTGTCTTGAATGTTTTACATTCTGAATGTCTTCGCCTAAACTATCTTAGCTAGGGAATTCTTAACTGCTCCTTAGCTTCTGTAGTTTCTTCTCTGGTCTATAGCAAATGATTCTTAATTGCCCTTTGTTCATGATCACCCTCTGTTCTTCACTCTGATCCTGGTGCAAGGATTCTTAAGTGCCCTTTCACCCTGGTTAGAATTACTTCACCCATTGGCCTAAAGATTTGCCTTTTGCTTTGCTAGCCTGCCCTATGAACATTCCCTTTAATGATCTGGTCTGGTTATGCTATCCATTTATTGACTCCATAGACCAATGGCTTGAAGACCTAGCTCTATCCATCTGCTCCAAGAATTCCACCACCCAACCTTCAATTCAAAACCAAAACCCCAACGAACACTGAGAACTAGCCTAAAATCCCATAAAAACAAAGCTAAATTACATAGAGAGAGCCCTCTCTGGCCTTAGGTTGGCTAGAGCCTAAGCCTAAAAGATTGGTTTGTGGTTACCTCGGTCTTTTCCTTCTTCTAATAACTTGTAGGGAAAATTTTTGAGTGACAACATAGTGGCGACCATACTGGGGATTCAAATCCTCAGTCTTAATAAACCTTTGAGAAAATTTCAAATCATTATTTCGAGCCTCTTGAACGGTTTATTAGAAGTTATTTACAAAATTTCACAAAAAGAAAGTAATTAGAAAATCTCGAAATTCTGGCTTCAAGGAGAACTCACTATACTAGGGCTAATCCAGATCCAAACCCTGCCCCAGTAGTGGATAATCCCAACCTTATTTCGTGAAGATCCAAAAGACAAGAAAGTTCAGTAAGTCCAACACTTTCAATCAAAGCAGATTCATGCCCTGATTAGTGGTTGTTTCTAGAAGACCTCCCTTTTGATGAGTAATTTAACCTTTCCCTATTTAGAACCAGGTCTGAAAGTGCACTTGATGACATAGTTCTAGATCCAGAGTTTATTGCAGATCTCGAAGTCCAAAAGGCAAACCAGTCAATTGATGAGTATATTCTAAATTCCCCTCAGTCATCCCTTACTACTACTAGGATTCCTAAGCTTTCTAAACCAGTGTCAACTACCCTTAGTTCACCATTATTCCCTTCCACCTTTGAAGTTCATTCCTCACCCCCATTTATACCTTCACTTCCCTACCAACCTATCATTTCCCATCAATCACCTATTACTCCTAATTCTCCATCAACTACTGTATCATCTCCTGGTACCCCAACCCCACTTCTTAGCCTTGCCCAACTTAGAGCCATGGCAAATAGATATGCTCCTCTTGTGTTACTGCCCCCACTGGGTGCTATGCCACAAGACTACCAAAACAAAATTGTCCAATTTGATGGCATAGGACCTTATACAACACAACATCATGTAAACAAAATGACAGACTACTTTGAGTTGCATGAAATTGATATTGGAGATGTTCAAATGAGACTTTTTGCTTAGACTCTAGCTAGTGATGTAAGGAAATGGTTTAGATCATTACTTGCTAATAGCATAGATAGTTTAGATATATTTTATCAGCAATTTTTAAATAGATGGGAAAAGAAAAAGAACCCTTTGCAGATCCTTTCAGAATACGAAAACATTAGAAGAGGACCAAATGAAACAGTCTAGGATTATTGTTCCAGATTTAACAATATATACAATGCAATACCAGTCAATCTTAGACCCCCACCTGACTTAGCACTGATAAAGTTTCCTGATGGGTTTGATACTGATATGACCTTCCAAATCAGAGAGAGAAATCCTCCAACTTTAGAAGACATGCAGAGTGTAGCAGTTAGTGTAGAAGCTAACTTGCTAGCAAAAAGAGCTAGGGTTAGGAACGAAAGGAGAGGATCTACCGAAGATGAAGCCTCACCCTCTAACCTTAAAATAGATGTTCTAATCAAGGGTATGGAAAAACTGATGGACAGGATAGAGAAAATTGAGAGGAAGCCTCAATGGGATAATCAACAGGCACCTCCAGTGAGGAATCCAAACTTTATAAAGAATCAGAATCAAAATCAGAATACTGGGAAGAATGGACCTGATCAGAATATTAGGCCTCCCGTTCAGGAAAACTATGCTAAAACATCCCATTAAGATGACCCTGAACAAGACACACACATTAACTTGATGGGATTAGATGATGAGGAAATTGTCTTCTTGACCCACGATGAGCAGGAACTGCATATGTTGCAGCAATTGCATACCCATTCCAGAGAATCATTTGATTATAAGCAAGGATATGATTTTGCCATCTTTGAAGTACACAAACAATACAACTTAAGGAGTAAAAAGAATTTTGACCAGACCAAGAAAACAGTGCCAAATCAACCCAAGAAAATCAAAGCAGTTCCAGTTACTAAAACTCTCCAAATTCTCCCTAGACCAAATCAGAACCCTCCTGGCCCCACCATTGTAGATATAACCCATGACCAACCCCCTAATGATCAACCATCCACTTCAATCCCCTCCAAGGAGACAATGGAGAAATCTCCAAACACCATATTAGAAAATCCACATAAAAAGACCTCAAATGCAGAAAAAGAAGAGCAACCTACTCCAATTCCTGCTATAAAAATTCCAAGTCCTCAAACAGAAAAAGCCCCTTTGCCTTTCAATTTGGGAGCAGAGGTAGCTAAACTAAAAATTTCAGTTCCCTTAACAGAGTTGATTAAAAGTGAAACCTATAAGTCTCAAATAAACAAAACCTTAAACTTTGTTGAGAATGAAGACTTTGTCAACTTGTTTGATGATCAGCCTGAGCTTATATTCGGTCTTGATGTTAATGGAAAACCACTAGAAGGAGGAATACCACCCTTTTATATTAGCCTTAGCATTCATGATAAAATCTTACACAATGCAATGTTAGATTCTGGGGCTTCACACAATTTAATGCCTAAATCGGTTATGGAAAAATTAAACTTGGACATTACTAGACCTTACAAGGACTTATTTTCATTTGACTCAAGTCAAGTGTCTAGGGTTAATCAAAGACCTGTGTGTTTCCTTAGTACAATATCCTGCTAAGAGCATTCTCATGGATATAGTAGTCGCTGACATGTCATATGCCACGATCTCAGTCTTTGGACAACCTAAAAAGCTGTATAGAGAGACCCTAATGAAATTTGTGGTGAGTAGCCAGGATAGGCCTCAAAACTTTCCTATCTACTCCCTGCATTCGGACATTGATTCTTTTATTTTGTATAATGCTGAACAAACACAACAAACCACTTCAAACAATATTATTTCAGAACCAAAATAAATTGCAGTTACAGCTAAAAAAGAAACTGTCCAAACTCAAGAGATTTCCAATAAACAAGATAATCAAAATGCAGTGAACAACGAAAATTTTCTTCCCCTTGACAGTGAAAATTATGAACATGAGATATTATGGCACCTCGAATTTGATGGATTAGTGAATAAGTTAGGAGCAGGAGCAGGAGTGTGGATATATAATCTGGAAAATGATCACTCAGAGGGCCATGCTTACAGACTGAATTTCAAATGCACTAACAACATGGCTGAGTATGAAGCACTTCTTTTAGGTCTTAAATTAGTTAGGAAGCTAGGAGCTATAAGAGTTTCTGTCATGGGAGACTCTGAATTAGTGATAAAACAAATCAAGGCTGTATATATGACCAAAGACCCTAGATTAAGTTGTTACAGAGGAACCATTATAGAAATACTAAACACTTTCCTAGAAACCAAGGTTGCTGTAATTCCTAGAAAGCATAATATGCAGGCTCATAGTTTAGCAATGTTTGCCAGCACTTGTAAGTTACCATTTCAACCTAACCATCAGTACACTGCTGAGGTCAGGCACAGACCTGCTATCCCAGATAACTTGAAAAACTGGCAAGTATTTGCTAATGACAAACAGATAAACAATTTTTTAACCTTAGAGGAAGAATTTGTAAATAGTAATATAGATACTGACATAACATTAGATCCTGATTTTAAAGATGAAATAGAAATTAATGAAATAGAAGATGAAAAGATAGATAGATTTCATCCCACTAAATTTACAAAATTAGATGTAGAAAACCTAAAGCAAGTTGAAATTGATGAGATAATTAACGAAAACTCTGAAATCATTAATCTCAGATAACTTTTTGCCCAAAGGATTAACCCCTTTGGAAGACTTGTTTGATTCAAATGATGTCCCTAGAAAACCAAAGATGGAGCCCTTAAAGCCTGATATTGAGGAGTGTAATATAGGCACTAAGGAAAATCCAAAATTGATCAAACTTTCAAAGTCCTTACCTTCTACCGAAAAAGTGAAATACCTTGAATTATTAAAGGAATTCCAAGATGTCTTTGCTTGGAGTTATGAGGACCTCAAGTCTTATGACACCAGCATCATACAACACACTATCCCCATAAAAGAAAACCAGAAACCTTTCAGGCAGAAGCTTAGGAGGATCAATCCAATCCTATTGCCTTCTATTGAAAAGAAAATCCGAAGGATGTATGAAGCCAAGATAATAGCACCAATTAGATTCTCTGATTGGGTTTCAAATTTGGTGCCCACAAGGAAAAAACTGGTGAGATCAGACTTGTGTTGATCTTAGAAATCTTAATAAAGTTTTACTCAAAGACAACTACCCTCTCTCTAAAATGGATCATATCTTACAAAGGGTAGTAGGGTCAACCAGAATCTCATTATTGGATGGGTTTTTTGGTTACAATCAGATTTTAGTTCACCCAGACGACCAGGCTAAAACTGCGTTTACTACTCCTTGGGGCACATTCATGTATGTGAAGATGCCTTTTGGATTGATGAATGCAGGGGCCACTTTCCAAAGAGCCATGGACATAGCTTTTGCAAAGGAAATTCATGAATTCCTAGTAATATATTTAGATGACATCACTGTATTCTCAAAATCTGATAAACAACACTTAGATCATCTAAGGCAGGTTTTCATCAAATGTAGGAAGTATGGAATTTCTTTGAATCCCAAAAAATCTTTATTTGGGTTAGAAGAGGGAAAGTTATTAGGCCATATAATCTCAAAAGATGGTATCTGAATAGATCCTACAAGAATTGAAGCCATCTTACAGATACAACATCCTAGGAGCATTAGGGAATTACAAGCCTTTTTAGGAAAAATCAACTTTCTTAGGAGATTTATTTCTAACTTAGCAGAATTAATTAGATCATTAAACAATATGTTGAAAAAAGATTCGACCATAAAATGGACCATTGAGGCTAAGAAATCCTTTGAAGATATTAAGCTAGCCTTAACAAAAACACCAATTTTGATCAGTCCAAAGTTTGATAGAGATTTCATTATATTTTCCTTTGCCTCAGAACACACAATTGCTGCAGTCCTACTACAGAAGAATGATCAGGGTTATGAACAACCTATTGCCTTTTTTAGCAAAGCCCTGAGAGATGCCCCCTTAAAATACAATATAATGGAAAAGCAAGCCTTTGCTTTGGTCAAAGCTATTAAAGATTTCAGAGTTTACATTTTATATTCTCATATAATAGCATATGTCCCCAATTCAGTAGTCAAGGACATCCTAACTCAGGAAGGTCCAGATGGAAAGAGAGGGAAATGGATCGCTACTATATTAGAATATGACCTAGAAATCAAACCAACAAAGTTAATCAAAGGCCAAGGTTTAGCCAAACTCATGGCTGAATCGAACTGTTAGGCCTTAGATATTAATTTTATTGCAGAAATGGATAATGGAGAGGATATGGCGACTCCACCAATCAACCAGGCCTTTATTGAATCACCATGGTATGCTAACATCATATATGTTTTACAAAATCTACAAGCTCCTCCTAAATTATCTAGGACCAAAAGCAGATTTTTAAAAATGAAATCCTTAAAATTTTGCATAATTGACAATGCTTTGTTTTGGAGGAATCATGAAGGTATCCTTCTTAACTGTTTATTGAAAGAAGAATCTGACAAGGTGTTACAAGAGTTTCATGCAGGTGACTGTGGAGGACATCTTTACTGGAAAACCACTGCTGACAAGATTCTTAGAGCCGGTTTCTATTGGCCTACTTTGTTTTCTGATGTAAAGAAATTTGTAACCTCATGTCATAAATGTCAGATTTTTGAAGGAAAGAAAAAGCTCCTACACTTGCCCCTAAAGCCAATCTTTGCTGAAGCACCTTTTTAATAATTGGGTCTTGACTTCATTGGTGAAATCCACCCACCTTCCTCTGCCCAACACAGATGGATCCTCATTGCTACAGACTATTTCACTAAATGGATAGAAGCCATACCATCAAGGCAAGCCACTGACATTGTTATAATAACCTTCCTTGAGGCCAACATCCTATCTAGATTCGGGTGCCCAACCAAAATCATCACTGATAATGCAGCAGCTTTCAAATCTAGAAGAATGATTGATTTCTGTAATAAGTATCATATAACCCTGGGCCACTCCACAGCTTATTACCCTCAAGGAAATGGACTAGCAAAGTCCTCAAACAAAAGTCTGGTAAATGTCATAAAAAAATTGTTAGAGGATAACAAGAAAACATGGAACAAAAAGCTAGTAAATGCCTTATGGGCAGACAAGCTAACCACAAAGAAATCCATTAGTACTAGTCCTTATCAATTAGTTTATGGAATGGAAGCTGTTTTCCCATCTTCCTTGGGAACACCAGTGATGAAGCTGCTCCAAGAGTTGCAGGTTGAACCAAATGACATCCAAAGAAGAATCAACCAAACAATTCACTTACAGCAAACCAGGGAAGAAGTGTACATCAGATCTCAAGTTGTGCAGGAAAGGATCAAGAAGACTTTTGATAAAAGGACTAAGGCAGAGGATTTTCACCTAGGGAACAAAGTTCTAAAATGGGATTCAAGGAGAGAGGATAAAGGTAAACATGAGAAATTTGATTTCCTATGGAAAGGCCCATATATCATTTATGCTTTCAGGGGTAATAATGCTTTCTTCCTCAGAGAAGTGGATGGTACAGAAGCAGAAGGAGGACCAGTTAATGGTCGAATGCTCAAACACTATATTGAACCTAGTTACTGATTTCACTGATCATTTGTACATACTTTATTTTTTTAAAGTCTAGAGTTGATTGGATGGTGATTTTTGAAGTTGAAGCCCGAAGAGAAGGCCCTAAGCTTCAAAAGTTTTACTGTCATAAATAGTAATAATACAAAAACATGAAAAGAAAAAGTTGTAGGGTAACATCACAACAATTCAAAAGGCCATTGATCTATAAAGTTCTTGACATTTCACCAGGAAATGCAATCCTCAAGTGGAGCCACTGTTAGGTTCCTATACCAATAGGAGTCATAATTTTTGAATGAATGAAATTAAAACTTGTAATATGTACATACCTTTGCTTTCTGCAAATGTTTTTCATATTGAAAAATCAAAAAAATGAAAAGAGGGCATGTCCTAAAAGAAAAATCAAAGGACAAAATGAATAAGAAAATGTCCAAAAAAGTGAAAAATATGAACCCCAAAAACAAAAGACCATGAAAGTGTGCAAGTCAAAATGCTACTACTATTTACTTTTATTCATAATAATGATTGTGTGCAGCTTGTTATACATGCCACAATCCATAGTAATCAAACTATTTAATCTTGATTATGCCATGTTCTAAATTTCATGTTAATAGTTAGAGAATAAATTCTAACCAAACTGTTTAATCTTGGCAGATCATTAGATAGGTAGAGTAAATAAAAGGAGCTCAACTGTTTAATCTGAGCCTTTGGATGTAATAAGGTTAGATTTAGTTAGTTTACTATTGTAAAGAGAAAGAAAAATGTTTGACAAGGGTTTGCTAGCTCAAATGCACTTTAATAAAGAGAAGTGAAAATGGTAGGATGAGTAGATGGGTAAGTAGAAAAAAGGTTGCAGAAGTATGATGATTGATTAGACAAAAGCATATTTATCATTCACATCATAAAGGTTCTAGATATCAATGAACAATCAAGCATGCCAATGATTTACAAAGTCAGTTAATTAACTTCCCCCATTCATTTTACCCCTTTCCTTTACTAATTTCACATTATAAAGTTCTAAGTACTTGAAAACCCTAAGTCAAAGAGGCTCAGAGCATTTCTCTAACTTTTGGAGGGACCAGACCCTCGGCTCAATGATTTAGGGATAACAAGTACCATATTCCCCCTACAAAAAGTCATTCCCCCTTCAGTTCATTCATTTTCCCTAATAATACTCCTTTCCTAAGGTTAAAATATTTTTACCTAGGAAAAGTATTTATCCCCCCATAAATCACTTTCATGTCAAAAACCCACAAAACACCTTATCTTAAGTATTTATGTTAATATTGGAAAAGCATTAAAACGTGAAAAATCATTTACTTAGGGTATTGTGCCCCTTTTCGCTCATTTTATTAATTACTAATTTTATTTATTAAATCCCGATAAAAACCCATTTCCCCGTATATATTTAACTCCTACATATAAATTAACCCTACCCTTAGTTTAAATATAAACTATAATTTCACCCAAACCCTGAAAACCCAATAATTAATCGATTGGCAATTAAGTTAGGCAAAAACCCAATTAATCCCTCTGCTAATGACCCTGATGTCTTAACCCCGCCTTAGTCCGTCATTAACTCAAATACTGCCGCACTTAATCACCCGCCGGGCCCCCCCGTTAGCCTCCATGCAGCTTCCCTGCCCAATCATCGTGCGATCATCTTCCTTCACATCCGATGGCCCTTATCCATATTGGGCGGACCCGACATCCGAACAATACCCGCCCGATAACGCTGTTTTCCGTCGGGCCCTCGATGCTACGTGTCGTTCAACGTATGGAACCGGGCGCCCCCCCCCCAATACCACCGAGCGCCAAAAAGTGGTGCGATGGAAACCACTTACCAGCTGCTCGCTACGCGACAAAATAGTTACTGTTCACTCGTACTCGCCAAAATTGACTTTCGCGCATAAAGCCAAAAAAACCCCAATTCATTTGTTTTTATCATTTTTTCAACTGTAAACCTCCATGCACGCACCTGCGAACGTCGAAGCTGTCAACCTACGTCCAATTGCACCCTAAAGATGCCATAGAGCATCCAGTTTGCTTTCCAGCCTACTCAGAGCCTTTTCGACCGTTCGTAGTTGCCAGTCACCTTGTTTAGAGACAGTCCTCAATTCCAGGTATTTAAGCCATAATTCACTGGAAAACCCTGTCAATTTCAGAATCAGTTACTGAGTTTTCTTAGTTAAGGTAAAAAATTAATTAAAGAAACTCTAGCAACTCAAACCTACTTTGTATTGAACCACCATTGCCCTAAAAGACTGAAAATCACTTCCTCCATACTCAAATCCACAAGAACTGAGAATGGCTGCCCTAATTGCCATGGATGTTAGACCTATTTCCACTCCTCATCTGGATCTAGACCACCTTCCCCTGGCTGATAGGGATTTCCAGATAAAGGACACCACTGTCCATGAATCCCCGCTCAAAGTATACTGCCAAAGTAGGGATAGATACTTGAACCAGGCTGATGAAATTGGTCTGTGGGAGTCCAATTTGCCTAAGTACCAGTTCCCCAGAGTCCACATTTTCCCAGAAATTGTACATTATTGCCATGCCAATTATGTCCCCAGTCAAAGAGCAGTCATGTCCCCTAACCAGGCCATACTTTTCACTATCATTGCTGAATCTATAAACGAGATGCTACAACTCCAGCCTGGCCAAAACTTGACTCCCCTCTCCATTAGAGACCTGTTGGACTTATATCCCAAACTCAGCCTTGCAAGATTTGCTCAAATAATCCAAACTTTCATCGTAGAAGAGAAGTATACCCCCAAAGACTCCCCTGCATATGTAGCAGCTTTATTTTCTCCATGGGGCAGAAGTATTGTGGATATGATATCTAGAGTCCTGGGTTATACCACCAGTGAATATATTTATGAGATTATTTTAGCCTTCATGTCCATATGCACTCCAGGACAGCCTCTTACTGTCATATATGACTATGCTCAGTTCATAGCTGACAGGATGCATGAACAGTTCCTTAGAATGAGTAATTAGAGAGTTTTTAAGTAATCTGTTTTGTATCACTTTTTTCTATACTACCAAGCAGATAAGTTCCCCTTTACTCTCCAGAAGCTTGACACCAGGGGCCAACCAAGATCAGTTATTTTCTGGACCCATTGATTCATCAACATCCCTCCCCCTACTCATACAATGAATTCATTGATTCCTTTGTCCACCCTGTGATGACCATGCTCACTGGAACCCCTCCACCAAGAATCAGTCCTGCAATCAGGAGAGTCTTTCATCTAAACATCAATCATAAGGTGGGAGATTGATACCTGTACCAAAACTACATTCAAATAAGGATTTATGGCTGTGAGTTGGCCCCATACAAACTACCTAAATACCTCCCAATGAGGTTATTTGCTCTGGAGTGCTACAGGAAAATAATAAATTTAGATGAGGTGAACTTTGTTAAAGCCAAAAAGAAAGCCCAACTCAAAATCAAAGACCAATTGGGTCCCTTTATTTGTAATAGCAGAGAAGCTGGAAAGGAGGCAGACCTAATCCTTCAGAGATTAAAACTGAAACAAAGCTTCATATGGAGATATGATCCCTTGGACTTCATTTGCAAAAGAAGGCAAAAGAACAAGATGGCCCCCTATATCCATCACCGCATCCCTGAGATAGAAAAGTATGCCAACCAATTGCAATGGGTGGAAAACACTTTAAAGGACAGGGATAATGCAGAAGTTGCTGTGGAAAACAAATTAATTGATATGGAAAACAATTTGATGAGGATTCTTTCCTGCAGGTGCCAGAAGAATCACAGGTGCCAGAAGAATCAGAAGTACTAGACTTGTTAGAGGTGCCAGATCAAACAGACATACCAAAGAAAACAGATAGACCAGAAGCCACCATGAGTACCCCCCCAGTCTTACAGACTCCTCTAAATGAGGAGAAAAGCCTCAAGAGAAACAGGGAAGGGGCAACTACTTCAAAAAGAGCAACATCACAAGCCTATGCAGAGACAAGCCAGGCTAAGAGACAGAGTGAATCTTGTCTCTGAACAGGAATATACAGAGGAGACAGCTAAGGTTACAAGCACAGAAAGAGATATGAGCAGGCTTGCTACTCCATCTGGAGGCATCCTAGAGCCTTCCACATCACACACTCAGATGTTGGAAAGGCAGCAAAGTATTGAAGTGTCTTCCTTCATAATGCCAGCAGATAAAGACCAAGATATTAAGGAGAGATACAAAGAAATAAAGGCTAGAAATGAGAGGCTGAAAGCCCAAACCTATGCACAGTATTTGAAAATGACCCCTACCAATCAAACAAGGCTCATGTCTGCCTTTGATGTCAAAGAGGGGAAAATGTAGATGACTTTCATCAAGCCAACCACTCAGTAGCCAAGGACAACAACAAATTTTAAGAGGGTGGATTTTGAAGTATTGGCAAGGGATATTCATCCCATTGACCAGATTGAGCTACACAAGCAAACATGGGAGATGATATACTCCATCTTAACAGAGAAAGCCATTGCTGCCCACCAACTACAAAATTCTCTTAACAATATATCAACACAGTTCCAGTTGGAGAAAGCCTTCTCACAGGCTAAAGATAATAGAATCAAGTCCTTAGAGGACTTAGTCATAGAGTTGGGACACGACCCCAAAGATGTAAAAGTTGCAGAGAAGCTGATCAAGAAGAAAAATGATGACATAGCTACACTTAAGAAGCAGCTAAAGATACCCCAGCTGCATCATCCTTAGACATAGGAAGTCCTAAAAGCACAGCAAGGACATGAAGAGATCATGGACTTGGTCCTGAAGCTAAACGATCAACTCAAGGAGACAGAGAAGGAGTTGGACACTTTAATTCAGTCGAAGCAAAGTGACTTGGCCACAACTTCTAGAACTGCCATCTCCACAGTATCTACAACAGTTCCATCCACACTGGCAGCATCACTGGCACCCATAGCTCCACCTGCCACAACATTGCCAGTAAATGCAGAATCTTCTACAGCAACAGGTACATCAACAAATAAAGCAACCAAATTTGTGAACGCCGTGGAAGATATGTCTATCTAGGCTACAGAGCTAAAGAGATTAAAGAAGAAAGTGGCAAGTTTGGAAACTGACTGTAAACTTGCCCAAATTCAGCAAAGAGAAGAGACACAGAAGGCCCAAAGGATGGGTGAGAAAATCAAAGTCCTAGAGAAAGATTTGACACTGCAGAAGCCACTAGGATAGAGTAAAGAGATGCTCTGGGCCAATATTATTGACTCTGTCAATGATATTTGGCCATCAATCCAAGTTATATTTGAGCAGACAGAATTAGTGAAGATAGCCACTGAAGCTATCCAGAAAGTAAGAGAAGAATTAGGAGACAAACCTGAGGATGCAAATCGACTCATCCACTTCCTAAACAGCAAGAACAAATATGAGCTCCAAGAGCTTAACATAGAAGACAGGATTGAAGCCATTCTGGAGATTAGAAAGGTTCTTTCCAAAAGAAACCTCATGCACAACTTAGAAGAGAAGTGCCACAACATGCAAGTAGCCATTGACAGGTTCATGGCTAAGTTTCAGATTTTAAGGGACAAAGGTCTTCCCAGTCCCATGGTCATCAATGACAAACTCATGACCCAGTTGGACTATAGTGATAGACTCAGGAAATTGGCCAAGGAACAAGCCAGCTCTTCGGCTATTAAAGCTTTGCCTACAGGCAAAGTATTATATGATACATTGGAGAACCTGTTTTTCCTAGAACATGAGGTGAAACATTTGTTTCTCACCAAGCCCAATTTTGCAAAATACACAGAGGCAGATGAAATCTACAGAAGAATGTTAAAAATAAAGTTGCCTGAGGTAGAATGGTGGGAGAAAATGACAGATTTACTATGAAAAAGTTTTACACCAGAAAGTTACTACAATAAATCTGAAGACAGCCAGGTGAAACAGGTAAAAGATAGATCAACTGGGTCAGAGTAACAGAGTCAAAGAGTATCAGTGAAAGATCAAAGTAGAGAAGATTCCAGCGTAGAAATAGCACAACTATTAGCCAGCTTAAAGAGCTCAAAACTCAACAGAAATAGCCAACAACACCACAATGAAAGGGACATCAAGAAGTAGTTCTACCTCTGTCTCTATCTTCATGCATGAAGATATTTTATTCCTTAGATTAAATCTCAAATTGTTATGAGATATTTTGTAATCATTTTTTGTATAAATACTTAACATTTCGAAGTATGTAGTGTGGATTCCAAAACATTTCTATAGACTTTTTCTCTCAAATCAGAGTTCTATTGTATCAATGACTGGATTGGCTTGCTGGATCAAGGGATAAATATAAGATATTTTACAGGATTCTTGTGTAAAGCAAAATACAAATAAGTATTCTCTCATGTCCACTGTTGTTTTTTTTATGTTTTTGCATAATCTTACTTGTTTCTCTAAAAACCGAAACGTATAACAAGGAATGATATTTCAGAAATTGCTTGAATGCACTCTGTCTTCACTATTTTACATTCTGAATGTCTTCTCCTAAGCTATCTTAGCTAGGGAATTCTTAAATGCTCCTTAGCTTCCATAGTTTCTTCTCTGGTCTATAGCAAAGGTGTTGAGTTATGGTATGTTCTATGCTTATAACAGTTTACTTCTTTTTCTTATTATATTCCACAGATTAGCAATCACATGTACATAAAGTAAAGTGCAGATAGAACATTAAACGATCGACAGAAAACAAGCCAAGACAAGAGACACAAGATGTGGTGGCTAGCCAGGGACAAACCCTACAATGTGTGGGGAAACCCTTTGATCAAATCTTCTTTTATCTTCAATAATTCAGCAGAGAGAAATAGTACAATAAATCTGATTCATATCAGCATCAGCAAACCCTAGATTAGCAGCATCAGCATTAGCGGCTTCATTATCAAAATAAGGCAGACGATATCTCACAAACCGACCGTCGGATTGACTTCATTCCACCACCAAAAGTTGCGGCTTCCAGAGGAGGTTCAGATGAACCTACAGTGCAGTTCAGATGAGGAGATCTTCTAGGCCACGCAGGTCAATCTTTACTTCTGCAGTTGCAACTTCAGTTTCAATAGTTTCCGGCTTCAAACTAGGGCAGTCGATATCTTGCAAATTGTTCGTCGGATTGAATTCATTCCACCACCAAAAGTTGTGGCTTTCAGAGGAGGTTCAGATGAACCTATAGCGCAGTTCAGATGAGGAGATATTCTAGGCCACGCAGGTCAATCTTTACTTCTGCAGTCGCAGCTTCAGTTTCAGCAATTTCCGGCTTCAAACTAGGGCAGTCGATATCTTGCAAACCGTTCGTCGGATTGTCTTCATTCCACCACGAAAAGTTGCGGCTTTCAGAGGAGGTTCAGATGAACCTACAACGCAGTTTAGATGAGGAGATCTTCTAGGCCACAGGATGTAAATGGGTTTACAGAATTAAGTATAATCAGAAGGGTGAACTTGACAAGTATAAAGCACGACTTGTCGCAAAAGGTTTTGCACAGCAGGAAGGCATTGATTATGAAGAAACTTTTGCTCCAACAGCTAAATGGAACACCATCCGATTAACACTTGCATTGGCCGCTCAAAAAGGATGGAAAGTTCATCAAATGGATGTGAAAAGTGCTTTTCTCAACGGGGATTTACAGGAGGAAGTGTATATGACCCAACCACCAGGTTTTGAAGTTGAAGGACAAGAACATAAAGTCTGCAAATTGATCAAGGCTTTATATGGGTTAAAACAAGCTCCCCGAGCTTGGTATGCAAAGATGGATGATTACCTTAAGAAAGTTGGTTTTCAACGAAGTGAATCTGATGATACTTTGTATGTGCGACAACAGGGCAAATATCTGGTAATTCTTGTTATGTATGTAGATGATTTGATCATCACTGGCAATCATGATGATCATTTTGCACAGGTAAAAAAGGAGTTACATGCAGGTTTTAAGATGACAGATTTGGGATTACTTCACTACTATCTTGGAGTTGAAGTCTTCCAACGTCCACATCATATTTTCATTTCTCAGAGTAAGTATGCCGCAGAGGTTCTTCAGCGATTTGGCATGCAAGATTGCAAGCCCGTTCTCACCCCCATGGAGCAAAACTTGAAACTTTCAAAATTTGAAAGGGGGGAAAAGGTGGACAGTACAACTTACAGACAGTTGATTGGCAGCTTGATTTATTTGACAAATACTCGTCCTGATCTATCTTATGCAGTTAGTATTCTTTCACGTTTTATGCAGGAACCACGAGACAACCACTGGAATGCAGCCAAAAGAGTTCTTCGATATATCCAAGGAACAAAAGATTTTGGTCTTCTTTACACAAAGACTAAAAATTTTGTACTTGGTGGATATTCTGATGCCGACTTTGCTGGGAGTATTGATGATCGAGCATCAACATCAGGTTATTTAATGAATATGGGGTCCGCAGCAGTATCTTGGAGTTGTAAAAAACGAGCTACAGTGGCCACTTCTCCAGCAGAAGCAGAGTACATTTCAGCATGGGAAGCAGCATGTGAAATTGTTTGGTTGCGCCGAATTTTGCAGGACTTGGGCATTTCTCAGGGAGAAGCTACATCATTGTTCATTGACAGCCAGTCAGCCATCAAACTTGCCAAGAACCCAGTTTTTCATTCAAAGACAAAGCATGTGGACACCAAGTATCATCATATCAGGTCGCTCATTGCCAAAGATGTCCTCAAACCAGTTTATTGTCCTTCCGAAGATCAGATCTCCGACATTTCACAAAACCGCTTGGCAGAATAAAATTTACTAAGTTCAGGGATGAACTTGGTATCTGTTGTAATGTATCTTTGGATCATAGGGGGGAATGTTAGATGATCCAAAAATACTTTATTATCATAGGTTATAAAATTGAAATAAAATAATTATTAATTTAAGAAATTAAATTAATAATTATTCTAGAATGATTAATTATTTTAGAGACAATTAGAATTAGTATATTGTTGTAACAAGATATGACTCTCCAAATGAGTCGTATCTTAGGCTCTATTATAGGAGATTAGTTAGCTAGTTGGTTTGAATAGCATTTATTGTAAATGGACACTTGTAAGTGATCCATAATTAGAGGTAGTTAGGACATGGAGCTTATAAATAGCTCATTGCAAGAGTGTTTGGTTGTTCGGGTGTAAACTCTTGCAAAATCAATTATGTAATTGTTTTTTCTGATTAATAAAATTACGTGTCTGAGGACACTTCTGCCATTAAATCTTTGGATCTGCAGTTGCAACTTTAGGTTCAACAACTTTCGGCTTCACATGTGTGAGAGAGAGACCCATTTCTGCGCAGTAGAGAAGAGACTCATTTCTGCGCAGTAGAGAGAGAGAGATGTGATGAGAAGAGTGAGTGCAAATGAGGAATAGTCCTCTTATATTTATATACAACATTGGTGTTTGAATAGATGCGACTATTGGGCTTCTGAGCCTACACGAGTTGTATGTTGGCTTGATAATAATTCCATAATCAAAATAAATTCATATCTCCATGAATACTTATCGGAATCGGATGATCTTTATATCAATCCTAGACCTCTCGACGAGAGGAATCTAATAAAAATATTATCAACCATGAATAAGATGACCCACATGAAGTTTTGCCCTGGTTGCCAATTTTAACACTCCCTCTCAACCAGGGAGAACTTCATCTGCAATCTGTCTATCGGTCGTTACTATTCATCCATCAAATGCACTGCCCTGTACAACCTGACCCTTGCCCTGCTCTGCTCTATTATGCCTGTTTTGCTTTGTCTTGTTCTCAGAGTATGTACCACTGGTCCTAGACCAGTCTCAACCAACCCGAAGCCAGCATCATAGTGAGTACAAGTCCACTGATCCTAGACCAGTATCATCCTCCACTGACTCAAAGTCAGTCTCAGAGTGCGTACCACTGGTCCCAGACCAGTTTCAGCCGACCTGAAGTCAGCGTCATAGTAAGTACCATTCCTACCACTGGTCCCAGACCAGTATCACAGTCTCAGAGAGTGTACCACTAGTCCCAGACCAGTCTCAACCAACCCGAAGTCAGCGTCATAGTATGTACCACTCTCATTGGTCCCAGACTAGTACTGCACTGACACGAAGTCAGTCTCGGAGTATGTACCACTGGTCCCAGACCAGTCTCAACCGACCCGAAGTCAGCGTCATAGTATGGTAGAACTCCTACCACTGGTCCCAGACCAGTATCAGTGATCCCAGATCAATGGAGGTCATCCTAGCGTAGGGAGTACGGTAGATACAACAATGCGTCCATCGGTACTACTATGGTCCTTAACTTCATTTCCCTGCTCATTGATCAGATGAGAGGTACTTACCATGAGTCCCAGACTGCATGGGTAGGATGCCTCGACAGGAGAACTAATCAATCCTGTCCTCACAGGAGAACACATCAATCCTGCTACAATCGCCATGGAAAACACATCAATCCAGACCGCCATGGAGAACACATCAATCCAGGGCTCACAGGAGAACACCTGTTACAATCGCCATGGAGAACACATCAATCCAAGCCTCACAAGAGAACACATCAATCCTGCTACACAGAAGAGCGAATCATGCTGTTCCACAAGAGAGTGAATCATCTTGTCCCACAAGAGAGCGAGTCATCTTGTTCCAGTGCGCACCACCAGGGGAGGGTGAGTCACTCTGTGGTCGTATGTTGTTCCAGTAAGAATCACAAGCCCTTAGAGCTCCCAGAGCTCAATGTATGCAACATGCAGGACCCTTGTACAAGGGTTTCTTGACGACTCCAAGTCGTTTGGGAAAATCACAGATTAGATCTTTTCTCGGGGCTTTGACAAGGTGTATCGACCTGTACATCATCTTAATGCGATGGAGCCTCCTTGCTCATCGACTTACCATATCCCAGATGATGTCTATTTGCTGGAGCAATCGACGAATACGAGATTCCTCAATAATCGAATCCCACCTCTGGTTGTTACAGAGAATCACAATGGTATGTGTTCAAACAGCTCACTGAAGAGCTTCCCCAACCAGGCAGCTTCATATGAGATCATACTCGTAGATATGTATCCGGTCTCGGTGGTGCTTATGGCGACTGACTTCTGCTTCCTGCTCATCCATTATATCGAAGCAGAATCCAAAGAGAAACAACACTAAAATGTGCTCCAGTGATCCTCCAGACTACTTGCCTAATCAGCATTCGAATAATCATGCAGTTTCATATTTCCGGTAGTGTATCTCAATCCATTAGTAATTGTGCCATGAAGATATCTTAGAAGATTCTTGGCATCAATGCAGTGAGGCTCAACCAAATATGAGCTCACAGTGCTAACTGCAAAACATATGTTCGGACGAAGGTTCACCAAGAACATCAACGCAAATGAGTTTTTGAAACTCAGAGGCATTTCCCAAATCTAGTTCGACATCACTACCATATAACTTCTAAAAGTTAAGATCCTCGAGGTAGTCACAGGCTTGCAGTCCATCATACCAAATCTTTCCAATATCTTTACCACATATTTTCCTTGAGATAGGAAAATTTCCCTTGGCTTCTGCCACACTTCAAGTCCTTGGTCCTTCATTTCAAATTCAGAAGCCAACTCCCTCTTACATTTGTGAATGAGAGGGTTTGCACCTGTTAGAAAGAGGTCATCCACATACAGCACCAGTATGAGAGGCTTGTCATCTTCAACCTTAAAGTAAAGGTTAGGATCGGCTTCACTCCTAGTGAATCCCAGCTTCATCAAGTAGCTATCGATCCTCTCATACCATGCTCAGGGTGCTTGCTTCAGCCCATAGAGAGCCTTCTTCAACCTGCATACATGAGATTTTCGATCATAAATCTCAAATCCTTCGGGTTGCTCCACGTAGACTTCTTCTTTGATCGAGCCGTGTAAGAACGCAGTCTTGACATCCATCTGATGTAGGTTCCATCCTTGTGAAGTGGCAAGGGCTATGATCGAGCAGATGGTCGTATATCTGGCAACATGTGCAAATATCACATCATAGTCTATACCTTCCTTCTGGGAGAAACCACGAGCAACAAAACGATCCTTATACTTTTCTGTACTTCCATCTGCTGCATGCTTTATCTTGTAAAGCCATTTTGAAGTAACAATTGTCTTGTCCGGGGTCTGGGAACTACTTCCCAGACATCATTCTCCATAATAGACTCATATTCTTTGGTCATAGCATCCTTCCATACTTTATGCTTGACGGCATCTGAGAATGATGGAAGCTCATTTTGTATGATTGTGCTCATGATGGTCAGGTATCCCTGATACCTGTTAGGTTTCTTACTTTCACGGAAGGTTCGTCGCGGTGCAGCATGTCCTTCAGCATCATCAAGTAGCCCCCTAAGCCATGAAGGCCTCTTCCTAGAAGAGGAAGGCTCATGTGGAGGAGGATCAATCGGATCCATGGGTTCTTCTACATCAGGCATTGATTCATCATCCTTTTCTTTCGGTTCCCTGGTGTCGGCTTCTTGAGAGCTCCTCAAAGTTGGAAGATTGTTCACCTTGCTAAAATCCATATCTTCGTCAAAGGTGACATCATGACTAATTACGACTTCCCTTTGACCGGCTACATAGATTCTATAGCCTTTAGTATTTTCACCATAGCCCACGAAAATTCCATTCTTTCCAGATGCACCCAATTTATTTCTTTTTTCTTTCGGCACATGAAAATATATAGGGCTTCCAAAAATTCTGAAATGAGAAACATCAGGTTTCTTACCGATGAACTTTTCTTCAGGAGTCTTGGAACCCAATGCTTGATGAGGGCATCGATTTTGTACATATACGGCAATGTTTGTAGTTTCAGCCCATAGAAACTTCAGAAATCTTTGATCATGTAGCATGGCCCGGATAGCTTCCACAATCGTGCGGTTCTTCCTTCCCGCCACACCATTCTGCTCAGGAGTACGTGGTGTAGTAGTCTCCCTCTTAATGCCAGCCTCAGATATGCCTGAATGAACCAACTGTAATATATCGGAGGTCTTGCTTTGGCTTGAGGGGAATGGTCCCCTTTTGAGCTTTCCTTTGGCACATTCCGGACATACACCTTCTTTCTCTACTTGGAATTCGGGCATCCCTGCTACCATCTGTCTTACATCGGGCAGAGCTTTGTAATGAAGGGGGGCAAACCTCCGATGTCAAAGTTCAGACTGAAGAGATCTGTCATAAGACATGACACCTAGCAGACTTTCATCGACCTGATATAATGAATCAACACTAAACCCAAGAGTAAAGGCATCTTTAACATTATTTTTCCATATACATACCTTGCCATTACTGAAGGTTACCTTGTAGCCTTTGTCTTCCAATGCCGAGATGGACACTAGGTTCTTTTTGAGGTCAGGTGCATTTAATACATCTTGGACTTTCTAGCCTTCTTGAATGGTTGTCCTCTTCCTCGATCCCCAGCTCTCCTCTTACCTTTGCTGTTGAATTTGTCATTCCTTTGATTTGCCATCAGAGGGATTTTGATCATCGTCTCGGTGTGAGTCCTTTCTATCAGGGCACTCCCTTGCATAGTGACCTGCTTTATCGCAGATGTAACATCGTCCTTTTCTTCCACCCTTAGGTCTAGCCTTTCCTTTTGATTTAGTCCCGGAATTATTTCTTTTCTTAGCATGAGAAGAAAAGGCAATAGGAGGACCTTTAGGCATGGGCATTTCTTGCTCTTCTTCCCTTGTTTCTTCTTGAATGCATCTAGCCATTAATTCCTCGAAACCAGGAATTACATTATAGTTCAGAAGAGTAGTCCTGAACACGTACCATTCGGATGGTAATCCTCCAAGAGTCGTGAGTGCCATTTCCCAGTCTATTGTAGATTTCCTTGGAGGTGTCCAGTTCAGAGATGTAGGCCACCAAGTGCTTGTCGATAGAGTCCCGGATGATCTTCTATTTTGACTTCTTCGGTTTTCCATTTGTTCCATGCAGCAGCGGATGCATTTGATGGAGGCTCAACAATATTGCCTCTTACATGGTCCAACACTCCTGGATCTTTTAGGGTTAGATCGATAGACATCTTCCATGCGTGATAGTCATCCTTTTTACAAAGCTTGCCTTGGGCAGAGTGTTGAGGACCCCATAGTTCTTTTAGGATAGCCTCGCCAATCTTCTCTTCGGTGATTGCTCTTGCTTTTGCTCGGACTTTGTCTTCACCTCAACTCTGATACCATGTTGAGTTATGGTATGTTCTATGCTTATAACATTTTACTTCTTTTTCTTATTATATTCCACAGATTAGCAATCACATGTACATAAAGTAAAGTGCAGATAGAACATTAAACGATCGACAGAAAACAAGCCAAGACAAGAGACACAAGATGTGGCGGCTAGCCAGGGACAAACCCCACAATGTGTAGGGAAACCCTTTGATCAAATCTTCTTTTATCTTCAATAATTCAGCAGAGAGAAATAGTACAATAAATCTGATTCATATCAGCAGTAGAAAACCCTAGATTAGAAGCATCAGCATTAGTGGCTTCATTATCAAACTAGGGCAGACGATATCTCACAAACTGACCGTCGGATTGACTTCATTCCACCACCAAAAGTTGCGGCTTCCAGAGGAGGTTCAGATGAACCTACAACACAGTTCAGATGAACCTACAACGCAGTTCAGATGAAGAGATCTTCTAGGCCATGCAGGTCAATCTTTACTTCTGCAGTTGCAGCTTCTGTTTCAGCGGTTTCCGGCTTCAAACTAGGGCAGTCGATATCTTGCAAATCGTTCGTCGGATTGACTTCATTCCACCACCAAAAGTTGCGGCTTTTAGAGGAGGTTCATATGAACCTATAGTGCAGTTCATATGAGGAGATCTTCTAGGCCACGCAGACCAATCTTTACTTCTGCAGTTGCAGCTTCAATTTTAGCAGTTTCCGACTTCAAACTAGGGCAGTCGATATCTTGCAAACCGTTCGTTGGATTGACTTCATTCCACCACCAAAAGTTGCGGCTTTCAGAGGAGGTTCAGATGAACCTACAATGCAGTTTAGATGAGGAGATATTCTAGGCCACGCAGGTCAATCTTTGGATCTGCAGTTGCAGCTTCAGGTTCAACAGCGTTTGGTTTCACATGTGTGAGAGAGAGACCCATTTCTGCGTAGTAGAGAAGAGACCCATTTCTGCGCAGTAGAGAGAGAGAGATGTGATGAGAAGAGTGAGTGCAAATGAGGAAAAGTCCTCTTATATTTATACACAACGTTGGTGTTTGAATAGATGCGACTGTTGGGCTTCTGAGCCTACATGAGTTGTAGGTCGGCTTGATAATAATTCTATAATCAAAATAAATTCATATCTCCATGAATACTTATCGGAATCGGATGATCTTTATATCAATCCTACACCTCTCGACGAGAGGAATCTAATAAAAATATTATCAGCCATGAATAAGATGACCCACATGAAGTTTTGCCGTGGTTGCTAATTTTAACAAAAGGATTCTTAATTGCCCTTTGTTCATGATCACCCTCTGTTCTTCATTTTGATCCCGGTCCAAGGATTCTTAAGTGCCTTTTCACCCTGGTTAGAATTACTTCACCCATTGGCCTAAATATTTGCCTTTTGCTTTGCTAGCCTGTCCTGTGAATATTCCCTTTAATGATCTGGTCCAATTATGCTATCCATTTATTAACTCCATAGCCCAATGGCTTGAAGACCTAGCTCTATCCATCTGCGCCAAGAATTCCACCACCCAACCTTCAATTCAAAACCAAACCCCAACGAACACTAAGAACTAGCCTAAAATCCCATAAAAACAAAGCTAAATTACATAGAGAGAGCCCTCTCTGGACTTGGGTTGGCTAGAGTCTAAGCCTAAAAGATTGGTTTGTGGTTCCCTCGGTCTTTTCCTTCTTCTGATAACTTCTAGGGAAAATTTTTGAGTGATAACACAGTGATTTCGTAGTGATCACGCAGAGAGGGGCAGAGAGAGTTTTGGTTGGACTATCTTCTCCGGAGCCAAGAATACTCAGTAGAGAGGCAGAGAGACGCGTAGAGGAGGCAGCGTAGTGCCCAACGTGGTTGACGCATAGCTAGGAAGGGCTCACGCAAATCAGTGCAAAGCCTTCATGCAGAAGTCTGAGATTTGCTTGGGGTTTAACGTTCTGAGCTGGGAGGGCTGGAGTTAGCTCCTGAGAGAAAATCGATCCAACAAAGAGGTGATGCAGGGCCTTAGAGGTTGTGATGCAGGCCCACGCAGTGACTGCGTATGGGCAGCGCAAAAGTAGCCGGGGACTTGTTGGTTCAGTTACCGGATCAGCCGAGACTTGCAGTGTAGAGTGAAGTAATCTCACTACTTTCTTCTGTCGAGTGATATTCTTTGTACTGGATTTCCAGCAAGGCATCCAGAGGTTATATTCAGAATTAACTTCTGGTTAATAATAAAAACCCTCTGATCTGCTGCACTGGTTTTCTCGCATTGGGTTTTTCTGAGGACATTTGTCCAAAAACAACTGTCATTTGTGTTGTATCTCTCGATTGTTAAGTTTCTTGTTTCGACATTTATTTTAAATGGTGTAGGCTACAATGTATGTATTTCAATGTTTGTTGTAGGAAATTGCAAATAACTTGTTCATGTAAATTAACAAGTAGGAGAAATATTATCAGTTGTTGCAGTAGGAATTCAGGTCACTAAATTTTCGCATGGTATCGGAGCAGTGCAGGTGAGACGAGAAGAGCAGTGTCAGAGAATCTAGCGGTGAGCAGAGAAGGAGGTCGAATAGTTGCAAGAGGCAGTAGTTTGAATCCCTAGAGGGATTGCGCAGTCCAAGCTAGGAGGGTTGAATTTTTGAGGAAAGTCTCTCTCTGAGTGAGTTGACAGAGAGGAAGGACTTCCATATCGAAATCTTGTCGTTCCAGAGGGAGCAGTGCAGAGCCTCAACATGAGGAAGAGATGGTGGGACACAGTTTTCAGCAGGCAGATTGCTAGGCTGAATAATGGCAGAAGTGTCCTCAGACACGTAAT
The DNA here is from genome assembly GCA_031772625.1 of Pinus tabuliformis. Classification (NCBI taxonomy): domain Eukaryota; kingdom Viridiplantae; phylum Streptophyta; class Pinopsida; order Pinales; family Pinaceae; genus Pinus; species Pinus tabuliformis. Next base: position 311,006,249 of record CM062816.1, on the reverse strand, counting down.
TTTATTAATCAGAAAAAACAATTACATCTGGAATTTTGCAAGAGTTTACACCCAAACAACCAAACATTCTTGCAATGAGCTATTTATAAGCTCAATGTCCTAACTACCTCTAATTATGGATCACTTATGAAATAACAAGTGTCTACTTATAATAAAAGCTATTCAAACAACTTACCAACAATTCTCCTAAAATAGAGCCTAAGATATGACACATTTGTAGAGTCATATCTTTTACAACAATATACTAATTCTAAATGTCTCCATTAAATAATTAAATATTCTAGATTAATAATTATTAATTTAATATCTTAAATTAATAATTATTTTATTCTAACTTAATAACCTATGATAATATTTATTTTTGGATCATCTAACACTGAAAGACGTCAGAAAAGAGGAGAAGCACAATAATGGAATTGTTCCTCAGTAGACTTCCTGCCAAGAAGTCTGTTTTCTTATTGCCTGAGCAACAACAGTAAGCAACAAAACATGAGCAGTTCGGCATTTTCGTGGCAGAGATGGCGATCAGTGGGTTGAGAGATCATGATAGATTGGATGGCACATCCAACTATGTCATCTGGAAGGCAAAGATGTCGTTCCTTCTAGATGAGCATTCTCTCTCGACCTATGTCGACAACGTGGTGGCTGAGCCTACAGATGTAGATCCGCTGAAGAAGTACAAGGCAGAAATGGCGAAGGCCAAGAGGATGATCCTTGATGGAGTAAAGGATCATGTGGTTTGTCACATCGCTAGCAGAGGGACCACTAAGAAGGTGTGGCATGCCTTGGCAACGCTGTATCAAGGATTTTCCGATTAGTGGAAGATGTTCTTAGAGTAGAAACTGAGATCTGCGCAGATGCAGAAGGGGGAGCACATAGATCCATTCCTCATGAAGCTTCAAGAGACCCGCAACGAGTTAGCAGCTGTGGGGTCTACACATCAAGGTTCCGAGATGGTGAGACTGGCCCTAAAATCAGTCTCAGAAGAGTGGCAAATCTTTGTCCAGAGCATTCTACGCAGGGTAGCTTTGCCAGACTAGGATAGTATGTGGGCAGATCTCAAGCAGGAAGAGCTGAGGAGAGATCTAGTCAAGTGCAAGCTTGACAGAAGCAACAACAGTGGGTCGAAGCCCAAGGAGGAGGATGAAAATGCAGCCCTTGCATCCAAGGGGCAGTAGGAGCAGCGGAGGCGGAAGAAGGACGTCTCGAAGATCAAATGCTTCAAGTGTGGTGAAATGGGTCACTACGCAATACAATGTCCTCTCAGGAAGAAGGAAAAAGATGAGAAGCATGATCTGAAGGTTGCCCCTACGAAGATCGAGGAGGAGTTCGCCATGTGTTAAATTGGCAACTAGGGCCAAACTTCATGTGGGTCATCTTATTCATGGCTGATAATGTGTTCATTAGATTCCTCTCGTTGAGAGGTGTAGGATTGATCTAAAGATCATCCGATTCCGATAAGTATTCATGGAGATATGAATTTATTTTGACTATGGAATTATTATCAAGCCGGCCTACAACTCATGTAGGCTCAGAAGTCCAACAATCGCATCTATTCAAACATCAACAGTTGTGTATAAATACAAGAGGACTTTTCCTCATTTGCACTCACTCATCTCATCACATCTCTCTCTCTCTACTGCGCAGAAAAGAGTCTCTTCTCTACTGCGCAGAAAAAGGGTCTCTCTCTCACACATGTGAAGCTGGAAGCTGCTGAAACTGAAGCTGCAACTGCAGATCCAAACTTTGACCAGCGTGGACCATCAAACCTCCTCTTCTGATCTGCGCTGTAGGTTCATCTGAACCTCCTTTGAAGGCTGCAACTTTTGGTGATGGAATCAAGTCAATCCGACGGATGGTTTGCAAGATATTGACTGCCCTAGTTTGAAGGAAGCTGCTGAAACTGAAGCTGCAACTGCAGAATTGAAGTTTGACCTGCGTGGACCAGAAGATCTCCTCATCTGAACTACGCTGTAGGTTCATCTGAACCTCCTCTGAAAGCCACAACTTTTGGTGGTGGAATCAAGTCAATCTGACGGACGGTTTGTAAGATATCGACTGCCCTAGTTTGAAGGAAGCTGCTGAAACTAAAGCTGCATCTGCCGAAGTGAAGTTTGACCTGCGTGGACCAGAAGATCTCCTAATCTGAATTGCGTTGTAGGTTCATCTGAACCTCCTCTCAAAGCCGCAACTTTTGGTGGTGAAATCAAGTCAATCCGACGGATGGTTTGTGAGATATCGTATGCCCTAGTTTGATGATGAAACCACTAATGCTGATGCTACTCATCTAGGGTTTGCTACTACTGATATAAATCAGATTTATTGTACTATTTCTCTCTGCTGAATTATTGAAGATAATAGAAGATTTGATCAAAGGGTTTCCCCTCACATTGTGGGGTTTGTCCCTGGCTAGCCGCCACATCTTGTGTCTCTTGTCTTGGCTTGTTTTCTGTTGATCGTTTAATGTTCTATTTGCACTTTACTTTATGTACATGTGATTGCTAATCTGTGGAATATAATAAGAAAGATAAGTAAACTGCTCTAAGCATAGAACATACTATAACTTAACATGGTATCAGAGCTGAGGTGAAGACAAAGCCCGAGTAAGAGCAAGAGCAATCACCGAAAAGAAGATTGGCAAGGCTATCCTAAAAGAACTATGGGATCCTGAACACTCTTTCTTGCCGAAGACAAGCTCTGTGAGAAAGCTGACCATCACGGATGGAAGATGTCTATCGATCTAACCCTAGAAGATCAAGGAGTGCTGGACCATGTAAGAGGCAATATTGTTGAGCCTCCATCAAATGCCTCCGTCGCTGCTTGGAACAAATGGAAAAATGGAGAAGTCAAAACAAAGAAGATCATCTGGGACTCCATCGACAAACACTTGGTGGCCTACATCTCTGAACTGGACACCTCCAAGGAAATCTACGATAGACTGGTGAGTTTATTTAAAGTTAATGATGCAAATCAAGTTTTGTTTCTTAGAAATAAGCTGAGGGAAATCAAGAAGGGTAAAGATGAGAGTATGCAAGCATACTTCTTAAGAATCACCGAGATCAAGAACGATCTCCTATCTATTGGGGAGACTATTATTGATAAGGAAATGACACTCACAACTCTTGGAGGATTACCATCCGAATGGTACGTGTTCAGGACTGCTCTTCTGAACAATCATGTAATTCCTGGTTTCAAGGAATTAATGGCTAGATGCATTCTAGAAGAAACAAGGGTAGAAGAGCAAGAAATGCCTTTGCCTAAAGATCCTCCTGCTGCCTTTTCTTCTCATGCTAAGAAAAGAAATAATTCCGAGTCTAAATCGAAAAGAAAGGCTGGACCTAAGGGTGTAAGACAGATGGTAACAGGGATGCCCGAATTCCAAGTAGAGAAAGAAGGTGTATGTCCGGGATGTGCCGAAGGAAAGCTCAAAAGGGGACCATTCCCCTCAAGTCAAATCAAGACCTCCGATATATTGCAATTGGTTCACTCAGGCATATCTGAGGCTGGCATTAAGAGGGAGACTACTACACCACATACTCCTGAGTAGAATGGTGTGGCGGAAAGGAAGAACTGTACGATTGTGGAAGCTGTCTCTATGAGTAGATGATGTAACAATGCCTGATGTGGAGGAACCCATGGATCCTATTTATCCACCTGAGCCTTCCTCTTCTAGGAAGAGGCCTTCATGGCTTAGGGAGATACTTGATGATGCTGAAGGACATGCTGCACCCTGAGGAACCTTCCGTGAAAGTAAGAAACCTAATAGGTATCAGGGATACCTGACTATCATGAGCATGATCATACAAAATGAGCCTTCATCATTCTCAGATGCCGTCAAGCATCAAGTATGGAAGGATGCTATGACCGAAGATTATGAGTATTAAGAAGAATGATGTCTGGGAAGTAGTTCCCAGACCCCAGGACAAGACAGTTGTTACTTCCAAATGGCTTTACAAGATAAAGCTTGTAGCAGATGGATGAACGGAAAAGTATAAGGCTCGTTTTGTTGCTCGTGGTTTCTCCCAGAAGGAAGGTGTTGACCACTACCGGTCAACTACCCATGCAGTACCCCCCCTCTTTTCTTGGTAGAAAGGGGTAGCACCTGAACGACATGTCCGTGCCAGCCTGCAGTCATCAGCAGCTTGATCAGTTTAATTGTAAACCCAGTCTGCATGTATGAATTATAAATAATCTTAGCAGATATGAGTCGTTTATGTAAAATTGCCTAGGTGGACCTAACTTTCTAATGATAATCTACGTCCCGGAAGGTTTTTCGTCTCACCGATCTACGATCGGCAGAGTTTTCCTTCAGCCTGACTCCAAAGCCGAGATGCATTTTGTTATTAGAACTTTAGGAGAATCCTAGTGTGTTAATCTGCTAGATTATAGTTGTGTCGCAGAAACTGGGTGATTTATGAGGGTCTATGATAAAGGGGTTTTCCCCCTTAAGATGTAAATTGTAAAAGTCATGATGTAATGTGTCTTGAGGGTTGGAAAATGTTTTAAATCCCCTCATGAGTCCTAAGTCCTAGGTCCTAGGTGATGTTTCCAAAGGCTTAGTTCGATGACCCATTTAAGAAAATAAATAAAATAATAAAATAATAAAATAAATAAAAATTAAAAAATTAAAAAATAAAATAAATAAAAAATAAAAAATTATAAAATAAAGCAAAAACCCTAAATAATAAAATAATAATATTTTGAGTAAATGCATGCAAAATATTATTTTTAATAATAAGTTAACAATTTCGACGGATGAGATTAAGAGATGTCTTGATCCTCATCGACGGTCGAGATCATTTCGACATGGATCACTCGAACTAGCCGTTGGGATCATTTCCTTTAAATAGGGTGCTAGGGGTCATTTCAGATCATTGGATCTGTGAGTCTGGTACTGAAGAAGCTCTCTTGTAATCTGTTTTCTAGTAAATAAAAGAAGACTTTGGGGTCCAAATCTTGCTGGTGTTACTCTCTGGAAGTGCTGTGAGCTAATTTAGTTTCTGCATATTTTATGTTTCAGCCATTAATAATAGCTTATTGTAGAGTATTGTGAGCATAGGTATCTTGTTCACTTGCTAGGGTTTAAGTGCTGTTAGGGTTTCTGAAGTAATGGCAGGTATCTCCATTACTTTTTGAGATCTAGCAGCATTTTTTCCCTCTTTACTGATGGTTGAAGTGAGCTGTGCAGGAAAACTCTTACTGAAGAAGATTGCCGGGCGTTAGGGGAAGTTCTCGGTTGAACCAGCCAACTCCCGCAAGCATTTTTTGCTGAGCCCAGTTGGATTTGATCCTGGGTCTATTATTCAGTTTATTTTTTCTAATTTGCATGAGAGATTTTCTGAAGTTCTTCACAGTGAAGACCTGAAATTTTTATTCTTTAAATTATTTCTGTGCTCATTGCTGAACCTGGCTGTTAAGGGGCCAAAATCTGTAAATTAATTAAGCTGATCTAGGGTTTCAAGTTTTTGCTTTATACAGTTTTCATTAGTGCTTTGTTTCCTTGCACTTGCAGGAACCGGGTTTTTCTTCGAGGGTTTGCCAAACATAAGTCTGTGAGGAGCCTCACTGTTTCAAAATCAATTGAGACTTTCTATCTCTCGGAGGATCACATCATTCTGCTATGTGTACCAGCTGTTTGTCAACGCCATTCTGAGCCGTTTCAAGCATCACTAAACTGCAGTAAACAACTATTGACACATTGATCTCCCTTTGATACTCTTTCAGAAAATTGTGCCACAAGCTACTGCGTGCAGTGCAGCATCCATCTGCACGATTCCTATTCAGAAGACTCGCACTCCCCCACCAATACTTGCGGGCCAGTTGAAAAATAAGTCTCAGATTTATCAAGTGTCGGCTATCATCGTGTATCCACCCATGCGCAGGAAGGATGGTTCTGAAAGAAACAACGTAATTTTGGTGGAAGGGCCACACAACGATCGATTTACCCTTAGCTTCCAGTATGTCTCACGCATTTTGATCTGAGATTGAAGGTTATGTGTTGGGCATCATTTCATTTAAGCTGTACCCATCTACCACTGTATTCAGCGAGCCATCAACGTGCAATTTCTTGTGTGGGAGGCTCGGAAAACGTTTGAAATTACAAATTACTCGCCATATTCACCATCGGCTTAGGAAAACGCTCCCGGTAATCTGCGTATCATTATCCTGAGTTCTGAGGAAGGCGTTTCGTTTATCAAGTGTTGGCTGGGGAAGAAAGCTGTGGTTTCTTACTGCTGTCGGATACCTGCAAAACAACGAGGGAAGAGTGAGTTTCATTTCGCCCATACACTTTCTGCGTCGACTGCTATTGAATCATCAAACCCGCTGGCGTATTCTCTTGCTGTTTCCATTATGGCAAACGAAATCAGGTAAGCTTCGAAACTGGTTCATATTTTCTATCCATCGCTCTCATCTTTATCGCATTGGAGCTCCTTCACGCTTTCAGCCTTCGAGTTCTTTCAGAATCACGATTTTTGTTTTAGTCGCCAGAAGTGCTTCAGGATTATGATTGTCTCATTGAGTTTATGTGGTTACGATAGTCTTTTTAGGTTAGAGTTCGTTTTAGTTTTTTTTTTTTTTTTTTTTCTTATAAAATTTTGTTTTGGTTTTAATTAGATTTGTTTCATAAAGCTTCGATTTTGTTTTATAATATATACATCAAAAAAAAGAAAGAAAAGAAAAGGGTTTCGTTTTGATTTAGAATTTATATTTTTCATATGTAGTTTAAGTTTCATTTTTTAGAGTTTTTTGATATAGTTTAGATTTTAGTTTGTTTTAGGTTTAATTTTTTTTTTTTAGAAATTTAATTTCTAATTTAGGAATTTAATTTTTTGATTAAATAATTAGATTTTTGTAAAAAAAAAAAAAAAAAAAAAAAAATTTATAAAAAATTGAAAAAGTATAAAAAATATTGTGGAAATTTTTCCTTTTTGCCAGATTCAATTATTCTCGGGACATTATTGCGTTTTATTTCGAGATTGAAATTTTCGATTTATGCAAACGAATGACCATCTTAAAAGTGATATCCGGTTAATGATTTATGATTTGCGCGATTGTTTAAAGCATTTATTGAAATTTCCTTAAATTGCTGATCATTGTGGTTTTACTGGATATCTTGCATCGTTCAGGTTATTTGATGACAAATGATTGCTGTTCATGGTTTATATTTTTACATCGTCTAGCAAGTAATCGTTTAAACATCAATCTCATAAGGCACTGGTCTGCTAAATTAATAAAATCATTTTAGTGCTTTTCATATCGTGTCTCCCACCCAACTGTTTGGCAGTTGGTCTTCATCATATCATAGGGTCTACCCCCCTTAGCCGCGGGAGTCAGGCTTAAACGGAGAGATCGGGGATCAGAGTGACAGCCCCCGGTCTGAGCGTTGTCGTGTCAATCTGCGCGACAACATTTTTTGGCGCCGTTGCCGGACACTTTGACAGTGAGTTTTTTTGGCGCCGTTGCCGGGACAGAGTTTTTCAGTTCCTGGAGTTTCAACGACTTTTTATCATTCATCATTCATCTTTCTCATCTCTCATTTTGAGCTGGCAGATTCAACCTTTGGGGTTATCATTTGGATCCTTTATTGCCTTATTTTTCGCCATATCAGTGGCATCTCTTCGGTTTGTTTCTTGTTTGGGTGGCGACTCCATTTTCTCATTTTTCCCAGACAAGAAGCTTTCCTCATATCTGCTTGTGGTTACTTTTTGGATCCTAGAATCAGATTCATTGTTCAAGTGGCGACTCCACTGCTTTCATCTGTTGAATTTCTTGAGCAGAGGTCTCGTTTTATCATCCATTTAATCCCTTATTATTCATCATGGATTATTCATTTAAACCATGTCGTTTTACTGACCTTCGCCATGATTTTCCGGAGGAGGCCATTTCTAAATTACGTATTTTCTCGGGTGGTGATTCAATCGCTGTTAGAAGGCATCTAGGCTTGTTTACTCGCATAATGATCATATATTGTAGACCCCCTCAGTCTAATCATGAAGATATCAAGATGCGTCTTTTTGTCTTTTCTTTAGAGGGTGATGCTTTGAATTGGTTTAACAATTTTCCTAAGGATTCTTTCACTTCTTTACAAGACATTGTCAATGCTTTTAAAGATAGATATGGTTATCCAAACAGCTTGCCTTCTAGCTCTAAAATTGTGCAAAAGAAAGAAAGTGATCCTATTAAAGGTCCAGCTGTTGAAGAAATATTTCAAGATCAGAATGTGTCATCCACCAGTACTATTGCAGATCAAGTCCATGATAGTGGAAAATCAGGGACAAATGACAATGAAAAGGAAGAGCAAAAGCAAATTATACAAGAACTAATGCTGCTGGTGAAAAATATGGAGAGCAATCAAAATAATTATGTCAATGATGTGAGAACTTTATGCACCCACCTGGAAAAACGTAATAGGGAGATGGAGATTATGCAAAATCAGCATGCTAAAGAAATTGAAGCCATGAAGACTAATCATGAAACAAAAATTAGATTCATGCAAAGCAAGATGTCAGGCTTAGAGGAAAATATGGCGACCATGAAAGCGGATCATGATAGGGAAATTAATTCTATGCAAAACAAGTTATTAACTATGGATGAAGAAATGACTATCATGACGTTTGATCATAATAATCAGTTGGCCACCATGCAAGCAAATCACAAAGAAGAAATAAACTCCATGCAGCATTGCTTGATGGACATAAAGGAAAAGAACGATAAAGTAATAAAAGATATGGAAGAAAACCATGTCAGGCAAATCAGTGCTATAAAGGTTGAACACTCTAGTCAGATGGATGCCATTAAAATACAGGTTCAAAAGTTTCAACAATGGTCAGAGGATAAGAGAAACCAGGGGACATCAACAGATCAGGAGCCTTCTCATTTGTCGCAACAAGTTCCATCTTATTATGAGGAGGTCATTGGTTCAATTGAAAGATGGTTAATTGAAGGTGATCCAGATAGACTTAAAAATGATAAAGATCAGATGCAGGATAAAGAAAGACATGTCACGCATATCTTACATACTTCATCTGATAGTTTTGAAACAGAAAGTTCCATGTCATCAGTAATACAGCCTGCCACAAAGAAAAAGCGCAAGAGAAAGAAAATGAGAAGAAGATTTGATGCATCAGACGACCGTGAGCAGCTTGATTTTCGGATAGGAAAAAGTCCTACCATATGTAGAATTGGACATGGCACATCCGACAAGCAGCCGACAGATTTGCCTGAAAGCAGGCAAATGCTCAGTATACACTATATTGAACACATCTGATGCCATGGGGCATCTTTGTATTGTATTTCTAACCCTACTTGTCATTTCAGCATTTTCATTTCCGTTTTAGGATTAGATTTGCTTTTCTAGACTAGTTAATAAATGAAGAGCTTTTATCTTTCCTGTGCTTAATGTATATGATGATTTTGGATGGACGCTACTTATGTTTTATTGTGTGTTGCGTGGATGCAGATTCTGGATTCTCACATTCCTACAATGCAGCAACGTGTCCCCAAGTAGAGCCAGATGTTGACCACTACCGGTCAACTACCCATGCAGTACCCCCCCTCTTTTCTTGGCAGAAAGTGGTAGCACCTGAACGACATGTCCGTGCCAGCCTGCAGTCATCAGCAGCTTGATCAGTTTAATTGTAAACCCAGTCTGCATGTATGAATTATAAATAATCTTAGCAGATATGAGTCGTTTATGTAAAATTGCCTAGGTGGACCTAACTTTCTAATGATAATCTACGTCCCGGAAGGTTTTTCGTCTCACCGATCTACGATCGACAGAGTTTTCCTTCAGCCTGACCCCAAAGCCGGGATGCATTTTGTTATTAGAACTTTAGGAGAATCCTAGTGTGTTAATCTGCTAGATTATAGTTGTGTCGCAGAAACTGGGTGATTTATGAGGGTCTATGATAAAGGGGTTTTCCCCCTTAAGATGTAAATTGTAAAAGTCATGATGTAATGTGTCTTGAGGGTTGGAAAATGTTTTAAATCCCCTCATGAGTCCTAAGTCCTAGGTCCTAGGTGATGTTTCCAAAGGCTTAGTTCGATGATCCATTTAAGAAAATAAATAAAATAATAAAATAAATAAAAATTAAAAAATTAAAAAATAATAAAAAATTAAAAAATAAAGCAAAAACCCTAAATAATAAAATAATAATATTTTGAGTAAATGCATGCAAAATATTATTTTTAATAATAAGTTAACAATTTCGACGGATGAGATTAAGAGATGTCTTGATCCTCATCGACGGTCGAGATCATTTCGACATGGATCACTCGAACTAGCCGTTGGGATCATTTCCTTTAAATAGGGTGCTAGGGGTCATTTCAGATCATTGGATCTGTGAGTCTGGTACTGAAGAAGCTCTCTTGTAATCTGTTTTCTGGTTAATAAAAGAAGACTTTGGGGTCCAAATCTTGCTGGTGTTACTCTCTGGAAGTGCTGTGAGCTAATTTAGTTTCTGCATATTTTATGTTTCAGCCATTAATAATAGCTTATTGTAGAGTATTGTGAGCACAGGTATCTTGTTCACTTGCTAGAGTTTAAGTACTGTTAGGGTTTCTGAAGTAATGGCAGGTATCTCCATTACTTTTTGAGATCTAGCAGCATTTTTTCCCTCTTTACTGATGGTTGAAGTGAGCTGTGCAGGAAAACTCTTACTGAAGAAGATTGCCGGGCGTTAGGGGAAGTTCTCGGCTGAACCAGCCAACTCCCGCAAGCATTTTTTGCTGAGCCCAGTTGGATTTGATCCTGGGTCTATCATTCAGTTTATTTTTTCTAATTTTCATGAGAGATTTTCTGAAGTTCTTCACAGTGAAGACCTGAAATTTTTATTCTTTAAATTATTTCTGTGCTCATTGCTGAACCTGGCTGTTAAGGGGCCAAAATCTGTAAATTAATTAAGCTGATCTAGGGTTTCAAGTTTTTGCTTTATACAGTTTTCATTAGTGCTTTGTTTCCTTGCACTTGCAGGAACCAGGTTTTTCTTCAAGGGTTTGCCAAACATAAGTCTGTGAGGAGCCTCACTGTTTCAAAATCAATTGAGACTTTCTATCTCTCGGAGGATCACATCATTCTGCTATGTGTACCAGCTGTTTGTCAACGCCATTCTGAGCCGTTTCAAGCATCACTAAATTGCAGTAAACAACTATTGACACATTGATCTCCCTTTGATACTCTTTCAGAAAATTGTGCCACAAGCTACTGTGTGCAGTGCAGCATCCATCTGCACGATTCCTATTCAGAAGACTCGCACTCCCCCACCAATACTTGCGAGCCAGTTGAAAAATAAGTCTCAGATTTATCAAGTGTCGGCTATCATCGTGTATCCACCCATGTGCAGGAAGGATGGTTCTGAAAGAAACAGCGTAATTTTGGTGGAAGGGCCACACAACGATCGATTTACCCTTAGCTTTCAGTACGTCTCACGCATTTTGATTTGAGACTGAAGGTTATGTGCTGGGCATCATTTCATTTAAGCTGTACCCATCTACCACTGTATTCAGCGAGCCATCAACGTGCAATTTCTTGTGTGGGAGGCTCGGAAAACGTTTGAAATTACAAATTACTCGCCATATTCACCATCGGCTTAGGAAAACTCTCCCGGTAATCTGCGTATCATTATCCTGAGTTCTGAGGAAGGCATTCCGTTTATCAAGTGTTGGCTGGGGAAGAAAGCTGTGGTTTCTTACTGCTGTCGGATACCTGCAAAACAACGAGGGAAGAGTGAGTTTCATTTCACCCATACACTTTCTGCGTCGATTGCTATTGAATCATCAAACCCGCTGGCGTATTCTCTTGCTGTTTCCATTATGGCAAACGAAATCAGGTAAGCTTCGAAACTGGTTCATATTTTCTATCCATCGCTCTCATCTTTTATCGCATTGGAGCTCCTTCACGCTTTCAGCCTTCGAGTTCTTTCAGAATCACGATTTTTGTTTCAGTCGCCAGAGTGCTTCAGGATTACGATTGTCTCATTGAGTTTATGTGGTTACGATAGTCTTTTTAGGTTAGAGTTCGTTTTAGTTTTTTTTTTTTTTATTTTTATTTTTATAAAATTTTGTTTTGGTTTTAATTAGATTTGTTTCATAAAGCTTCGATTTTGTTTTATAATATATACATATAAAAAAAAGAAAAGAAAAGAAAAGGGTTTCGTTTTGATTTAGAATTTATATTTTTCATATGTAGTTTAAGTTTCATTTTTTAGAGTTTTTTGATATAGTTTAGATTTTAGTTTGTTTTAGGTTTAATTTTTTTTTTTAGAAATTTAATTTTTAATTTAGGAATTTAATTTTTTGATTAAATAGTTAGATTTTTGTAAAAGAAAAAAAAAAATTGTAAAAAATTGAAAAAGTATAAAAAATATTGTGGAAATTTTTCCTTTTTGCCAGATTCAATTATTCTCGGGACATTATCGCGTTTTATTTCGAGATTGAAATTTTCGATTTATGAAAACGAATGACCATCTTAAAAGTGATATCCGGTTAATGATTTATGATTTGCGCGATTGTTTAAAGCATTTATTGAAATTTCCTTAAATTGCTGATCATTGTGGTTTTACTGGATATCTTGCATCGTCCAGGTTATTTGATGACAAATGATTGCTGTTCATGGTTTATATTTTTTTTTACATCGTCTAGCAAGTAATCGTTTTAACAACAATCTCTTAAGGCACTGGTCTGCTAAATTAATAAAATCATTTTAGTGCTTTTCATATCGTGTCTCCCACCCAACTGTTTGGCAGTTGGTCTTCATCATATCATAGGGTCTACCCCCCTTAGCCGCGGGAGTCAGGCTTAAACGGAGAGATCGGGGATCAGAGTGACAGCCCCCGGTCTGAGCGTTGTCGTGTCAATCTGCGCGACAACAGAAGGTATAGACTATAATGTGATATTTGCACCCGTTGCCAGATATATGACCATCCGATCGATCATAGCCCTTGCGGCTTCACAAGTATGGTACCTACATCATATGGATGTTAAGACCGCGTTCTTGCACGGTTCGATCAAAGAAGAGATCTACGTGGAGCAACCCGAAGGATTTGAGATTTATGATCGAAAATTTCATGTATGCAGGTTGAAGAAGGCTCTCTATGGGTTGAAGCAAGCACCCCGAGCATGGTATGAGAGGATTGATAGCTACTTGATGAAGTTGGGATTCACTAGGAGTGAAGCCGATCCTAACCTTTACCTTAATGTTGAAGATGACGAGCCTCTCATACTGGTGTTGTATGTGGATGACCTCTTTCTAACAGGTGCAAACCCTCTCATTCACAAATGTAAGAGGGAGTTGGCTTCTGAATTTGAAATGAAGAACCAAGGACTTGAAGTGTGGCAGAAGCTAAGGGAAATTTTCCTATCTCAAGGAAAATATGTGGTGAAGATTCTGAAAAGATTTGGTATGATGGACTGCAAGCCTGTGACTACCTCGAGGATCTTAACTTTCAGAAGTTATATGGTAGTGATGTCGGACCAGATTTGGGAAATGCCTCTGAGTTTCAAAAACTCATTCGCGTTGATGTTCTTGGTGAACCTCCGTCCGAACATATGTTTTGCAGTTAGCATTGTGAGCTCATATTTGGTTGAGCCTCACTAGATTGGTGCCAAGAATCTTCTAAGATGTCTTCAGGACACAATCTCTCATGGATTGAGATACACTGTCGGAAATATGAAATTGCATGATTATTCGAATGCTGATTAGGCAGGTAGTGTGGAGGATCACTGGAGCACTTTTAGTGCTGTTTCTCTTTGGATTCTGCTTCGATATAATGGATAAACAGGAAGCAGAAGTCGGTTACCATAAGAACCACCGAGACCAGATACATATCTACGAGTATGATCTCGTATGAAGCTGCTGGTTGGGGAAGCTCTTTAGTGAGCTGTTTGAACACATACCACTGTGATTCTTTGTAACAACCAGAGGCGGGATTCGATTATTGAGGAATCCCGTATTCGTCGATTGCTCCAACAGATAGACATCATCTGGGATACGGTAAGTTGATGAGCAAGGAGGCTCCATCGCATTAAGATGATGTACAGGTCGATACATCTTGTCAAAGCCCCGAGGAAAGATCTAACCTGTGATTTTCCCAAACGATTTGGAGTCGTCAAGAAACCCTTGTACAAGGGTCCTGCATGTTGCAGACATTGAGCTTTGGGAGCTCTAAGGGCTTGTGGTTCTTACTAGAGCAACATACGACCACAGGGTGACTCACCCTCCCCTGGTGGTGTGCACTGGAACAAGATGATTTGCTCTCTTGTGGGACAAGATGATTCGCTCTCTTGTGGAACAGGATGATTCGCTCTCCTGTGTAGTAGGATGATTAGTTCTCCTGTAAGGCCTAGATTGATGTGTTCTCCATGGCGATTGTAGCAGGATTAATGTGTTCTCCTGTGAGGCCTGGATTGATGTGTTCTCCATGGTAGCCTGGATTGATGTGTTCTCCATGGCGATTGTAGCAGGATTGATGTGTTCTCTTGTGAGGACGGGATTGATTAAGTTCTCCTGTCGAGACATCCTACCCATGCAGTTTGGGACTCATGGGAAGTACCTCTCATCTGATCAATGAGCAGGGAAATGAACTTAGGGACCATAGTAGTACCGACGGACGCATTGTTGTATCTACTGTACTCCCTATGCTAGGATGACCTCCATTGATCTGGGATCAATGACACTGGTCTGGGACCAGTGGTAGGAGTGGTACATTCTATGACATTGACTTCGGGTCGGTTGTTACTAGTCTGGGACCAGTGGTACGCACTCTGAGACTGACTTTGAGTCAGTGGAGGATGTTACTGGTCTGGGACCAGTGGTAGGAGTTGTACTCACTAAGACGCTGATTTCGGGTTGGTTGAGACTGGTCTGGGACCAGTGGTACATACTCTGAGACTGACTTTGAGTCAGTATGATACATCCTCGATCATTTCTTCTTCTTCATAACTCGAACAAAAGCAGAGCAGAACAGAACAAAGCATAGTAGAGCATAATAGAGCAGAGTCGTACAGATCAGTACAGGGCAGAACAAGACAAAGCAAAACAGGCAGAATAGAGCAGAGCAAGGCAAGGGTCAGGCTGTACAGGGCAGTGCATTTGATGGATGAATAGTAGCGACCGACAGACAGATTGCAGATGAAGTTCTCCCTATTTGGGAGGGAGTGTTAAATTGGAAACTAGGGCCAAACTTCATGTGGGTCATCTTATTCGTGGCTAATAATGTGTTCATTAGATTCCTCTCGTCGAGAGGTGTAGGATTGGTCTAAAGATCATCCGATTCCGATAAGTATTCATGGAGATATGAATTTATTTTGATTATGGAATTATTATCAAGCCGACCTACAACTCATGTAGGCTCAGAAGCCCAACAGTCGCATCTATTCAAACATCAACAGTTGTGTATAAATATAAGAGGACTTTTCCTCATTTTCACTCACTCATCTCATCACATCTCTCTCTCTACTGCGCAGAAAAGAGTCTCTTCTCTACTGCGTAGAAAATGGTCTCTCTCACACATGTGAAGCCGGAAGCTGCTGAAACTGAAGTTGCAACTGCAGATCCAAACTTTGACCTACGTGGACCATCAAACCTCCTCTTCTGATCTGCACTATAGGTTCATCTGAACCTCCTCTGAAGGCTGCAACTTTTGGTGATGGAATCAAGTCAATCCGACGGACGGTTTTCAAGATATCAACTGCCCTAGTTTGAAGGAAGCTGCTGAAACTGAAGCTGCAACTGCAGAAGTGAAGTTTGACCTGCGTGGACCAGAAGATATCTTGATCTGAACTACGCTTTAGGTTCATCTGAACCTCCTTTGAAAGCCACAACTTTTGGTGGTGGAATTAAGTCAATCCGACAGACGGTTTGCAAGATATCGACTGCCTATTTTGAAGGAAGCTGCTGAAACTGACGCTGCAACTGCAGAAGTGAAGTTTGACCTGCGTGGACCAGAAGATCTCCTCATCTGAACTGTGTTGTAGGTTCATCTGAACCTTCTTTGAAAGCTGCAACTTTTGGTGGTGGAATCAAGTCAATTCGATAGGCAATTTGTGAGATATCATATGCCCTAGTTTGATGATGAAGCCGCTAATGCTGATGCTGCTAATCTAGGGTTTGCTATTACTGATATATATCAGATTTATTGTACTATTTCTCTCTGCTGAATTATTGAAGATAAAAGAAGATTTGATCAAAGGGTTTCCCCACACATTGTGGGGTTTGTCCCTGGCTAGCTGCCACATCTTGTGTCTCTTGTCTTGGTTTGTTTTCTGTCGATCGTTTAATGTTCTATCTGCACTTTACTTTATGTATATGTGATTGCTAATCTGTGGAATATAATAAGAAAGATAAGTAAACCGCTCTAAGCATAGAACATACCATAACTTAACACCATGACAACCGAGATACCTCCAGGAGGGAGGTGGGTTGATTTGGAGTTGTAGTTTGAAAGAGCTACAGATGGGTAGGATACTTGAGGAGTCCACCTCTCGGATCAACACCTTGCTACGGTAGCCCAGATTAGTAGTAGCAGGATGAACAAAGTGTCAGATGGTGTAGAGGAGTGTTGGAGCAACAGATGTAGTGGCTAGAACGCCAAGCCTGAGCAGCGTAGTGCAGAGTTGCAGCAATGTAGGGAGGCACAATGTAGTAGCAGCAACAATGCAATGGCTTCAGAGGGATAGCGTAAGACTAGTAGCAATAAGATCTTTAGCATCGGGATGCATCTATGTTGAACACTTGTTCAGTAATTTGGAATGTTTTTCCGTTGTTGATGCAGTAACAATAGTAGTTTGCAGTGTAGGGGCAGTTGGCAGTGGTAGTGGTAGCATCAACACGGATGCAGAAATTTAGAGGGAGCTGTAGTACAGATGCAGCGTTGACAGTGGTAGTGTTAGCAAAAATACAGTTGCAGCAACAACGTGGTAGTTGGTGGACAACATGTCAGGCATCAACAACATAGAGGACAATGTTAAGAAGTCAGGGTAATGCTTTAGTGGGAGGCATTGCTAGAGCACATTCCTCGCTAAGAAGGAGTGTTGATTTTTGGTAGCATCGGATGTGCTCTGAGTCTCAACTTTTGCAGGGAGGCTTGGGAACATGTGTTCCAAAGAACCTAAAAAGCATTTTGGGAAATTCCACCCGGAGACAGTTTTATTAAAATAATTAATTATTTTTAATGGGACCCTAAGTCTAAACTTAGGAAATTAAAATAATTAACGGGTATTAATCTAACTGTGGGTGTAACTTCTAGAAGAAGACGAGGAGCAAGCATAAATGATCTTAGCCATTGATTAAATTTTAATCTAGGTCGTTCAATGTCAACAAGAAGATTATTTAAGGAGGCTTGAGGGTCATTTGGAAGACACATAGAGAGTTGATCAGTCAGATCTAATTGCTGAAGCTAGAGCAGCTTAGTGATTTCGTAGTGATCACGCAGAGAGGGGCAGAGAGAGTTTTGGCTGGAGTATCTTCTCTGGATCCAAGAATACTCAGCAAAGAGGCAGAGAGATACACAAAGGCAGTAGCGCAGTGCCCATAGATGGTGACACAGAGCCAGGTAGGGCTCATGCAGATCAACGCAGAGCCTTCACCCAGAAGTCCGAGATTTGTTGGGGGTTTGATGTTTTGAGTTGGGAGGGATGGAGTCAGCACCTGAGAGCAAATTGATCCAACAAAGAGTTGACGCAGGGCCTTAGAGGCTCTAACGCAGGCCCATGTAGTGATTGCGTAGGGGCAGTGTAGAAGTAGCCGGGGACTCGTTGGTTCAGCTGTCGGATCAGTGGGGACTCGTAGTGTAGAGTGAGGTAATCTCACTAATTTCTTCTGCCGAGTGATATTCTTTGTATTGGATTGCCAGCAAGGCATCCAGAGGTTGCATTCGGATATAACTTCTACTTAATAATAAAAACCCTCAGATTTGCTGCACCGGTTTTCCCGCATTGGGTTTTTCCAGGGACGTTTGTCCAAAAACAACTGTGTCATTCGTGTTGTATCTCTCTATTGTTCAGTTTCTTGTTTCGGCATATTATTTTAAATGGTCTAGGCTGCAATGTATGCATTTCAATGTTTGTTGTAGGAAACTGCAAATAACTTGTTCATGTAAATTAGCAAGAAGGAGAAATATTATCAGTTGCTGCAGTAGGAATTTGGGTCACTGAATTTTCACAGGATTTTTTAAATAGATTTTGAGAAAATAATTTTTCATGATATTTTTTCCTTGAAAGAATGGCTAAAACGCTTCAGAAAAATTCATGCTCACTATAGCCCTAGCGAAGATTCAATCCACCATATAAAACTAAGGATCAAAGCAAAGTAACCCTTGCCCACAGTCTGTGAACTTAGAGACCAAGGATTGAGTACCTACAAACACTGTATTATATCAAAATAATAATATAAAGCATCACATAGGAAGCCCGTAGTCAATACATACCACAGATCAAAGAACCAGAACACCTTGAGTTGCACCCTAAAGTCTTTTATTACAGTAGAAAAAATAGTTCCCAGTGAGGCAATAGTTTACAAAATGCTTCAGCAACAATTCTAGCCAGAGAGAGACTCAACTGACTCTCTAATTTATAGATGAATCCTTCAAATGGAAAAATAATGACTAGTCTCTTTGATCCTTGTCAAAATAATCTTTGCCGTTGGCAAGCACTTAAAAATCTTTTTTAATCTTGGCCCTTGATTTTTTAGTTTTGAGGAATTTTCGAATTTATCATTTAATTCCATTTTAATTAGCTCAAAATTAGTTATTTTGAGTTTTTTCCTCAAAAATTTGACTTTGACTTAACCACCAAGGTCCAAGGGTGAAAATTTTATTGAAATATACAATATTCCCTTGGTGGAGGACATTTAAAAATCGGCTCTTTTAAGACCCACAATTTTTTCTATTTGGAGAATTTATTTTCTTAAAACAATTCAATTTGACTCTAATTAATTAATTTTTTGGCTTAGGATTTAATTTTATTTTGTCAGAAAAATTAATTAATTTACACACGAGGGATTAATTATTTTTCCAATCCTCTAATACATAAGATTTTTTATTTACAAGACTCAAAGAGAGAATACACATTTGGCTTAAACCTTCAAGACACAACCCATATGCGACACAATATGATCTAGTAAACCAAGTGATTTGTAATAAAATAATTAAGTCAACTAGCGTAAATTATTCCCAAACCGCTTTTACATTAGACTCGACTAAAAACACTAATACTCACCTAATAGTTCGACAATAAATTTCACCCTATCTTTGGAGTTTAAGCTAGAGGGAAAAAACTCTTAGGATTAGCCGTGTCTAGAAGCACAGGTAATCAACGGGGTTAAAAAACCTCATAGGATGCAATTCGTCATCAAATTATAGGCTTACCTAGGTTGTTACATAGACTCAAGGTTTTACTAAGATCAATTACAATATACAACTTGCAGAATGAGATGACCATGACACATGGACTGCTGATATGTAATCTGATCTTCGTTGAAAAAGTTGGTACTTCCGCTTCCCTAGAACTTTGACAATTTGAGCGCAACATCGGATCCATATGGGAACACGTTGCTTCTAAGAAGTAATGTGACAATCCCAGAATCCTGCATCCAATGAAACAAAAGTCCATGAAATAGATATCCATTCAACATCGAAATCATCATGCATATATGGAAAATACCGCTGAAATAGAAAATCTACTCTAACAAACTGAAATATAAAAAAATAATATAAATGCGTGAAATAAACTATTTAATGATATGAAGTAAAAGGGGAATAGGGTTAGAGATACTATAGAAAACTATGCCCATGGCATCAGATGTCATCTCTGTAGTACAACTTCAACCTCTGCCCATTCGTTGGTAGGTCCACAGGATCGCCTTCCAAAGTGTTGAGATAGAAAGAATTGGCTTCAGCAATCCCTTTGATAGTATATGGTCCCAACCACAAACTGCCAAAATTTCCATGGTTGCTGGGCTTCTCATTTCTGCGATCCCATAATAATACAATATCACCAACTTGTAAAGATCTGTTTCGTGAAGACTTGTTGAATCCTTCCTTTGTTTTGGCCTGGCTCTGGCATATGTTATCAAAAGTGTTCCCGCAGGCTTCATCAAGTTCCATTATTTGATCTATTCTTTTCTGAACTGTGTCTTTATCCTCTGTAAACTGCTGAAGGAGTTGAGAAGCGGGAAGCTTCAGATGAACAAGCAAAGTTACTTCCAAATCATAAACAAGCTCAAAAGGACTTTTTCTAGTAGCCCTCTTCTTTGTGATTCTGTCGGCACATAATGCATATTTGATCTTACTGTCCCAAGATCGTTTATTATCCCCAAATATCTTCTTAATGATGGTTATTAAATTTTTATTTCTTGACTCAGCCAAACCATTTTGTTGGGGGTAATAATTTGAAGAATGCGACAAAATAATGCCATACTTGAAATAGAAAGAGGAAAACTCAGAAGAGCTGAAAGCTTTGGCATTGTCAGTTGTGATCTTGGTTGGAACACCAAATCGGGTAATGATATGATTTTCAACGAAATCCATAACAACTTTCTCAGTAGCATGCTTTGTCAGAATGGCCTCAACCCACTTTGTAAAATAATCTGTTGCGGTCAGTAACCATGAATAACCATTACTAGAGTTTTGATTGAATTTACCAATGAAATCCAACCTCGACTACTGAAAGGGGGCTTCTGCTATAACTGGCTGGAGAGGCAAGACAGTTAATTTCTGCTTCCCTGTAAAAAGCTAGCATTTCTGGCATCTCCTGACATTTTTATGCACATATGAAAAAATGGTGGGCCAATAATATCCTACACACAAAATCTTATGGGTCGTGGTTTTCACTACAAATGTCCCCCACAGAATCCTGCATGGAACTCGGTGATGAGCTTCTTAGCCTCATCTTCATCAATGCATCTGAGTATTATGCCATCCAGGTTTCTCCATCCAAGTCCATCCTTCAAGATACAATATTTGGATGCTTTTAATCTGAGAGCCCTCCTCTTATGGGCTACCAAATAATCAAGACAAGTCAAGTTTGTCAAATAATAGACGATGTCCTTATACCATTTGATCCTTTCCAGCTTCTGAAGTTTGGGAGATATAGAAGGCTCAACAAAATCATTCTGGCAAACCATCTCTAAGGCTTTCTCATTACTTTTCGTCAACATTCGAGCTAATCCTTGACCTTTGATGAGCTTAGTTGGTCTAATTTCAAGATCATATTCTTGAATCTTAATTACCAATTTGGCACGTGTTCCCAAGCAATCAGTGTGAGTTAAGATATATTTGATAGCCGAGTGTGGAACAAATGCAATAATTTTTGAATAACCCACATATGTCCTGAAATGCTTAAGAGATTTGACCAATGCACCTTGTTGACTACTACATGTCAACGATCCATAGCAGTACAACGCTTTTTTTCGCGAAAGGGATAACGCCTAATCGATGTGTTCGTGCAGTACACCTATCATCATCAGCCTGATCATTATGTTATAATGTAAACCCATTCTGCATGTATATGATGTAAATAATCTCAGCAGATCCGTGTCGTGTATGTAATTGCCTAGGTAAACCTACTTTTATGGTGACGATCTACATTCCGGGATATTTTTTGTTTCACCGATCCATTCGCGGATGGTTGATAGAGTTTTCCTTCAGCCTTAACCCAAAGTCGGATTGAATTTTGTCACTGGGATCTTAGGCAAGTCCAAGTGTTCTAGATCGAGTCTATGTAAAAGTGATTTGAGAATATTCCTAACTATTTGGTTAGGTTAGTTTATTACAAATTGCTTGGTTTGCTAGATTATATTTGTGTCGTAGAAATAGGTAGTCTGTGAGGGTCTATTACAGATAGGTTTTCCTTTTAAGATGTAAAAAATATGAAAAACATGATGTAAAGTGTCTTGAGGGTTGGAAAAATAATTTATCTTCTCATAGGTTAATTAATTAAATTTTTTGGCCAAAAATTAATTAATTAAAATCCTAAGCCAGAAATTTATTTAGTTCTATGTCCTAGGTAAATTTAAACTCTCCAAAGGCAAAATTCGTCGATCCTTAAAAATCAAAATTTAAAAGGTCTCGAGACTAAGATAAATTAATTATTTTGCTAAATTTTAAGCCTTTGGTCCCTGGGGGTTAAGTCAAAGTCAAATTTTTGAGGAAATTAAAATTTTGAGTTAATTAAAATGTATTAATTGAAAAATTTGAATTTCCTTAAGAATTTAAAATTTCGACGGATGAGATTAAAAGAAATTTTGATTCTCATCAATGGTCGAGATTGCTTTGATGAGGATCACTCGAACTAGCCGTTGGAGG
Source organism: Pinus tabuliformis (assembly GCA_031772625.1). Lineage (NCBI taxonomy): Eukaryota > Viridiplantae > Streptophyta > Pinopsida > Pinales > Pinaceae > Pinus > Pinus tabuliformis. The sequence goes on along the minus strand of CM062816.1, from coordinate 310,983,951 downwards.
ATTTATCTTTAAATAGGAAGTCATTTGTCAGTGGAATCATCCGACCTTTGAGTCGTGTGCTAAGCGAAAAGTTCTCGTGTAATCTTTTTTGAATAATAAAGAAAGACTTTGGGGTTAATCTTTGCCGGTGTTGCTCTTCATGGAAATACTATAAGATGTGTCGTGTTTTCATGTATAATTTCATTTTAACCATTGATGATAGCTTCTGAAGAGTGATTTGAGTACAAGTATCTTGCTCAGTCGTTGGGGTTTAAGTGATAATCTAAATTTTGAATGTAATAGCAGGTATCTCTATTTATCTGAATTTTATTATCATTTTCTTGCTCTATTTTGATGGTTGAATTGAGTTTTGCAGGAAAGTCTTGATTTTTTAGATCATCAGGCGTTCAGGGAAGTTTTCAGTTGAACCAACTAACTCTCGATCCATGTTTTCTGAAGAGCCCAACTTAATTTGATCCCAGGCTTATCATAAGAATTTTACTGGCGACGCATGAAGGGCTTCGAGCTAAGCACCTCCTCTATTTTTTTTTTTTTTTTAAATGTGCGAAATTGATGAATCTAGCTGTTGAGAGCCTTAGGTTATTAGATCTGGGAGTGGAGTTGGACTCACACTCCTTAGATCTGTTAGATCTTCCATTCCTATGCATAAATCTGTAATTTTTTTTGGTTTTCTGACTTGGGGTTTCTCTGGTTTTAGTTTTATCATTGTATATATCATTTGGGTGTTTTCTTGTTATCGTGCAACTAGAAATCTGAAGAAGAAATCTGTATAGAGTCCAGTTCTAGGCCTTGGAGGGTAAGATCTGGATCTCTGGGGTTCATCAACATCATTTTGCAGGAATATTATTCAGCCTTTTGTAGTCCAGGGGTTTAAATTTAAATTTTTTTAATCTGGAAATTTTTTAAGAGTTTCACTGATAAATCTGAAGTAGAAGTATAACATTTTCTAGAAATTTCCGGAGTTTTTTGGCTACCATTTGTCTAAGTTTATCGTTTTGCTGGTTGGGTTTTCGTCTCGCTGCAAAATTTTGAATTTTCTTTTTAACAAGACCCACAGCCTTTTGCTGCTTGCCTGCATTCCCCTTAAACCCTTGCTGTCCTCCATTGCTGCCACCGAACCCTGCGATTTCTCATCCTCTGGCATCAAATCCGCTGGTGCCATTCTGCTCGCAATCAAAGTGTCCATTCCCACTGCTCTCATCTGTCTGCAACATCTTTCATTCCCTCACCCGCTCAGATCCGCAGCCGTTCCTCGCTGCACCATACGCTGCCTTTCTTCCATAAATCCGCAGCCCTCGATCTGCAGAAAGTTTCATCTCTTCGTTGGCCCAATCCATCGCACCCTTTTCTCTCCTCGACCTGCGTCTCGCTGTAATCCACAACTCCACATCCTCATACCTGCAAAACAAATCTGCCAACCCATAGTCCTCTGCTTTGCATCCTTCTCTTCCTGCGTTTATCTCCTTCGATCCCTCCCTTGTGTCTTTATCCGTTGCTCTATCATCCCGCTGTCTTCTCTTTTCGCCGTCGTCCAAGCCTTCGTTGACTAGCAAAACACATTCGTTTTTTTTTTTTTTTTAAAGTTTCATTTGTGTGTATTTATGTTTTAACCAAAGTGTTAGGGTTAGTTTATTTTTCGACTTTTTCATTTTTGTATTATGTATGTATTAGGTTAGGTCTTATTTCTATCTAGTTTAGGTTAGTTTGATTAGTTAGATTCATTCATATATATATTTTATTTCGATTTTTTGTTTTCACTTTTATTTTTAATTTTTGATTTGATTTAATTTTTGTTTTATTGGATTTTTTTTTTTTTTTTTGATTTCATTTAAAAATAATCTAAAACATTTAAAAATAAAACAAATTAAAAAAGTTTTCCCCTTTTTCTTTGTGATTATTTATTTATTTTGAATTTTTATTTTTCACAAAATTCAAAAAATATAAAAATTTCTAAAATCTAAAAAATCCTAAAAATTTAAAAAATCTAAAAAAAATATAAAATTATTTTTGTTATTTTGAGATTGAGAATAAAATAAATTAAAGGGATTTGCGCTTTCACATTAAAAATTTTAATGTGGCTTGTGGCCCATTAAAATTTTAATTTTTAACCCTTTGATTCATTTTTCTGTCACATTAAAAGATTTTGATTTCTTCATTCAACTAATTGCCTAAGGAATAATTAAATTTCTAATTTAAAGTTCCTTGGTGTTATGTGGTGATTAAATGCAATTTTCATGATTTTTCTATGGTCAAGGTGCGATAAATGTTTTAAATCATATTGACTGTTGGAGAAAGTTAATAAATTCTAGGTCTGGGTCATTATTGAAAATTATTTTAAATCTATATTATCATGCATGTTAAAGTTTTGAGCATTTTACACTAATTGTTCATGATCGTCTCTCTGCCACATTTATAAGTTTTCTTTCGATAACTTGTTTTATTTAGTCTATGGTTAATTCAAATATTAAAGGCACTGGTTTGTATTCATTTATATCTTGTGAGTGTCTTATCTTAATCTATCTATCTTAATTGACCTAGACTTGCTTTAAATTCATCAAGTTGTTCATCCTCAAAAATCTCCTAGAGCCCGTGTTCCACAAACTACCCTCATCCGTTTACCTTAGGGACTACCCCCCTTGACTTGTCTAAGAGAGAGTCTAAACAGAGTAAGGATTAGAGTGACAACCCTTACTCTGAGCATTGTCGCGGTGCTTAGACACTTTGTGCGACAACACACTTGCTTTTCCATGATGTTATACTTTAATTTTGAGTTCTGCAATGACTTACTCATGAAGGCAATTGGTTGTTCATGCCCATCATTGTTCTTTTGCAATAGAACACCTGCAATAGTATCTTTGGAAGCAAATGAAAAGACCATGAAATATTTTGAATAATCTGGGTTAACTGTTGATTTGGGGTAGCATCGGATGTGCTCTAGCGACGAAATTTGGTGGAGAGGTTGGGGCACATGAGATTTCGAATACCCAGAAAGGGTTTGGGTAGATTCTAAACAGATCAGGAGATATTAAAATAATTAATATTTTTAATGGAGCCAGCCAGGGATCACACAGGGCCACGCAGAGGCAGCTGGGAGATGCGTAGAGCCTCAGAGAGGCCAGCGTTGCTGACATAGAGGGCCAGAGGGCTGACGCAGGGCCTCCTAAGGCTGATGCAGATCCATTCGGGGTGACGCAGAGCCAGCGTTAGGCAGAGGGGGCTGACGCAGTCCAGAGAGAGGCTGATGCTGGGGTTTTTGGGGCAGATTGGTGCTGAGTAGCTGCCAGAAGGATTATCTGGGGTTTCAGCCAGTAGATTTGTCAGAAACTGAGAGGTATTACTACCAAGGAAATTCTCTGTTGGGTAGGCCAGTTTCGGCACCTAGATTGTACTTTGATATTGCTTAATAAGAAAACCCTCAGATAACTGCATCGATTTTCCCACATTGGGTTTTTCTGGGGACATTAGCCCAAAAATAATGGCGTCATATGGCGTGTTTGTTTCTATTTCTTTTAGTTGTTGATCTGTAATATGTTGAACATGCAATTATGTTTATTTTCAGTATTTACATTGTAAATAACTTGTTAAGGAAAATAACAAGTAGGTGGCAATAAATCAGATAAAGTGCATGGAGAGTTTCTAACTAAGTAAACTTAGAAACTTCAACATGGTATCAGAGCGTGATTGCAGAGCACAGGAGGACTAAAGGACATCAGCCGAACAGAGTAATAGCAGCAGAAAACAGCTATCCCAAGGTGACATAACCTGTTTCTAGCAGAGCAGCAACAAAGAAGGGTGACGCAGTTGGCTGAGGAGGCCGGGTTGCTGGTGCCGGGATTGCGCAGAGCCTAGGAGCTCTCACCTTTAGGTTGCTGGGGTTTAGAAGGCTACAGGAATATTACAGAGTGGAGCTGGTGAGGTACTCTAGTCAGAACAGTACTTGACAGAGCAAGGACATAGGAGTTGCTACCGAGGGTTTCTAGCGGAGGAACCCAGATCAGTGGTGCGGTTGCACAAGACGATCAGAGTAGGGGGCATCTCGACAGCGGAAGAAGGATTTCCAGGAGGGAAATCAGGACTCAGAGGGAGTCCAGAAGAGAACTTCCAGATGGGAAGTAGAGACTCAGAGGAGTCAGACAGAGAACTTCCAGGAGGGAAGTAGATGAGCATCATGGTACTACACGGAGTAAGAGACCAGGATAGACTGGACGGAGCGTCAAACTTCGCAGTCTGGAAGGCCAGAATCTTATCCGTACTTGACAAGAATTGTGTCAAGAACTTCTCTTTGAAGGTAATAGCTATCCTAGGCGACCCCAAAGATAATGACAGGTACAAGGAGCTGATGGCAAGGGACAAGAGCATTATCCTTGATGGGGTCAAGGATCATGTAGTACCACACATAGCCGATAAGGAAACGACATTTGAGATGTGGGAGGCTCTCAAGAAGCTGTACCAACATACTTTTGTGCAGAGAAGAATATTGCTTGAGAATCAGTTGAGGTCGTATTAGATGAAGAAGGGAGAACCGATTGACACCTTCCACGGAGGATTGAATGAGATCCGAGATCAGTTGACTGCTATAGGGGCGACACCGGATCATGGGCTGATGGTGAGGACAGCCCTGAATGTTGTCTCAGAAGACTGGGAAATATTTGTCCACAGTATACTGGGCAGAGGGACACTTCCACCTTGGGACGAGATGTGGGCAACTCTTCGCCAGGAAGAGATCAGACGGCAGTCGAAGACGGGTAGCAGCAGCAAGGGGATCAAAGTCAAGCAAGAGGAGGAAGACGTGGCCCTAACATCTGAGGGAAAGCAGGAGAAGCGAAAGAAGAAAGATCTCTCCAAGATCAAGTGTTTCCACTGTGGGGAGTTGGGTCATTATGCGACCCAGTGTCCGAGGAAGAAGAGTAACGGAGAGTCTTCCGAGACTAAGGCAAAGCCAGCACGGGCAAAGAAGGAAGTTTTGACAGACGATGACTGTGCCATGAGTGCACACGCACCACTTGAGCGCAAGTGGGGAGACATCGAGTTGTAGTTAGGCAGACTACAGGCGATGAGGGACAGGATTCTCGAGGTACCCAGCCTCTTGGATTAGACCTTGCTACGGGAGCCCCGAAGAGGAGTAGTAGGACTGGCTGAGTTGGATAGAGACGAATGCGGATGGAGCGATAGAGAGAGCTATAGTGCAGGAGTCCCGAGACAGCGTGAGGCTAGCAGGGTGCAACAGTGCGAGAGGCACAGAAGTGTTGCACCAGTGCAAGATGGCACAGAGAGGTGTGCAACGATGTGAGATGCAGGGAGTTGTTGCAGCAGCGCAGAGGTTAGAGAGGGAGCACTTGTCAGCGGCAGAGGGAGCTTCAGCATCAGTGGGTGTCTCTAGGCCAATAGGGAGGTCAGATTAGGAGATCAGTTACTTAATTCTCAGTAATTGAGTTGTAGTGCAGCAGTGGGCAGCATGATGCAACATGATGAGAGGAGGTGCAGTGCGGATGCAGTGCTAGGA